>JAJJWW010002574.1:0-602321 GCA_023531295.1 Papaver armeniacum
AAATAAAATATGTTGTCTCTACATGTTATTACATAAGATTAGGTGATTGAGAGTTGCAATTTTTAGACATATAAAGAGAAAAACAGATATGGTTCAGTCCTAATTCGAAATTTGTTAAGAAATCAGATTAAAATTTGTATTGCATATTAGATGTAGAATTACTAAAACCATCTATTGCATTTTTGTTGCTCAAACTAGAATTACTTGTGAAATCCTGTTAGGAATAACTTCAAGTCAAGAGTTTGATGATTTAACCATTCAATTAGGATTTGACCCAATTAGTACCTGAGATTACTATCTCACACCTCAAATTGGATGATGGAGTAGATTAGAAATTTTTGCAAGATAATTGGTGAATGGGAAGCTCTTCTATTCTTCTGCGCTCATTCATGAATAGTGTGAGTGTCAATTATGAAGTTGAGGATCCCCTTTTGGGAGTCATATGTTCTCAGTGTGTATTCGTCTCCCATGTGATTTTTTTCTTGTTTGTATTAATTTTATCACGAATCGGCAGCAATTTGTCAGTATGCATGCGGATAAAAACCCCTTGTGACAGGATTGCATTTTTTGTTCCTTGTGAAATTCTTGTTTTAATGTTTGGATCATGTTCCCATTTATTAAGCGTCTAATGTTTCTGTGACTTCCCCCTGTTCAGATGCATTATGAAGAACCAACGATGCACAGCGATTTACACGCTCATGTTTGCTACTCGAAATTAATGACAGACAGCGGTTGAAAAGTGAAGAGGACGCCATATTACGTGCATATGTGAAGCAATACGGTCCAAGAGAATGGAACCTTGTTTCAGTGCGAATGCCATCCATAGAGACGCCAAATCCTGAGGTGGGAAGACTACCTCAAGCACGGAATCAAGAAAGGATCCTGCCTTGTGATCCACCTTTAAGCCAAGCACGAAAACAAGTGGAAGAAAATTGCAGCTGAGGTTCCCGGTCAACCACAAAGAGATTATTAGCCAAGTGGTGGTAAGTGTCAACCACAAGGAGAAGCAGCAGCGGGAACAAAAGGAGAGCACCAGTTCCTTAGAACCAATTGAAGAAGGCAATACGATCGAATACTCGAGACATTTGCTCAGAAACTAGTTAATCAATGTCAAACCCCGCAATTTGTTACCACTATTGCCTCAAATGGAGCCTTTCTTCACTTAGCCCCTCCTACTCCTACTCCAACGCCTACTTTACTTCCTCCTTGGCTATCAACTTCCAATGGTCTGCCTACAAATACAAGGCCACCGTCTCCCTCGGTTTTAGACTAACTCTCTCACCCTCAAGTTGGTGTTGCTATCCAATTTAACAATTCAGAGTACCCTTTTTGTCACTCTTGCACTCACCACTTGGAATAGAAACAATAAGCGTCATTTGATCATTGATCGACGCCCCTAAAATTTGGCTTGATTGTTAATCCTAACGCTTGGACAACATCTCCAAAAAGAATCAATGGGATGTAATGAATCTAGCATCAATGACGCACAGCGTCTTGAACCCATTTGACTAGACATTTCAAGCTTTTTACAAGGTCCGATTCCACTATAAGACCTACTCTTACTGCATACTTACACTGTTGGTGGTCAGCAAATGCGGTCCGTCATAAAACACATATTATCCGTTGGATCGTAAACTAAAAGTATATCAATGATCCTAATTAAACCCTAATTTACACGGGCAGAACTTTAAGCCATATAAATAGAAAAGTTGTTCTTCATTTCTCTTTTCATTCCACCCAGATCTGTGTAGAGAAAGAAAGAATCCATAATTTAAAGCCCCCTTTACCCTAAGATTCAACAACCAAAAGATCTGTAAATCTATGATCCATCAATGGAAATAGAAACATCCACGACAAATTCCTCACGGCAGATTCTTCAACAACAACTTGTCAGCAAAATGATGTCTCCTCTCAAAACATTAAGATTTCTTTGCAACAATGGTTTTGTTTTAGTTTCAGGGTTCAGCGATGAAAGATCACCGAAAGGTGTTTTCAGGGTAAGAAGGATTGTCTATTAGAGTTGGAAGTTCGGTTTTGATGTTTTCTGGTAGAAAATATCTCTGTTTAGACTATATTTGTATTAGTTAATCCATCTGTCTTAACTAGTTGTAATATAGATCATTTCAGTTTGTTGTATATGAAGAAAAAAAACAGGATAATTTAAGATCAAACCCAGTTGTTATTTGCAATTACTAGTGTTGTTTTCTATAATCAGATCTACTAAATATGGATTAAATTGTTGGTAACCACTATAACAGCCATTTACAAAACATAACAAGAATTAGTGAATTCAATTTGGCTCCATGGATAAGTGCGATTAAGTATCGATATTCTTTAGCTAATTAGCCAAGATTTTGCCTTTCACGTACAGTCTTGAAACATTTCCAATTTTAGATGGATACAATTCAGCTCCATGATTTATCTGAGACCTGTGTCATTAAAGTAGGTGAAAAATGGATTAAGCTAAGTCCGGTGGTTTTCGGTTACTGTTTCTTAATTTACTCGGACATGTGATAATCTCATATTTGGATTTGTTGCAACTCTTAAGAGGAGGATATTTGGATGATACAATTGCTTATTTGGTGAAACATTTTGATTCTGTAGGCAGAAGTGAACTACTTGGGGAAACTATACCATTTCATCTTGGTATGTGCGGAATCCGAAAAGCAGCAAGTAGCATATACACATTTTCATTTATGAATTATTGTTTGGATTTCGTGATTTTCATTTTAATTTACTTTAAGATTCTTATGTGTAGGATTGGATTCAGGTAGTAAGACATCATTTGCTTCAGTTCCGCCAACTCCACGAAGTGAAGGCGAGATCTTACAGTCTTCTAATTTGAGAAGTTTCAGTTTTAATGATCTGAAGACTGCTACAAGGAATTTCAGGCCAGATAGTGTGTTAGGTGAAGGCAGATTTGGGTCTTTTTTTCAAGGATGGATTGATGAGAATACATTTACAGCTACAAAGCCAGGGACTGGAATTGTTAATGCTGTTAAGAGGTTGAACCAAGAAGGTTGTCAGGGTCATAGAGAATGGCTGGTGAGTACTACTTAATCTGCTGATTTAGGAATTTATGGTTGTTTAAAATTCCGTGAAATGTTTAGTATTTTAACTCCTAATAGGATTTTTGGATTTTCAATTTGCTTATTCAGTGAAATGTTTTGATTCTGTAGGCAGAAGTGAACTAATTGGGACAGCTATACCACCCTAATCTTGTCAAGCTGATTGGATACTGTGCGGAAGATGAACACCGTCTTTTGGTGTACGAGTGCATGCCTTATGAAAGCTTAGAAAATCATCTATTCAGGAGTAAGTTCTTTGTGCATTGTGTTGTTTAATTGGTTCATTTTTCGACCTTACCTTGGGATTGATAGATTTGAGATGTTGTTTCAGCAGGAGGATCCTACTTCCAACCACTTTCGTGGAATGTGCGAATGAAGGTTGCTCTTGGAGCAGCAAAATGCCTTGCGTTTCTTCACAGTGCAGTAACACAAGTCATCTATATAGACTTTACCACTTCAAATATCCTGCTTGATTCGGTATGCAACTCTTCCTTCACAATGTAGCTCCAAATCTGTAACTGTGGTGATCATTTTAGCATTTTGACTATTAGTATATTTATTGTAATGTTAAAACTCACAGACTTATAACGCAAAGCTTTCGGATTTTTGGTTTGCAAAAGATGGTCCTACTGGTGATAACAGTCATATGTCTGCTAAGGTCATGGGCACCTATGGATATACCGCTCCTGAGTATCTAACGGCAGGTAATTTTAGCTTCCCTTTTTCGCAGCAGGAATTGGATGTTTGTGTTGGATTTATCATAAAACACGCACAGAAGAAGTTTTCCTGATTCTGAATTTTTTTTTTTTTTTCAGCTGGAATTGGATGTTTTTTTTTCAGCATAATGGTATTTCCTCTCAAAACATTAAGATATGCAGGATTGAAGTTTCTTCTTGTTGTTTTGGTTCAGTTTTATCCTAGCTAATATATCCGGTCTTAGATCATTCAGATCTGTTCAATTTGAGATTCGGCATAGTTAGTTTTCTTCTTGTGGTTTTGGTTAAGTTAACTGTTAATTTTTGTATTAGTTACCCATATTAGCTAGTCTTTCGCTTTGTTATTACAGATCATTTGAGTTTGTATATGAAATGAAAGCATGTTAATGATAATTTAAGACTAAATCAAGTTGTTATCTGTATTTACTAGTGTACTGTTGTTTTCTATAATCCGATCTACTAAAAATGGATTTGTAGTTACCAAGATGAGGGGTCATCTTGGCCCCGAGTTTTCAATTTTGGGAAAATGCCCAGCTATATAAAAGTGGAACTCCAGAGAATGGTAGTAATGAACCGTGTGAACATTAAGAGAAAATACTGCAATCACAACACAAAGTTCTAAGAAATTCAGAACTGCGCGCAAAAAGTAAAAAGCAGAGAATACAAAATAGTTAACCAGAAAATTTAAATTGATCAGAACAAAACAAAAACAAAAAAAAAACCCAGAAAATTTAACTAGGAAAATGGGATGAACATAAATTTCGTACCCATTTTCTAACTATACTAATAGATTCTACACAAAATACCTGAAATATTAAAGCTCAATCTATGTTAGATGGACTAATAACACATTCTTGTGCTTGGTCTTCGCATGATTATTCTATTCGTTTCTCTCCTAATTATCTGATGTAAAAATATGCTAAACTTTTTTAATTTTCTTTCAATAGCAATTCCATGCTTTGGATCATATAACACCACATATCCCAATTACAAACTTGTAGTTGTCATTCTCACCATCATATCCAAGACCATTTATGCAGGATTGAGAATATTTCTTGTATTCCCTGGTGCCTGGGTTCCACGCACAGAAAAAGCCTTACCACCACCATGTAGCCGAAGGAAAACCAGACCATTACAAGAACCGAATAATCTAACACGCTGAATGTCTAGTTTGAAAGGAAACCGCATTTTAACACGCTGGGTTTCATCTCATTTGAGCTTTTCCTTTTGTTTGGCTGTAATGTTTGCATTCCCGTCTTAGAATTTAATAATTCATCCATGTACCGTTTTTCTAGTCAATCTTGCATTGTTCATGTCAAGTCTTACGGTGGAAAACTGTCGTGCAAATGCAAGTCTAATGGTAGAGACTTTTCCAAAGCTACAAGAGACCACGCTATGAATTTAGTACTCAGGGTTCAAATTGGATTGCTTAATGCTGTTTGGATTTATATAGGGAAAATGGGGAATATGCCCCAAAATAGACTGTCATCTTGGGGATATGCCCCAAAATTCCAGTTTTTGGGAATATGCCCCAAAGTAACGGTTTCCGTCAAGGAACCGTTAAATAGACTATTTATCGTAAATGTGTCTAAGCTTTCTCTCTAATTTTTCGAGATTTTTTCGTCTGAATATGTTCGTGAACCTTGTAAAGGTGTTAATATATCGTATATCTGTCTTTTAATTCGCATATGTGATCCCAAGTGTGTGCGAATATTGACTACTTAACGGTTTTGGATGGAATTTTGGATGGCTGGGGCATATTCCCCAAAATTGGAATCCTGGGGCATATCCCCAAGATGACAGTCGATTTTGGGGCATATCCCCAATATTCCCATTTATATATTCTTGCAAATCAAGAGTTAATGACGAATTTTTGCTTTCGTTTGAATTCCAAGCTCTCTTTCACAGGACATACTTGGATGGCGTTTGACTAGACATTTCACGCTTTTTTCAAGTTCCGATTCCACCGTAAGACCTACTCGTAGTGCGAACCTACACTGTTGGTGGTCAGTAAATATGGTCAGTCATCAGATATGTATAATCCGTTAGATCATAAAATATAAATAAATCAACGAACATAATTAAACCCTAAACTACACTTCCAAAGCTCTAAGGCATATAAGTAGAAAAGTTGCCCCTCAATTCTCATTTCCATTCGAATCTGTGTTGAGAAAGAAAGAAACTAAATTCCAAACCCCCCTTTACCCTGAGATACAACTGCCAACAGATCTGTAGATCTATGATCCATCACCACAACAAATTCTTCATAGAGGATTTTTCAACAACATCTTTTCAGCAGAATGATATCTCCTCTCAAAACTCCAAGATCTGCCGCCTCTAAGGCTTCACGTGTTATTTTGGTTCAGTTTCATACCAGCTAAGTTCATCGATCTATAATCGCTTAAGAGGTTGATGACATGAAAAAAAAGCAGGTTGATTACAGATCATTTCAGTTTAGATATGAAAAAAAAAGCAGGTTGATGATAATTAAAGACTAAATCAAGTTGCTATTAGCATTTACTGATGTTGTTTTCTATATTCAGATCTACTAAAAATGAAGTTGTTGTTAATAATATGTTTTTTTTTTTTTTTTAATGATGATAAGTCAAATGTTGTTAATAATGATCTTAACTAGAATGATGGATTCAATTTGGCTCCATTGAGTATGGATATTGTTTAGTTAAGATTCTGTTAGCCAAGATTTGGCAGAACATTTTTATAGACAGATCATGCCAACCCCAAAACCTAGAAGAGCAATGTATTCCAAAACATATATGCGTCTCACTAAGTTTCTTGCGTATAAGAGCTGTGTATTCAGACAAAGTGAGCGCAATTTTTGTTAACGAATCCATGTTAAATCATCAAAAAGTTTCTCAATTGAATCATTTGAGCTTTTTCGTGTTGTTTAGCAGTAATGCCAGCATCCCCCTTTTGTGTTGCTATACAATTTAACTGAATCCAAATACACCCCTTTGCATCTTTCATATGGTTGCAAATCTACACTGTTGGTGGTGGTAATCTTGAATATAGACAGTAGACACTCCTTATTCTCATTGATTAGCTAAGGAGCCCAAATGTTTCTGTCTCTTTTTAGATCAGAAGGCCCAAACCACAGTTTTAGACCTAATTCGAAACAAAAAAGAGATACAAAATGGAGAGGTTGAGAAAGATTTTTCTTTTCAAGACTTAACTTTGTATTATTGAACCAAAATCAAAATTTATCATTTCAAAAATGTACGAAACCTCCCACTATATAGTCGTGCATTTAGATGTAGCCCCCTTTTCCCCCAATGACTTTCGAATCATTTTTCTCGTGGAACCAATTTTCACTTTCCCCGTTCAATTGTAGATCAGGTTATATGTAAATTGATTTGAGGTTAGCTGACCTACTAAACATGTGACCTACAGCTCAAAAATATTCTGTATTGTACTTTTGATAAACCATTTCTCATCCAGCTGCACCTTACAATATTGATGAGTAGAATCTTCCAAACATGTTTGCACAAAGAATTTAATAAACTTTCTCATAATTTTCCAGACTTAAGATTGAGTCCAAAACTTAACAAAAATGATTGGCAACACAAACAATTAGATACTAGATTGGTAAGATAGCTTTGAATTTTTATCATTTAGTGGATTAGATTGACGCTTAATGCTATTTCGATTAGTATTTTCTAACAAATATCAGTGCCGATTACCCTAGGTGTCATACGATTTTCTTGCTTTCTTATGGATCCAAGCTCTCTTCCACGGAACATTGGAAAATGGTTTGGAAAATAATAAAAAAAAAAGTTACTTAGATGCCATTTAACTAGATATTTCAGGCTTTTCTGAATCTCCGATTCCACCGTATGACCTACTTTAACTGCAAACGTTTCACACGGTTGTGGTTAGCAAATACAGTCGGTCGTAACTATGTATTATCCGTTAGATGATAAACTAAAAGTAAATCAACGATCACAATTAAACCCTAAGCTAAATGGAAAGACCTTTAAGTAGAAATGTTGTCCCTCAGTTCTCTTGTCTTTTCCACCCAAATCTAATCTGTGTAGAGAAATAAAGAATCCAAAGTCCAGACTCTCCTGAAGAACATGAAATTGGGGGATATAAAAAGGAATTGGGGGATATCGATTCCACCGTATGACCTACTTTAAGTGCAAACCTTTCACACGGTTGTGGCTAGCAAATACGGTCGGTCGTAAACTAAAAGTAAATCAACGATCACAATTAAACACTAAGCTAAACATCAGACCTTTAAGCCATATAAGTAGCAATGTTGTCCCTCAGTTCTCTTCTCTTTTCCACCCAAATCTAATCTGTGCAGAGAAAGAAAGAATCCAAAGTCCAGACCCTCCTAAATCTCTTATTCAACAGCCAATAGATCTATATATGATCCATCAATGAAAACAAAAACATCACAACAAATTCTTCATCAACTACTTGTCCGCATAATGATATTTCCTCTCAAAACATTCAGATCTGCTTTTTCTGGGGCCTGCGGTGTTGTTTTGGTTCAATTTTCAGACGGCATTATTCCACAATTTCAGATCGATAACTTTCGGATCACTAAACAATTTCAGATCACCAGTTTGATGTTCTGAGAGACTTGTTTTTTTTAGCATGGGGAAAGCTCCTTTTTTTTATTTTGTATTACTCAGTGAAGAGTTAATTTTTGTATCAGTTAACACATTTTTCTTATAACAGATCATTTCAGTCTGTATTCATTTAAGACTAAATCAAGTTGTTTGCTTACTAATGTTGTTTTTTATAATCAGATCTACTGAAAAATGAGGTTGTTGTTAACCAAGATCATAGCTATATTAGAAAACATAAACCAGTATTGGTGTGGATTTAATTCGGCACCATGGATTAGTGCGATTGATATTGTTTAGTTAATTAATATAAGATTTTGCATTTTCACATACAGTCTTGGAACCTTAATTTTTAGACATACAGAAACAGAAAGAGATATAAAATGGAGTGGTTGAGAATTGAATTGGAAGTGGTTAAAGATTTGTAATATTTAAGATCAATTAGAGGGATTTTAGATCGATTGGGTGGATTTTTACCATGAAGTGTTCAAGTGTATTTCTTTTGGGAAATATCTTTTAAGCGTTAAATTTTGCATTTCTTATTAAGATCTACAAAAATAAATAAATTAAGTTATTACTTATGAAGTTGTATGAACAAACTGGCAATTCAACTATCAAATTATGCAAACTTTTACACTTTCAGTAAATGAAGTGGTGGTCATAATGGGTAACTAGGAAACTAGACCATAGCCACTTAAAAAAAAATAATCAGGAAACAAAAATAAGCTTGTTTCCGCGATGATTCTTGAAACAACACATAGAATCAGGTCTTCTTTTGCTGCTTCACTTTTAGAGTAAGTCTTGCACAACTTGTAATGATGGCGACTTATTTTGCTTAATTAGCATCACTTTTCACAATCTCGCCTTCTTGAGTTCTTGACTGCTCTGTTCCATTTGGTTGATTCTTTATCTCTCAATAAACATAGCTTTATTTTATCAATATTAGGATCTAATGATAATACTGTGTTACCCTTTCATCGAAGCCCTTCCATTCATCGACGGAAACATTGTTTAGTTACCTTCAAGCTGTGATACCACTTATTAATTTTTGGACCCAATGTGTTGTTGGATAGAAAATTGCTACGTGGTCGGGAGTAGAAACACTAAACTAAAAGATTGCAATAGAAACATTAATTGTATTGCTTTGAAGAAAGAGTTTTACAACGTACTCCTTCAAGGTATTTTTCTGCCCTAAGAGGATTCTCTGTTATTATTGTGAAGTGCACGGAGTTTAATCTGTTTGTTTGGATTTGTCTTCTAACTAGGCCACTTTGAATTTTGTCTCATGGTACATTTTTCACAAGTACATCACTAAAGCCATTATTGCATTTTTTTGTTGTTGCTCAAATTGCAGCAGTTGCTTGTGAAATCCACTTAGGACTGACTTCAACTCAAGAATTTGATGATTTAACCATTCATTAGGATTTGACCCTAATAATACCTGAGATTGCTATCTAACACCTCAAATTGGATAATGGAGTAGATTAGAAATGTTGGAACAATTGATGAAAATAGCCTGGTCTTTCTGCATCTTATAAGTGGAAACTACTTTGCTTGTAGCTTCACAAAAAAAAAAAAAAAAAGGTAGTTTTTTAATATCAAATGTCTAGTTGCCAACTTAAATTCCGACTTTTCGACCTAATTAATTCGATGAATCACTTTTAGGATTATGCAAATACTTTAGAACCGCCCAGGTGTATGGCCATACATTGGTCACCGATAGGATAGGAATAGCCGTTAGATGAAATATTTCAACAACCAAAACTAAACCCTAAACTTTATAAAGATATAAGTGTTTTTCTGTTCTCCACTATGTTCATTTGCGCCTCCTTCCTTCTTCCTTATCTCTGTAGAGAAACAAAAACCCTAGACACCCAACAAAACAGATCTATTATCATCTCATGCAGAAACCTCGTTGAATTACAAGAAGATCATGTTCCAATCGATTGTTTATTCATCATCACAAACCACAATCGAGATGCTTTCGCACAATGATTTTTCCTCTCAAAAATTGAATTTTCGTCTTTTTCCGACTTCTTGGTGTCAGCCCTGTAGTCCAAGAGACAAAGGAATAATTAAATATGTAGATGCCAATCTAAAAAAAAATGTATGCTAACGTCGGTGAAGTTCTTTTCACTTAAGGAAATTATGGAAGATCGATGTACTTGTTTTTTATAATGAGAACTATTTTTCTTTTTTTTTAATTTCTAATTGTTATTACAGAAGATTTATCTTTCACTTTGTAATACATTTGAGATTCAAAAAGAAGGTGGTTGAGTATTAATTTGGGAGTGGTTAAAGAAGGGTTTCTCTTTCAGCACAATCCTATATAAATACAGACTAAAAATCAATTGTCTGTCATTTTTGCGCTGCATCACCGTTCACCAAAAATAAAGTGGTTGAGACAAACAATCTTCAATGGCTTTAATTCAGTAATTTTAATTTTATTCTCCATTTTTAACATAAAATTTGAGTATTTCATTCAATTTTGTCGATACTGAAACGTGAATTCCAACAGTTCCATTCTTGAGCACAATGGAACTGTGAACGAGGGAAAGCCAGTAGGCAGAGGTGAGTGAGGAGCAAAAACCCTATAAAGATTATGAACGAATATGATACAAAGTTTATGCCGAGCCATATTTCATGAATACATAGATCTGCATATGATTATGAACGAATTGAGATCAAAAGGTAAGAGAAGGAAAAGAGTCTAAAAAGCATTGTTGTTGATATAACGACCAATTACAAATGTAGACACAAGTATATATACAATTCAGAAGATATCATTACATCAGGTAAAAAATGGATAGTAATGAGCATAATCACCTGTGATTGTCTCTATTTACAATACTTTTAGTTCTTAGAGGTAACTAAACATGAAGATCAAGATTCGCCTCTATCTTACTAAGTAAATTTAACTGAATAGTACTGTAACAATGTAAATCAGAAGAATTAACATCGCAGAGATTTAGAGACGAATCCGCATCCATTTTTCTCCTTTTCTTGTCCAAGTAACCGAACCTAATCAACCGTATCTGAAATAGCTTAGTTCAGAATTTTGGTGAAGTTTCTTTATTGTTGTCATTTGTTATCAGTTTACCAAATAGGTCCGGTAGCTGGAAACTTTTCAAACAAATGGAGCAAATCTTACATGAGCTTTGGTATGTTGTTTCATTTAGGAGTCAGGACCTATTGGTAAGATAGTTTTGAATTTAGTCGATCAGATTGACGCTTGATGCCATTTGGATTAGTATTTTCTAACAAATTCAATGCCGATTGGCCATTTGCATCACAAGTCATTTTTTGCTTTCGTTTGGATTCCAAGATCTCTAAAACGGAACATTGGGAAAAAACATTTTTACTAGGAAGCCATTTAACCGACATTTCTCAGTCTACGACTCCACCGCAAGACCTACTCTTACTTCAAACGTTCACACTGTTGGTGGTCATCAAATACGTTAGGTCATAGGATATATATTATCCGTTAGATCATAAAAGTCAATCAACGATTACAATCAAACCCTAAAACTTAAAGGCATACCTTAGAGCCATATAAGTAGAGAAGTTGTCCCTCAGTTTTCTTATCCACCCAAATCCAAAGTCCAAACTCCCCTTTACCCTGAGATTCAATAACCAAACATATCTATAAATCTATGATCCATCACTGGAAACAGAAACATCAGAACAATTTCTTCACGGCAGATTCATCAACAACTTGTTAGCATAATGATATTTCCTCTCAAAACATTAAGATCCACTTCTTCATCATTGAAAGATGATTTGGAGTAGGTAGAGGTGTACGTCTTTTAGCATAACCAAATATCCATTTTTATTATTTTGTATAGAAGAGTTAATTTTTGTATTACTAGTTAACACATGTTAGCAAGATTTCTATTTGTTGTCACATATCATTTCAGTTTGTATTAATTCAAGACGAAATCAAGTTGTTATTGTTGTTTTCTATAATAAGATCTACTTGTTGTTTTCTATAATCAGATCTACTGAAAAATGAAGTTGTTGTTAACCAATATCATAGCCACTTACAAAACAGAAACCAGCGATGATGTCGACTCAATTCGGGTCGATGGATTAGTGCGACTGCTATTGATATTACAGTATTTAGTTAATTAGCCAAGATTTTTCACTTTCACATAGACTTGGAACATTTTTTTCTAGATAGATCATACCAAACCACAACTTTTATAGATATAAAGACAGAAACCGATACAATTGATGGTTTTTGACCAACTAGAGGGATTTTAAATCAGCTAGATGGATTTTTACCATGAATTGTTTAAATGCATGTGTTTTAGAAAAATGTCTGTTAGCTAGTTTTCTATTTCTTTAAGTTTGTTTATGAGAAAAACAGACTAGTAATCATAATGTAAGAAGACTAATTCTAAGAAACTTAATGTAAGAATAAGATCACTAATACACCCACGATCGTAGTAATTTAAAAAACATAAGCATTGATTTATCTGAAGTAAGGTCAGTAGACCTAGCTAATACTATGTAGATCTGTTTTCCTTGGCTTTGGCTATGTTGGAGCCAAATGCACTACCATGGGTAGAAATTTATCCAGAAGTTTTTGGGAAGCCAAGATATTATAGTTTATGCGGAGCGAACTCCACGAATCCAACATCCAACCTTTAAATCTGCCTCGTGTTCACACCATGATAATGATTTGTCCGATTCTTCAAAAGCACTACCAATAGCATAATGATTTGTTCTCTCAGAAAATTGATATTTCTTCGTGCTGAACTCCAAAGGACTGTCCTCAGCTTACTCCGACAGATGAGTTGATTTTCGGGTTGATTTCTAGTATGTTTCTCAGTTTAAAAAGTCTTCATGGGTAGTGTGAATTTTTCGTAGGGTAGTACCCAACAAGAAATTATGAAATGTATTTATTAGCTGATGAATTTATTTACCATAAAATATCATGGCTCGTTAGGCCGACCGAGCGAAGCGAGGGAGGACTCTATATATGGTGACTTTGTGTCAATGTGAAGCATGACATTTTTTTCAATTACACAAAAAAGATTGAATTTTGGTCAGGACACCTGGAAAAGACTAAGATGTCCCTCTAAATCAAATTTTACCTTTTTTCCTTTAGACATTTTCGTAAATAAACCAAAGAGGAAGGGGAATAAGGTATTAGACATTTTCGTAAATAAACCAAAAAAGAAAGGGCACAACAGTAAATGCATTTTTTTATATATTTAAAAACCTCGTATATTTCAAACTACAAGTCGTATTTTTATAAATTTTATATATTTGGAAAGCCCTTTAAATTAGCTACGCAATGAGCACAAACAATGATATCAAATTTTTGTTTTTCAATTTTTTTATTATTCTCCAAATTTTGTATCTTTTCTCCTTAAAAAATTAGGCATAGCTTAAAATTAGACATATCTTAAAAAAAAATCGAAAAAACTACAAGAAAAATAAAATGATTGACTAAATATAAAAAACAACTAATTTTAAAATGAAAAGCACAACATATGGTGTTGAATCACCACCAAATTATTTGCAAAGTAAAAATATACCATGGCCTACCTGTCTGGAAAAATGATACTTCAAGGCGTCGTGTTTGGAAAAATTATACCTTCGTGACGTCTCAGGAAAAATAATATTTTCACCCTACGACGGAACTAAATTGTGAACACAAAATTTAGTTTTCGTCAATTTTTCAGGTCAGCCATCCCATCCGTGGTAGCGGTCATCTAGTTAATTTTTGTATTAATTGATATGTAATGGCTCCTTAATTTTTGTATTAATTTTTTAATTTTGTATCAGTTTGTATGTTAAAAGAAATCATAATATAAGAAGATTGATTGTTATTTGCAGAAGCTAATTAAATCTGCATATGATTATGAGCAAAATGAGATAAAAACTTGGGAGAAGAAGAAGCGTATAAAGTGCATTGAAAACTAATTATAAATGTAACCACAAGTCAAAAATGATAGTAATGATACGAATTTACTCTGCCAAAATCAGTTGTAATTGTACCATTTGCATTCCTTATATTTCTTAAATTAAGGTAACTATACATGAAGATCAGAGTTGTGGTGAAGTTCCTTCACTTTCAAAATCTACTAATTAATTTCTTTGCTATCATCAGTTTACCAAATAACTAGTTGGGAAGGATTTCCTTTGTGAAATCTTGGAAGACATACCGGAAGCCAGGTTTTTCTTTGTGACTCTGTAGCTAGTAGGAAAGAATGAAAGGAATAAGGTGCAAGATGAGAGAAAGGAATTTATATATGGGCGTGAAGATTAAAATAGGGAAGGATTTCCCTTTACCAAAAAAAAATCGTGCGGACTCACAGAAACGCCAACTTCAAATTGTGCCGGTCCCACCGGCCTAGCACGCTCGGTTTCCCAACTCGCCACCACTTCCCAATGCCGTCCAAGTTGTGCCCGGCCCCACCAATCACGCCAATGACCGCTCAAGTCCCGCAAAGCAAGCACGCACTGCTTCCCCACCTTGCGCCGGTCCCACACTAACCTTACGCCGTTTTCCCTAAACTCGCATCAACTTCTCAATGCCGCCAAGTCGCCCGTCTCTCAACGATAACTTCCCAATGCCGCCCAAGTTGTACCGGCCCCACCAATCACGCCAATGACCGCTCAAGTCCCGCCCGGCAAGCACGCACAGCTTCCCCACCTTGCGCTAGGTCCCACCGGCTTAGCAGCTCGGTTTCCTAAACTCGCGTCAACTTCTCAATGCCGCCTTGTTGCCTGTCTCTCACAACGATAACTTCCCAATTGCGCCAGCCTCCCGATTTGTGCAAAAATTGCCGAGGCAAGGATTCCAAATCCTATTGATAAAAAGGTCGGACAAACCTCCTCGATTCTCTTTACGATTGGTGCTGATAGTTTTTCACCATCTTATGCTTACCTGCAACAAAGCTCTGCTCCGAGCTAAGCGAGGGGACTTAATGTTGATGGTGGTTTTAAACAAAGGGTAAACTCAGTAAAACCCTAAAAATAACCTAATGTCACCAGTGACACATTTATTAGGACATTTAAGGCGAGTAGTAAGTATTTAATAGGGGGTATTTTTTCAAATTAGGGTTACAACCAACAAAACCTAATTCACCTCCATGCCAATGGCAAACCATGCCAAACGCACTCTGCCTTGGTCCTAGCTACGCTAGTCACGTCACGCCAAGCCAAGCACTGCGGCTTGGCCCTAGCCACGCCATGCCAAAATGGCGCCGCCCTAGTGATGGTTATTTTCAATGATGTTGTAGTAATAAAAGGGTTGTCGTTCACTCGGACTTGATGGGTTTGATTTTAAGAATTACTAGAAGAAAATACTAAAGAAAAATATATACAAATATTGTCACAGGATGAAGAGATGTCTTTGGGACTGTGGATTCAGCCAAACTCATAACAAAAAGGTTCAAATATTAATTCTTTTAACAATTATCAATAACCAATAAAAACATTGACTCTTATTTTTGCCAAGATAGATTCTCAAAAGATTGGTTGTAAATCCTAAGCATGATGTATCAAAACATTTAAGCTAAGCATACATCATCAAATTAAATGACAACCAATTAATTCAAATCATATTTCAATTAAAATTAATGCAAAAGTCAAAAAAAGAATTAAATAATTTTACCCATGTATGAAATTCGTCTTCCTCCGTCGTCCCGATAATGGGGGTTTTAGCTCATCATGTTGGAAACACGCTCAAAATATGATTTTATTGCTCAAAGGTGCTTACAAATGATGAAAAGGAGAGATATCAAATAAAAACCGGGTTTATAATGGATATAAGTGTTACAAACCTAATTGTTCTGAGCGATAACACCAACACAGCCATTTGTTACTATTCGTTTAAGTTCTGCCTCCAACTACGACCCACAAACGCGAGTCGTTTACCTTTGTTGAAGAACGACGGTTTACGGCGTCTGCATTCCCCGTGTTCTTCGGTGTGTAGCGGCGTGACAGCAATGGTGTTTCCACGGAACTTGATTCTCTCGACTCTGTGGTGCTCCAAACCTTCCTAATCTCTCCCTCCTCCTACTCGACCCCCGGCCTCATTATATACTATTCGGGGCCTGAAATCTCTTCATTACTCCCGAAAATTCTTCCATTATTCGGCAGTAAATGAAAAAATATTCTCGAGATATTTTTTTTCCATTTTTTTGTAGTAGCATGCGTCTGTTGCAATCCAATTCACTCCAAACTATCCATGTTAACTAAATCACGCTCCACAAGTCTTTCAAACACGGGTAGCACACGTCAAAACACGCTCTAATCCCGTGGAAGACTCTTCCCGTACACATCCCTCCGTCTTCTCCTAGCGAGTTATCTAGCCAAATTTAGGTCACTAATCGAGCCACACCAACCCTGTTAGGCTATAACAAGTCTTCCCATGAAGTTTGACCATTGAATCGCATTAAAACTCCTCCAAAATCCGGGATCGATTAAACTGCCAGGGAAGAAACTTGTTTTCCATTAAAACCAAAAATTTGAAATGGAGAGGATGAAGTGCCCCGAACCAAAAGCAGGGCGCCTTTATCAGCTGGGGTGCACAGGGGTGCCCTTATCCAAATTGAGGGTGCCTTTAGTACTTTTCTCTGAGGGGTCCAAATAGCAATTTTCGAGCAACTTTTTCCCATAAGTGTAATTCTCCAATAACACCTAAACAAACATAAAAACACCAAAATTAGTACAAAAATCGAGACCAACAATAGAGACACTGAGGACAAATTAGACACAAAAATGCGTCTATCACCTAGGCTTACAAACCATGCAACCTAGGCCAAGTCGGCCACGCATGCCATTGGCATATGCCAACATGCTCGCAGTAGATTTTCCTACCAAGGCCACGGCCTACCGGCCACGCATGCCATTGGCACATGCCAACATGCTCATTTGGTAGCTTTTCCTACAAAGGCCACGGCCCTAATCGCACGCATGCCATTGGCACATGCCAACATGCTCACGTAGCTTTTCCTACAAGGCCACGGCCGAACAGCCACGCATGCCATTGGCACATGCCAACATGCTGCTGGTAGCTTTTCCTACCAAGGCCACGGACCTAACGTCCACGCATGCCATTGGCACATGCCAACATGCTCATTGGTAGCTTTTCCTACCAAGGCCCACGGCCCTAACGGCCACGCATGCCATTGGCACATGCCAACATGTTCGCTGGTAGCTTTTCTTACCAAGGCCACGGCCCTAACTGGCCATGCATGCCATTGGCACATGCCAACATGCTCGGGCCGATAGCTTTTTCTTACCAAGGCCACGGCCCTAACGCCACGCATGCCATTGGCACATGCCAACATGCTCGCCGGGTAGCTTTTCTTACTAAGGCCACGACCCTACCGGCCACGCATGCCATTGGCACATGCCAACATGCTCGCTGGTAGCTTTTCCTACCAAGGCCACGGCCCTAACGGCCACGCATGCCATTGGCACATGCCAACATGCTCGCTGGTAGCTTTTCCTACCAAGGATTTTACCTAACGGCCACGCATGCCATTGGCACATGCCAACACGCTCGTCCAGTAGCCTTCATCACCTAGCCGTGGCCCTAATGGGCTTATTTGGTAGCCTAACTTGCAAGCCGTGCAACCTAGGCCAATTCGACCGTACGCGCCACTGGCACACGCCAACACCCACGCACGCCACTAGAAGCTCTGGCATTGCCACTTACACTCAACGTACAACCTACCACCAAGGCATTCCGCACATGCCATTGGCACATGCCACGCACGCCACTAGCAAGCTCCGGCATTGCCACTTAAACTCAACGTACAACCTACCACCAAGGCATTCCGCACATGCCATTGGCACATGCCACGACGCCACTAAGCGCGCGCTTGCACTCAAGGTGCAACCAACACTCGAGATATCAACACAAAGCGGGGATGCTTTCAGGTTTTGGTTTGGCGGTCACAACTTGCAGCGTACACTACGCTCACATTAAGAAAGCGTGAAAAGGAATAAAGCGGTCAAATAAACGAGGAAATAAGGGTGAAAACGTTTTCACGTAGAACACCCTGCGGTTACCACCTCCTCCCATTATTTCACCCTTTACTCTCTTCCTTCATGAGGCCAGGGTACGTTTAAATCTCGACTTGTATAAATAGGTCTTACCTATTTCCACCAGACAACAAGTCTCGGTTAGGAGAAAAATACTACACTCTCAGAAAAGGCAACTTTGCAAGCTCTCCAAAAAAGCTTTCATCTCTTGCAAGCTTCCGAAGCTTTCACTTTCGATACAAGTCGAGACACTACTCTCTCGAATTATTCGGGGTCTCAACACCTTTCTTTGCTTCCCTCCCCAAATCAACCCTTCTCCTCCACTTTGTGACCGAAGCAAGTCTGGAACGGCCATTTCTTGGTTTAGGCCGGACTTGTGCGGATTGATCTCTCGAATCTATAAAGTGCTCACATGCGGCACATTTGTTCAACTCCATGATTTATCTTAGATCTGTCAATAAAGCGGTAAAAAAATGGAACACACACCATATAACGAAGTAGTAAAATGAGTTAAACAAAGTCACCAGCCAAAGTTACCTAATTGTAAGGTCAGTAGATGTATTAGCAAACACTTCTCTCGAAGGGTGTTTTTCTTGGCTTTGACTAGATTGTTGCCAACAACAACTTCTAAGTAAGAATTTATCAAGAATCTGGTGGAAAGTCAAGCCTTTGCGGAATTAGAGTTTCCATAGTGGGCGGAAATTGAGTTTCCATATAGTTTTCATTTCCGTACTCAACACGTCAAGGCCAACCGGGTCACCATTGGGAGCAGCTACACAAAGGCACCCTCTTCCAACACACCCACAGTCATAAACTCCGAATTTGGCACTGGTGGGAGTTGAATTTGTTTGAATGATGGCGTATAATTGAAATCCAATTAGACTATGCAAACCACACATTCCCCTTTGGCTAACCAATGAATATCCCCATTGACAAGTACCCCGGTTTTCCACATATCATAAGCGACAAGAAACAACTTGCTCGGGGCTCAAATTGGATTGCTTTATGCTGTTTGGATTTGTATTTTCTTATAGAAATCCAGCGTCAATGATGCTCGGCGTCATACGAATTTTTGCTTTCGCTTGAATTCCAAGCTCTCTTTCACATGATATTGGAGGATAGTTTGGAAGAAAAAAAAGTGAAATATCCAACTTGCATGTGGTTTGACTTGACATTTCACGCGTTTTTCAAGTTTCAATTCCAACGAAAGACATACTCTTACTGCAACTCTACCCTGTTGGTGGTCAGCAAATACGGCCAGTCATAAGATGCATATTATCCGTTAGATTATAAACTAAAAGTAAATCAACAATCACAGTGAAACCCTAAGCTAAACCGGCAGACTTTTAAGCCATATAAGTAGATAATTAAGTTGTCGCTCACTTCTTTTCCACTCAAATCTGTGTAGAGATAAAGAAAGGACCCAAAATCCAAACTTCCATATCCTAAGACTCAACAGTAAATTTATCATTGTACCGCAGTCACATCTGTGTATGGAGGCTTGTTTTGCAGATACCCACAGCTATGAAGTTACAACGATGAGCAGCATCTGATTTTTTGACGCTCCTATAAAATTTGGCTTTGAGTGTTAATCCAAACGACAAACGCTTGGAGAACAGCTCGTATAAATGACGCATAGCGACTTACCCTTTTGTTTAGACTTCAATATCTCTTCCATGGGTCATTGGAAGAAAAAAATGAAACGTCCCTGCTTGGAAGCCATTTGACTAGACATTTCAATCATTTTACAGGGTCGGAATCCACTATAAGACCTACTCTTACTACAAAATTAACACTGTTGGTGGTCAGCAAATGCGGTTAGCCATAAAACACATATAAGGCCCCCGCTCTCCCGGATTTTATTAAGTAATATATATATATATATATATATAATATACCGATCTCATAGTGTAGGTTTCCAAAATAATACCACCACACTATCTCTCTAAGTTTGATACAATATTACAAAACTATATTTTTAAATATATATCCCAATGATTACTATCCACACTATATGGAACTTAGGTGCTACCAAATTGATTCAACTTTAAACTCAAGCATCTACTAGATCCACATCATGAGTGAACAGTTAGGTCACTGTTTTCTGACTTGAATCTTGAAATTTACTAATCATTAGCCTAACTCTTATCTGGGTTCCCAATTCAACTTTCAAACAATGCTATCTCAGCTTGATTCAAGGATTAAATTTTATCGTTCAAGCGATAGCTTGACCTAATCCTTGAATCTCAAGACTTGGCCATGGTTTTGATAAGAGTTAGACTTAGACTAGGCCTAAGACAATGCAAGCTATGGCTTGGTTGCCGTGACGCCAAACTCAAAACACCAAGCCCAGTCCCAGTTCTTTAAAACCGCTCAAAATAGAATAGGGATAGCCGTTAGATAAAATAATTCAAGGATCAAAAATTAACCCTAATCTTTGTTACAAGTATATATAGATAGAGATGGTGTCTTCTTGGCTCTGTTCATTTGGTTGCAGCTCCTTCCTTATTACCATTACCATCTCTGTAGAGAAACATAAACCCTATACACAAACATATACAGATCTGTGATCTTCTTATACAAATGAAAGAAGAAGATCATGGTCGACTCAATTGTTTACTCATCGTCACCAACCCAAACGCAATGTTTTCTCACAATGATTTTACCTCTCAAAAATTGATTTTTTGGCATTTCTTATTTGGGTTTCTTAAGGGCTTCTGCAGTGCTTCCTCACGAACCGAGGTGACAGCAACGTTAACGTTAGTCCAGAAGAACCACATTCATGTCTATCAGGAAGAATGATTTCTATAGATTCAAGGTAAAAATAATTGCTAATGCAATCGGGGAAGTTAAATAAAATATGTTGTCTCTACATGTTATTACACAAGATTAGGTGATTGAGAGTTGCAATTTTTAGACATATAAAGAGAAAAACAGATATGGTTCAGTCCTAATTTGAAATTTGTTAAGAAATCAGATTAAAATTTGTATTGCATATTAGATGTAGAATTACTAAAACCTTCTATTGCATTTTTTGTTGCTGAAACTAGAATTACTTGTGAAATCCTGTTAGGAATAACTTCAAGTCAAGAGTTTTATAATTTAACCATTGAATTAGGATTTGACCCAATTAGTACGTACCTGAGATTACTATCTCACCTCAAATTGGATAATGGAGTACATTAGAAATTTTTGCAAGATAATTGGTGAATGGGAAGCTCTTCTATTCTTCTGCGCTCATTCATGAATAGTGTGAGTGTCAATTATGAAGTTGAGGATCCCCTTTTGGGAGTCATATGTTCTCAGTGTGTATTCGTCTCCCATGTGATTTTTTCTTCTTTGTATTAATTTTATCACGTAAACGAATCGGCAGCAATTTGTCAGTATGCATGCGGATAAAAACCCCTTGTGACAGGATTGCATTTTTTGTTCCTTTTGAAATTCTTGTTTTAATGCTTAGATCATGTTCCCATTTATTAAGCGTCTAATGTTTCTGTGACTTCCCCCTGTTCAGATGCATTATGAAGAACCAACGATGCACAGCGATTTACACACTCATGTTTGCTACTCGAAATTAATGACAGACAGCGGTTGAAAAGTGAAGAGGACGCCATATTACGTGCATATGTGAAGCAATACGGTCCAAGAGAATGGAACCTTGTTTCAGTGCGAATGCCATCCATAGAGACGCCAAATCCTGAGGTGGAAGACTACCTCAAGCACGGAATCAAGAAAGGATCCTGCCTTGTGATCCACCTTTAAGCCAAGCACGGAAACAAGTGGAAGAAAATTGCAGGTGAGGTTCCCGGTCAACCACAAAGAGATTATTAGCCAAGTGGTGGTAAGTGTCAACCACAAGGAGAAGCAGCAGCGGGAACAAAAGGAGAGGACCAGTTCCTTAGAACCAATTGAAGAAGGCAATACGATCGAATACTCCAGACATTTGCTCAGAAACTAGTTAATTAATGTCAAACCCCGCAATTTGTTACCACTATTGCCTCAAATGTAGCCTTTCTTCACTCAGCCTCTCCTACTCCAACGCCTACTTTACTTCCTCCTTGGCTATCAACTTCCAATGGTCTCCCTACAAATACAAGGCCACCGTCTCCCTCGGTTTTAGACTAACTCTCTCACCCTCAAGTTGGTGTTGCTATCCAATTTAACAATTCAGAGTACCCTTTTTTGTCACTCTTGCACTCACCACTTGGAATAGAAACAACGATAAGCGTCATTTGATCATTGATCGACGCCCTAAAATTTGGCTTGATTGTTAATCCTAACGCTTGGACAACATCTCCAAAAAGAATCGATGGGATGTAATGAATCTAGCATCAATGACGCACAGCGTCTTGAACCCATTTGACTAGACATTTCAAGCTTTTTACAAGGTCCGATTCCACTATAAGACCTACTCTTACTGCATACTTACACTGTTGGTGGTCAGCAAATGCGGTCCGTCATAAAACACATATTATCCGTTGGATCGTAAACTAAAAGTATATCAATGATCCTAATTAAACCCTAATTTACACGGGCAGAACTTTAAGCCATATAAATAGAAAAGTTGTTCTTCATTTCTCTTTTCATTCCACCCAGATCTGTGTAGAGAAAGAAAGAATCCATAATTCAAAGCCCCCTTTACCCTAAGATTCAACAACCAACAGATCTGTAAATCTATGATCCATCAATGGAAACAGAAACATCCACGACAAATTCCTCACGGCAGATTCTTCAACAACAACTGTCAGCAAAATGATGTCTCCTCTCAAAACATTAAGATTTCTTTGCAACAATGGTTTTGTTTTAGTTTCAGGGTTCAGCGATGAAAGATCACCGAAAGGTGTTTTCAGGGTAAGAAGGATTGTCTATTAGAGTTGAAGTTCGGTTTTGATGTTTTCTGGTAGAAAATATCTCTGTTTAGACTATATTTGTATTAGTTAATCCATCTGTCTTAACTAGTTGTAATATAGATCATTTCAGTTTGTTGTATATGAAGAAAAAAAACAGGATAATTTAAGATCAAACCCAGTTGTTATTTGCAATTACTAGTGTTGTTTTCTATAATCAGATCTACTAAATATGGATTAAATTGTTGGTAACCACTATAACAGCCATTTACAAAACATAACAAGAATTAGTGAATTCAATTTGGCTCCATGGATAAGTGCGATTAAGTATCGATATTCTTTAGCTAATTAGCCAAGATTTTGCCTTTCACATACAGTCTTGAAACATTTCCAATTTTTAGATGGATACAATTCAGCTCCATGATTTATCTGAGACTGTGTCATTAAAGTAGGTGAAAAATGGATTAAGCTAAGTCCGGTGGTTTTTCGGTTACTGTTTCTTCATTTACTCGGACATGTGATAATCTCATATTTGGATTTGATGCAACTCTTAAGAGGAAGATATTTGGATGATACAATTGCTTATTTGGTGAAACATTTTGATTCTGTAGGCAGAAGTGAACTACTTGGGGCAACTATACCATTTCATCTTGGTATGTGCGGAATCCGAAAAGCAGCAAGTAGCATATACACATTTTCATTTATGAATTATTGTTTGGATTTCGTGATTTTCATTTTAATTTACTTTAAGATTCTTATGTGTGTAGGATTGGATTCAGGTAGTAAGACATCATTTGCTTCAGTTCCGCAACTCCACGAAGTGAAGGCGAGATCTTACAGTCTTCTAATTTGAGAAGTTTCAGTTTTAATGATCTGAAAACTGCTACAAGGAATTTCAGGCCAGATAGTGTGTTAGGTGAAGGCAGATTTGGGTCTTTTTTTCAAGGATGGATCGATGAGAATACATTTACAGCTACAAAGCCAGGGACTGGAATTGTTATTTCTGTTAAGAGGTTGAACCAAGAAGGTTTTCAGGGTCATAGAGAATGGCTGGTGAGTACTACTTAATCTTCTGATTTCGGAATTTATGTTGGATTAAAATTCCGTGAAATGTTTAGTATTTTAACTCTAATAGGATTTTTGGATTTTCAATTTGCTTATTCAGTTAAATGTTTTGATTCTGTAGGCAGAAGTGAACTAATTGGGACAGCTATACCACCCTAATCTTGTCAAGCTGATTGGATACTGTGCGGAAGATGAACACCGTCTTTTGGTGTACGAGTGCATGCCTTGCGAAAGATTAGAAAATCATCTATTCAGGAGTAAGTTCTTTGTGCATTGTGTTGTTTAATTGGTTCATTTTTCGACCTTACCTTGGGATTGATAGATTTGAGATGTTGTTTCAGCAGGAGGATCCTACTTCCAACCACTTTCGTGGAATGTGCGAATGAAGGTTGCTCTTGGAGCAGCAAAATGCCTTGCGTTTCTTCACAGTGCAGTAACACAAGTCATCTATATAGACTTTATCACTTCAAATATCCTGCTTGATTCGGTATGCAACTCTTCCTTCACAATGTAGCTCCAAATCTGTAACTGTGGTGATCATTTTAGCATATTGACTAATAGTATATTTATTGTAATGTTAAAAATCACAGACTTATAACGCAAAGCTTTCAGATTTTTGGTGATAAGAGTCATCTGTCTGCTAGGGTCATGGGCACCTATGGATATACCGCTCCTGAGTATCTAACGGCAGGTAATTTTAGCTTCCCCTGAGATTTTTTTTCAGCAGGAATTGGATGTTTGTGTTGGATTTATCATAAAACACGCACAGAAGAAGTTTTCCTGATTCTGAATTTGTTTTTTTTTTCAGCTGGAATTGGATGTTTTTTCTTCTTCAGCATAATGGTATTTCCTCTCAAAACATTAAGATATGCAGGATTGAAGTTTCTTCTTGTTGTTTTGGTTCAGTTTTATCCTAGCTAATATATCCGGTCTTAGATCATTCAGATCTGTTCAATTTGAGATTCGGCATAGTTAGTTTTCTTCTTGTGGTTTTGGTTAAGTTAACTGTTAATTTTTGTATTAGTTACCCATATTAGCTAGTCTTTCGCTTTGTTATTACAGATCATTTGAGTTTGTATATGAAATGAAAGCATGTTAATGATAATTTAAGACTAAATCAAGTTGTTATCTGTATTTACTAGTGTACTGTTGTTTTCTATAATCCGATCTACTAAAAATGGATTTGTAGTTACCAAGATGAGGGGTCATCTTGGCCCCGAGTTTTCAATTTTGGGAATATGCCCTAGCTATATAAAAGTGGAACTCCAGAGAATGGTAGTAATGAACCGTGTGAACATTAAGAGAAAATACTGCAATCACAACACAAAGTTCTAAGAAATTCAGAACTGCGCCCAAAAAGTAAAAAGCAGAGAATACAAAATAGTTAACCAGAAAATTTAAATTGATCAAAACAAAACAAAAACAAAAAAAAACCCAGAAAATTTAACTAGGAAAATGGGATGAACATAAATTTTGTACCCATTTTCTAACTATACTAATAGATTCTACACAAAATACCTGAAATATTAAAGCTCAATCTATGTTAGATGGACTAATAACACATTCTTGTGCTTGGTCTTCGCATGATTATTCTATTCGTTCTCTCCTAATTATCTGATGTAAAAATATGCTAAACTTTTTTAATTTTCTTTCAATATCAATTCCATGCTTTGGATCATATAACACCACATATCCCAATTACAAACTTGTAGTTGTCATTCTCACCATCATATCCAAGACCATTTATGCAGGATTGAGAATATTTCTTGTATTCCCTGGTGCCTGGGTTCCACGCACAGAAAAAGCCTTACCACCACCATGTAGCCTAAGGAAAACCAGACCATTACAAGAACCGAATAATCTAACACGCTGAATGTCTAGTTTGAAAGGAAACCGCATTTTAACACGCTGGGTTTCATCTCATTTGAGCTTTTCCTTTTGTTTGGCTGTAATGTTTGCATTCCCGTCTTAGAATTTAATAATTCATCCATGTACCGTTTTTCTAGTCAATCTTGCATTGTTCATGTCAAGTCTTACGGTGGAAAACTGTCGTGCAAATGCAAGTTTAATGGTAGAGACTTTTCCAAAGCTACAAGCGACCACGCTATGAATTTAGCGCTCGTGGTTCAAATTGGATTGCTTAATGCTGTTTGGATTTATATAGGAAAATGGGGAATATGCCCCAAAATAGATCGGTCATCTTGGGGATATGCCCCAAAATTCCAATTTTGGGAATATGCCCCAAAGTAACGGTTTCCGTCAAGGAACCGTTAAATAGACTATTTATCGTAAATGTGTCTAAGCTTTCTCTCTAATTTTTTCGAGATTTTTTCGTCTGAATATGTTCGTGAACCTTGTAAAGGTGTTAATATATCGTATATCTGTCTTTTAATTCGCATATGTGATCCCAAGTGTGTGCAATATTGACTACTTAACGGTTTTGGATGGAATTTTGGATGGCTGGGGCATATTACCCAAAATTGGAATCCTGGGGCATATTCCCAAGATGACAGTCGATTTTGGGGCATATCCCCAATATTCCCATTTAAATATTCTTGCAAATCAAGAGTTAATGACGAATTTTTGCTTTCGTTTTTGAATTCCAAGCTCTCTTTCACAGGACATACTTGGATGGCGTTTGACTAGACATTTCACGCTTTTTTCAAGTTCCGATTCCACCGTAAGACCTACTCGTAGTGCGAACCTACACTGTTGGTGGTCAGTAAATATGGTCAGTCATCAGATATGTATAATCCGTTAGATCATAAAATATAAATAAATCAACGAACATAATTAAACCCTAAACTACACTTCCAAAGCTCTAAGGCATATAAGTAGAAAAGTTGCCCCTCAATTCTCATTTCCATTCAAATCTGTGTTGAGAAAGAAAGAAACCAAATTCCAAATCCCCCTTTACCCTGAGATACAACTGCCAACAGATCTGTAGATCTATGATCCATCACCACAACAAATTCTTCATAGAGGATTTTTCAACAACATCTTTTCAGCAGAATGATATCTCCTCTCAAAACTCCAAGATCTGCCGCCTCTAAGGCTTCACGTGTTATTTTGGTTCAGTTTCATACCAGCTAAGTTCATCGATCTAAAATCGCTTAAGAGGTTGATGACATGAAAAAAAAGCAGGTTGATTACAGATCATTTCAGTTTAGATATGAAAAAAAAGCAGGTTGATGATAATTTAAGACTAAATCAAGTTGCTATTAGCATTTACTGATGTTGTTTTCTATATTCAGATCTACTAAAAATGAAGTTGTTGTTAATAATGTTTTTTATTTTATTATTTTATTTTTTTTGATTAGTCAAATGTT
This sequence comes from Papaver armeniacum, assembly GCA_023531295.1. Classification (NCBI taxonomy): domain Eukaryota; kingdom Viridiplantae; phylum Streptophyta; class Magnoliopsida; order Ranunculales; family Papaveraceae; genus Papaver; species Papaver armeniacum. Next base: position 27,629 of record JAJJWW010002574.1, read on the forward strand.
GTTAATAATGATCTTAACTAGAATGATGGATTCAATTTGGCTCCATTGAGTATGGATATTGTTTAGTTAAGATTCTGTTAGCCAAGATTTGGCAGAACATTTTTTATAGACAGATCATGCCAACCCCAAAACCTAGAAGAGCAATGTATTCCAAAACATATATGCGTCTCACTAAGTTTCTTGAGTATAAGAGCTGTGTATTCAGACAAAGTGAGCGCAATTTTTGTTAACGAATCCATGTTAAATCATCAAAAGGTTTCTCAATTGAATCATTTGAGCTTTTTCCTGTTGCTTAGCAATAATGCTTGCATCCCCCTTTTGTGTTTCTATACAATTTAACTGAATCCAAGTACACCCCTTTGCATCTTTCATATTGTTGCAAATCTACACTGTTGGTAGTGGTAATCTTGAATATAGACAGTAGACACTCCTTATTCTCATTGATTAGCTAAGGAGCCCAAACCACACTTTTAGACCTACAAGAGATGCAAAATGGAGAGGTTGAGAATTGCTTTGGAAGTGTTTAAGATTTTTCTTTTCAAGACTTAACTTTGTATTATTGAACCAAAATCAAAATTTATCATTTCAAAAATGTATGAAACCTCCCACTATATAGTCGTGCATTTAGATGTAGCCTCCTTTTCCCCACTGACTTTCGAATCATTTTTCTGGTGGAACCAATTTTCACTTACCCCGTTCAATTGTATATCAGGTTATATGTAAATTGATCGGAGCTTACTAGGGAGATTATGAAGACCTTGATTTGAGGTTAGCTGACCTACTAAACATGTGACTACAGCTCAAAAATATTCTGTATTGAACTTTTGATAAACCATTTCTCATCCAACTGCACCTTACAATATTGATGAGTAGAATCTTCCAAGCATGTTCGCACAAAGAATTTAATAAATTTTCTCATAATTTTCCAGACTTAAGATTGAGTCCAAAACTTAACAAAAATGATTGGCAACACAAACAATTAGATACGAGAGATTGATGCTTAATGCTATTTCGATTAGTATTTCTAACAAATATCAATGCCGATTACCCTAGGTGTCATACAATTTTCTTGCTTTCTTATGGAATCCAAGCTCTCTTCCACGGAACATTGGAAAATGGTTTCGAAAATAATAAAAAATAAAGTTACTTAGAAGCCGTTTAACTAGATATTTCAGGCTTTTCTCAATCTCCGATTCCACCGTATGACCTACTTTAACTGCGAACGTTTCACACGGTTGTGGCTAGCAAATACGGTCGGTCGTAACTCATGAGATATGTATTATCCGTTAGATGATAACTCAAAGTAAATCAACGATCACAATTAAACCCTAAGCTAAATGGGAAGACCTTTAAGTAGAAATGTTGTCCCGCAGTTCTCGTCTTTTCCACCCAAATCTAATCTGTGTAGAGAAAGAAAGAATCCAAAGTCCAGACCCTCCCAAATCTAAGATTCAACAGCCAATAGATCTATATATGATCCATCAATGAAAACAAAAACATCACAACAAATTCTTCATAACTACTTGTCAGCATAATGATATTTCCTCTCAAAACATTAAGATTTGCTTTTTCTGGGGGTATTATTCCACAATTTCAGATCGATAACGTTCGGATCACCAGTTAGATGTTTTGAGAGACTTGTTTTTTTAGCATGGGGAAAGCTCCTTTTTTTTGTATCAAGAGTTAATTTTTGTATTAGTTAACACATTTTTCTTATAACAGATCATTTCAGTCTGTATTCATTTAAGACTAATGTTGTTTTTTATAATCAGATCTACTGAAAAATGAGGTTGTTGTTAACCAAGATCATAGCTATATATATTAGAAAACATAAACCAGTATTGGTGTGGATTTAATTCGGCACCATGGATTCGTGGGATTGCTATTGATATTGTTTAGTTAATTAATACAAGATTTTGCATTTTCACATACAGTCTTGGAACCTTATAAATAAGGGCATTCGCGTAGAATTCTAATTGGAACATGTGGTAACTTAGACAAGGTGAAATTCTCTATTGACATGGATTCTTATTTAGCTATAATACTAGATGCCGCGAAATAATACTACTCTAGATGACCAAATCAAAAAGATGGAAAATAAAAAATCGGTAAAAAAGTCGAGCTCACATAGAAAATTAAAATACAGACAATAAGAGATTTGTGATTACCTGTTCATGTCTAAGACGGGACACATTCAGATGGTTTCCATTAACGGAGAACAGGTGCCTGGAGAGAGATCTCTGCATATATATATATATATATATATATTATAATGAGATAAGCATAGATCTATCTAATTACTAATCGATAAGAAACTCGAACTGAAATCAAAGTACAAAATTCTGAAATCGACTTCGAAATCGATAAAATAATAATAGCGATCAACAGTAATTAGGTTTCCAAATCGCTTACCATGATGAAATTTTCAAATTAATTTGATGAATTAAATCTCATCATTTTTTCGCCTCAATTTCAAGTGACGACTATATAGGTTTTTTCAAGATGCATCGAATGTTTCTTTGATTATCATATTTAGAATGTTTCTTTGATTATCATATTTAGTTTCGGAGATTTCATTTTCATGGAGATGACGAGATTAGGATTTAGATTTTTTTCTTCATCAGAGATCTGTTTAAAATGAAATTAAAAACATGGAAACTGTATCACGATGGAAATAGCTTACAGGGTATTTTTTCCATCAAAAAAATTCAGATTTGGACTGAATCGTTGAATCGTTCATAAATGGATTAACTCGTTTCAAATTTGACAAATATGGATCTTTTAGTACCGGGTTTAAGAGGGCAGGACTAAAGCGTCCTAAGCCCAGTAACTTTAGGACTAAATGTAAAGAACCATTTTTTGGGGACCATGGTTTTTTTGGGGGACCATGATTCTATTTTTAGTAATACATTTAGAAGCAAATCTAGGTCACCCCTTATCTAGATATTTCTATTAATACCTAAATTACCCTCCTGATTAATTTTGGGTAATGATTAGTTAGTGTTAATAATAGTTAGTGTGATGATTAGTGAAATGATTAAGTTAAAGATAATTAGTGAGATTTAAAAAATCAGATAGTTTTTTTTTTTTTTTTTTTAAAATAGAATTATTGAGAGAGTAAAGTTAGAGAAGATGAAGAAGTAAAACATGGATTTTACCAACCACAACCGGAGGAAGAGTATTTGGGTACCCAGGTATGCTTCAAACTTAGATAATGTTGGTTGAATTTATCCAAAATTTCAAAAAAATGTAAATTTTTTAACTAGATTTAGGCTTGTTCGGTTACCTTATGTGAAGAACAGGTAACCGAACACATCTGAAAGTGTAGTACGATTACTTTTTCCAAACACGCAGGTGTTGATGGTGGTTTTTTAAACAAGGGGTAAAATCGTAAAACCCCATGACCTAGTGTTACCCGCAATACATTAACTAAGAGCATTTAACTCAGGTGTAAATAATTAATAGGGGTATTTTTTCAAAATACCAGATTAGGGTTTTCAACACGAACCCTAATTCCAAAACAAGCCGCATATCGCGCACCATGGCAAAGAATGCCAAACCAAGCCGCATATCAAGGCGCACCATGGCAACCATGCCAAACCAAGCCGCATTCTCGCGCACCATGGCAACCATGCCAAACCAAGCCGCACTCGCGCACCATGGCGACCATTCCAAACCAAGCCGCACTCTGCGCACCATGGCGACCATGCCAAACCAATCTGCGCACCATGGCAACCATGCCAAACCAAGCCGCACTCTGCGCACCATGGCGACCATGCCAAACCAAGCCGCACTCGCGCACCATGGCAACCATGCCAAACCAAGCCGCACTCCGCGCACCATGGCAACCATGCCAAAACATGCTCGCTAGTGGCTTTTTCTACCAAAGCCACGACCCTAACGGCCCCGCATGCCATTGGCACATGCCAACATGCTCGCTAGCTAGCTTCCCTATCAAGGTCACGGCCTTAATGGCCACGCATGCCAAGCATGCTCGCTAGCTAGTTTCCCTATCAAGGCCACGGCCCTAACGGCCCCGCATGCCATTGGCACATGCCAACATGCTCGCTAGCTAGCTTCCCTATCAAGGTCACGGCCCTAATGGCCACGCATGCCAACATGCTCGCTAGCTAGTTTCCTATCACGGCCCTAACGGCCACACATGCCATTGGCACATGCCAAGCATGCTCGCTAGCCTAGTTTCCCTATCAAGGCCACGGCCCTAACGGCCCGCATGCCATTGGCACATGCCAAAATGAGGTTGTTGTTACAAATGCTTCATATTAGTTCAAGCTTGTGTGTTATGTCAGACTGACTATTGCTGGAGTGTCTGATAGTTTTTTTGTTCTTTTGTTTGACTCTTGTTGAGTGTTTTCTTTCTCAGATTGGCTCTTGTTGAGTACTTTTCAGTTTGTATCTTGTTGAGCATCCGGCCCTTGTTGGGTATGTTTTAGTTGTGTTTCAATTTGTTCCGGTGTCTACTTGTAACAATTGAGGAGGGTGTATTAGGAAAAATCTGTATAGTAAAGTCTCATTGACTTGACTCTGTCTGTCTGTATCCTCTTTGTCTGTGAAAGACACCTAATCATAACTTTGTAATAGCATTACATCCACATACTTTCACAATATATATATTGTCATCACCTGTCTGTTGATTTGCGCCTCCTTCTTCCTTTGTAGAGAAACTGTTAGGAAATAGAAATCCAAGTGTGTCAACAAAGCATGTGACTAGTCGGTGTGCAAAATGTGTGTGTGTGTGTGTTAGGTGTCGGTCGTAGTTGGTGTTATTTGTGTTGGATTGGTTACTGTTTAACCAGGTCATTTATTTCAGGTGTATAAAGTCTCGTGTTCTTCAAGAGAGTCTCGTAAGAAAAATCAATTGAACTGAAATTAAAATTCTCTCTGAACCTGTGGAGATTGTCTAACGACTTTTACTCTCTTAACATGGTATCAGATACAGAATCAAAACCCTAATTTCATTGTTATTTTCAAATCCTGTTTCAATGGCAAAATCTAATACACATATCCCTCTGACCTTCAAACCCCCATCCAAACTATCTACAACCAATTATACTTTATGGAAATCTCAAATTGCTCCACTACTCAAAAGCTACAACCTACTTCGATTTGTTGATGGATCTCTCTATTGTCCTGTCAAATACTATCGTCGAACCTCTACAGAAGGAGCTAAAATCATTGCCGATGCAGATTTTGTTGATACTGATCCAGAGAATGAATTCATTCCAAATCCAGCTTATGAATATTGGGTAAATCAAGACTCTGCTCTTTTATCTTGGTTATTTTCAGCTTGTACCGAAGAAATTCATTCTCAGGTGATAGATTGTACTTTCTCTCATGAGATTTGGAATCGCTTGGAGCAAAATTATAATTCATCCACTAAATCTCGTTTGTTACAACTTAAAACTGATCTGATAAGTTTAAAAAAGGGTTCAGAATCGATGTTAGTTTATTTCAATCGAGCTCGTTCCATTTCTCATCAATTAGCTCAGATCGGTAGAGCAGTTTCAGATGAAGATCTAATAATTCATATTCTACATGGTTTGCCGTCTGAATTTAATGCTTTCACCACATCAGTTTGTACTCAACAACTAAAGAATGACAATCTTATCACCTCATCAGAACTGCTAGGCTTATTGTTATCAGAAGAAGCTCGAGTTAACACTGAGTCTAAACTTGATCTTACTTCTGCCTCTGCAAATGTGTCTCATCAACACAAGCCATCTCCACCACCTGCTCAGTTTGATTACCACCACAATAACTCTACTTCCTATTCACACAACAACACTCCACATGCTGATCAGTCTTATACAACAGGTCCACCTCAATATAGCAATTCTTCATGGTCTAATTACTCTCCTTACCATGGCTATGGAAGATCTCAATACTCTGGTTATAGAGGAAATAGAAATGGTGGCAGAAACAGAGGAAACTTTAGAGGTGGAAGAACTAATGCCAGATTTGGCTTTCAAGGTAATCCTAATAACTTCTTTCCTCCTCCAAGATATAATACTTCCATCGACTGTCAACTCTGCAAGAAACCTGGTCATTTGGCTCCACAATGCAAGTACAGATATGTCCCTAGTGACAATTCCATGATGCAAGCTTATTACACTCCCACTGATTCATATGGTGATTATGACTATGACGACTACTGGTGCCCTGAGCCTGAGGCATTTGCGGTTTATCAAGATAATTCTTCTGCTTCATCCTCTTCTTCGTCGGGTGCAGTTCGGAGCTACCCACCATATTACTTCAGATTTGTCCAACCTTAACCTACACTCTGAGTACCAAGGTTCTGATCAAGTCAGAGTAGGAAATGGATCAGGTTTGCCCATTACTCATGTTGGTTCTTCTATTCTACATAATGCCAATGTTAAATTCACCATTTCTAATGTACTTCATGTTCCATCCATTACCAAGAATCTGATTTCTGTCCTACAATTTACTAAAGAGAACAATTGCTATTTCCAATTTTATTCTGACAAGTTTTTTATTAAGGATGTGGTTACCAACAAAGTCCTTCTTACTGGTCCTGTTAAAGATGGCTTATACCACATGGAGTTTACATCAGCCCAGCTTAAGCAAGCCTTTTCATCTGGATTGTCTTCTTCAACAACTTGGCATAACAAACTTGGTCATCCAGCCTACAAGACTCTCAAGCATGTTCTGTCATCAGTCAATGAGGTTATTGATTCTCATTTATCTTCTACAATTTGTGCTTCTTGTCAGTCAGCTAAGAGTCATGCTCTCCCTTATCCATCCTCTTCAACAACTAGTGTAGCAGGTCCTCTAGATTTGATTTACTCAGATGTGTGGGTTTCTCCATTATGTTATGTGAATGGCTACAAGTACTATGTGTCTTTCATTGACTCTTTTAGCCGATTCACATGGTTGTATCCACTCACTTATAAATCTGAAGTTCTCCCTACTTTTATTAAATTCAAAAAATTTGTTGAGAACCAACTATCTAGACAGATTAAATTTGTTCAATCAGATTGGGGAGGTGAATATAGGAATGTTTCTACTTTTCTTGACTCTTGTGGCATAGGCCATAGAGTTTCTTGTCCACATGCCCATGCTCAGAATGGCTCAGCTGAACGAAAACACAGACATATTGTTGAAACTGGCTTGGCTTTACTTTCACATGCATCTCTACCTATATCATTCTGGTCATATGCATTTGAAACTGCTAATTTCCTGATAAACAGATTACCTACATCAAAACTTAATCACTTATCTCCATTGGAGTGTTTGTTTCATCTTAAACCAGACTATTTGTTCCTACATACTTTTGGCTGTGCCTGTTATCCTTGTTTAAGAAACTTCAATAAACACAAATTGGAGCCCAGATCAGTTCAATGCATCTTCTTAGGGTACAACCATCTTCATAAAGGTTATAGATGCTTCAATCCCAGCACTAACAAAATCATTATATCTAGAGATGTTAAGTTTGATGAAAACAAGTTTCCATATGCTTCTATGTTTACTAATGAGTCAACTGAAGCTGTCCTGCCAACTATGTCTGTTACATCTTCACCAGAACCTGATTTGTCAGCTACTGCTGACTTAACTGTTGAACCACTCCAAGACACTGTTTCATCTTCTACTTCTACAACTACTCCTACAGTCATTAATGAACATTCAATGAAAACTAGAGGTAAAATGGGCATTGTCAAACCTAATGTTAGAATTTATACATCTGAAGTTCAAACAGTATGTGAAGATATCAGTGTTCCTACATGCTACACTGAAGCTTGCAAGGATCCAAATTGGAGGGCTGCCATGGATGAAGAAATCAATGCTCTCATACAAAATGGTACATGGAAATTGGTAACTGCTGATTCAAGCTATAATGTCATAGGGTGCAAATGGATTTTTCGAATCAAGAGAAGAGCAGATGGGTCTATTGAAAGGTACAAGGCAAGACTAGTTGCCAAAGGATACAATCAGGTGGAAGGTATTGATTACCAAGACACCTTGACCAATGTGGTAAAGCCAACAACAGTAAGAATCATTTTATCTATTTCTCTTCACAAGAACTGGCAAATCAGACAGCTAGATGTCAAAAATGCCTTTTTGCATGGTCACTTGTCTGAAAATGTTTACATGGTTCAACCACCTGGTTATGCTGACAAAGTTTTTCCTCATCATGTGTGTCAACTAAAAAGGTCACTCTATGGGCTGAAACAAGCTCCAAGAGCTTGGTTTGAGAGATTAAGTACTTTTCTCTTCTCAAATGGTTTCTCTTCATCCAAGACAGACACTTCTCTCTTTTTCAGAGTCACATCTACTTCAGCTCTCTACATACTGATCTATGTTGATGATATTTTAGTGACAGGAAGTGATCCAGCTGAAGTTGAGTCTCTTATTGCTACTTTGGGAAAGGAATTTGCTATAAAGGATCTAGGGGAACTACATTTCTTTTTAGGCATTCAATCCATCAAGACTCCCTCAGGTGTGTTGTTATCTCAGCAGCAATATATTTCAAACTTGTTAACAAAAACCAAAATGACCAATGCAAAGAGCTCTGCAACACCTTATCATGCCTCCACTGCTGTTGATGCTACTTTGTTTGAAGATCCAGCTCTTTATAGAAGCATTGTTGGTGCCCTTCAATATGCGACTATTACTAGACCAGATATATCTTTTGCTGTCAACAAAGCTTGTCAGAAAATGCAGCATCCTTCTCTGACAGACTGGTCAGCTGTAAAGCGAATCTTACGATATCTAGTTGGCACTATTTCTCATGGCCTACACTTCAGAAAAGCTACATCTCTGCAGTTGCAGGCATACTCAGATGCTGATTGGGCAGGGGATCTTCTTGACAGAAGATCTACTAGTGGATTAGCAATATTTTTAGGACCGAATCTGATTTCTTGGTGCTCTAGAAAACAGAAATCTGTCTCTCGCTCCAGCACTGAGGCAGAATATCGTGCTATGGCAGATGCGACTTCTGAACTGATATGGATTCAATCTCTACTAGGTGAGTTGCACTTTCCTTCTCCCAGGGTGCCTGTTTTATGGTGTGATAACATGGGAGCCACATATCTGACAGCAAATCCCATATTTCACAATCGGATGAAGCACATTGAAATAGCTTTTCACTTTGTTCGAGAATTAGTTGCTTCCAAAGCTCTGGTTGTGCGCTTCTTATCTACACAGGATCAGCTGGCAGATATCTTCACCAAAGGTCTCTCTACCACGCGCTTCTCCACTCTGAGACTCAAGCTCAGTGTCTCTGCTCCTGCATAGATTCTGAGCTTGCGGGGGGGTGTTAGGAAATAGAAATCCAAGTGTGTCAACAAAGCATGTGACTGGTCAGTGTGCAAAATGTGTGTGTGTGTGACCGTTAGGTGTCAGTCTGTAGTTGGTGTAACCGGCTGTGTTGGATTGGTTACCTGTTTAACCAGTCATTTATTTCAGGTGTATTTAGTCTGTGTTCTTCAAGAGAGTCTGTAAGAAAAATCAATTGAACTGAAATTAAAATTCTCTCTGAACCTGTGGAGATTGTCTAACGACTTTTACTCTCTTAACAGAAACAAAACCCTAGACTCTCCACAAAAACAAATCTGTCATCATCTCACACAGAAACATCGTTGAAAGAAGAAGATCACGGCCGAATCGATCGATTTACTCATCATCACCAACCATAAACACAATGTTTTCTCACAATGATTTTTCCTCTCAAAAATCTAATTTTGCTTCTCAATTTTCGCTTTTTTTGTTTCTTAAGTGATTCCTCGTACAGGTGCATGACATCAATGTTAGTCCAAGAGAACCATTTTCAATTGTACAAGGCAAACTGAAATCTCTAGATGCAAACTTACAGAAACAAAAAAAAATGTTTGGTAATGTAATTGCTAACAGGGAAGTTCATTGCGTATAAAGAAAAATGTGTAAGATATGTTAGATGTAATTGTTTTCTATAGTTGTGATAATTATGGTTGTTAATTTGTGTTATAATCCACTTCTCTACTTGTTCTTACAGAAGATATCCCTTTGTAATGGATGCAAGAGGAGCAATTTAACCACAATGTAAACAAAACGAGAGTATAAGTTCAGAAGTGGTCAACCAAAACCCCTTTTTATTATTGATTTTCGAACCATTTACACCAATTTGAGCTTGGATTAGCGAATAATTCATGTTTATTTTTAGCTAACAAAAAGAGGAACCACTTTTTTATTATTGATTTTCGAACCATTTACACCAATTAGTGGTCAACCACTAATAAAGTGGTTCCTCTTTTTATTAGCTAAAAATAAACATGAATTATTCGCTAATCCAAGCTCAAATTCTCAACCACTCCATGCCATCTAGTAGCTCTTTTTGCCCCTGATTTATAGGTGCTTCGTTCAGGCCAATGCATCCGTCTCTTAATGCCCGAGTCCAAGTTTTTCAAGTCATGCTGGATGGGGTTCAAAAGGGTTAATTAATGTCAAGAGCCAAATAGATGTGTGGATGGATATAAATACAAATTATTATTTTCAGTTTCATTATTTTACTACAAGTGTTGATTAACATGTTTCGATTGAATTTACCCATTGTTTAAATCCAAAGATAGGAACTGGCTTCTAATTCGTTGATTAGGCTGCACATTAATTTGAATTGCTAGTTGCTGGATCTAGTTCCGAGCTTATTATGAACTATGAATCGACTCAACATGCTATGTTTTGTTACTAATGTTTGAACTTCAGCAGAATCTGACTGATGTTACCAGTCAGACCAATGTTTTCGCCTTCTTCTTGGATCAGATTCTGTAGATCTATGTTTTCAAGTCCAATTTTAGACCAGTAGACAAACCGCAATTTTAGACTTGTGGAAACAAAAAGAGATACAAAATGAAGTGGTTGAGATTTGATTTGGTATATGCTCGTGAACTTAGATGTAGCCTCTTTCAAATCATTTTTTGTTGGATCCAAGTTTGGTTTTCCTTGTTAAATGGAGATTAGGTTATGCAAATTCAATGAATATTTTTTTTTTTTCCGAAGGTAATGAACATTGATCTGAGCTTAGTTGACCTAAGCATGTGACAGATGAAATATGTGGCTAAATGTTCTCTGTATTATACTGGTTTTTTATAAACCATTTCTCATCCAATTACACCTTAGAAATTGAATTTTATATACTTTGTCACTATCTAGACTTTAGAGTTTAGATTGCGTACAAAACTCAACAAAATGATTGCGTCCATACTCAAGCTTCTAAAGACCTAATATAATGGTTGTCAAATTAGATATATTGGTAAGACAATCAACAAAACAATCAACAATCCTCCTCTCTCTCACACACACCTTGAAATGATTGCGTCCATACTCTCTGCCTTCTGAAATGACACATAATGGAGTATTTTAAAAAAATATTGTAACAACTTGTAAAAGCAGACCATATAGGCATTTTTTTAGCGGTCAAAATTGGAGAAAATATGGTTTTTTAGAGAAAATATGATTTTTAAGGTTAAAAAAAAGTGGGTCCATAATCCCTTCGAAATTTGCCAGCATATCTCAGAGGGAGAGGTGGTATTCAAAACAGGGAATCTGGTGAAATTATAAATCCAAAGGAAACGTGAATCCAACGAATTTGGGCAAACAAACATACTAAGGAAACCGAAATTCCTTAGTGTACAAGCATAAAATTTCGCCTTGCACGCTAATATAAAGACTTGCACCCATGTAAGGACAAAGTCTCGTCTTGACGACGAGCGCAGTGCCCGATATTTGTCCAAAAACTCGTACCCAACACAAGCAACAACCAACTTTCCCTAGCAGCGAGCTCAACAACCTTGTTATATTGCAAGAAACAAGCCTTTTCATAGCAGCAAGCACACTACATTCCACAAGACTCGACTTGAGCATCACAAGTCCTATACTTGGCAAGAAGTCTCACCTAGCAGTGAGCGAATTTCATTACAAGTTACCACAGTTGGGGCGTTTTTGTAATATCTCTAAATGATTTGGGGCGAGTTACTATCATCGAGAATCAATGCAAAAGGGAAAAAAAAAATATTATCCGTCAATAAGTTGGAGGTTAAGTGAGGTCGAAAAATCACTTCTAGGCACAAAATACCCCAATTAATTAAGAATATCTTGGTCATTCGGTCAAGTTCGAATGCACTTTGATCGATTGTTACCAAATCAAATAAACTGTATAACATCGGAACATTTCACGATGATATTAAGGCTAATAAGGCATCTCTAAATATATTATATTCTTGAATTCTAAAGTTCCTCACCAAGATGGGAAGACAAGTGGAGATGTTGTCGACCTCGAAACCCAACATGAGTCCCATATATTGGTTGTCGGAAATAACCATAATGTCCCAGATTTCAAACTATTCACTGTTTAAATCTGCGGGCATCCGGTTAAAAAATGACTAGCAATGATTGGATTAGCTCTTCATTCTGGATAATATGTGTGTAATATTTTATAATAAGAATGATGTTTTTAGTTTCCACCATAATTCAAATTATGTTATTTGTTAAACCCATATCCGTACTTTTTATTACAGAAAACAGCGCTTCTAAACAAACCGCACTTTTGGACCACGTTAAAACCGCTTAGACTCATATTTTTTTGTGGGTCATGTTGGGCTCCGTAGGACAGCAGGGGGTCGGTATTTGTGAATGATACTGGGGCGGTTTTTTTAGTCGTGTTAGTTCTCTGTTTTTCTGCGTAATAGTTATATAATCGAATAAAGTGGGAATGAATGGCCGGAATTCTAAAAATCTGCTTGCTACTTCCAGAGAGGTTTTTTTTTTTTTTTTTTTTTTTTGCATATAATTGGCATTAGCCATCCGGCAACAAGCAACAGAAAAAATGAGAATAGTTAAAGCAGCAGGAAAGCTAAAAAAAAAAAAAATGAAGCTAAGCAATAATTCTACGATATGGATCTTACTATCACGCATCATAGTTTTTAAATGTAAAGTCTTCTTTACAATATTTTTTGGAAAACTTGCTTGGTCACACTCAAATCGGCGTGAGATGGGTGACCTAAAATCTATACAGTGCTTGGAAAAGAAGTTAATACGTTGCTGAGACCCTTGCAAAGCACTCGAGATATGATGGCTTTTAAGGGGAATGGTCTAACTTTCCCAGATATCTTAGCTGCGGACCGCCTATGAACACATACATCGGTCAGCTGCCCCGGTCATCAATTGCATAGGCCTCAGCCGTGTGATTTAAATACCAACGGTTTACAATAAGCCATAATCTAAACAGTAGATCTCAAAACACATTATAAGAAGAATACACATTATAAGAAGAATAGCTTGTCTCCCTTTTCCTCCTCTCCCCATCCCATTTGTGTAGAAGAGAAACCTCTCACCCTAAAAATCAAACAACAGCCAACACAGATCTAATCTGTAAATCTTAATGATCCATTAATGGAAAATTAAAACATGCACAACAAAAGTCATCATGGCCGATTCTTCAAAAGCTTCAACGACAACCTTTCCTCACACAATGATTTTTCCTCTCAAAAAATTGATATCTTCTCTTGATCGTCTAGATCTACTTTTATTGATTCTCCCCCTGCAGAACTCCTCCTTGACCTACTTCAGCTTTCTCGCTGACCATTCTGTAGTGTTATGGTGATATTGCAGGGGTTGTTTTGGATTTCCATGACCTTTCCCCCAGACCTTTCTGTGGTAGTATTTTCAGCCTAACAAGCAATAATGGAATGTAATATCTCCTTGATTTTTGTATTATCTTAATTTAGCTGCAGGTCATCTACTTGTTATTACAGATCTTTCAGTTTGTAAGTGAAAAAGCAATTATATGAATATGAGAAGACTAACTCATGGTATCTGTGGCTTGTTTTCTAATTTCCAAATGGTGTTTTTTAGATCAGTTAGATATACATCTGATTATGAACAACAGACTGAGATAAAAACATGAAAGAAGAATGAGTCAAATTACAAATCGGCTTACAAATTACAAACAATTTCTTTATAATCTTCGATCGGTCTACACCAAATCCATTATTTTCGGTTTCTAGTCTAATTAATCGAACCTTATAATTTTTTATGTTTTTGTTTCGATACAATCAGGTGGGTCCTTTACTCTATCCTGCATAAGGCTATCAGTGTTAAAACCTACGGCGAACACAACAGTTCCATGCTTGATTTAATTTTGCACTTTCACATAATTTTTATTTTATTTTGTAGATAAATACATAATTTTTAGACCTATAGAAACGGGAGATACAAAATGGAATTGTTGAGCATTGATTTTAGAAGTGGTTAAGATTTTCTTTTTGAAACTTATTAAAATTTGTACCATTGAATGAAAATAAAAATTTATCATAAATGGCTGTATCCTCTGTGCATTTAGACATAGGTTTCTTTGATTAGGATATCTAGAATTCTAGATTCAATGAAAATTGATGGGAGCTTATTAGAGAGAGAACAAAGATCTTGATTTGAGGTTAGTTGGCCTAAGCATGAATTATTAGATAATCCCAGCTCAAATGTGGCTAAGTATATAAGTATATTCCGTATTAATATACATTTAATAAACCAGATCTTGATTTGAGCTTATAAGTATTACGACTTGCGAGTTTCAAACACCAGTCAATTTATCATTGTACCACAGTTACATCTGCTTGTATGCAGGCTTATTTTGCAGGGGACATGGCAAACAACGAACAAAGATTATGTGACACAAAACCAAACAGAAATAGAAGAGTTTTCAAAGGAAGAATATGATGCAAACACTTCCTGAGAAATATTTTGAATTTAGGGAGTATGTTCATTTCTCATAACCTGAGCCATTGATAGGCAGATTTAATCGAGAACTTACCTGAATTTGTGAGCGACCATCTCAAAGCAGTACATGATTCTTTAAGCTTGGTGGCCGTAACTCCGAGCTCACTCGAAAATGCACACAATCCGAGCCCAGCTCGATTCAAGGAAACACCCAATTCTCTAGGACCGTCCACAACTCCACGTGTATGATCATATCGGACAGGGATAGAATTGGAGTAGCCGTTAGATGAAATAAATCAACGATTAAAACTGAACCCTAAACTTTAAAAAAGGTATATATAGATAGAGTGTTTTAGCTCTGTTCATTTCAGCCTCCGTCTTCCTTATACTATCTAGACAAGATCAAAACACTCAAACAAAAACAGATCTGTCTATCATCTGATACAAAAACATTTTGAAACAAGAAGAAGATCATGATCGACTCGGTTGTTTACTCATCGTTACCAACCAATAACGAGTTGTTTTCTCACAATGATTTCTCCTCTCAAAAGTTGAATTTGGATCCTCTAGATTTTCGTTTTTTGAGGTAATGCTCACTGCAATGTTAGTCCAGCAGATTAGTTTTCAATTTTACAAGGAAAAATAAAAGCTAATGTAATTCCTATTCATTTCAAGAAAATATGTAAGATAGTAGATGTAATTGTTTTTTTTTTTTTTTTTTTTTTTATAATAATGAGAATTAAGTTTTTTAGTTTCTACTATTGCTTGGTATAATCTATGTCTCCACTTGTTATTATAGAAGATCTTTCTTTGTAATGTGGATACAAGAGTTGCAATTTAACCACAATTTTTAGACGTTTGCAATCAAAAAGAGAGTATTAATTTTGAAGTGGTTAAGATTTTATTTTTTAGACCGAACCTTGTACTGTTGTCAACAAATTAAGTTCAACCCTTCTTTATGATTGATTTCAGAACTGTTTCCACGAATTTTTATTCAAATGGATTCCTCATTCCATTAGGACATAGAGATTCAATGGAGACTTTAATAAGATCTTCTGAGGTTAGTTGACCTATACATGTAGCATGAATTAAAAATTGAGGTATATACCAAGATTGTATGTGAACGTGCAAAATCTTAGCTTTGGGCGCAACCCTATGTAAATACAGACTCAAATCAATTATCTTCTATTTTGCTCTGCATCACCACTCACTCAAACAAAATTACGAATTTGGCAGACAAACTGGGGAAACTGAGTACGTTTTAAAACAGAAAGTATCACAGAAATTGCCACCTGAATCAGTTAAACTAAGGGAAAAATATCGTTTGGTCGTTTTTTAGGTGGGCCCATGTCCTGTTTGGTCTCGTGGTCAAACTCCTTAATTGTTTGGTCAATTATTATTTAAAAATAGTAAACCGATAAAAAATACCCTTCCGTGTTAATTTTTATTTATTTTCTTGTAGCAGTTCATTCCAGAAATGAAGTCCATACAAAAACTTAAAAAAAGACTTCATTCCGTAAATTAACTCCATACAAAAACCTAAAAAAGCGAGTTCATTCGTAAATGAACTCCATATAAAATGAGTTCATTTTGGAATGAACTGCAAACATCATCATCTTCGTCGTCTTCAACAACAGCAGCAACATCTTCGTCTTCAAAAACACCATCGTCTTCATCATCAACGGCAGTAGCAGTAGCAGATCTTTATCTTCTTCTTCATCTTTTTCATCATCATCATCAAAATCAAGATTAACACCATCGTCTTCATCGTCAACAAGAGAGACAACAACATATCTTCATCATCTTCATCATCACAAAGAGCGAGAAAAAAGAAAAATACCTTAAAAAATCGTATTCAATAGTACCAACATCATCGTATTCATCGTCTACAACTACCGATCTAAATATCTAAATCGATTTTCACCTTCATCAATGATGGTTTGTTTTATAGTCTCCAAATAGTTTCATCAATGAGATATGCATCTGATTATGCATCTGATTATGGCTAGTAAACTTCACGTTGCCAAAAGTGCGCATAGCAACTAGTTAGTTTTGGTAGTTGCCATTACATTTCGGAAACAACCCATACGGCAACTTAGGCTTGGCAACTACCGTTAGTTGCCTTTTCTGTTTGGCAACAAAAATCTCATCTTAGGCAACTAAACTAGTATGGTTGCTAATACTCAGGTTTTTTGTAGTGAACAAACTCATTACATCCCCAGTGTGAATTGTGAGGACGAAAATATTTACACTCAATAGATCTCCGCCGCGAATTGGGAAGACAAATACGTTCACAAGTGATTGGATTGGAAATATAGATAACATAATCGAATAACCGCGGATCCGAAGTTTTGTAACATATCAAACCGTTGCAAGAACCAACTAAGTTGAAGGGCTTAGGCAAATTTGATACGCTTAGCTTTGTAACTGTCCTGTAAAAATTCTGTTGTTCTTCCGTAGAATTTAAGCTTACTATCGGAGAAGATTGTTCTCTGTAGTAGAGTTGGGTCTCAGCACCATAATGTCTAAGACTATGTCCGAAAATCATACCTGTCTTTGGTTTCCCCAAGAGATTTCGCCAGACTTTGCATACTTTTCTGCATTGGAAGACTGATTTGGTAGGTAATCGAGTAAGTATTTTTAACACTATATCTGAATTTAATTTCTCCATCAATCCCTCCTCCAACAAAATCCTCTTGGAGTTTGAGTTGGCTCTCCCTCTGGACTTGCCTAGGCGTTCTTCATCTTCTATTTCTTTTTCTCTTTTCCTTTTCATGATGAATAATTCAACCTTTCTCACAAAAAAAAAAAAGGAGAAAAAAAACCTCTTGTGATGATTTTTATACGTCTTCTTTAATTCTTGCTGGTGCAAATAATAAGGCACAAAAAAATCTTGCCGTGTATATAAACATCTCGATGTTGGAATCTGAATGGAAGGATGTCAATATTTAGAAGGTGCTCATATATAACTTGTTCATCTTGATGTTGGAATCTGAATGGAAGGATGTCAATATTTAGAAGGTGCTCATATATAATCGACCAGGCTCCAGAATTCTATTCAGAAACACTGTTGTGGGCAAAAATTGATAGTCCACTTATGGCCCAGAATAGGTAGTCTACTTCTGGCCCAACACGTCTTCAACTTGATTCGTTTTTAGAGTAGGGCTATGGCAGGGAACTCTATTTTAGGAACGAAAACTTTCAGAGCACATCAAATAAACATGGGTTACTATGTACTAAAACCTAATGCCCTTCATCCATATTTTTTTCATACATATGGATGACCCTAACTAGTGTGGGGTGGTAAGGGGTGTCTAATGAGTGGTTAAATTACTTAGATATCGTTGTTTAATTAATTTATTTTTGGTATTAATTTTAATTAGTTTTTTTATTAATTTTAAATTCCTTATTTTTTTATTGCATGAAAAAAAAATTACAAAAATTACAGAGCAAAGTTCGGCTAATTATAAAATCAAATTATCAGCCGAACTTCTCATTTTTTTTCTCATCCTGAAAGTGTCGATGAATAGTTTGGCTGATAATTAAACACCAAGATATTAGCTGAACTTCACTTTATGAAGAATAATACTAAGTTCGGATTTCTTTTTTTTTATCGAATCAAGAACCTAGGTGTGTTTTCACAAATTACACAAGTTCGGCTGACATAGCATCTGCCGAACCTATGTATGTTTTGAAAAAACTTAGGTTCGGCATATCACTTGTCAGCCGAACTTAGGTTCGTAAATAAAAAATATTAACATAAAGAAAAAGTAAAAAATTAAATTAAAAATAATAAAAATAAATTTTTTTAAGAAAATAAATTTTTTATTTTAATTTAAAAAGTAATTAAAAATATAAGTTATGAGGGCAATTTTGCCATTATGAAAAATGGCTAGATAAGGGACATTACAGAAACATTATTTAGCATCCTGGTTTTGTCCAATTTTATATGCCCCAAAAAAATTTGGTTGCCCAAAATGATGGTTCATTTTTTTTTTGCTAGTGTCGGTTTTTTTTTGTGGCGAACTCCCATTCTCTTTTTGGGTTTTTATTTACAAAACTAGGTTCGCTGACAAGTTATCACTGAACCTAAATTATTTTGAGAACCGTTGTCGCCATCAATATGAGGATCAACAGGACAAGGGATGGTGGTTGTTAAGAAGAAGATGTGAGCTGTTATAGGCTCGAGAAAGTGAGAAGAACTCCACCGAGTTGATGGTGAATGGAAGAGAGGATACTGAGCTTGGCGTGGACGACAAATATGAAATGGTGGTTTGTTGAGGAGCCGAGGGTTCTTGCCAGCGATAGAAGGTCATCTTGTCGAGTGCAGCTGTATTGATGACCATGGGAAGCAGAGAAGAAATTATTAAACAGAGATATCGTGATGTTTCACTGCCGGATTTTAACGATGGTGATCGGTGTTGGTTGATGTGGAGCGAATTGGATGCCAAGATAAAGAATTCGAGTAAGGAGTAGTTGCTATTAATGGTGACTCCCGGTGATGGTCACAATGCATTGTGAGAACGAGGGAGAATCTTGAACTGAAAAAGAAACCAAAGGGGATGGAAGAAGTTCGAGTTTATGACGAATTCAGTGTGAATATCAAACAGAGAAAGCAGCCAAGGAAGTGGTTGTCACTGATGTTGTTTGTGAGACAGAGAAGACCACAAAAGTACGTTATGTTGAAAAGTAAACCAGATACTATGAAAAAGATAGAAGGGATCAACAAGAGTTGTTGATACATAGTGTGGATCAACTATGAGAGTTGACAGAGTATGGTTGAATCAACTGGTACAGTTGACATGAAGTGAATGGATCAACAAGAGTTGTTGACGCGTGGTACGGTATATAGAAGTTTACTTGGAGTTCAAGTATTACTGGTTTTAAGAGTTTGTTTACGTGGGAATTGTTTAGAAGTTTCTTTGTTAGAGTTTGATTATGTTAGGAAAGTCTTTTTACTTGAGAGTCAAGTTTGTTAGTCATATAAATAGTTTGTTGAGCCATGGGTCGAAAAATCAATTAAGTGAAGTTTGTTTTGAGTTTAGTTTTGTGTTCTTTTCATTAAGTTTTTGATATCATATTTTCTACATCTGGTATCAGAGCACTGGTATCAGGTTCTAGGGATGTGGGTATGAGAGTTTGAGTTAAAGAAGATGACGAGTTTAAGTTCGATCAAAGTACTTGTGTTTGAAGGTAAAACTTTAAGCACCGGAGGTTGCAGATGGAGAACGGAAAACTTTAAGTTCGATCAAGAGGTATGGGATATTGTGAAAGATGGTTATGTAGAACCAGCAAAAGGAGCTGTAGTTGAAGGAGCTGCGCTAACTCTATTGAATGACAACAGAAAGAAGAATTCTAAAGCTACATATATTCTTCATCAAGGTATTCATGAATCTCTCATGGATAGAGTTATCTACATCAAGAAGTTAAAAGAGATTGGGATGGTTTGATAATCTATTACGAGGATCGGACAAGGTCAAGAAGGTTAGATTACAAACCTTGAAGAGAAATTATGAATTATTACAGATGGAGACAATCGAAACAATTTCACAGTTTTTCTCAAAGACACCGAATCTTGTTAATGAGATGAAGGCCAATGGTGATAATATATAAGATTCAACAATTATGGAGAAGATATTAAGAAGCTTACCCGAGAAGTTTGAATCCAAAGTTCCGTTTATAGAAGAATGCAAACAAAGGCAACTATGACTCTTAATGAGTAGTTGGGTTCATTACAAGCTTATGAACAAAGATTACTTGAAAAAACAGTTGCTGCAAAACAAGTTGAAGCTTCTGCAAAACAAGTTCAAGAGGCACTTCAGAGTCAAGTTAACTTGAGGAGTAATAAAGGAAAACCTAATGCTGGAAGCTTTCAAGGAAGATACAATAATAATGGAAATTATAGGAAGCCATTAGATAGATCAAGAATACAATGTTATAATTGTGGAGATTTTGGACACATTGCTACTGAGTGTCCAAAGCCAAGAAAGACAGATTCCGATAATTACAAAGAAAATTTCAAAGCCAATATTGCAGAAAGTCAAGAAGAAGAAAAAAAAAAGAAGGATGAAAACATGCTACTTGCATGTCACATAACATAAGAACAACCACAACTTAAGTGGTACTTAGATACAGGTTGCAGTAACCATATGTGTGGCAAAAAAACTTGATGAGTCATCCAGGATCAACAAAAATTTGGCAACAGTTCTACATTTCCAGTTATGGTAAAAGGGAGAATTGGAATTGTTCTCAAGAATGGTTCAAAAGCACATATCATGGATGTGTTTTATGTACCAGGTTTACATCAAAACTTGCTGAGTATGGGCAAACTATCTGAAAGAGGATACTCTATGAATATTTACAATGGTTTGTGTTTCATCAGAGATAGAAGAAAAAGATTGATTGCTAAAGTACAGATGACCAAAAACAGGTTATTTCCTTTGAATATTCAACATCAAAAGGAAAGTTGTTACAGTAGCAGTGTGCATAATGACTCTTGGTTATGGCATAAAAGAATGGGACATGTGAACTTTAATAGTTTACAAATCTTATCAAAGAAGGAGATGGTGTTAGGATTGCCTTTCATTGAACTTCCAGATTCAAGATGTGAAAATTGCATCTTTGGCAAGCAAAGACAGAGATCCATTCCCAGTCAACAAAGAAAGAAGAGCTGATCAACAACTGGAGATTGTTCACAGTAATCTGTGTGGTCCAATTGAAGTAACTTCACATGGAGGTAATAATTATTTTATAACTTTCATTGATGATTTTAGTAGAAAGGCTTGGGTTTATTTGCTTAGACAGAAGAGTGATGCTTTTCATGCTTTTAGAAGTTTCAAAGCTTATGCTGAGAATCAAATTGGTAAAAACATCAAGATATTAAGGACTGATAGAGGAAAGGAGTATACTGTAGTTGATAAATTCATGGAAGAACATGGTATTCAACATCAATTGACTGCAAGATATACACCACAACAAAATGGAGTTGCAGAGAGGAAGAATAGAACCATAATGGAGATGGCAAGAACTATAAGAACAATAAAAGATTTACCAAAAAGTTTCTGGGGATATGCAGTTGATACAGCAGTTTACTTACTCAACAGATGTCCTACAAATTCTTTGAATAACATGACACCAGAAGAGGCATGGAGAGGTGCAAGACCAAGTGTAAGACATCTGAAAGTGTTTGGGTGCATTGCATATGCACATATACCTAAAGAGTTTAGAAAGAAGTTGGATGACAAGAGTGAAAAATGTATTCTTGTTGATTATAGTTCAATAACCAAAGGATATAAGTTGTTTAATCCAGAGACAGGAAAGATAGTTATAAGCAGGGATGTGATATTTGATGAAGATTCACAATGGAATTGGAATACTGGATCACCAAGCAATGTTGATCAAAATTTGGGGTCAACAAGGAATGTTGATCCACATGCTCCTGTCAGAACAGTTCCAATT
Source organism: Papaver armeniacum (assembly GCA_023531295.1). Classification (NCBI taxonomy): domain Eukaryota; kingdom Viridiplantae; phylum Streptophyta; class Magnoliopsida; order Ranunculales; family Papaveraceae; genus Papaver; species Papaver armeniacum. The sequence continues at coordinate 49,811 of JAJJWW010002574.1, forward strand.
GTAGTTGAATAAGAAGTGCATATTCAAGACAATATTGAAGAACATCATGAAGAAACAAGAGCAGAAACAAGAGGAGAAATTTTTTTTTTTTTTTACTAGGATGCCATTTAACACGACATTTCTCATTCCCACCCCGACTCCACCGCAAGACCTATTCTTACCGCAAAAGTCACCATTGTTGGTGGTGATACATACGTACGTTAGGTCATAAGATATATATTATCTGTTAGATCATAAAAGTCGATCAACGATTACAATTAAACCCTAGACTAAAATGCAACCTCATATCCATATAAGTAGAGAAGTTGCCCCTCAGTTTTCTTTTCCACCCAAATCCAAAGTCCCCCCTTTACCCTGAGATTCAACAACCAAACAGATCTATAAATCTATGATCCATAACTTAAACATAAACATCACACCAATTTCTTCACGGGCAGATTCTTCATCAACAACTTGTCAGCATAATGATATTTCCTCTCAAAACATTAAGATCAACTAGGTCTTACGTGTTGGTTTGGTTCAGTTTTCGGGAAACTGAGAAAGTTGTTCTCAAATCACTTGGAGATGTTTGATGATACGGACAAATTCATGGCCGATTCTTCAAAAGCATTAGCAACAACGGCACAATGATTTCACCTCTCAGAAAATTAACATTTTATCTTATCCGCTGTGATAAAAAAAAATTGGTTCCACTCTTCGTCCAAATACTACTGTCCTAGGTCAGATTTATGGGTTGATTTTGGGTATGTTCGTCAGTTTAATTGCGATATGTTCTTCATTGTAGTGTGCACAAATTTTTAGTTGGGGTAGTATGTAACAAGCAATTATGAAATCAGTAGATAAATTCATTTACCATTAAATGGCTCGTTCAATTTTGTATTAGTTGTGCTACTTGTTAATTATTACCGATAGGTAAGATTGTCATTTGCAGCAGTTAATGGCTTGTTTTCTAGTCTCCAGATAGGTTCAATGGTTATCTGCATATGAGTATGAACAGATTGTAATTGTTTCTTATAATTAATGAGAACTATATGTTTTTTATTTCTACTGTTGCTTGTTTTATATATGTAATCCATGTCTCTACTTGTTATTGCAGAAGTTATCTCTTTGTAGTGTATTCAAAATGAAGTGGTTAAAGAATTTGTTTAAGTGCGTATCTTTTAGAAAATATTTCTGTAAGCTAGTTTTCTATTTCCTTAAGTTTGTGCATGAAAAAAGCAGGAGTAATAATAATGTAAGAAGACTAGTTCTAAGAAACTTAATGTAAGAACTCATGTGCCCTAGATAATAGGTTCAATGGTTATCTGCATATGAGTATGAACAGATTGAGATAAAAAGTTACGAGAAGAAAAAGAATCTAGAATGCAGTGTTGTTGATAATTGCAAATCTAAAGACAATTTAAACGATATTACAGCAAGTAAAAAATGGACAATAATGATAAAAACTTTACTATGCAAAACCAACTGCAATTATCTATTCAGGATCAATTTAGTTCTTAAATTAAGGTGACTTACTTAACACAAAGATCAAAAATCGCCTCCTCAAATATGTAAGTTAATTTCACCAAACAGTATTGCACTTCAGGTTTAAAGCAGAACCCATTTTCCTCCTTTTCTTGTCCAAGTAAACGAACCAATTCTACTTTTCCAAATACATTCCATGAAATGGCTTACTTCAGAACTTTTCCTAAGTCCCAACACAACCCTGCAAATTCTTTATTCAATTATCTTGTTTGTGATCAGTTTGCCGAATAGCCAGCTGGAAACCATTCAAGAAATGTAAACAAATGGTGCAAATCCTAGTCATAAGATGAAATTTAGGGCTGTCAATACGTCCAGGTCTTCCTTACTTAATTATGGTTTGTTTTATAGTCTCCAAATAGTTTCATCAATTAGATATGCATCTTATTATGTTGTGAACAGATTTGAGATAAAAACTAAAGAGAAGAATGAGTCTAATTGAAACAGTCTCGTTTATTCAACTTCATCAAAAACCTGACGAGATTCATCTCGGAGAGGTAGAGGGTGGGAACGAGTTAACACGAGTCGAAGAAACGGAATAGGTGAGTGAGGAGCCAAAACCATATAAAAACAACTCAAACCATCATCAATTCAGATGTCAGATATGTGACCCAAAACGAATACAACATCCAACCTTTAAATCTGCCTCATGTATTATCACACCATCGTAACCTTTTCATGATTCTCTTGCAACTAGGGATATGCTAAGTCACCGAGGAGTTAACATAGACAGTGATCAATGCGTCTTATGTAATGACGCTAGGGAATCAGCGAATCATATGTTCATTCATTGCTCTTATTCTTTTGAAGTTTGGAAATACTTTATTGCTGCCTTCAGAATCGCTTGGCCTATTCCAAGCACTTTACTCCAATTATTTGAAGCATGGGACAACAATGTTTTGCGAGGCAAAGGTAGAGATGTTTGGAAAATTTTACACTTTGCTATTTGTTGGGTTTTGTGGAAGGAAAGGAATGGAAGGGTCTTTGGAGGTCGACATAAGTGCGTGCAAGAAAATATAGATTTGGTGAAGCAATTGGTAGTTTTATGGTCTTGTGATAACGATACTTTCAAGTATGTCGATCCTAGTTCAATTTGGAGAAATTGGGAAACTCTAATGTGTATGTAATCTCTTTGTATTGACCTTGGTTTAATCCTTGGTTTTGTTGTTTTTTTGTTTTTTTAATGTAACCTTCCCCTTCGAAAAAAAATACATATGCTGGTCAGCTACCCTAGGGCAGCAATAGAATACACATCATCCGTTTGATTAAATAGTCAAAAAAAAAAAAAACAACAAGCCAACGATCAAAAATAAACCCTAATCTAAGCAGGGAATCTCAAAACCTTATAAGAAGAATAGTTGTCTCCCTCTTTTCCTCCCCCCCATCCCATCTGTGTATAAGAGAAAAAGAGAATCCAAAGCCTCTCACCCTAAAAATCAATCATCAGTTAAACAGAGCTCTCATCTATAGATCTAGATCCATGGATGCAAACAGAAACAAAATCACAACAAATCATGGCCGATTTTTCAAAAGTATCAACAAAACAAAACAAAACAGCATAATGATATTTCCTCTCAGAAAATTAAAATTGATATGTTTCTTAATGCTTTCACCGTTGGCCGAACTCCTCTAACACCTAAGTAAGACTTATGTTCTGATTCGGGGCAGGTTTGTCACCTTATAATGTCTCCATTCATAGTGTGTGCAATTTTTAGTCTGGGTAGTATGTCAAGCAATTGTGGAATGCATTAGTAGATAATTTTATTTACCATGAAATGTAATGGGTACTTCAATTTTGTATCAGTTGACTACTTGTTATTAATGTACGTAAAGAAAAACCATGATATATGAAGATCAATTGTAATTTGCAGCAGTTAATTGCTTGTTTTCTTAATGAGTCTCAAATGCATTGCTTAATGGAACCACAAGTCTAGATACAATATAGACGATATTACAGTAGGTAAAAAAAAGGATAGTAATGATATAAATTTACAGTTATTACAACTTACAAATGAAATTATTCAAGAAATGCCTAAACAAAGTTCCCTCACTATCAATGAGGGTGCTAGGACCTGTGGAAGTTGAAACGTTCTTTTGGGATCTGTTGAACCGACATCTAGTGTGCTGTTTCATTTGGTGCAGGGACGGAACCAGCTGAAAATTTTTTAGACGGGAAAAAGTATGAGGTTAAGATGTCCGAGTAAAATCTTAGTAATGGTAGTAGGCTTGGTAATAAGCTTAAGATTTTCATTCAATAGTATTTCTCAAGTGGGCTGCTATTGCCGGTAGGTTTGCTCTATGAAATCAAATGGGCTAATTAGTTTATGCATTGATTAATTGGGCTAAGTATAAAAAATTTAGGGGTGAGCAAAAAGTCCGGAACCGCGGGTTTCACCCGTATCCGTCAGCAAAATTGCGGGTGAAACCCAATCCGCAAGTTTTATGGGCCGGACGAGCTGCTGTGTTAGTCCCATAACCTTGAGTATATAAATTTCTCCTTTGATGGAACCAAGCGTAATAAAGCACGTTGTTACTAATAATTAAGATTAGTAACTCTCGAATACAACAAATGGCAATTTGTCCGGCCCAATCACTCGCAGATTTGACATCCGCGAATCAACGGTTGATATGAGCCGGATGCAGATTTGGCTCGTATTCCGCGGATTTAACCGGGACCAACCGCATTTTTGCGGATGGTTGCTCGAACCGTTCGAATCGGTTGTGTGCGGATGGGATTTTTTTGAATAACACTACACCAATTCAAGGATTTCCTAATGGAAGTAAAGTGTTACTAAAAAATAAGAGCTAATTTCCCTAACAAAGAAAGATGGTTATCTATTTGCAGTTATATAATGTGTTAGAATTTTTTCTAACTCTATTAATCCATTAGGTTAATTAAATAGCCTAACACTTCATTTCCATTACAATATTTATCCTAACTAATGACATTTTACACTTCATACTTACTTTCTAATGTAGAAATTATGTTACAATGTTTGCTAACCCTTTATATAACAGTTCAAGTGACTTAATAGAAAGGGGACATGTGTCTTATTTTTTCAAAATTGTCTAACATAGTTCCTTCGTTAGGAATTTGTTAGATTTTAATAAAAAAAATACTGGTACTTTCAGGTGATCCAGGCCCGGAAGGCGGTCACCTGAGAATACCAGTTCGGTCACCTGGAAATGCCAGGTTCCGATCACCTGAAAATTTCAGTCCATCCATATTTTCAACTTCAAATGTCAAAACTGCAAATTATTTTAACCATTCTTATTTGTCAATTTACAATAAATCCAGCAACAATTTACAATGCAATCATTCACCAAATTGAATGGCTGAAACACATTAGACATTCAGGTGTAAAAAAAAAAAAAAAACTGATTTAGCTACACAGATGCTATCCATGCTTTATATCTACTGGGATTCCAACATCATCAGTCTTATACCTCTACGCAACCAAAAGATGTGGTGTGGTAAGTGCTGGTGTTTCAGTTGTACGTGCAAGAGGATTTCTTCATTGACATTGTGAACTGGCTCCCCTTGCTGGAGATGTGATAGCGTAAGATTCCAAGCTTGATCGTGTATGGGCATCACAATACCATTACGTGATGCTGTTTCTAGTACCTGCACAGTTGTTGTAAGAAGTTAGGTGTAGTCTTATCCTTTTATGATCCAACATACATACAAAAATGGATACAAATACACTAGATCCTTTTCAGTGTTGTTCATCACCACATATATTTGCATTCACATAGAACTAGAACACAGGACAGTGACCATTTCCTTCAGATCTTACAAGTTTATGTCATCATGTAGGTAATACATTCATGAGTAGTGGATTGTTGCTTACCATTCTCATCTAACCCAGCTTGTTCCCTCATTTGTGCCTACATTTAGAACAAGTATTGGTAAGTATTAGCATACAAAATATGTATCAAAAACTCATGATACTTTCAAATTACTGCACCAGCTACTTACCATGTAACCTTCTGAAATTAATACAAAATATTTGATGAATCATCTGAACTGTTATCATCTCTGGATTCTTACTTCTTTTGCTGCTGGTGCAGGAGAAAAAATGCTTTCTTTGTTGCATCAACGGATTTTTTTCTTATCAATAAATCAACCAACCCAATATAACCAATAAGAAAAATCAAGCACTTTCAAATGACATAGTTCTACCGGAAAAGTGAACTTGTATATTACAAATGGTCAATGAAAACTTACATCCTCAGAGCTTGAATCACCAGAACTATCATCGCTACTTGACTTCTCTTTCTTCTTGAAATTTGCATTCTTAGCTGGAGCAGCTGCATCCTTCTCATTCACAACCTTAAATGATTCATTCAAAATATCATTCCAACACATAAAAAAAAGAAAGAATAAGTCTATCGAGTCCTCACATAAAGTGGAAGATTCAACAAACTCAAAAGCAAGAAAATCGATGCATCCCCTTCCGATGCTGCTTATCATCCATCCTCTTCCATAACAGCTTTGCCACGCCCCTGATCAGATCCATGCAACTCTCTTGCAGGAGAACAAGGCAGCTCGAGCTGGAGCAAAAGCTTTGCACATTTGGATGATTTCCTGTTATACTGAACAATGAAAATGAGATCATGGTGGAGTATAATATAGTATAATACGGTACCAATGAAAATTCACTTGAGTATCTCAGGTATTTCTCCGTTCTCCTATTCTAGTTCCTGGTTCAATCACATAACTACATACATCAGTTACTTTAAAGCTTATTGGTAACTAAGACCGGCTATTGACTTGAAATAATCAGTTGGGGACAGCCCAGACCAAGTAACCAACTTGTACAAACGGGTGCAAATAGACATTTCAGGACTTAATTTATTGGAAAAGTTTTGTTTTAATATGTCAAGTCTGATATCAAATGAAAATAACCACAACCAAAGACGGTTACGTGAGACATTATTTGTTTATCACTAACCTACATGCTTGTTGTTGCAGGAAAACATGGTGCAAATGGCAAAAATGATAGTAAAAAGGAACAACGGTATCTAACAGTAATTTTTGTAGTTGGTCACCACATTTCCTTGGACTCAAAGTTACATCACCAATAAAAAAGAGACTCCACGAGCGACCAAAATAAATAAATAACTTACCATTTTTGGTGTTCTTGTGATTGTTTAGCACAACATCCATTATAAATAATACCATCAGAGTTTCAAGCACGCGTCGAGACACCAAGGAGGAACTCCTGAAAATAATAACGTGAAGCATCTCTGCTACTGGGTGGCATGGGATTTGTTAATGGGTTTGCTCTTCTTGGCGTGCTGGTTGAAGATCACCCAAAGGCAATCTATCTGTAGATCCTTGTCTTTCTCCTCCATAATCATGGCCATCAGCACTTCCAATTTCCACTTCAAGGCTATGAGACTTTCCCTAAACAGATAAGAATGACTCCATATGAAATATACAAAACCAGAACAACAAAGTTCAGTAGAAACCAACTTTTCGATTAACTTACATACACACAAGTAAGGGATTGAGTCAAATTTACCAAATGCAGAAATGGATCCATTTAGAGGAGAATTGTTGGTGAAACGGAGGAACTTCAAGATCAAGTAAACAAGAGCATTTCCATACTATCTTCTTCCAAAATTACGTTGAAACCAACAACAAGAGGATCTAAGCATCAATATACATTTTTGTCTACATATTTCGCTATCTCGGTCCAAATATCTCTTCAAACCTGTTATTATGAAACTCGAACAATGAGTTAATGAGAAATTGAAACAGTCATGACCAAAGAAGTTAAATAGATCCGATATAAGAGGGATAATCAAAGAAGAAAACTAACTCTGAAAGCTTACAATTGAAAGTTAAACTGAGATTTGGCAAAATAATCCGGTAAAACTCAGACCCCAAAGATTGGATGTATGATAATAAACTCAATTTGAAATTCCAAGACCCCAAAGATTTTCTCGAAAATGTCAATTCAAAAATCAGATTTCAGCTTTCGGAGAAGGAATTCAAAATAGATTCAACCAAACAAAAAGATCTTCAATCAGTTTTATAATTGAATCAAACTTCATCCTCGAGTTAAATCTTCAATCGAAGATCCAGATTCAACAAATTGAAAATACATAAAGATTGAACAAAACTGTAACATAAAACTCAAAATTGAGCTAAACCCTTTTACTGAATCCAACTCAAAGCCCGAATCCAGTCTGGGTTTTGAATGAATCTAATCAAAACATAAGAAAATGAAAAAAAATCTCGTTCCAATAAAATCAAAATAAAACTCTGGAATCATCAAACATGGGGAAGAACGACGATTACAAGATCAAAACAAGCATGAAACAAGCATGAAACAATAATGGAGTGAAGATATGGATCCGAAGGACTTACCATGGCTGCGAAACTGGAGTTTGTGGAAGCCCTGAGGAAAAAAGATATTCTAGGGTTTGCAGCTCCTTCATGTTTAGAAATTTTAGATTCTAGATTTAGGGTTATTAAAACAAAACGAAGCGGCTACTGATTTTAGTCGAAGCCATGGCTGATCTGTAAGTGGAAGAAGAAGGGAAGATTTGAGATAGGGTTTTCTTCGGAGGCGCGGAAGATTTGAGAGGAAACGAAGAAAAGTGAAGTAAGTGAGAGAAATTTACTTCCATACCATTTTATATAAAAAAATTTGGACGGTAGAGATTTGATAAAGGGTGGTCATACGGATTAGGGATATTCTGGACGGTAGAGATTTGATTTAAGATTGTCATACGGATCATGGCAAGTGTGTTTTCTTTGTGCTTTTGTGCTTTCTCTTCGTGCTTCTGTTGGAATTTCGACTAGTCACGTAAGTCATGAAATAATTTCGACTAGTCATACATGTCATAAAGTAGCTTTATCGTATGATACGTCATCGAAATCGATAAACTGAAGCTCCTGGAGGGTTCGACTTCAAAATAAGCATGTTATATCTCCGAAATCGATAAATACGAAGCTGGGCAGTGTCGATTCGAACTTCAAATTCAGTGAGAACGACAAACAAACTATGAACCAAGAAGCTCGGTTGATATTCACGTAGCTTGGGAGGGTTCTCGACTTCAAACTTAGCGGGATACATCATAGAAATCGATAAACATGAAGCTCGATTGTCGATTCGAACTTCAAATGTGGTATAACGACAAACAAACTATAAACCACGAAGCTCAGAAAGGGTTCGACTTCAAACTTAGCATGATACATCATCGAAATCGATAAATATGATCGAACTTCAAATATGGTATAACGGCATACAAACTATGAACCACGAAGCTCCGGGAGGGTTCTGACTTCAAACTTAGCATGATACATCATCGAAATCGATAAATATGAAGCTCAGTGTCGATTCGAACTTCAAATGTGGTATAACTGCAAACAAACTATGAACCACGAAGCTCAGGGAGGGTTCTGACTTCAAACTTAGCATGATACATCGTCGAAATCAATAAATATAAAGATCAGTGTTGATTCGAACTTCAAATTCGGTATAACGACAAAAATAATAGAAATGAGTATCAGCCTTCGTCCCAGAAAAAAAATCCAAATAGCATATACGAGGGTGAATCTGAATTAACGAAATGAATTTGTGAAATAATGTGGATTATCCTGGTAAATAGAAAAAATTGAGTTCCGAAAATTAACTTATACAAAAGACTCCGACTTTAGAAATTGAACATTCGTCCGCCTATTGTAATTCTGAACTATAACTTCGATAATTATCATGGTCAAAAATAAAGCACGAGTTTCACATTATGAATTGTTTAAGAACAAAATTTTGACAAAGGTCGAACACTTATCCATGAATGTATTTTGGATTGTACAAATATCGAAAGGATATTATTGAAATAAGTTATGCGTACTGGATCAAGTAATTTTCGGATCACCGTGGTCAATTATCATTCTAATCCGAAGTCTAAATAATGAAAACTCGATTTTGACAGACGTGAATACGTAAAATCGGGAGATTTTGGATCAGCGATCCATATTTGAGGCGCAAATCGATAGTGTTGCATACTATGGAATATTGATTAGATAAAAACTAACTTTCGAGTCGTCATGAGGACATTATCACATTGATTTGCACACGTCTAGACAAAATATTAGGTTTTGGATAACAAGGTCGATCTAATTTCTCATAGGAAGTTTATAATAAAAATGAGATTGAGGAAATAGATGTTAGTAAACAAAATCAAGTAATTTCGAATCATTAATCGATTTACGAGACAAGAATCAAATTTGTTAATCGAGAGATCGGTCAAGGCATATTTTGGTCCAGACGCACGCAAAATCGAAAGATTTCGAGTCACTAATCAATTTTTGAGACAATAATCCGATTTTGTTATAAACTCCGGATATTTCGTTGGATAACAACACAAACTTGTGTCTTCAAGACATAATCAGAATGAGATGCACTTGTCTAAACCAAATAGTAGGTTTGGAATAACAAGGCCAATCTAATTTCTATTCGGGAATCCATTTTAAAACGAGATTGAGGAAATGGAAATGGAAATGGAAATAATTGCCCAAAATCGGAAGATTTTGAATCATAAATCGATTTTGAAACACGAATACGATTGTATTACACTATAATCAATTTTTAAACCAAATAATAGGTGTCGGATGACAAGGTCAATCTATTCAGAATCCATTTTTAAAACGAGATTGGGGAAATGGAAGTTCTTGCACAAAATTGGAAGATTTCGAGTCACCGATCAATTCCCGAGACACGAATTACAAATTCATTTAAGGTTTAACCCTTAGCGGAACCAATGAAGAAGCGTATCTCTGTAAAGCACGTCCTGGTCACGAGAGGTTTACTTCATCATCTTGGTTGTTTTTTTGAGTCTTCATAGCATTGGATAAGACTTTGTAGATTATTTCAAACTCGACTTTCAAGACAAAAGGCATTGAAGCTTAGCCCACCTTTTCACCCGTAATGAGAAAATAAAAAAATTTCAACCAATTAAAACCGGCGAGTCAAAACAGAAATCAAATATCCAATAAGGACAAATCCAAATACCAAGCTTATGAAAGAAAAATTCGTCGACAAAGAATTCTCAGAAGAAATCAAAGAGGACGTAAAGCGCATCCGAGCTTCATCTTAGTAACACCATTCGAGATGTAACATTTGATTATGCAAGAATACTTGGATTACCACATACAATCAAAGTAGAACAACTAGTGCGGGAGATCTAGAATAATGATCTTTAGAGGCCAATTCGAAATCATTGCCGAGCATGCCTCACATCAACTGGATCAACCAAATGATACATTACGGTGATAAGTGAGTCTCGGCCAAAGATGACAAGCATGTCTGAGCTCCTAACTAATCTTGCCCAACCTTAGAACAAATTATTTAGTTTCTCCAGCAGTTGCGGAACATGCAAAATGAACGAGAAACAAACCCTTTCTAATATTCGAACTAGACTTCATAACTTGTAAGTTCTGAAAACAGAGGAGGTTCATCACAAACACCTGTAATTTGATTAAAAAAAAAAACCACACAACGAAGAAATGGGATCATACTATATATGGAGCTTGAAACATAATTGATCCTCCCTTTCACACCATTAAGACGAAAATGAGACAAACAACATACCAAGAGGCAAATCATAATAATATGCAGGGTTCAAACTTAGTAGTTAGGGTGGAGATATTACAAGTTCGTTGAGATGATATAAATGTGAACCGGCAACATTTATAAGTGTGAAGCGGCAACATTTTTGCAATACGTGAATAGAGCTACTTAGAGAACTATCTAGAACCATGAGCCCACGGTATAGCATGAGGAATGCACATTACATGGATGACAAGGCATCTAATTCAAACAAATCAAGAGGATTATGCCCTGTCACCATCTAATTCAACAACACCAGGAGGCCGAAAGATAGTAAAAATGATAATTAACTACTCTTCCTTGGAATAATGATAGCAATCCGTGATTTAAAACAAAAATGTCTCTAAAAACAACCACTAGGTCAAACTAACACTAATGCAGTCAATCGGATCAAAGGGTCCAGTTAAAAAAAAATCAGTGCAGCTCCAATATGATGACGATTTTCATGTATTGCTGAACTTGGTATCAAGATGGACTAAACAAGAAACACCTAGTAGCATGACGAATTGACAATATCGTACCAAGTACATTTGACTACTAAACATCAGTAATCTTTGGACTTATAGAACTTCAAATTCATTTGTATCCGGTATCCCCGCTATATATACTAACCTCAAGAAAGCTTACCATCAAACTAGCCCCGTTGTTAAAGCTTAACCAAACTAACATGATGTATCATTTGTATCCAGATATCCCCACTTTTAAGTGTGAAGCGGCACATTTCAAAAAGAGAAAATGCTATTATAAGTGTGAAGCGGAAGCATTTTGCAATACGTGAATAGAACTAATTATAGTACTATCTAGAACCATGAGGAACAAACATTACATGGCTGATGGTAGGGCATCTAATTTAAACAAGTCAAGAGGATTATGCTTACAGATTCTGAGATCACACTACTCTAAATTATAAGGTGACACTTAAAATTGAGACAGGGGATACCATCTATGGTTTTGCAATAAGTGAATAGCACTAATTAGAGAATGGCAGATATATTAAACGAATGTTCATCCAAATGTGAACTACATTCTCTTAACATTTTCTAAGTTTGGTCGGTGGATGAACTATTAGATGCTCATTCAAAAGAAGCCTCACCTCTTGATTGGTACAACCAACCTAATCAGTAATCTTTATATGCCTTTACGACTTCAAAACTAAACCAGTTCTGAGATCAATAACCATTGAGAAAATAGAAATCTCTTATCTGAGTCTTTAAAAATTCAAATGGTGTGCCTTAGAGGCCTTAGCCATTTTCGACCATTCCCAACTATATAAATGAATGTGTGCGAGAAAACATAGAAAAACGGATAAAAAAATTACTATAAATTTTTTAAGAAGCTACACCATCATAGGTTAACGAGTGCATTAGAAATCGAATGCATGCGATGAAGAAACGGTATATATACACATTCATAATTTTTACATTACCCTCTCGGGAACTTTCTTTGAACACCAATGTTTTAGTAATGGGTGAACAATCAATTCCAGGTGATATCGACCAAAGCTAGCTTTGGGTTCCGTGGAGATTTTAAGGGATCAAGAAACAAGATTTGCAAATTGGTGGCATTGTGACAAGTAATACGAGAGGTAAGTTCTAAATTAAAGGATCTCAATCATACCCATTTGGTGGTGCTGTACTGAATTATGTGCGCATATCTTTCTCGAGAACCCTTAATACAGTAACACCGATGATAGTACTCGTATGACCACCTTCTCAAGTGCCTTTAGGAACAAATAAAGATCCATCTTATGGTTCCAAAGATTGACAATACGGTAGCTAACACGCTATAGATAAATAAAGATACTAGAGACAAAGCTCAAGCATACAGGTTTAAGCGTGGTCGACCACCACTTAACAACTATGATGAAAGAATAAAGTTTTTGCCCAACTTAAACAAAAATCAAAACTGGGGCAAACAAAATAAAAACAAACAGCGGAGTGCAAAGTATGCTAATACTAGTAGTTGATTAAGAGATAATGAAAATTAAGCTTATATGTAAGGAAATTAAACTCCCACTGGTTCCATCATTTTGATTAAGTTAATATGGATATTTTAGTTCAGTGTCAACTAAAAAGTTCCTATAATCAATCTGAACAGTGGTGTTCAATCATTTTGATGTCAAGTAATGGCAAGAGCTCCTGTTTTTAAAGGGAGGTCAGGTGTCAACCAGAAAATCAAACAAAAATGTATAGAACAAGGAAGGAGAAACAACAAAATTCGAGAAAAAGCACTCACTTATGATTCAATCCTCTTTTTCGAGGAAAAGATTGAAACTTTATTATTTGGGATTCAATGCTCAAACCCGGATCGGAAAACATAACATTATCATTCTCAAGAATGCCATGTATACAAGTTAGTTAGGCTAACAATTCATAAGTACGAACAAAAACATGGTATCAAAATTCAGCAAAAATATATTTGAGGTGGAAGTTCAACATAGGTAACACTAGAACCAGATCAAATTCACCTCGAAATTACTTTACCTCCCAACACCGGCTCTGTTAATATATGAATTTTCAATCAATCGATTATTGAAAAGCAAACACATTTTGGGCAATATCATGCATTTAGGTTAGTCAATGTAAATCTAATTTCTAAACCCAATGTTACAATAATCCAGAGATCACCAGATTCAAATAGAAAGAAATCTGAGAGACTCGATATTAGAAACCTAAATTGCTATCACCATCTTAAAGCAACAAAATGAGGAAGAAAACCAACACGAAATTGATAATTTTCTAGCAAAATTAGGCAAGGCTGAGATCCAATCCTCTAATTCCTTCAATCGATAATGGAGACCAAAATTAAACGCCTTTGAGAATTTGGGAGACCAAAATTAAACGCCTTTGAGGATTTGCGGTGTGGAAAGGAAGGGAAGAAATATAATGGAGTTCTGCAGGTGTGGTTTTGGAAGATTCGAGGAAATAGTCAAGGTTGGTTGCGGTTCCCATTTCATTTTGGTTCCAGGATGTAAGTTAATCTCAGTTCTAGAACTTAAATTGGTTCCAAACAAAAGATTTATTAAATATTAAAACTCTATTTTGCATTTTCTAAATTCAAAAATAAATTATTGTGTTACCTATGCCTAGATGTGTTACTAAGAAAAATGATAAAGAGTTATAAACATGGGGTTCATTTTAGTATACATCAAATTTTGGGTAGAAATAGTTGTAATAGTGATTTAGTATAAAGTGTGTTAGAAATGAATAACTAATAATATAACACCATGAATAGTTATTTAGTTTTTATGAATTAATTCCTAATTATGGTAACTATTTCTTAATTTGCTAACTGTTCATAAGGGTTATTAGAATCATAATGGATCATTTGAGTTAGAAAAATAAAACTAGTTAGGAAAGTCATTGTTACAAAAACCTAGATTTGGTGTAGTGTAAAACAATAGGCACAACCAATCCGTAATATTTTCGGTTTCCCGTAATAATTTTAGAGATTGCGTGAAAAAAATGAAAATTGAGCAAAAAGAGTAGATTCACGCGCGCGGAGAAAATACAACAAAATTCGTAACTTGTTTAGCAAAAAGAAATAAAAATAAATAAATAGAGAATTGCTCATGACTTCTCAAAATTATTTCTGCTTCTGGAAAAAATTACTTTTCATGTGATACTTAGAAAACCTCTAGTAAAAGTTATCTTACTTAAAAATTTATACTAGGATTTTTTGGGAACAGCAACTCCTAATGGAAGAGCGGCCTTCAAATTACGGTATCCTTGGAAAGTCACAACACACACCAGCCCAGCTCCTTCGGTAACACCCAACTCTCTAAAACCGTCCAGGTGTATGGCCGTATATCGAATAGCCGTTTGATGAAATAATTCACCAAAATTAAACCCTAATAAACTTTATTATAAGATGTAGTAGTGTTCTTCTGTCACTCTATCCATTTGTGCCGCCTCCCTTATTATTATTTCCGTAGAGGAACAAAAACAGATCTGTCTATCATCTCATACAGAAGAAGAAGAAGATCATGGTCGACTCGGTTGTTTACTCATTATCACAAACCACAAACGCAATGTTTTATCATAATGATTTCTCCTCTCAAAAATTGATTTTTTTTTTCTATCCATGTTTTTTGTGTTTATTCATTGCTTTCTCTTAAAGGAGTTTGGGATGTTACTCTGGAAGTACCCATTTCAACTCTACAAGGCATAATCAAATCTGTGGATGGATCTTAGTTTTTGTGTTTGAACGATTTTGCTAATGTAACTCCCACTTACTTTATAAAAACAAAAACAAAAAAATGTCTGGTAATGTATTTGGGGAAGTTCTTTTCATTTCAAAGAAAATATGTAAGCTGCGGGTAATTGTTTTTTTCTAATGAGAAATATGGGTTTTAGTTTCTACTCTTCTTGTTGCAATCCATGTCTCTACTTGTTATTTGCAGAAGATATCTTTTTGTAATGTAAGTGGGAGTTACAATTAAACAAGAAGAGAATATCAATTTGGAAGTGGTTAAAATTTTGTTTGTTCGACCGAACAGCTTGTATTATTGTCAACCAAATCATTCAACCCCTTTTAATGATTGACACCAATTTTCACTCAAATGGTTCCTCATTCGATGGAGTACGACATCCAGATCTTGATTTGAGGTTAGTTGACCAAAACATGTGACCTAACAACATGAATTATTAGTTAATCCCAGCTCTTTTTGCTTCTAATTTATAGGTCTAAAAATTGAGATCTGCGTCTGCCATCATATACCAAGACTGGGCAATCCTAATAAATCTTAGCTTTGTGAAAGTGAAAAATCTTAGCTTTGTGCACAATCCTAATAAATACAGACTCATTAGCAATTGTAAGACTGGGCAAACTAGTACTCCTAAGATTTTGAAAAGAAATGGTATGCTTAAAAAAAAAACACAGAAATTTCCACCTGAATACATAATCAGTTAAACTAACCCACTGCATTTGATGGCTTTCGGAATACCTTCCAGCAATATCATTCATAACAACATAAAGAACGAAAAGGAAGAAAAGAGTGCTGAATCAATATAAACGCGCTACACAATTCGTACCTCCAAGATTAAATGAGCAAATTTTGCGAATACCTTCCAGCAATATATTAGCCTAAAAATCAAAATTTAGGGTGGGCTAATATATTTTTTCCACAAAATTTGCCTTTGAAAAAATGAAAATTGGGTTGTATTTAGAATTTTGGGGGTGGCTGGAGCACCCCCAAGCCACCCCCAATTCCGTTTCAGCCTGAAGGCAAGGAACAAAAGCTAGCAGAGCAACGGATTGTTGAAAATATGCGTCTCACTAAGTTTCTTGAACAGAAGAGCTGTGTATCCAGCCCCAGTGAGCCCATTCTTTTGTAACCAATCGATGTAATATCATTAAAAGGTTTCTCAATTGAATCCTTTCCGTGTCATTTGAGCATTTCCCCTCTTGGTGTTGCTATACAATTTAACAACTTATCCAAGTACCGTTTTTTTCGTCAAGCATGAACTATGATCTCCAGCTTTAGATAACACGATGGCATTCTTCTAAGCAGTAAATGGAAAATAAAAATAAAATAAAGAACAATATTTCAAAAATATTGTAGACTTCTCGGATGGAATTAAACACTTATCCTTCATTGTGCAAGTTAACTTTCCAGGCACACATGTTAACAATCAACTAGGTTTTCTCCGAGATTTTTCAGAGAAACAAGGCTATTCATATGAGGAATTGCTTCAACATCCCCTTGTGGACCTTTAGCATGCCATAGTTTCTTAAAAGTTGTAGGGTCGTAACAAGAGAGAACGCCATTCTCCCATTCCCATAGCAGAATTTCACTATCATTGCGCGATAAGGGAGTTTCAGTCTCTGAATTCCATTTTTTGTTGAGTCCCTTAGTCCAAGTAAACGAGTTAAAGTAGGTATGCTCTTTCGAACGAAAGTTGTTCTTCCTGAATACCCATATATCCATCAGTCCACTATGTTTTATGTAACAAAGACATAAATTCCCTTCAAGCAACCAGAGATGAACGTTCTTATAGGAACCGGAATGAATATGACCAGGTGGGGATGGGAGAAATCGAAGGGTATCATCTTTTAAATCAAAGACTACAATATCACGATTACTTCTATCACTTAACCAATGAATAGCCCCATTAGCAAAAACGCCTAATGGCCGACAACCAGTAAACATCTTTGTATCCCATGTAAGTTCTCGTTCCCTCCACCAGTTGCCATCACCAACAGTGTAGACTCTTTGGCGAATCTTGTCTTTACTCATCTTATCAATGGTAACAACCTTGTACTTCTTGGTGGAAAGACAATAACCGAATCCAACAAACTCATTACATCCCCACTGTGAATTGTGAGGACGAAAATATTTACACTCAATACATCCCCGCCGCGAATTGGGAAGACGAATACGTTCACCAGTGATTGGATTGGAAATATAGATAACATAATCGAATAACTGCGGTTCCGAAGTTTTGTAACATATCAAACCGTTGCAAGAACCAACTAAGTTGAAGGGCTTAGGCAAATTTGATACGCTTAGCTTTGTAACTGTCTTGTAAAAATTCTGTTGTTCTTCCGTAGAATTTAAGCTTACCATTGGAGAGTATTGTTCTCTATAGTAGAGTTGGGTCTCAACACCATAATGTCTAATACTATGTGCGAAAAGCATACCTGTCTTTGGTTTCCCCAAGAGATTTCGCCAGAGTTTGCATACTTTTCTGCATTGCAAGACTGATTTAATAGGTAATCGAGTAAGTATTTTTAATACTATATCTGAATTTAATTTCTCCATCATTCCCTCCTCCAACAAAATCCTCTTGGAGTTGGAGTTGGCTCTCCCTCTGGACTTGCCTAGGCGTTCTTCATCTTTTATTTCCTTTTCTCTTTTCCTTTTCATGATGAATAATTCAACCTTTCTCACCAAAAAAAAGGAGAAAAAAAACCCTCTTGTGATGATTTTTATACGTCTTCTTTAATTCTTGCTGGTGCAAATAATAAGGCACAAAAAAATCTTGCCGTGTATATAAACATCTTGATGTTGGAATCTGAATGGAAGGATGTCAATATTTAGAAGGTGCTCATATAATCAAGCTCCAGAATTCTATTCAGAAACACTGTTGGGGGCAAAAATTGATAGTCCACTTATGGCCCAGAATAGGTAGTCTACTTCTTGCCCAACACGTCTTCAACTTGATTCGTTTTGAGAGTAAGCGGCCTAAGCCCTAAGGGCGCTATGACAAGGAACTCTATTTTAGGAACGAAAATTTTCAGAGCACATCAAATAAACATGGGTTACTATGTACTAAAACCTAATGCCCTTCATCCATATTTTTTTTGAACCATCATTTGGGGAATACCCAAAAAATTTGGGGCATACATATGGATGACCCTAACTAGTGTGGGGTGATAAGGGGTGTCTAATGAATGGTTAAATTACTTAGATATCCTTGTTTAATTAATTTATTTTTAGTATTAATTTTAATTAGTTTTTTTATTAATTTTAAATTCCTTTTTTTTTATTACATGAAAAAAAAATTACGACAATTACAGAGCAAAGTTCGGCTAATAATAAAATCAAATCATTTTTTTTCATCCTGAAAGTGTCGATGAACAGTTCGGCTGATAATTAAACACCAAGATATTATCCGAACTTCACTTTATGAAGAATAATACTAAGTTCGGATTCCTATTTTTTTTATTGAATCTGCCGAACCTAGGTATGTTTTCACAAAACACAAGTTCGGCTGACATAGTATCTGCCGAAGCTAAGTATGTTTTGAAAAAACTTAGGTTCGGCATATCACTTGTCAGCCGAACTTAGGTTCGTAAATAAAAAATATTAACATAAAGAAAAAGTAAAAATTAAATTAAAAATAATAAAAATAAATTTTTTATTTTAATTTAAAAAGTAAATAAAAAATATAAGTTATGAGGGCAATTTTGCCATTATGAAAAATGGCTAGATAAGGGACATTACAGAAAAATACGAACACGACTGCGAAATTGACACACATGAAATAAAAATGAACTTATACAAACTAACTATTGTGCAGGAGACAGACTCAGTTTTCGCAAGAAAGAAAATGAGAGGCAAGTATGGGAATTAGTAAAGAAGATGCATTATCTATCTCGCAAATAAGGAGGCACTAAAAAGATAAAAGAATTTCAAGATTCATGAAAATACATCGTTTGTAAGAGTAGTAAAGCGAAAATAAAACAACTTAAGGAGGTAAAAGCTAAGTAACTAGAGGAATTTCAGATTTCCACATTTGATTCGCCAAGAGGGGTTGGTGGATGATTTCCCCAAATCTTCTCGTCTTCGCAAGATTTCTCACTTCCGCAAGTTTTCTCTTTCTCTTGGTCCATCCCAGCTTTTTCTCCATCCTGATTATCGCCAGCATTAACTTATTTGAGGGACTCATATTCTTCATCATTCTCAAGGGCAACTTCATCATCACTTTCGAAGTCAAAATCACTGTCAAATTCGCGAGGAACTTCATCATCATCTATGTCAAGAGGCATAACTTTTGTAGGAGGAAGTGTTATATCTAGTAAGATGCTATTTACAAGAACTTCAGCTTTGAGATGGACTTGGCGAAGAAGTGCTTTATGGTGATTCCTATTTTCGATATCTTTGAAATGCTGAAGGTAGTCAAATCTTCTTTCTGCACGATCGCGAGAATGAGCAAGAGTAGTAGCAAGCATCGCATTCTCCTTGCGAATCTTGGCCAATTTCGATTCCAAAGAAGAGATAGAAGAATGAAGACTTCTCTCAGACTCTGCGAACAGTAAAAACACAAAAGATTGTTGTAGCAAAATTCACGTAAGAAGAATATTGCGAAAAATAATTAAGCATGAAAAGGTGGATGAGGCAGTCAGATTCTTATGACTACCTTCCTTCTGCAAAATAAGATATTGAGATAAAGCCAAACTATTATTCTCCAAGTGGTTCATTACATCATAAAAATTATCCCGATTAAACCTTTCAAACGAGATCGAAAATTCTCCTCATTAGAGATAAGTAAAGCATTTTCCTTTGCTAAGGAAGCATAGGAGTCTTCTAATTGAGTATGTTGCTCTTTAAGTTGGTTTTCCTTTATGCTCAAAGCTATTCTACCTTGGATGAGTTTATTCTTCTCAGCAATAGACGATTCGTTTACTTCCTTAAGTTCACTCCTTAACGAGAGAAGAGATCGCTCTTGTTCATCACATATTTTTTAGCGTATATTAAGTTGTTGCGAAGATATCGCTACTTTGTTTAGGAGGATTTGTTTCTCTTGAGACAGGGTTCCATTTTCATCTGCCAGAGTTTCAATCTTCAAGTTAGCTTTAGTTAAGGAATAAGAGAGTTGGGATAGCTTGATACTTAATACTTCTTGTTCTTGAACTAGTTGGGCATTCTCGTTAGAAATTTTGTTAATTTGATCAACAGAATACGAGTAAATATTATCTAATTAGCTATATTGATTCAACAAAGCTTCTTTGTCAGCCCGAGCTTCTTCAGCGGCATATTGAAAGTCGTATCTCTCCATTATTCGTTTCTGGATTAAAACTTAACGTGCGAACAAGAAAAGTGAATACAAAAGAAGTAAAATTAACAAAGGGGATAAGCTATAAGTGAAAACAAGAAGATCATACCTTTCGGTTCATCATTTTTCTCGAAGATTCTCGCAATCCAAATAAACGTTCTCAGGCTTTTGATTTTTGAGGAAGATCATCACATTCCAAAGTCATATCCTGGAGATTTTCCTTCAAAAATTCAATTTCTTTCTCTAAAGATCCTTATGAAGCTGCTTTTTCAGAGCTAAAATATTTACCCAGAGTTTCGCAGACATTAAGCTTGAGAGGATCAACAGAAGACCTTCGAGCATCATCAAGAACATCAGATAAAACCTTAAAGGCGATGTCCACCCCTTTCAAAAACTCCTTCTTAATAGGAAGGATTTCAGATGAAGATGTAGTGATGATTGAAGTTACGGGAAGAATCATCTTTCACAATGGATATATTCTTTCCAGGCGAAAATGGAAAAGTCTCAATAAGTGAGGTTGCGGTGGAATCAATCTTTGCGGCATTTTCAAAGGGAAAAGAAGGGGTTTCATTCGCAGAAGGGTTAGATGAAGGGATGGCATCTGTAGTGATGTTTTCATGGGAATGAGCAATAAATAATAAAGACTCAACTAGCGAAGTCGTAAGAGAAGATGCTAGAGGTTTGAAATCAGGAAATGAAATGGAAGAAGCAACGGTCTTTATTTTGTGAGGTTTTTTGTTGGATTTATTAACATCTTCATCATCCTGCGAATATCAACTCAGATAAGAAACAGAGGCAACAATATTTTTATTAAAGAAGAGATGTTTCTTATTACCTTGATATTCGCAGAGTTTCTTTTACCTCAACAACTTTGTGTTGTGAGCTTTTGGAAACCTTAGGGTTTGGGACTGTGAGTTTGGTGGAAGGGGTGCTTTTGCTGAAACAGAATCAGTATGGGAATTAGATAATAATAAAATTAGTTAAGGAATTCATCAAAATAAGATCAATTCCAGCAAAATCAAATAAGAAAAAGCAAAACTAACTTTGGTGACTCCATGAAAGCGTGCTTGAGTAGATAAACTTGTGAGAAGCAAAGATGAAGAAAATTTGAGAGAAGATGAAGATTCACGAGAGAGTTTAGAGATGAGGAAGACGAAGTAAAAGAAGAAAATTATATTTCCACTATTCTTCTCCTTAAATAGAAACAAAGGGATGACCGGTTGAAATTGAATGTGCCGGTAAACAAGGGGGACAATAAACACATATAGACGGTTATGCCTAATTCATGGGAGGTTGTCGGTGAAGAAGGTCATGGAAAGATAAATAGGTGCGGCATTTTGAGGTATGTAGGTTCTCATATCATTCTCTTCTTCGCAGAGAAAACATAAGAAGAGGCAAGATGCAAGAGAAGAATCTCGCAACAGTTATGTCTCAGCGAAGTTTTAACTAAAAGGTCATCGCATAGTGTTAGAAAAGTGATGTAGGGAATGACGTCAGTCTAATCATGAGGAAAGTGTGATGATTTTGCGAGATTTAAGTTAACTTGCGAAGAAAACCCTTGTAAGTTTGCGAGAATGACGCAGACCAGATCCGAAAATAAAGGTTGGCTTAGCTGTCATCCACTATGTAATATCCTATATAAAGGACCAAGCAGATTTGAGAAAGGAGTGATCTTTTTGAGAGAGGTTGGAGAGAACAAATAGGAGAGAGAAAGTCTAGAGCTATTCTGATTTCTTTGTACTCTTATTATTCTTGTAAGATTCTTCAGAAAAATAAATAAAACTTTGATAATTGATCATGAAATTGGATTGGATCATTGTGTAATCTTGTGGGGGTGTGGTTGTAGGAAATCCTGCAACCACATCATGAGTGGTAGTAGTTGGAACAGAAAGCGTAGGATTCATTGAATTTCAGTTAGTGCTTCTTTGAGATATATCTCCATCTTTGTGTATAAACCAGTGTGGTCAATTTCGGCAATCTCGACCGAAATTCTGGCGATTATTTCGCTCTCGGAATTTGGACAGACAGTTTTAACAATTTCGGCGAGACGAAATTCGAGCGAGAATCTTGCTTTGACTCAGGCTATCTCATCCAAACTCCGACAGAATTTCGTTTTACTATGAGTATGAAATGTATGAAAAAATATTAAGAAATCCTAAGAGGAGAAGACGTTGATCTCTGTATAAGGTTCAGGAAATAAAGAAGAAAAGTCAAAAGGTCTAAACCAAGGTAGTTAATATCGTGTATCGGTATCGTATCGGTCGAGTCCTATACACCTATACAAATGATAATATTTGTTTTTATAGGCGATGCATCATTAGGATTTTTTTAATATTTATTATTTATGAAAAATAAAAAATATTGATATAACCATAATAAAAAATAATAATTGTAGTAAACATACATCAACCTTACAAAATAAGAGCTGGTTGATTAGAACCTTATACTATCAACAACGAAACAAAACATTGAATGTCTGTTATCCCATCAACATCACATTTATAGTAATTACATCCACCATAATCATATATAAAGTTACCAAAATTAGTGGAGTTACTTTCTTGAAAAAAGACAAATTACATTAGTGATATATCAGTGTACAAGTGAAACCTATATTATCAGTGTACAAGTGAAACCGATATATCGGTCCGTACAAGACGATACACGCGTTTTTATCGTTTATCCTTCGTATCGCCGATATTTTCAATATCGTACACATTTTCCGATATCCTATGAAAACCTTTAATATCGGCCTGTACAACCGATATTGACTACCTTGACTCTAAACCCATTTCACACCCTTTTCTCTCGATATACTTATGCACGTAGAATCAACCCTGAGTTCAGATCGCTTGTGCAATCGATCATCAATAATGTTATTAGTAGTTATAATTTCTTTTTGCTATAAAATCTAAAAATATGTCGCAATGAGGAACAAATAAAAATACGGTAAACAGTCCCCATGGGACATAAAAACAGATATGCTCGGAAAAGTTCTCGCGTGTGGACCTATGAAGCACGGATACTTCAAAATTGGTGACGTATCAGTATCGGCAAAGTATCGAGTATCGGATACTTAGGGATACACAGGGATACGTATCGGATACTCCATTTAAAGTGTCACCTTTTTTTAATTACAAAAGGGTAGGGGATACTCTAGGATACCTCTCGAGATACTTTATGAGGATACTTCCTATAATCTAACATTTATTTTTTTATACAAAATCTACATATTTATAAATTCATATATAAAATCTAAATATTTATAGATATTATGACTCATGAACATATCGAATAATTATATCTAAACCTAATAACTTGTTGATTTGGAAAAAAGACTTGGTATTTATTTTTATGGTGCTTCAAAAAAAAAAAAAACGGTGTTAGAAAAATCTAGCTTTAAGGCTTATTGGGCAGTCATGTTCTTCATGTTGTTTAGAGAGAAATCGGAGTACATATGATTTTATCCATTCAATTAACATAAGTAAGACTGAAACCCAAAATGTTGAAAATTTAATGTTTGCTCACTTTAATATTCAAAATAGTATCTATCGGATATTTTAATTTTATGATTTTTTAGTAGAATGAAGTATTGTTATTTATTTTTTTGATAAATACACGTATCCCACCGTATCCCGTATCCCCATTTTATGAAAATTGGCAAATCCCCGTATCAGTGTCACCGTATCAGTATCGGTGCATCATAGGTGTGGACATAAAATAGAATTAAATTTCTTAGCAGCAGCAGCAACAACAACAATAATAACAAGTCCATTTCCTAGTACTTTTTTGATGTTTCTTAGCAGTTAGCAATTGTTCAGTTCCACCTCTAACAAATGAATTAGCTCTAGCAACATGACTTTGAATATCATCTAATTGTTCGCCTTGTACTTCAACTAATACAGCCATATCTAAAAACACTTGATGTAAATCATGTAATCCCTTTTCAACTTCCTTGACAGCATCATGTCTTTCTTGAATTTCACTTATAATATCTAAAACTCTTCCTCTTCCTTGTTCCTGAATCGCTTTCTGTAAAAACGTTTCACTTTCCCCGGTCGAAATTAAGTTTTCAACAATTGAATCAGCTGGATTTTCTCCAGTAACCGTGTAATATATTCTCTTAACTGTATCTTTATACTCCGATGAGATCTTTTCACGAAGAGAATTGAAATTATTCATTGAATCTATGAGTTTTTTGCGGAGTCCCTTGACAACTGACGTTCTTGTACAATCTGATGAACTTCCTGGTCCGCAACCTGGAAAGCTTCGATTGGATGCGTTTGCTCGATCTAATGCTTCTAATCGAACTTTAATGAGTTTAGCTTTTTTAAAGCTAATGATATATCTGAATCCATACGAGATCTTATTTCTTTGATTGATTTAGCATTATGACTTGTTTTGCTTTTTTCATTTGCATCTGAAAGTTTTTGATGTATTCTCTCAACTTGTTTTAATTCATCTTTAACACTTTCAACATCTTCAAAGAATTTGTCTAGGTTTACATGTACACCAACCACTGTTCCTCCTCCTCCCATCTGTATATTTCCACCACCACCACCACCACCTTGTTCAACATCATCGCTTCTGAATCTAGCAAACGATCCTGCCAAATCATTCATCTTCTTTTTATCTTGAATACAAAAAATCAGACTATAATTCGATCGCTCTGGTTAATTCTAGAGTAAGGAGAGTTGACAGTGGAAAGCCGCGGTTTTGGGCCGGCTATGTAGGCAATGAATGATCAAACCAAGTCTTCTTACAAGAACTTTTCTCTTGTTTCCTTGGCACTTTCTCAATGGCTGTGTCCCTACGTTTTGGAAGACATTCTCTTCACCGGCGACTTTCCATTTTGATTCCTAAATGAGTCCCAGAAGAAGATTTCAAGTGGTTTGGGCTGGGGACCAACTTTTTAGTAGATGATGAAGCTAAGCAATCAGTGTTGGAGATCTGTCTATACAGACGAGGTTGTCGATAGTGCTGGAGTTTAACCATTTTAACCATAATACCGTGTTAAACATTCCAAACTTGTGGTTTTGAGTAGGCTCCAATTGGTAAAATTCATCATTGGTTCGATTAAGGTGAATACACAACTTCGCACTACCCATTTCCATGCTAGAACGACGACTGTAAGGACCGAGTAAATATATTAGCCGTCATGTGATGAGGTGCTCGATAAGATCATTTCAACATATAGAAACCAATGAATTATAATAAAAAATTATGAAAAGACACAGCGTGAGTAGTTAATGAATTCTAAATATTTTAAACATTATTCCTGGATTAAGCGTATAGAGAAATTGTCTAGTATGACGGTTACCGACTTGGTTATATAATTAATTTTCATAGGAGATTAAGTCATTTGATAGTTGCAATATTTATTTATTTATTTTCTTTTTTTTTGCCCCCAACTTGCTATTGATCTGGCCTTCAAAATGACTTGTTCTGTATGAAGAAGTGTTATTTGGTTCTGAGTCCAAAATGCAAAAGAGACAGAGGGAACCCGAACATCCTTTTCAATGAAGGTAAAGCTTCACAACCAGTGTAGTTAATATAGGATTTTGGTTTATCTCGGTCGGAATCGAGACACTCGTACAATTTTGTATCGGGTTCCAAATTTCGGTGCAATATCGGTTTTAAATTTTATATCTATAACTTTTTATAGGAAACATCTTGCCCACAACTCATCAGTTAATAATGATCACTACCAATTCAGTAAATCTATTTACTTTGTAATACTTTGGATAAACTAATCGTGTAACAATGATCACTACCAATCAGGCACGGAAGTGACCGCTCTCCACAATCATCTCAAACTTAGCCTCCATTATCTCCACCTCGGGAAAATCTAGCAACTACCGACATCGATTCATATATTACGAAGAAAAAAACAGACAATAGTTTGTTTGTTTATTTTTTCTGTAACCGATAGATCAATGAGACCTAACATCAAGCATGGATTTGTTCCTTATTGCGACTGTAGATGTGGAAAATCCTATTTCTACATCCAAGAAACATAAGCACACACAAGAAAGTAAACAAGCAAGAGATGTACAAGAACACAAAATATACGTGGTTCGGTATGATTACCTACGTCCACGGGGTGAAGGGTTGATGATCGTATTACTCGAATTGAAGTTACAAGGATGTTTCTAGCTCACAAGTTCTCTCTTCATCACTTACAAGTTCTTAGTGTTCTCTCTCTCTCTTAATGAATGCCTCTCATAACTCTCTACAAAGCTCTCTATTTATAGCCGCGAGTGCTAATACATCCGAGTTACATTGTATGTCATGGTGTATCTTCTTTGATGTTCTCTTCGGTTCTGGTTGATGCCCTGCCCGATGTACTAGGCCGAGCTTGATGATGTTTCCTTTTGTCGCCTCTTCACCCGATGTTAGTGTCTTTGGAGAATGCTGTCGATGTCGCCCGTGATACCTTTAACAAGAGTCTTACTTTGACCGAGTCGTCTTATCTTCTCAACCACTTCGCAAGGTGCATTTTTTGCCGATGTACCCGATGGTTGTCACGTCCGTACTTTACATGTATTGTCTTCACGGGTTCATTTCACATCTCTTTCTCGCGCCAAGGCTGAGTGATAGGATTCAGTGCTTCACGCTTCTTCTGCAATTAATGTCTCGCCTCCTAGGATTGCTCCACCTGTATATGTGCACTACACCATATCTTGTATTTTCCAACATATCGGTTTTGGAGGTGTGCAACGGATATTGGCGTTGCAACCTCGTGGCAACGCCTATATCCGTTGCACACCAAAAATACGTTGGTCAAAATAGATAATATGAATAAGTTAAATAAAATTAATGGACCAACGTTTTGTCAACGTATAAAACGTTGGGCAACATTGGAAAATATGTAATATCGGACATTTTATAGGCTGTTAGTAATCTTATTTATTTAATCTCAATTTTTTTACTTATTATTATTTTCTTAGAAAATCTTAAAATTTCCAAACATTTCCCTCTAAGATTCACCAAAATCATCCTCCTCCTAAACTTGAATCAACAAAAACTTTCCCCTAATTTTTTCCTCTAACTTTTCACCAAAATCATCCCCCTCTTTTTTTTTCACCAAACATTAATTTTTTCCCTCAAAATTTCCAAACACCAAATATTTTGGACATATTATCTCTCACACCCAAATATATTCGGACACCAAACAAGCTCTATTCTCCATAAATTTCGAGAGCGCTCCCCGTCCTGGACGGTTAGACGATAAGTTTTAAAGTTTTAAGGGAAACAACTCACCCCCAATTAATTGCTATGGTTCAAAGTTTTCTAAGGATCTTAATATCCATCCACTCATGAATCACACAAACCTAACGCTAATAGTACCTAAAGTGGACCACCCATCAAAACCTTCTCAATTCAGACCCATAGGGCTATGCAACGTCTCCTATAAAATCATTGCAAAAATCCTAGTTAATCGAATTAGACCCTTACTCCCCTTTCTAATAAGCCCTTATCAAAGTGCTTTCGTACCACAAAGATCAATTCATGATAACATAGCAATTGCAGGGAGAGCTATTCCATCATATAAAAACATCGAGCCTCACTGGGGATCCAAAAATAAGCACTCAAGCTAGATATCCAAAAAGCCTATGATGACTTAGATTGGGGATTCATCACAACCGCTTTTGGCAAATTAGGATTTCCAACAATATTTATTAACTACATCATGTTATGTGTCACGAGTTACATACTCAATCAACATCAATGGTACACCACATGGATATATCGGCCCAACTTGAGGTATTAGACAAGGAGACCCTCATCTTCTTACATCTTCATAATATATGCTGGAGATCCTCATGCTACAAATTTGGGAAACCTCCAAAATGGAAAATTTGGTTGGGGGCTTAGCATTTCGAAAAAAGCACCACCCATTATTCACTTAATGTATGTTGATGACCTTCTAATCACTTATAAAGCCTCGGATCAAAGTAACCTTCATCTCAAGAACCTCGCTTCACTCTTATGGCACTTCAACGGGCAGGTAATCAATACTTCAAATCAATAATCATCCATCACCCAAGATTGGATCCGATCAAAGTTAGTAATATTCAAAGAATTCTTTGATATGCCAGGTAGCATCAAAACCTCCAATCTATCTAGGGGTCCAATTCAAAACATGGAAGAGCATCAAACCACACCTTTGCACCACTCCTACAAAGATTAGCTCTGAAAAGCAAAAGGATGGATGGCAAAATGTCTAAACCAATTTGGGAGATTAATACTCATTAAAACCTCCCTAATCCCAACCTCAAATCACCTTATGCAAACACAAACTTACCTATAAATGTCCACAAACAAATAGATCGATCACCAGAAATTTCTCTCGGGACATGATTCGTCGATTAAAAAGCTTCATCTATTGGGCGGGACAAGGTAACAACACCAATATCCGAAGGAGGATTAGGCATAAGGAAAAGTTGATCATAACAAGCTCTTCTCATGAAAAGAATCTGAGTTTACACGAACAACCCAACTCCATCTGTGGAAGCCTTTTCAGTGAAAAATATCTAGATCAACAACCAATTCTTCAAGGCATTGATACCATTCCATCCTCCTCCAGCCCCCAATAGAGACAATTGGCATCAATTGTCCCTACCATGCAACAATTGATATTTCATCGTATTGGAAATGGGTTATCAACACCAAGAGAAGCCAACTGGATCCCCACTCCCCAAACCTAGACCCAATTCAATGTTACCGTCCCGAAGGTAGGCGATATCATTGATCCAATTTCTCATATTGGAACCACCAAAAATTAAACACACTCCCCAATCTTGTAGCTCAAAAAATCATAAACATCCACCTCCCCCAAGATAGCCCACAAGACAAAATTATCTGGCCACATTCAAAATCCGGAAAATACACTACTTCCTCTGGATACAAATGTCTAACCCATAATCAACCTAATCACACCTCCCACCCACTAAATTCCTGTGGACCTTACCGTGTCCACCAAAAATTGACTTTTCTTGTGGAAAGCAATCAATGAAGGTCTACCAACCTTGGCTCTCCTTCATCATATCCATTTGACCAACTCGGACATTTGCCTCGGATGCAATAATGACCGGAATCGCCGAATCACTGCTAATTCCTTTGTCCAAGCAACCACATCTTGGAACACCTTACTTTCTCAACCCTTAACCACAACAAATTCCACCAATACCCCCACCTTTACTTTAACGCCTCTTACAACTATCTCCCAAATCCTACAACTATAAACACCAAAATCTGTCATCTCCTCCTTCGCTTTCTATTCTGGACCCTATGGTTAGCTAGGAATGAGCTAATCTACCGTCAAAAACAAACAACAACATCGAAATATTATCTTGACTCAAAATCGGCATCAAGAATATTCAACGCATTACAATCCTTACCTCCGGTCCCTCTTTAGGAGATTCTCCGATATTCAACCAATCGGGAAGAACAAAAAGGATTTCAACAATATCGGTAGGATGGACCATTAGGACATAAGTTGGATTAAGATTAACAACGATGGAGCGGCCGGGGTCATCCGGGTTTTGCGGTGCGAGTTTCATTTCGAGGGACTCGGACGCGTGAACAGTAATATCTCTAGCTCAACCTTTAGGAATTACAACTGCCTTTAACTGCGAAACTTGGGCTCTTCTCTTGGCATCAGAACAAAGAAGAAAGGCAATGGCCAAAAGTTATCTTCGAGACGGACTCGAGAGAACCTCTTACGCTTCATCGCATCTCCCACTCCCCCTCCTTGGCACATCACAGAATGATTAAAGAAATAAAAAATAATATAAGAAGGATTCCGCAGGCTGCTATACAACATAACTACAGAGAAGGAAATCAAGCAGCAGATGGTCTGGCCAACCATGCGGCAGATGGAAGTCAAATAGGAAACTTATCAACCAAAATTTGGGACCAGGCATTCCTGGTTTTTATTAATCACATTGTCTACCATGATTCCATGGGTACCACGTACCACGTCAAGTGTAACCTAATTTTCCGTTAATAAAATTCATGCTTCAAAAAAAAAAAAAAAAAAACAAATATCTCATCGTTTTCATCGTTTTTTTTCTCTCTCTCTCAGAACCGAAAGTCCCTCAGAAACAAACCCTTACACCAAAATCAAAACCTTCTCCACAATGAAACCACAAATCGAAACTGAATTTGATAATGAAAACATAGAAATCTCGATCTATTCTCAAAACCTAGGAATCTCGATCCTACAGAACCTTAAAAAATTCCTAAACCTAGAATGCAAAATCAATTTTGTTACTGAAATCTGAAATCAGTTCATCTAATAGTTGATTATTATCAGGTATAAACCATTATTTACTAGTACTGTTGTTTAATTTTGATTTTGTTGACCTAGCTCTGTGAAGTTCAAGTCTTATTGCATGTACAAATTTTGGTGATTTGAAGTTAGGGTCTACTCTTCCGCTGTTTTTTTTTTTTTGTTGTTGCATTATGTAGAATTTCAAGGCATGGGTGTGTTTTGCTTTTTGCTTAGTCAACACATTTAGTTTTATTATGGTGTTATCAAATGTTTATTTGTGAGCTATTTTAGGGTTAAATTGTTTTTTTTAGTTTTCAATCTCTTGCTTGCTTGTATTCGAATGTCACTTGTTTGATTTAGTTTTAGTCTGAGGACTTCACCATAGCAATTCAATAGTTGGTATTACGCTTATGTTGGTTTAATTTTTGATGTTGTTTTTAGGGCATTTTCCTGTTCATTTGCAATTTCTGATTTAAAGCTCAATTAAATTGTATAATCCCATGATTTTCATCAAATAATCAATGGGGGATTTGCTGCAGTACTCTTTGCTAATTGGTGCTTTTGGTATCCGGTATAAGCTTGATTCAATTTGATTCAATTTTTTGTTTCAATTTCAATTTTTCTTCATCAGTTTGCTAATTTGATTTCTGGCGTTTTTGTAGATGAAGACTAATATTGGCGATGCATCAAGTGGGTGGACTTGTAGGAACTTATTTATCATCGCTCTTGCTTGGTTCGGGTCTATTTACGAACTTATTGCAATTTCGTTTTGTTTCTTTCTTTTTTAGGCTTGCTCTGGTTCCCTTTAGATGTGTTATTATTTCGTTTTTTGATCTTGTAATCTAGTTCTTTGAAAGTCTTTATTTGTGATATCTCAAGATGAGGGAGGGAACCAGGTGATGATGGTATGTGTATGAACTTATTTCCTTTATGTTATTCATCCTAATATTGTTCATTCCTCGATGCATTTTATTTTGTTCTATGTTTAAAACTTCTTGGGCGAGTCTCGATGACTCCTAATGGAACATAAAGGGTATTTTACCGCAGAGATCACCCAGAGAATATTCTTTTGCTGGATCCTCAAACCGCACCTCTGGTTCCACCACTAAATCTCAATACGAAGGGCGAAGTGGTTCATTATCTTGATAGTGCCCATCAAGTCAGCAATTTTTTGCAGCAAGCTCTCCTCCTCATGGGCATCATCTACCAGGTCTGATGAAATTCAAGGGGTGTCAGTAGACACCTTATCTATTAACCATGGGTTGTACCAATAGTGATTTCCCCAGTTAGGTTCCTACTAGTTTTAGTTGATAAAATCTGTCAATTACGCCATTTAGAAGCGTGATTCAAAATGACTGACTTGGCTGAAAGAATATTGCCATTTTCGTTTTGATGTTTTTTTTTTTCTTACTTTATAAGGAGAATTACCAACATAACTAAGTTATTTATGAGCTTTCTTTTAGTGTTAGGTGCACACTCCTCGCATCGATGGAAAGGACTTTTTCCGCCAAGCTTGAGTTGATGGAATATGGAATGACATGAATGAACCTGTTGTATTCGATGTAAAGCTCATAAATCATCATCAGTATTCATTAACTTGCCATTTCATCTGTTTTTTTTTTTTTTTGATTCAAATTGTTTTTCTTGCAATGTAGACCATCACAAAGACAATGCACGAGAGCAACATCCAGAGAGGAGATGCTCAACTAGGTGGACATCAGAATCATTTATATTATCACAATGTAGTTTATTTATTTCGCTCTAGTTACAAAGCTTCTATTATATGCTTAGTAAATATTTTTTCCCGAACCATGAACTAAAGCTTGGGTAATGAAAACTACGGGTATTTATTGCAAAGTCTGAACATATATCTTTTACATGGCTTGCAACTTTAGGTTTATGGTATCTTGATGCTAGAGATCGACATTTGAGGGAATGAAACTGGCTAATGATGAGAGAAAGCGTTTGCTCGTTTTTACTAGAGGCGTGAGCTGGCTTTTACAGTAGCCAAAGGTATGCTGCAACTTGGGTGAGGATAACCTGTCCACTTGGGAGCACCTCCATATGAGTGTAACTATGGTACTTCAATTGGTAAGTTCTTAGTTTGAAAGCGATAATTTGAATGATTTGTTCGGTATGTCCGTGCTCGATTTTTAATATGATGTTAGTGAGGTCTAATTTAACTCTTTATATTGTTAAAGATTGTATTTATTATTGCCGTGGTCTTAGTGGTCCGCTACTATCAGGTCGATATTGGTGGGGTGGGTGGGGATGCAACACCTAAGATTTATGGAAGATGGATGGAAGTATGTTCAATGTTTCCCTTTTTCCGAGGCCATTCCCCGATCACGAGCCATGGTCTTTCCGGACTTCCTTTTACTGAGTTAGGCTTCTTAATCGCAAATTTAGTTGAAATTTTTGGAAGTTACAACTATACTAAGTTGTGGATATTTGGAACTGCAGGAGCGTCTTTCTTGTGAGCAGTTCGGTGCATATCTTGCCAACATATCAAGGAGATGAATTCTCAAAATCAAACTCGAGAGGTAATTACTTCTTGCTTTGTGCTAGCTTTTGATTCTTAAAAGTCTTAGTAAAATCACTCGGTAGAATCAACATAACTAAAGCAAATTGGTTTGTCCTTTTCCCGTAATCCAGGGAAACGTTAATGAAGGCGAGAAGAAATATTTGTACGAGAGAACAAAGATTTTTACTTATCATTCCAGGGGGCTTGCTTACTTGTAATAACCACTAGGATTTGGATGCGTATTCCAAAGATGGCATCATAATAGGTGGGCCACATATCTCTTTCTCTCTTTCACACATGCATACACACAAAGGATAATTGTATTTCTGTATACACACACACACACGAAGGACTAAAATATTGGAGTCCCGAACCTCCATATGAGTGGCAAGTCTACAACTATTTTTGTGTTCACTTGCTTTGTATGTTCAGCCTTCTTCTTGTCTTAGTGTTGGTTGTTCATTACTTAGGTATCACGTATCGTGCACGAAACCCTGTTCATCGCAGAGAGGGTTTGTTGCTCTCAGTTTGCTTATAATTCAGTTTCTTGTTATGCATTCAGTTTGGTTAGAATTCAGTTTGCTGGTCATTTCATAAGAATGATTTTCTTTAGTTTTGTTGTGAATTATAGGCTAGAAATAGTATCTGATTTGTTTTTGAAAGGTATGCATTTGAATCCTCACCAATTCCTATCCCGATTTGCTTGAGGATAGATTCAAATTGAATTGATCTAAGTTAATATTTAGTAAATCGGGTCAAACTTGCATAAATAATGCCAATGAATAATCACGGTTTAGTTACTAAAAGAGAGAACCACAAGTGTCGCACTTAGGACCTTTCTATATGTCATATATTTATTACAAGCGGATATATATGAATATATCTTGATGGATTGTGATATATTGGGTCTTTTAGTTGATCTACAATGGTATATGAAGGCGTAAATCCGTCGGAATTATCGTCGGAATTCTATTTTTTACCTGGATTTATCGTCGGATTCTTTTTTTTTTTTATATCTGTAAACGGGTTTGCAACGTATATAAGTGTTGCTCAAATTAGAATATACGTTGCCTAAATTATTTTAACCGTTGCACAAATTAAAGAATCCGTTGCACAACAAACGTTGGTAATCTTTTTTGACCAACGTTTACGTAAATTACTACAAATTAATTTTCCCAACGGATTTTGGCGTTGCAACAAAATTTGCTACGCCATATTCCCAAGCAGAGATATTAGCGTTGGTGAAATTCATTGCAACGCGTATATCCGTCCCAAATCGGATGTTTTGGTGTAGTGGTGGATTATTTACACCTACATTTATGCCCCTTCTTTCACTCGTGTGATCGACACGAGGGGAAGAAACCACTTCGGCTTCCACATCCTTTGTTATGTCGTATTTCGCGCCATGATGTTCCCCACTCCCGCTCGTCTTTATGACCGGTTACCTCTTCCGTCGGTTACAATTTCCTGGGGTATAAATCCTTCCCTTAAACCCTTGGTTTCTCATTCGCCTTCTTTTTCCAAAATAACATTCTCTCTCCTTCTCACCATTGCTCTAACGTCTTCTTACCCTCCGATCTTTTCGATAAATCTCAATCCTTTTCGCCTTTTGATGATCTTCTTCTATTGTTGCGATCCATAGTGTTTTTCGATGTTTGTCTTCATTTCTTTCGGTTTTGAGTTCTACCTTTTACTCGCTTCTTTAATGGCTTACGCTTCTTCAACTCCTTCTATGAGAAAAAAGTGTGTAAGTTATACCTTTTAGAAGACTTAATGGTGCTCCTCTCGATTCTTTATTTATTATTGATAGTCCTTCCCATCATGATTCCTGCCGTGAATTCTCTTTTCTCTTATAGTTCTCCTTCATCTTTATGTAGGAATGATAAGAAGGCCACCAAAGACTTGATGGACGAACAGTTCATTCAACAATTGAAGGATGAATTCAATCTTCATGATTACAAGGTTACTCTCTTATCGGTCCAGAAAGGAGTTTTGAAGAGAAGTGATGTCACCAGATTGTCCCACTCGCCCGAGGCGACTGTCATTACCAAAGTTCAGCTAGAGCTCGGGTTGTGCTTTCCTCTGTATGACCCAAGTCGTCCATTTATGTATGAAGCCCTCTCCAAGATCCGCCTTCATCGAGCCTTGGCTCAGTGGAATGGTAATACTTTCCGCATCGAAAATGAGTTCTAAAGGCGAAGTTTGGGCGGCTGTACTCCTACTGCTTGGTCGAAATATGATCCTTCCCAAGCGGGCGATTATACTCCTGCTAGTTTGGCTGCCAACTATCGGAGTGGGACTTCTACTAATGGAGATCCTGCTGGTTTTGCTGCTAGCCCTCACCGCAACAAGGTTATCCCGAGGGCTTTAAGAAGCTTCTTTTGGACGAGGATCCCGAAGGGAATATTACTAAGACGACTAACAAGCATGCCCGTCATACCAGTGACGTATCTTGGGATCGAGTTTCGTTAGGCATCTATGGTCCTCTTTATAGTGGCAAGTTTTCTCCTCAGTCGAGCCCTACCCTTTACAGGTCGTTAATGTTGATCGGGTAAGTTCCTCCGTCTTGGTCGATGTCGGCTCATTTTCTTCAACAATGTTTTAATTTTACCTGATTTTTGTAGTTCAAGTGGGGCCAGCCCAAGGAAAGCTCTCGTTCTTCGAAAGAGAGGTTCTAGCATAGGGGCCGAGGAGGAGACAATGAAGGTAACAAATATACTGCTTTGTTTACAGTACATGTACTTGCCCCTATTTGTTGCCTTGAATGTATCTGACGAAGGCTCATGTGAAGAAGTCAAAGGTTGAGAAGAGTGGGGCTGGAGGTGTAGTTCTTGGAGATGGTGAGGACCCCTAGGATCGTCTTCCTTTATCTCATTTCCTGGGGAAGTCGCCAAAACTTGTGATGTTTCTTCCGTAATTGTAGGTGGTAAATCCATGGGGAAGGGTAAGGAGACCAAGGGAGACTTGTGCGCCGGGGAAAAATTGTGCTTGTGATCCGCTGGTAAAGGGATTGTTCTTGCTGATGGTGTTGTGTATCTTGAATCTGATGGTGATGATGATGAAGATCCTTTTGATGGAGAGGAAGAGGCCGATGGTGATGAAGAGGAGCCGAAGCAAATGGAGAAATCTGGTGATGGTGGAAATAATGTGGTTACTCGTGGCGAAGAGAATATTACTTCTGGGAATGAGTTGTTGGAGCCCATTTCTCCTGTGGTGCCTAACTCGGAAGTACCACCTCCTTTCTTGACTCGGGACCTATGTGCGTTCTTTAGGGGCTCTCCTTTCTCCGACTTTGGTTCCTTGTCAGATGAGAAATGAGGTAGCTTTGTACTCGCTTGTCTAAAGGGCACATTTGATCGAATTGTAATTTGTTTTGTTTATCCATAGGTTTGTAGAGTGAAATGATCACTAACGTTTACAATGTTCCTAGGCGGTCAACAAGGAGTTCTTTGGATGCTATTATTCGTCGGAGAGAGCTAGCGGAAAAGGAGGATCTTCGGCTTCAATTGCAGCGTGAGAAAGGACGGGACCGAGATCGGAGAAACCATTGGCCGATGCCCAAGGTACTTGCTTGAAACCCACATCTTCGTGATTGATTCTATAGTGCCAATATCTTAAGCTTAGTATTATCTTCTTAGGCAGGGGTGTCTAGTATTGATGTCGACGCCGCTCGTGAGCACCGTTTGTTAAAGAGAAAACTAAACATTGAACTCGATCATGTTGAGAATCTACTCCAAAAAATTGTGAATAAGGATGACGAGATAGATCGACAAGAGTCCGAGCTTGAACAACTTCAAGATGAGTTACAGCGGTTTCAAAGATTTGAGCATATGCCCGATGAGATGGATAATCTCCGAGCAAGCTTATCTCGGTTCCAAGGGATTGCTGGCGATAAGACGTTGTTGGCCGATAATTGGGAGAGTCAATGTGAAAAGTTCAGACATCAACTTAGGGATATGCACGTCGATCGTAAGCGGCTTTTGAAGGAAAGAGATCTTTGCCGAGCTGTCAATCAAGAGTTGAAAGAAAAGTTCAGACAACTTGAGAAGGTATCCCAAGAGTTAGAGTGGCTACAAACCGAGATGTCGTATTTGCGATCGATACATGATCGACAAAAGGCTGATTGGCAAGATCATAAGAAGCACTACCCCACCAATGAGTTCAATGATCAGCATTACAACGAGCTAACAGCGAAGATATCGCCCTTGAGTATAGTTTACTTAAGTCCGAGGATACTATGAAAGAAGTATTTCCATTGCTTGAAGGTGTTATTGTGTGTAATATGTGTTGGTTGTAGTCGTTTTTTTGTTTCCGCCCTTGTCATAATTCTAATCGGTGTCTTTTCCCCTGTAGCCGAGCAAGAGAAATTTAAGTTGTTGGAGGAGGAGAATGTCCGACTGAAGGCGAGGCAAACCCAACTGCTTGGGCAAGTAGCCACAGCTGAGGGCGGCATCTACTCAGTTGACTCGGAGTCTCGCTTTGAGAAGGAGAGGTTCAATTCGAGATGGTTTTAAAGTGAAGGAAGGTGTTAAAGCGGTAATGGATAAAAAGCGAGCCGATCTCTGCTTAAAAGGCCGGTTCGGGATCGGTTCCTCCAAAGGCATAGATGGACCTTTTGTAGTGTTGTGCCACTATTACTGCTCCTTATGTTGGGCTGTAATTCATTTGAACACCTTTATTTTCTTTCCTAACTCTTTGTTTTATAAAGTGCTGCGCCAACCGATTATTTTCTTGTTACTTGACATTCTCCCTTATGCGTTTTGTTCATACTTTGGATGTTTATTAATGTTGAGCTTGTTGTTCCTGCCAACAAAGTGTGTTAACATGTTAGCATAAATTCGATTTGGCCAAACACACTCAACGGGGAGGGTCATCGGGCCCGATGCCATGTCCCGATTGAGGTATCTCATCATAGTCATTTCGATCTAGTGGTAGGGTATTGGTCTTTCCTAAACTTTATTGGCTAGATATCCCCAAGGGAGCTATCAATTAGCTACATTTGGCAAGTGATTTCGGCCACTTGTGATGGGAGCAATGTTGTATGCTCGATTTCGAGTACTCATACGATAATCGTCGCGGGTTTCCAACCACCGAGCCCTTAGACTACCTCGGCACTTGCACACCGCCATCGCCCGAGTTCGAATAGCCTGTAGAGTGTAAGGCACCTCGGACGGTTGCACACCGTCGCCCGAGTACTAATGCCCATTTGAGTGTAAGTCACTCGGAACTTGCACCCGTGCCAGTACGTATGACCATTAGACGTAATTGCCATAGTTCCTACCCCACGTGGATTTTTAAGGATACGAATGACAAGATATCATACCTATTTTCGCACCTCTCATGGGTGATACGGCTTTAAGTGTCTAGTGTTCCACGGTCGCGGTTCGGGTGTTCCATCCGGTTTCAATATCTTATATGCCCCTTATCCCACCTTTTCCACAATCGTGTATGAAAATTACGCTCATCGCGCCGCTAATTTTCCTCCCTTCTTGTCACGTTCATGCTGGGTAGTTCTTTCGGCACTAACTTCCTGTGTGAAATTCTCTCGACGAACTCGCTTGTTATACTCACGTTGTAATCGTCTTTGATAGTTTTCCATTTTTTGCGAGGCCATCTCCCTAGTTTCTTCTAAGTCGTCAAGCTTGGCCAAGATGGGGTGCAGCCGAGATGTTTCGTCTACAAGCCTCGGTTCTTGTCGTGACGTATCATTGCCTGTAGGGAGAATAGCTTTGTGGACGTTAGCATAAAAGGTGGGTGGAGTCTCACGTGTAGTCCGTAAGCCCATAGAACATTGTAGAGCTCCTCACACCATTCGCCGTATTCCCCGTCCAACTTCTTTTTAGGTTGTCGGCTATGGTTTTGTTTGTAATCTCTGTCTGCCCATTACTTTGTGGGTAAATGGGTGTCGCCTTGCTCTTTCGAATGTTATAAGTGTTGAATAATATGTCGATATTTTTACCTTGCAATTGTTTCCCATTGTCCGAGACGATTGCAGCTGGTACACCTAAACGGAAGATAATGTGCTCCCAAATGAAACGGAATACGTCCTTGTCTCGAATATGTCTCAGGGGTGCCGCTTCTACCCATTTGGTGAAGTAGTCCGTGGCCACTATCAAGTATTTTCTTTGTTCCGACCCGACATGTAGTGGCCCCACGATATCGATCCCCTATTCCGACCCGACATGTAATGGCCAGGGACTAATAATTGAGTTCAAGGTGACTGCTGGTGCATGTATCTTTTTACCAAACTTCTGGCACTCATCACATATTAAAGCCATGTGCTTAGCATCTTCATTCATATACGGCCAAAAATATCCCATGGTCTTTGCTCGGGACGCCAGGCTCCGCCCCGAGCTATGATTACCAGCGCCCCGTAGTGCAATTCATTCAAGATCGTGTGCCCATCTTCTTTACTTAAGCATCTCAATAACGGTCCTAAATAGGATTTTCTGTATAAGACACCCTCTCGTAACTGGTACGCCGCTGTTTTGCTTTTAATCTTGTTGATCTCAGGTCGCCCTTTTGGCAGTTCTCCCGTTTCCAAGTATTGGTGAATGGGTTTACGCCAATCCCCAACCTCATATTTATCGGTCGTGGTCACTGCTACATATGCCTTGAGGTCTATTGGTTCGGGTATAGATGGCCTTAAAATTCGCATAACTCGAATGCCTTCCACGTTCGGATGCAGTAGGATCGAAGCAATGTAGGCCAGTGCATCAGAGTGGAGATTATCTTTTCTACTGATATGTCGAAACTTAATATTTGGTATTTGGTCGATGTAAAATTGGGCGAGTTCCCAATACTTCTGCAAAACCGGGTCATGTATGGTGTATTGTCCATTGACCTGTCTAATGACTAGTTGGGAGTCGCTAGTGAGCCTTACATCGTGGATTCCCATTTCGAATATCATTAGAAAAGCATGTATTGCCGCCTCATACTCAGTAACATTGTTTGTTGCCTTAAATTCGATCTAAATGAATGAACCATCTTCTTCCCCTTTGGCGTAGTGAAGACGATTCCTAAACCGGACCCATCTTTGTTGGACGACCCATCTACAAATACTTCCCACCGTGTCGGGTCACATGTATCGAGGAGATCGGACGGATCTTCTCGGTCTTCCTCCATGCCCGGGATATCCTCGACCCCATCCTCCTCGTCCCAAAGGAAAATCGGCCAAGAAGTCTCACACTTGCTCGCGCCTTTACTGGTTGTCCTCATTTCATAGAAGATGTCGTATCGCTTAATTTGAGCACTCCATTTAGACATCCATCCCGACCTTGATGCGTTATCGAGCACGATTCTATGGACGACTTCGTTAGCACACGGATCTGTGAGTCCGAAAATACGTTCGTATTTTTGTGTCGCCCATACCAAAGCGAGAATGAGTTGCTCGATCTCGGTGTAGTTCTTCTACTGGATTCATGGTCTTGTTTATGAAGTATATAGGCTTTCTTCTTGTCCCAACATTTTTAACCGGGACAGCACTTATTGCATAACTCGTTTCCCGAGATATAAGGTAAGCACTTCATTGGGCTCGGGTCGTTGTAGCACCGGCCAAAGCTCGCTTAGGTGTTTTTTTATTTTTGAAACGCTTCTTCGCACTCCTTGAACTTCTCCACTGAAGAACTTTGAATTTGCCTTAAAGATCTAGAAATGAATTGCTCGAGTGCGGCTTAGTTGCTTTGTTTAGTCTTTGTATGTCTTTCACCGTCATGGGAGATGGCATTTCTACACAGCCCCTAACCTTTCGGGATCCGCTTCTATGCCTTCGTCCCGTAATTATGTAACCCAAAAATTTACTCAAGTGACCCAAAAAGCACATTTAGCAGGATTGACTCGCATCTTATATTTCCTCATAGTTTGAAAAATTTCACGTAGGTCGCCAATGTGGTTGGATGCTATCTTTCTCTTTATCAACATATCGTCCACGTAGACCTCGATGGTGTGATGAATCTTGTCTTCAAACATGTCCTCCACTAACCCTTGGTAAGTATCACCCGCGTTTCTCAATCCAAATGGCATTTTGGTGTAACAATAAAGTCCTCTAGGTGTGAAGAACGACGTATGTTCTTGATCCTCGGGGCCAATGGGATTTGATTGTACCCCGGGTATCAGGTCCATTAGCGTTACGCTTTATACAGAGCTATTGACTCCACTAGTTGATCGATACTGGGAGAGGAAAGTTGTCCTTCGGGCAGGCCTTGTTCAAATCACTGAAGTCGATGCAGATCCTAACTCCCCCGTTTCTCTTTGGTACGATCACCATGTTAGATATCCAATGTGGGTATTGAGCCTTTCGAATGATTCCCGCCTTTTGTAACTTTTTCAACTCGGCCTCCATCGCTGCTTGCAACTCGTTTGCAATTCACCGCATTTTTTGTCGGATTGGCTTGAACTTGGGGTTTATCCTTATATAATGTGAACATATATCTGGGTCAATTCCCTCCATATCACGCATCTGCCAGGCGAACACGTCCATGTGTTCTTTCAACAATGCTATCAATTGTTCAGTATGCTCGTCCGTTAGTAAGGTTCCGATTCTTACTAATTTCGGCTCTTCTGCAGTACCTAAGTTAACTTATCGGGTTGGCTCTAAAGCGAGAAGTTAGGTTTGATTCTTCGACCGATGTCGCCACCTTTGATTACTATAAGACCTCTTTTTCTCCCTCTTCATAAGTTGCAATAGCCTATGAAAGCACCTTTTCTAGTTCTTCTTCGGCCTTGGCTTCCTTAGCTTTGTTGTTTTCTCGGCATTTCCTTGATCGTCTTTCCTCATTTTCTTTTGGATATCCAACGGCATGCATTGTCTTGTTGTTTGGGGATCTCCCAATATTTCCACAACTCCTCGATAAGATGGGAATCTGAGCCTTTGGTGGTACGCCGATGCCACCCTTTGATACCCGCGAGCCATGGCCTGCCGAGGATCGCCTCAAATGGTGACACGACGTCCACAACACAAAAAGTAGTAAGCGTTTCCAGGTATCCTTCTCCATCCGAAAATCTGAGTGTGACTTCTCCCTTTGGTACTATAATGGTGACGTTGAAGCCGTAAATTCGATAAGTCGAAGGAATTAAGATGTCATCTAATAATTCCATCCTATTGAAAGTATCATAGAACAAGACTTCGACCGATCTTCCAATGTCCATCAGGATCCTCTTAACTCCCCATTCTTCAATAAGTAAGGTGATCACTAGTGGGTCTCCATGTGCTTGTCCATTCGAAGGAACATCTTTAGCTAAGAAGGTGATCGGCTACATCATCCACGGTTCCATTGGTAAGGTCTTTGCTACACTAAAGATTTCCTTCCCTGCTCGATCCCTCTTACAAATCATGGAAGTGATACCCATCCCGAGATC
Organism: Papaver armeniacum; assembly: GCA_023531295.1. NCBI lineage: Eukaryota > Viridiplantae > Streptophyta > Magnoliopsida > Ranunculales > Papaveraceae > Papaver > Papaver armeniacum. The sequence goes on from JAJJWW010002574.1 coordinate 92,618, forward strand.
AAATCTTTGTGTGGACGAGTGTGAGATGGTATTGCAGGTGAAATTGGTTCCCCTGTCGATCCTTACTTGGTGCACAAGAACATCGGGCTAGGACTGGCGCTTGTGATCTTTGTCTTGACAAAATGTCAAGTACATCTCGGATCAAGTGTTGAATAATATATTTTACTTCTCGATAATTGTTAGTTGAGTTCCTCGATCATCGGTGGTAATGAAAAAACTCAGGATGGTTTCTTGTTTCATCGAACTAGATGCCCCTAGTCTTCGGGTTTCTGATGTCGTTTCTTTTTTCTACTTCCTTGAATATTTCCTCTAATGGTGCATTCAGGGGTGTGTAGGTTCTCGGTTCGTGTCGTGGATTCTTTCCCTTCTCGACCCATTCTTTCTTGCTCGAGACTTGTTGTGGGGTTACCGGCCTTTTCTCGGGTCGCCTCAGATCTTGCATAGGGACAGGCTCCATTTGCCGTGGCTAGCTTCATGGATTCCTCTATCATGTGCTCCTTCTTGTATCTCCTCCAATGCTTTATGTAATGTTCGCATTTTCCTCGTCTCTCTTAGCGTCTTTGTCTTTTATGTACATTGCTACCAGATGGGATTTGACTTTCCAAATGAATTCTCAAATCCAAATATTTCTTCTTTCAATTGGAACCTTCCTAATATCAAGACATAATTTTCTTCATCGATCTGTCAAAGATCTCGGGGTTCTCGAAACCGTCAAGTTAGTGTGAATAATATGTTTACCCTTGGGCGAGCAATGTTGTTATGCATATAGGTCTCAAGAAATGTTTGCACTAGGGCCCCGTAGTTGCCAATGGATTCATCGAGCAAGGTGTAGAACCAGTTTTTCGCCTCGCCTTCCAAACTTGCCGGAAAGAATTTGCACATGACTACGGTGTAGCTCTTCCATTGCGGTAAAGACATGCCATACATCTTGATGTGTTTTCATGCGTCTCTGTGTAGTCAAACCTTGATGGGAAGGTGGGAAGCGTACATTTGGGGGAACGGCGTCTGTTCAAGTGCTTTGGTAAATTGAGTTTTTTGCGCTTCGCTAATTACTTCCGCCAATTTGTCGTCTTCCTCATTGCCCGCAAACTTCTTGACCATCTGCTCCAATTGCTTAATTTTAGTTTCGGTTGTCGGGTCGGGTTCCCTATTTCCTTTTTCTTCCTCGGCTGAGTAATTCTCGGGTGGTCCGTACCCGCCCCTTGTTCGGTTAGGATCGGGTACACATTCTCGACCAGGAGTCGGGGTCCGAGTATGTCTCGATTGGGTACGGTTACTAGAGGCTCCTTGGCTCGAAGATCCACGCGACCCAAATCTCCGATTCCCGAGTAGGTAGTTCTCCCGCTCTAAAAAGATTTCTTCTCTAACTCCCATGAAATCTTCCCGCCTTGGCCAAGATCGCGAGTAATGTCGGGTCTCTCTGATCGGAGTGACCATTCACATGGTTCCCTACCGTTAGTGGCGGCATTGGTGGAGCTACTTTTGGAGGAGCAAATGGTTGGGGCGGCCAAGCCAGTGGAATATCCATGTTGAGGTTTCCCATCTCCAAACGTACGTTCCTAAGCCTCTCTTTTTCTTGTTCCAAGGCGAATCGATACTAGCACTTGCGCCTTGCTAGCCTCCGTTTTCTCTTGTAATTTGTGCTTCCTCATCGTCCTCAATGTCCGATGCGGTCCTTCCATCTACCGTATCTCCTGGCCTCAGCTGGCTCGGGTTAATACGTAATCCTCTCGGCGAGAGATCATCATCTCGGCCCAAGTCAACTTCCTCATCGACAGTTGTCAAGCTACCACCTGGTGCCCTAGATTCTTCCCCGCTGGTGATGCCGCTGCTATTTTGTTGTCGAGGATCCGTTAGCTCCTTCCCGCATGCTAGTGCCGGCATCTGTACGATTCCTCGGAGTTCTCGCCAAGAACCGATGTGCTTGCCATCGTCTTGAGTCCACTGATATTCTTCGCCACCCAGTCTGTACCTACGTCGGCAAAGAAATAGACAAAGACACCTCACTTTGGATTGTTTTTTAAAAGGTTAAGAATGAAGTACAATGTGATTCGAACAGGAGGGAAGAAAAGTTCAGACAAGTATGATTCCCTTTGCTACGTGTGTTGAACTCCACAAATTAGGAGGTTTTGACTAACAAGACGAATTTGTGAAAAGGGGTTATGTCACGCCGCTTTCGGTCTTTTCCTACGCATTAATCATTATTTGTCATACATTTCAAGTGCCGAGAAATCATTAATCTTCCGTACCACTTATCGGAAAATATCTTTATTGGCCTTCTTTTGTACCGATTACTTAGTCAAATGTTTTGCTTGCCTTGTATCAACTACACTAGTTGCCAAAAGTAAAGTTTCTCGACTTTGTTGACTTCCGATGGTGATGTAAGACTCTTGTTCTAGGATTAGGATGGTATTACTATCTAAGTACTCATCCTGCTCTTTTTGATCTTTTGCTTTGGAAAAATCCTAACTCAATGGTTTTGAGCTGGTTTTGCCATTGCTGCTGTTGAGTTTAGTTATCCCCGACAAGGTGTTATCCGTGAGATGAAGTTTCACTCTAGCTTCTACCAAGCATCAAGAATGATCTTTTGGGAGCTTCAAAACTTTCTAACAACTCATCTTAACAACTCGAAAATTAACGTTAAGAAAGTGTTTTCTTAAAGAAATCGCGTAGTTGAAACTTAAATGATGGGGTAATCGAAAAGAAAGTGTTTTCAATACCTTCGTTCAATCGGATGGTAAAGGTCTTGCTTTTAACAATAGCAAACTATCCAGGACTTCAACAAGAAACGAGAGATCTAAAGATTTTCATAGAGAAAATCTAAGAAAGTAAAAACTCCATAAAAGATTTTAAAATAGGTTTTGAAACTAAATTTTCAACTCGAGAACCATAAGATTCTTTCACTTAGCATCAACTAATCATCAAAAGATGTCATAGGAGATTTGGAATCTCTCTTAAATGGTTAGATTGCAAGGTATCAAATGATGTTACACGGTCCCCTTAGTCGGCGCTTTTAATGTAGATGTGGAAAATCCTAATTCTACATACAAGAAACATAAGCACACACACAAGAAAGTAAGAAAGCAAGAGATATACAAGAACACAAGATATACGTGGTTCAAGTATGATTACCTAAATCCATGAGGTGAAGGGTTGATGATCTTATTACTCTAATTGAAGTTACAAGGATGTTTCTAGCTCACAAGTTCTCTCTTCATCACTTACAAGTTCTTAGTGTTCTATCTCTCTTACTGAATGCCTCTCATAACTCTCTATAAAGATCTCTATTTATAGTATGAGTGCTAATACATCCGAGTTACAGTGTATGTCATGGTGTATCTTCTTTGATGTTCTCTTCGGCTCTGGTTTATGCCATTCCCGATGTACTAGGCCGAGCTTGATGATGTTTCCTTATGTCGCCTCTTCACCCGATGATAGCGTCTTTGGAGAATGCTGCCGATGTCGCCCGTGATACCCTTAACCGAGTCTTACTTTGACCGAGTCGTCCTTATCTTCTCAACCACTTAGTCACGTGCACATTTATTACCGATGTACACGATGGATGCCACGTCCCTACTTTATATTTATTGTCTTCACGGGTTCATTTCACATTTGTTTTCTCGCGCCAAGGCTGAGTGATAGGATTCAGTTCTTCACGCTTCTTCTGCAATTAATGTCTTGCCTCCTAGGATTGCTCCACCTGTATCTGTGGATTATTTACACCTACAACGACATATTTATAGATTTTATAGCAAAAAGAAATTATAACTACTAATAACTATTGATGATTTGATTGCGTAAGCGATCTGAACTCAGGGTTGATTCTACGTGCATAAGTATATTGAGAGAAAAGGGTGTGAAATGGGTTTGGACCTTTTGACTTTTCTTCTTTATTTCCTAAACCTTATGCAAAGATCAACCTCTTCTCCTCTTAGGTTATCTTAATATTTTTTCATACATTTCATACTCATAGTAAAACGAAATTCTGCCCAAGGTTGGACGAGATATCCCGAGTCAAAGCGAGATTCTCGCTCGAATTTTGTCTCGCCGAAATTGTTAAAACCATCGAGATCGAAATAATCGCCGGAATCTCGTCCAAGATTGCCAAAATTTACCACACTGGATGAAGCGTGGCACCGTAGGGTGTAGGCCACCAAGAACTCCTTCGGTTAAAGGAGAGTATGAATGTGATTGGGGTAGAAGGGCGGTGAAAGACCTCATAGTAGGGGTAAAAATTGTTCAAAATCATAATCAGTCCCTCAAGTGAGAGCTACTCTAGTGGGTATAGGTAAATCAGTTGATTTTTTTCCGACAAGTGGATAAACAAACCAAGTTTTGGATAATGGGATCGAGGCATAATGGGACGATCGTCCCAGTTCCAGCATGATCCAAGACTCGTCTCAAGTTGAGGCGAGACTCGTCTCATGTAGGGACGGTCATCCTAAGTTGGGATGACAATGTTTGAATTACAACGGTTGTTACCCCTACAAATAATCACACATTTCAAACGTTCAACTCACACCAATTCAATCTTCTCTTAAAATGCCTCATAAAGCTATTCCACTTGTGAAGCCAAACTTTAAGCTACTGAAAATATGATATCTAGTAATTTTAAAAATATTATAAATGGTAAAAAGGAAAGAGTTGTTCAAGTTTTAGAAGTTAATACACGAAAATATTATGCTAAAATGCAAAGAAAAGCTCTAGTTTTGAATTGAATAGAAGATATGTCAAATGAAGAGATCTAGGAGACCAAAGATTGTACTAGATTTTTATTGAAGTTCTTAAATTCATTTATGGTCTAAGTTTATATCTTCTAAAAAAAGAGCGAGAAATATTAGTTAACGAAAATAGTTAGAACTTAAATTAGAATTCCATTTATGTTTAATGATACTTATTATATTTTATATATAAAGTAACTTGATTTCATAACGTTAGCAATAACATCAAATCACATTGGATTAAAACAACTGAAATGGATTACATCCAAGAACATACAAGTTAAAAGGTTTATAGCATTTGAAATGCTTAAACTTTTTCTTCCGTTTTCTTTAACAAATTTTCCTTGAGTTATGCATGGTTTTTTTATTTATAGACAACTATGATGGAATTGTTCGAAATGAAGACAAAGTTATGAAGATGCTCACCCACTTTGTTAGACAATATAGGATTATCATCGTGAACTATCCACAAAACTTCAATAATATTTCGTACATCCTTGTTGATAAATGAAAATCTTAGTTTAAGGATCTTGTTGGTTCTTAAAATTCTCACTATCCAACGTTATAAACCTTTGAAACACACTTTCCCATAAATGACTGGCCATATTTCTCCTAAAAATATGTAGATAAAATCGGATAAGAACAACATCTTCTTCCATAGTCGAGAGATGAAGGGTGTAATCCAGATATGATTAAAATTAATGATCATTTATGATGTTGAAACAAGCTTCAGTAAATAAAAGGTTTTCCGTTAGATATCCAACATAATGATAGATTTCTTTGAATCACTTCATCTTTAGATTCACTGTTAAATGTATTTTGATTAATTAGTTTGCATTAGAAGACCAGGAATTAGTTGACAACATTACCAATTGCTTGAAAACGAGAAGACAATCTATGAGCATCATGGTTTCTCGGGTTCCCCATTTGTGTAGCTAACATTACATTTTTTTTTTTGCCAAAATGTCTTTTGAGAAAAACTTCTACCATTGTGGATATTATTTATTACAAGCATCTAGCCCGGTGCATACACACTTGGCTTTTTCAAGAGTGTCTACATCATCGGCGGCCAAATTGGGTTGGTATCTTTAGCATTGTCATAGGGTGTCATGAAAAATGTGTATGAAACTTCAAGTAAGTACTATCCACAAAAAGCAAAAAGCATTGTTACGATCATGGTGAGGAAAAACATATTCTTATCGTTCTTCATGATATGAGCTAACTCAGTTGGTTAGACTCCACATTTGTCTATTGGCTTACTCATCAGATTCCTCAATGTCTTATCCAGTGCTTCAAATGCATGTTTATGCATCATCATTGCTTTATCTCATATTATCTAATTAGTCTTTCCTATACATCATCGATGTTGAATGTTTCCCCTTCGGTATGCCATACCATGATGTTTCAATAATTTGTAGGGGTAATTTGAATACGTTGTTCTTCCGCCCGGTAGTAATAGCGATACTAACGTTTTCCACATATATGTTTTTCTAGTGCCACCGCTTCCATAGACGAAAAAACTCCCCCCCTGTTTTTTTCTATTCCCTATGTTATTGTATCAAGCACCCTTTTTGCTTAGGATGTCCAATCCATGTGGTGCTGTAAGAATTCTTCAAAAAAAAAATTGTATGTTGTTGTACTGCAGTTCTTCAAGGATGAATCGGTTTTTTTTTTTTTTTTTGTCTTGAAAAGTCATTTTGGGTAAGGGGAAGCTTTGGGAATTCTTAAGAGACCTATTGATTTGGTTCATCTCTTACTCAATTTCAAATAGTGGTAATTATATAATTACCCTTACTCTTGACTGAACTTCACAACTACCCTTGACACCAATAATAATACCCCTTCGGTTCCTGGAATGAATTATTAATCCAGATTCACCCTCCCCACATTTATTTCATTGTATGCCTACGCTTACTCTTTCTTTCTTTCTTCTTCTTCTTCTTTCTTCTTCTTCTTCTTCTTCTTCTTCTTCTTCTTCTTCTTCATTTCTAATTAGCAGGGAACCATCCATCTCCATCGCTATTACCACCACCACCAAGATCTCCATCGTCACCACCTCTCTCGCAAATACTCCCACATTCGTGAGACAATCGAGAAGTATCAAGAACATATGAAACCTTCTTTTCTTATTCCGTAATTGATTTTTAAAATCGGATCCAAAGAAATCCAGATCTGATTTTTTAGGTTTTGGAATCAAGTTTTGAGCAAAGTCCGTAAACGATTGGTGGTCGATGTTGGCATTGAAGATGGTGATATGATTTGATTTGATTAAGAAAATGGATCCGAGAGATTCTACGATAAATTGATCTCAAAACAGTGTAGATGATGGGTTTAATGGGGGATTGAGTTTAAGAAGATAAAATTCAGTTGAAGAAAATGATATGGGATTGAACTTGTTAGACCTTGGATGGTTGATTTTCGAAGGAATTGGAGGTGCGTCCGATAGGTGATTGCTCAAGATTTTGGAAGGAATCAAAATGAAAGAAGAAGGCGGTGATGGGTATTGTTGTGGTGTGAGTAATTGAAGATCAAGTAAAATAGAAAAACAAATCGTAACCAAAATTGATACAGAGATGCAAAGTAGGTCAATTGAATTTTGAGATGGTTATGTTGTGTGAATCAATGGGATATGTTGGAGATAATGAACTCGTTGTTGCTTGAGAAGTAATGGGTGTGTTGAATCTAAAGCTTCTAATGCTTCTAATGGATTGTGATTAAAATTAGTAGATGAATGTGTAGGAATTACAGGAATATATATGGAATTATGAAGAGAGGAGTAATGATGATTTTATATTGGAGATGATGGTGGTGGTGTATTGTGAAGGTGCTGTGGTGGTGGTGGCTTATTTTGCAGCCTATTTTAGCTTCAGAGCAAATTTGGGGACTACTACATTGTGATTATGTATATTTGGGGACTTTGCATTGGGGATTATGTATATATCAATGAAATCACCAACAATGCATGATATCAACTATTTATGGGATCAACTCCCACTCATGACCATTTTTTATCGGATCAACTACCGTTGTCGATCCATTCACCAGATCAACTTCCATTGTTGACCCAAAAAAGTTGAGTATTTTTTCACTTATTGTGTCAACAAAGGAAATTGATCAACTTTGGTTGTTGATAATTGTGATTTTAGGATCAATTTTGGTTGTTGACCCCATTCATCGATCAACTTCCATTATTGACCTAAAAAAGTTGAGTATTTTTTTTCACTTATTGTGTCAACAATCATAATTTGGGATCAACTTTGATTGTTGACTACATTCACCGGATCAACTTCCATTGTTGACCCAAAAAATGGGAGTATTTTTCGCTTATTTTTAAACAAAGAAAGTTGATCAACTTTGGTTGTTGATACTTGCATTTTTGGATCAACTTTGGTTGTTGACTCCATTCACCGATGGGATCACCTTCCTTTGTTGATACAAAAACTTGAATATGTACTAGTAAAGTTATTTTTGAACTTTTAATTTTGGATCCACTTTAGTTATTGACACCAAAGTTTGGCGGTGGTGGCGTGTGAAGAGTGGCGGTGGCGGAGTGGTGGTGGCGGCGGAGTGGTGGCGGTGGAGGTGGTGAAGTGGTGACGTCGGGGTGGAGTGGTGGCGGCGACGAAGTGCTGACGGTGGTGGTGGCGGCGGCAGTGGCGGAGTCGTGGTGGAATAATGGGGGCGAAGTTGATAGAGAAAAAAAACTGTATTTTGAAATAAAATAAAAATATTATATAATGAGGTATTAAGGTAATCTATTTTAATATGGATAAGGTTTTTAAATGATAGGGGTATATTTATTGTTGTATAAGGGTATATTTGTTGGGTGCGAAAACTAAGGGTATCTAATTAATATACCCTTTCAAATAAAACATAGTTTTCTAGATGTTCGTTTTCATCTCATGATCTTCATCTTCTAATAAGTTTTTTTGTTGATGCAGAATGTCATCAGAAAATATTCTCTCCAATGAAGGTTCCACAGTTCTTATGGATTTCTGTAATTTCGCAAAAGAGTAACAATGTTATGAACATTTCACGTAATACCTTACTGGATTCCTAAGATCCATCCTCTTCCATCGTTTCATGCCACTATTTGTCGTTATCTAGTCAACCCAAATCTAAACATGCATCTTTGAATGTTGTATGAACAAATTCATTCACAGTCTTAATTTCATTAAAGCTACGCGGACCTTTTACTATGTGGAGCAACAAACGTATGTAAAATCTCTCACCCGATGTTGGATGTGCATGATAAAGCCTTCCAATCCTTCTCCTCGACTTTCTTCTAGACCACTTCTTGTTTGACTGGTCCCAGATCCATCTTGTTGGAAATATTGCATAAGTTAACTCCCTTGCATCTTCGTATTTTCTATTTTCCTTAATCCACCACATAAATTTTGTATCTTCCGGATATGTTCGATTAACCACCGCGGTCAAATCTTTCTTTTGCCTGAAGTATGATTTGTTGTTCACCGGTAAATGAAAAGATAACTTATCTATACTCGGATCTCTGAACTGGTAAATATATTTTCTATTTCCGGAGACCGATACGTAGCGAGAGTGTAAGTAGTTGTTGACTTCATATTCTTTAAGCACCTTGCTATTTTTACGTATCTTTGTTAGAGGAATCTTCACCCTCAGGGAATATTGTACCTTTTTTTTTGAAGTTTCCTCAATACTGCCATATTTTTTCTTTTGCATATATATTCGAACAAACATTTTTCGATCCATTTTTGTTGTTGTTAGAGCATTGTTCGGTCGAAACTCTCAAGCGTTGCTATCTCAAGCTTGTTTGTCAAGTTTAGTTGCCAAAACTATAAGTCTTGATTTCTAGTCTACTTATAGCTAAGTGTCGGATTAATTAGGATAGTAAATGTAGTTGAGATTTAGACTCCATGGCGTTGATCAAATGAAGACGAAGAACTATTCAAGGGAACTTGTGGAACTTCATCAACAAAAGTTATGTGGAGACTTGAACTTATCTATCACTCGAAGTCTATCTACTCTATCTCCTATTTGAGACAAAAGTCGTATTCTTATATAGACTTCAATTATACACATGTGCTATTTGAGTTTCAGAGTTTATCTCGCTTTATCTATTTCTTGAAATATGTGTTGGTAAGCTTTCGCTTTATCCAAGTTCATCTTTACACGTGACGAAAGTCATATTGATTATTTCAATAACTTGAAAATCACTTTGATGCTAATAGTTTATGGATAACAACTATTTTAACATCCTCTAAGAAAGTTTTAATGATTGAAATGAGAGTTTAGAACAAGTAACCATGTTGGATATAAACATAGTGTGTTCTCACATTTGTGTAAAAGTCCAAAAATGGGAACCTAAAGTATGTACCATGCACGTTGCATCCGCGGTTGTTGAAATGTAAGTATGCGTACATGTACGCATATCACGAGAAGTTTCACGTCCGTGAATTTCTGTTGGAGTTTGGAAGTAAAAACAAACTCAATCCGACTACTTAAGTATGTGTACCCGTTTGCATACTTAAGCAGGTTAATTTCTAAAATCGGTTTGTTCATGAACTAAGACATTTATATAATAAGGAATGCAATCTTTGCAAACTGGGTGGCTATAATGTTCATGAATAGATTCGAGTTTAATCAAAATCGATTTTGCTTCGATTGTTTCTTGTATACTTCTATGAGATCTAAGCAATTGAACAACTCTCTAACTAGTTTCATTTGAGTCATTTGAACTATTTATGGTATAGATGAATAAGGTTGATATGAAAGTGCTCATATGGGTAACCATTGGTCAACTATTGTTGAACCGACTAAGTGTACATGTTTAGGTACGGTTACTCAAACCTAAATGAAGGTGTATTCCATTTGTGTATAACAAGCTAAGTTCGATCGAACAGTTGAAAGATATTAGCTTGTATCTAATCAGGTTTTCATCTAACGGTGAATATTGAATGCTTTTTTTATTTAAGGTAACTTAGATTGCAAACCCCGATTTGAAATCTATATATATAAAGGAAAACTTTAGCAACTGGGAAACCTAACCCACACATCATGTGTGATACTAGTTGTATAAGATAGAGTTTTCGATTCTCCTTTAACCTTAGGTTTTTCACGAAACCACAGTAGGTTAACGACTTAAAGACTTCGTTGGGATTGTGAATCGGACTCCAACTATTTTCTCTCGTAGTTGCGTGATCTCGATCTTGTTTTTCATCGTGATTGAGTATAATCATAAGATTGGCCTAGATTTATATCCCAAGATAGGCAAGATTGAAAAGTAGTCACAAACATCTTAAATCATACTATGCACTTGATCCCCTTAGGTGATATCACCCACAACTAAGAGTTACCGATCAAAGTGAAGACTTGATAATTAAACAAATCTGTCTCACATAGAAAGTCTATTCGAATAGATAAATTTGTATCCCACCCAGATATACCTACGAAGTTTTTGTTCCGTATTTTGATAAATCAAGGTGAAACGAACCAATTGATAACCTAGACTTGTATTCTCGCCAAGAACAACCTAGTATTATCAATCACCTCACAATAATCTTAATCGATTAACAAAATAAGATCGATGGTACCTTGATCAGTGTGAGATTAATTAATTAGGTATATCTGTGGGAGACAAATTTATCTATTCATTAGACTTTTCTATGTGAGGCAGATTTGTTTAATTATCAAGTCTTCGACTTTGGGTCGTAGCAACTCTTAGTTGTGGTTGAGATCACCTAAGGGATCAAGTTCATAGTATCCTCGTTGGGATCAAAGACGTAAGGAACACTCTACTTTTGACCTTGATCGATGTGAGATTAATTAGGATCAACTACATTCCGCATCAAGTTAGCTTTGTAGTAGGCTAGTGTCCTAGCGAGTTAATACAACAGGGTGTTCAAATCTGGATTAGGTCCCGGGTTTTTCCGCATTTGTGGTTTCCTCGTTAACAAAACTTCGTCTCGTGTGTTATTTCTTTTTCACATTATATTTTGTTATATAATTGAAATATCACAGATTGTCGTTGAATCGATCAATTGGTAAATCCAACCTTTGGTTGTTGATTGAAATTGATTGATCCCTGAACATTGGTCTTTGGTACTTAGTTCAAGTTATTTCTCTTATGTTCAATCAGGCTCACAAATTCTTATTTTTTTGATCATGATTGAATTGAGAAATTGAGATATAACTCTTTGATATACTTTTCTTAAGATTCAGTCTAACTGTCTTGTTGATTCTCTTGAAAGTATATTGGAATTAGTCCATATAGATTGCTAAGTGAAATATTGGGTGGGGTTGTTAGAACCCCATTTTTTCAGTTGCATATTGATAAGTGCATAATTCATATGATTTTAGTATCCATTCCATACTTGTTTTAGCTATTATTCTTGCATATTTTTCGTATTATTACCCTTGTTTTTCTCTTATTTGCCTCTAATAGGTGAACCACCCAAAAGGAGATACAAAGTGCTGAAAAGATCTAGGATGATAAGTATCCCAAGTATCCCAAGTCCAAGAGAAGTGGAAGAAGTGCGACGAAAGGAGCAAAACACTCAAAATCAAGAGAAGGGACAAATACCAATCTTAAGTCATTCAAATTAAGGATTCTCATCACCATCTTGAAGAGAATTGAAATATAAAAAGAATGCAAAAAAAAAGAGAGGTCATTCCGAGTTTGGATGAAGAAGTTGTGGCCAAACTAAGCTTTTATTAAAAACCGAAGACAGAAGTGATGGACGCATACATACTATAATTCCGAAAATTTCTCTGAATTTGAAGTTTTATGGACCTGGGAGCATTACTTAGCAAGTAGGAAAACGTTTATTAATACCTTGAAGGCCTAAAAGGGAACATTTGGGGTCGTTATTTCATATTTTGGTCAGTTCTTGAACCGAACTAAATACTTGATGGCCAACAATGTAAAACTATAAAAGGTATTAGGTCATGTAAAATGATCATCTCATATTATACTTTTGTTCTTCATTAATATTTTAGGTTTACCCCTTTGGGGAAACCCAATTTTGTAATCATGAGTAGCTAAATCCTTTATTGATGAAGGATAAATTCAATTCTCTAAGCGTGAAGCTTTATTAATAATACAAATCTATTGAGAGTTTTTATCATCATCGTTTTGTCTTCACTATATCTAGGTTTATGATTGATTCTTAGATTGGTTTGGGTGCGAAACCATTAGTCATTGATAATTCTATTGCTAGTAGTGAGTTGAGTGATCCGTAATTTTAGTGCATCTCCACACAAATAGGAAACATGAGACCTTGCAGAGGATTCCGAAAGCAATCATGTGTGGAAACAACACCGATGAAGTGAAGCGTCTTGAGTTTAAACTTTGAATCAAACCTAAATTCACAAACCCTAAAACGTTCGATTGAGTTACACCTTGTAAGCGTGACCTCAAGGCGCTCGGTTGAATAGAATCGGGATGACTAAGCTGCACTGCTATCCAGGTGATAAGGAGTTTTTGGGATAGCTAAGCACGATACTGCTATTTTATGGTTGGTGATGAATGGTTCTTACGTGAACAATAAATAAGTATTCTAATCTCGTTAACGCTTGCAAAAACAAGGATTCCTTTTAATCATCCTTTCTTCTTTTTGTGTTTATAATTATCTCACAACCAATCCCCTTTGTTATCTACTTTATCTTGCTAATAAAATAACCTATTGTTTATGGGTAAAAATCGCTTCCACATTTGTTAAATTCATTGGTGAGTGAGAAACTGGTTCAAACCCTAAACAAATGTCTTTAGCAGACGTGAGCACTTTATAGATTCGAGAGATCAACCAGACAAGTCCTAGGCCTAAACCAAGAAAAATGGCAGTTCAGACTTGCCGGTCTACAAAGTGGAGGAGAATGGTTGATTTGGGGAGGGAAGCAAAGAAAGGTGTTGAGACCAGACACCTCAGGAGAGTAGTGTCTCGACTTTACTGAGAAAGTGGAAGCTTCGGAAGCTTGCAAGAGATGAAAGCTTTTGGGAGAGCTTGAAAGTTGCCTTTTCCGAGAGTGTAGTATTTTTCTCCGACCGAGACTTGTTTATCTGGTGGAAATAGGTAAGACCCATTTATACAAGTCCAGATTGAAACGTACTCCGGCCTCATGAAGGAAGAGAGTAAAGGGTGAAATAATGGGAGGAGGTGGTAACCGCATGGTGTTAATGGGGTGAAAAACATTTTCACCATTATTTCCTCTTTTATTTGACCGCTTTATTCCTTTTCACGCTTTCTTAATGTGTGAGCGTAGTGCACGCTGCATGCCGTGACCGCCAAACCAAAACCTAGAAAGCATCCCCAGTTTGTGTTGATGTCTCGAATGTTGGTTGCATCTTGCGTGCAAGTGGCTGCCGCTAGGGACGCATGTGGCATGTGCCAATGGCATGTGCTGAATGCCTTCATGCGAGTTGCACGGAGCGTAAGTGGTAATGTCGAGTGAGCTAGTGGCGTGTATGGCATGTGCCAACGGCATGATGTGAATGCCCTGGTGGTAGGTTGCACGTTTGTAAGGTTAGGCTACCAGCTGTGGTGTTTGGCATGTCACAAAGGAATGCCTTGGTGGTAGGTTGCACGGTTTACAAGGACTATTTACCAGCGTGTGTGTTTAACATGTCTTAACAATTTTTTCAGTAGGTTTCTTGCGGTTTACCAAGTTAGGATACTGGCGTATGTGTTTGGCATGTCGAATGCCTTGCCGGTGGGATTTGCCACGGTTTTGCGAGTTAAAGCACCGGCGTGTGTTTGGCATAAATAATGGCGTGTATAGTATGTTGACCTAGTTCGCGAGTGTTGCGAGCCTAGGGCATTATATTTTGGCGTGGCCAAAGGCATAGCGGCTTGAAATATGGCCTGCGACAGTTTGGCATGCGATAGGACACAAACCATGTTGTCTAGTTACCAAGTCTTACGAGCTCAGGGGGCCCATGTTGGCGTGGGGCCAAAGGCATAGCGGCTTGGAAATATGGCTGCATGTCGTGTTGGCATGTGCCAATGAATACGTCGGCCATGTTGACCTTAGTTGCAACTCTTGCGAGCTTAGGGTATTTATGTTTTGGCGTGGGCAAAGGCATGGCGGCTTTGGAAATATGGCCTTGTTGCTAGTGCAGCGGCTTGGTTTGGTATCATACTGGCCGTAGTGCGCGGGTGCGGCTCGGGTTTGGCATTGTTGCCATGTAGTGCGGCAAAAGATGCGGCTTGGTTTTGGCATTGTTGCCCGCGGTGCGCGTGTCGCGCTTGGTTTGGCATTGTTGCCCGCGGTGCGTAAAAATATACGGCTTGGTTTTAAGCGTTATTTGCCTTGCAGTCGCGCTTGATATGCGACTTGGTTTAGCATTGTTGCCAAGGCATGATATGCGGCTTGGTTTGGCATTGTTGCCAGTGCGCATATGCGGCTTGGTTTGGTATTGTTGCCATGGTGCTAAAGCTTGGCTTGGTTTTGAATTAGGTTACGTGTTGAAAACCCTAATCAGATATTTGAAAAAATACCTATTAATTGTTTACGAGTTAAATGCTCTTAGTTAATGTTCATGTAACACTAGGTCATGGGTTTTTCACGATTTTTACCCCTTGTCTAAAACCACCATCAACACCTATCAATTACACAACCTTTCTATGGGAATGATCTCTTACTACCGCTATATTACCAATTAATTAGTGGGAAATATCTTTATTAATTTGTTGTGCCTTATTGACAGCCCATCACATATGCCACATTACCGGATGCGCCATATCTTTTTCCTTTGCTTGTAGTTTTCAATCAAGTTTCGTTTTATATGGAACCACCCATCTTGGTATTTTCCCTTTTTTTAATGCGTGCTTATCATCTCGTCTTTTGTAAACTGAGAATATGCTAGCATCAATCGTCTACTGTGCACAAAATTGTTTCCTTTTTTTTATATTCCTTAATAGAGGTTGTCGAGCTGATGTGTCATCTTATATTGCGGCATTTGTGAGGCTTCAATTTTCAAATGTTGCAAGGGTATATGAACTTCCACTAGACATGATGTGTACGTATATGCCGTCATTCATCACCATACATCTTAGCATTAAGCTAGCCAATCCTTGAAGTAGCATGACGGGATTAGGAGCAATTTGTAATTGTAATTTGAGTTCATATCGTTGGCTTACCAAATCTCTAAATACTGATGCTCTTTGATAGACAATTATATAATTAATCATGTTCAAGATATGAATCAATTGTATAACGCTAATATTTATAGGACTAATGGTACATGTCTTTTCAATTTTCATGAAATGGCTTGTCTATTCTTAATGGAGAAATCTTGTCTTATGAGTATGGAAGAGTTTGTCAATGATGACTTTCAAACTTCAAAGTTTTCACCAAAACTAAGAAATTAAACAAACATTATTTGTGGAAAGCCAAAGGTCGCTTTTCACCTGAAATCTAAACATCGTGATTTCTCGGTCTCATCAAAATTATCAACTGTCCACTTTCATATTCTTTGCCTCTTCATACGAGAAGGTGTATAGGTGATGTCATGGCAACGACATGGTTTCACCATATAGTACTATTTATTGGTTGCCATGGGCGCTTTAGAGTCCCTTATTATAAAGAAAGATTTGAAAAACATAAAACCGAAAAGAGCTAGATCCTCTTCTTGAGTATACTTTGGAAGACGAACTGGGGAACCAATTTTTTAGAAGGTAGAGGATTGAAGTGAAATTTAGAATTCGTGAATGTAGTAGGTAGAGAATGTGTGATTTTGGAGTTGCATTGGTTGAAAGAGAGTGGAATGAGAGGGTTATATGGGATTAGGGTTGTAGGCTTTTATAAGGATTTCGCCTCGTTGTGAAACGAGCCACGACATTATTGAGGCCGACCCTCTCAAAGTTACGAAAATTCCTCTCGAAGTTGATATGCTGGATCAACCCGAAACACGATGGACTAAGACATATATTTGTGAGTTTGTACATCCATTTTGCTAGTATAATAAAATTTATAGGGTGAAAATGGGCAAATCCGCTACCATTTGTTCACTTCATGACTTTCTCACGAAACTACTTACAACCATTGCTCTTACGGTGTGAGCATGGGCGGTGAGTGATTTGAAAAGAGGGAGCGGAAAAAAAACTTTACATCCCGTAATGAAAAAACTTTTCCAACTGTTACACAAGGAGACATCAGTTCATGCCTTTAAAATGGGAAATATACTGATGTCATATAAAAATGGGCTTTTAATAGGGTTTAATTTAATTTGGGCTTTTAATGGGGTAATTTAACTTTGGCTGTTAATGGGTGCAATATTCAGTTTTTCTAGATCTTATTTTAATTTTGGGCTTACAAAACTATGTGCCCCTTACTTAGAACTAGTTTTTGGGGATCACCTTTTTTGGGGACCATTCATTTATTTTGGGTAAGATATTGAAGTAAATCTAGGTCACCCCTTATCTAGATATTTATGATAATACCTAAATTACCCTGGATTATTTTGGTTAATGATTAGTTAGTGTGATTAGTGAAATGATTTTGAATAAAGATTTGAGATTAAAAAAATCAGATTTTTAAAAAGAAGTAGAATTATTGAGAGAAAAAGTTAGAGAAGATGAAGAAGAAAACATGCAAAAATAAAATTTTTTTGAGTTACTAAGCTAGACTATTCAAGTTGATGAATTATTTCTTAGATGGTGAATGTATTCTTCCCAAAGCCAATCTCAAGATGAAAACGATGGATTTTACCAACACAACCGGAGAAGACTATTTGGGTACCGGGTATGCTCTAAACTTAGATAATGTTGGTTGAATTGGTCCAAATTTTCAAAAAAATGTGAATTTGTTAAGTAGATTTGGCTTGTTAGGTTACCTTGTGTGAAGAACATGTAACCAACTCATCTAAAAAGTGTAGTTCGATTAGTTTTTCTAAACACAGATTTAATGAAACTCTCCAATAATGGAGGTTTTGAAGTTAGGTTAACCGACATATTCTGAGAACTTTGTAAATAGATTACAAAGTGTTATGTTGGTTTTGAAATAAAGCAAAAGAACTTTTAGGTCTATAAGTTTGGTTAGTTTGCAACCAATAACTAACAAAACTTATGTAAAATAATATTGCACATTAGTGTATAAAGTTGATTGTTTCGCAAACTTCATACCAACCAATATCTAACCTAAGAACTACACACAATTAGTTAAGAGTTCGGTTGTCAAGGTTTTTGCGAACAAACCGAACATAAAAGACAAGTTCGGTTAAATTGAAACTCAACATAGTGGGAAAAATAACACTGATTAGAAGTTTATTGGAATTTTTTTCTTTGTAATATTGGTAAAGTTCGGTTAGAAATAGTTTTTATTTCTGAACGAAACCAAAGAACATAGTGGGCAAAATTCGGTTAAATCAAAAATCAACATAGTGGGAAAAATAGCGAGTTTAAGTTACATTTGATTGTATTTTTTTATAATATTAGCAAAGTTCGGTTAGAAAATAGTTTTAGCCTTCTTAAGAACCAACCGAACTCTCCAGTTGGTTAAAAAAAATTAATTCGTGATAATTGAAGTGTTCTTCGTGTTCTTGGTTTCAATGTTAGGTTAGCAAACTAGTTTTTTTTAAACTATTCTAATCAACATCTCATCAGAATTTCCATTTAAACCATATTTTGATGACTCTTGTCAAATTTCAATCAAAACGCAATTAGAAGTAATGGGTTTGTGGGACTTATGGATAGGTTTGTTTATAAAAGATTGATTAATCACGATGAAAATTCAATGAATAATACAGGCTAAAAATTTGATGATTTTGATTAGATTTGTATCGATCGGGGTTAGATGATCATAAATTGATGAAGAAGAGAAGAAGAAAAATTGTAGAATAGAGGAAGATGAAGTTGTAGATTAGTTATAATTTTAATTGGGTAAAAAGTGTAAATATGTTAATGATTTAAAATTAAGTTATATATATATAGGTGGTGGTGGTTGGTGGTGGTGGTAGTCGGAGGTGGTAGTAGTGGTAGGCAGGTAGAGGTGGTGGTTATATATATATAGGTAGTTATTAGGTTAGTTTTAAATTAAATTAGGTTATGAGGTAGGTTAGTCGTTTTCCCATTTTAGGACACCCCTATAATTATAGGGAAGGTGAAATAATAAGACCATGGTCCCTCAAAAAACCATTGGAAAAAATGGTTCATTGCTTTACATTGGCTCCGCCTCTTGAGCATGGCTTGGACTTGGCGGGCTTTAGCCTCATCCACATCCAATCCAGATTGAGTGGCTCGTGCATGTCTTGTAACCGGAGTTCCCAACTAACTGACAAAGCAATATACCGGAGAGTATCCATCTTGAGTACAAAGAACTGTTAAGATGAAGAACTGTTAAGAGGTTGTAAAGAGGTCGTTTTAGCCAAGAAACAAAAGTAGCAGCAGACAATGGTTTGCAAAACATATATGTCTGATTAAGATATAAAATCGAGGTTTCTCATTTGAATCCTTTCATCTCATTTGAGCTTTCTTGTAGTTTGGCAGTAAGGTTTACATTCCCCTCTTGGTGCTGCTAACAATTTAACCAGCCGTACCTTTCTCGTCACTCTTGCATCGTCCATTTTTTCTCCATTGAATAGCTATGCAGCAGCCCAAATGCTTCATTTAGGCCGATTCATCCGTGTCATTGTTCCCATGTCCAATCCAAAATTTTGCACTTTCAGATAGTCTTGGTATAGCTAAACGGCTAAACCTCAATTTTTAGACATATAGAGACAAAAAGTGATACACAATGGAGTGGTTGAGAATTGATTTTGGAGTAGTTAAGATTTTTCTTTTTAAGACTTCACTTTGTATCGTCAACCAAAATCATTTTAAAAATGTCTGAACTTAATATATACTAGTCCATTTTCGTGTAGAATTGCAGGGAGTATAAAGATGATCATTTGAGGTTAATTAGTTGACCTAAACATGTGAAACAACATGAATTATTAGGTAATCCTACCTCAAATGTGGCTAAATATTCTTTCGGTATTATAGTGAAACCATTTCTCATCCAATTGCACCTTAAAAATTGAATTTTGGAAACATGTTGACATGACATCAATATTTTTACAAACTTTATCATTGTCTAGACTTTAGGTTGCGTCAATTTTATCAAAGCATGTTTTGACTATTAAAAATGATTGGCAACACAAAGAATCATTCCTTAAGAGCAAACCGGTTTTCAAGTCTCATTTTTCCCAAAACGTAATCAAGTTTCTAGAGACCCAATGGTTGACAAATTTGACAGATTGGTAATATAGCTTTTTCAATTTTATCATTTTATTGAAATACAAATCAATTAGTTGAACTCTTCAATTGACTTCAAATCTCCATTTTGGAATGAAACCTCCGTTCAATCAACATCAATTACTTTCCATCCGCATCTTCATGATTTCATCTTCGTTTGTAACATCACCATTTAATCTTTTGCAATCTATGAAGTTGTTTTGTTTTGCAAGTATCAAGTTGGGGAACTATCACATAATAGAAAAGTCGAAATGACTACCAATTATTAAGAGAGAAGATTACATTTAGTTTGTCTCAATAATGACAATAATGTACATGGTCGTTGTTGGTTGTTGGTATACCTTTAACATTTTTCTCCTTCAACCTAATGACAAGTACTTATTTGTTGGTCTAGCAGCCGGTTCCTGATAGGGTCTGCGTCTGTATTTACGTGGAGATTTTTGCAGTTTCTACATGTCGGATAAAAAAATACTTCTCTTTTCCATCCTGGTTTAAGAATAGTGCAAATTACAACTACCTCATCCAATTTGTAACCAAAGAAATGAAAGATCAGAAATACGACATATAATCAAGGGCGAGAATATATTTTGGATCATCTTTTTTAACACAATTTTGATTAAAATGGTCATTTGTCCAAAAAAAAAAATACGGTTCAAATGAGCATTTAGATTTTAATATTGTTAAAATGAATAAAAATAAAAATAGCGAGGATGAAATGGATTTAGTTCATCTCTAAAAAATTTTCAAATTCTTTTCTTATTTTTAATTTAAATCCAGGATCATAAGAAAAAAATATTTGTTATTTTTTGCTTTTTTAAGCGTGATTAATCCAGTTCATTTTTAAATTTTTTTTTATCCATTTAAATCCATAATACTTTTAAACAATATCCATTCAATCCACAAGTAATCTTTTCAATTTAGAAATTGTTGATTTTAGTGTTCTACAATTTTTGATTGATTTTATAGTTTTCATGTCCAATCACAGTTACGGTAAAAAACCGACAATAAAAAAATGTGTAATAACTTTAATGGTTTTTGTGGAACCGATACCTTATGAGACAATGACTGCTAATGGACGTGGTAACAATGACCAAGTTGTAGATTGTGACAGGCTTATCAACAAAGAGAGACGAATTAAACATTACTCTTCTTCGAATTAGACTAAGACTTAAGTATATGTTGACATTAATATTCTTCACTATCACCTTCAACACATCATGCGTAACACAATAAATTTGCCAATTACATTTTCTTTTTCCTCACCAAAATTTCATATCGACTCCAAAAATGTACAAATATCCACTAAAATGGGGAAAATATTTTAGACTTTGATCCTCTTGACTCACGAGGTGGTGTTATGTTGTCCGTTGCATGTTGATGACATTTTAGACTTAAATGAATCAGTTTGAAATAATGTCGTTCAAGTCAGATCTCTATTTTAGTTTAACGAGAATAAGTTCACCTGTCTACTGGTATTGTGTCCAAGGAAAATGAAACCCTTCGAAAATCTCTCTTCCATAAATTACAAAAATTAACTTTATATTGATGGGATCGTTCAAATGACTTACCTTTATCAACGTCCCCACAGTTCACTCTCCGTTATTATGTGTCCATGATATTTTAACACATTTAGAGTTTCCCTTCGAGATCGATAATCGATAAATCGGCGAATAGTCCTTTCATGCACTCGATTGCATAACAACACCGAGATTTCATCTGCAAAATCGATGGTTTCAGGGTGCAACCATCGTGTCTCGAATCCGATAACACGAATATGAGTGTCCGTTTTTGTGGATTAAAAAATAAAATTACTGTATGGCCCCGGTAAATTTATTTTTGACAAGAAATAAAGATAACATGGAAAATCTTATAAAATTTACCAAAATTAAATAAAAAGTACATCCCAAGATTCCGAACTGCTGGAAATAGGTGAACCGTCTATCTTAACCAAAACCAAACCTTCATCTTCTTTCAGAGAGATAGAGGCGGTGAGTTTAGTTTTCTCGTAGAAAAAGAAAAAAAAAACAGATTCAGTATAAATGGTGGATTTCGACGGTTTAAACCCTAGAATTTATTTATCTCTCTTCGTTTACATCTAAAAAAAAATCAATTTCTCTAGTTTTTTCCTCTTCAGTTTCTGATTCTGTCAACACACTGGGGAGATCCAGTAACTGGAGGTGTACTGATTGATTCTTTACTTTTCTGGAATGGAGATTGATTCTTCTTATTCTTCTACTGGTCTTGCTGGTCTCAACCTCGAGATCGAATTCTACTGGTAATTTTAATTTTTTTTTTTTTGTTGTGAAATTGATTTTTGTGATTTTTTTTTTAATTTTATGTAAATTGATTTGTAGAAATTGAGTAAAATTGGAGTACCTGGGGACAGAATTGAGCAAGGAGAACAAGGTTTGGTTGCTTATTTGAAAGAAAACAAATCTAAATTGCATGATGTTGTGTTGTATGGTGTGTTACCTAGTGATGAGGAAGTTATTGAGACAATAGCTGTATCGAAAATTGAAAACGGAGAAGGTGGTGTGATTATGAAGAAAGGTCCTAAGTTTAAAGAATTGTTTAAAGAATGTATGCATTGGTTAAGATGGTTAATGTTTGAGGATGAACCAGGGAAGTGTTTAGAATTTGGGGAAATTGAGTGTAGGTCAGCGTGGGGTTTGCGGAGCTGTTTGGGGACTTAATGACATTGCGTATCGATGTAAGACGTGTGAGAATGATCCGACGTGTGCGATATGTGTTACGTGTTTTCAGAATGGGAATCATAAGGATCATGATTATAGTCTTATGTATACTGGTGGTGGGTGTTGTGATTGTGGGGATGAAACTGCGTGGAAGCAAAATGGTTTTGTTCGAAACATAAAGGAGCTGAACAGATTCAGCCTCTTCCGGAGGAGAGGTGCGTGTACTGTTGGACCTGTGCTTGACGTGCTTCTTGGTTATTGGGAAGAGAAACTGTTAATTGCGCAAGCGCGCATACCTTAGTAAAACGTTGAATGGTGGTGAACATGTGAAAGTTGAGGCCAGTTTAACATCTACTGTTGTGGAAATGCTTCTTGAGTTTTGCAAGCACAGTGAGAGTCTTCTTAGTTTTGTCTCTAGAAGGATTTTTCGTCAGTTCCTTTGTTGGATGTCTTAGTATGGGCGGAGAGGGTTTTTGAACAAGGGAGTAACAACAAAGCTACATGAATTGTTGTTGAAATTATTGGGAGATCCTGTTTTCAAGTATGAGTTCGCAAAAGTTTTTATAATGTACTATCCTGATACTATAAAAGAGTCTATCCAAGAGGGTAGCGATTCTGTATTGGAAAAGTATAAGTTGGTAGCTATTTTTTTCTGTGCAAATTTTTACAGTGCCAACTTTGACACCTCGGCTAGTGAGAGAGATGAATCTTCTAGGCATACTTTTTGGATGCTTAGAAGACATGTTTTCTTCTTGTGCTGGCGATGAAGGGTTATATTCAGGTACTTCAATTTGTTTCTCTTTTTCTTAATCCCTCCTTGTCAATTTTATTCCATTCTGCTCGATCCATTCTCTATGGGAAGCGTCCACCTAATACACTTTTAAGGTGTTTAAGTAATATAGTGTCATGAATTTAAGTCATTGGTCATCTACCCTTTTTCCTGTAGTTTTATGTTTCATCTTATGATGGTTACTCTTTTTAATTCTATAAATCTTTTTGTATTTATTACATTATTGGACGTGTAGTGTAGACTGAAATGAAATTTGTGTCAAATAGACATATAACATAACAACAATTACATACACCGAGGAGAACAACTACCACTGTCAACCATAGGTCCATGCCTCAAATCTCACCTTACTAAGTTTAAAATGAGGTTCAAACTATGTCACTGACTCGCCTCACCTAAGTCTCACATATGCGATTCAATGTAACTACATATTTTTAGTTTCTTGGTTCAACCAGATCCTCTGGTGTAGAAGTTAAATTTTTATGGGATTTGAAATCATTGGATCTTATTGACAGGGTTATATTTCTTGGAAATACTTGCCAGTTTGAATAAAGTTTTTTTTAACTCCACTTTTAAGTAAACTGGCGACTTTTCTTACCATATTATATCTTTTGGTGATGAGCTGATTAGAACCTTTCTGCAGGTTAGTAAATGGTCTAGTCTGTATGACACCACTGTTCGTCTAGTGGAAGATACACGTTTCGTTTTGAACCATCCTGATGTTGCCAAGTATGTAATTCATGAGCAGCCCGATATCTCCAAAACTTGGATGCGACTTTTGGCTTATGTGCAAGGTATGAATCCCCAGAAGAGAGTAACAGGTCTTCATGTGGAGGGGAAGAAAATGAGAGTATGCACATTCCTTTCGTTCTAGGGCACTCAATTGCGAATATTCATTCTCTCTTAGTGAATGGAGCATTTTCAGTCGATGAAATGATAGAAAATACAAGCAACTTACAAGATATGGACGAGGATGATGGGGATAGTCTCCAAGACATGCTAAAGCAGGGAAGGCTTTCCCAGCAAAGTTCTGTATGTAGTACATCAGGAAGAAGTGCAACAATGGATGCCACTTCACGGGGGAGTGAAGAATGTTTTAATAATGGAAACGTGTATCAGTTCCTAAAACTGTGACTTGGTTAACATGCGAGTGTCTTCAAGCTGTTGAGAACTGGTTGGGATTTAATGCTTACAAATGGAATCCCTAGTTCTTTGTCTCAAGATATTAGTAGAGGAGCTGTTGCTAATTTCTTATCTTTTGAAGAAAACATTTTCTAGGATAGCAAAGCCCAAAAGTATCTCAAAGGTAAGCCGTTCATCTTCAGCCAGAGGTAGATTTGGCACTTCAAGTGAAAATGTTGGCAGGCATAATTTTCTGTCCTCTTCGGGTTACATTGCTGATAAGCGTGGCTATAGCTTGGTGGGTACAAAAGAAACGGATATTTCTGCCCGATCAAGTAGCTCTGGGCTGTCTAATGAAGATACAATGGAAGCCGAATGTTCAGAGTCAGACTCACTGGGATTATTGAGTTCGTCTGATTGGCCAAATATAGTTTATGATGTTAGCTCACAAGATATTTCTGTTCATATTCCTCTGCATCGATTACTTTCATTGCTCTTGCTGAAAGCGCTGAAAAATGTTATGGCGAGACTGGAGGATCAGAAATTAGTAGCCCTAATTCGGCTCATTTTTTATCATCTGGACACGACCAGGACTTTTTTGGGCAGATGCTACTTGGGTGGCATCCAGTTGGATTTTCCGCTTTCGTCATGGAACATCCTCTACGAATAAAGGTATTTTGCGCTCAGGTACGTGCTGGCATGTGGCGGAAGAATGGTGATGTAGCTATGTTAAGTTGTGAGTGGTATCGATCAGTGCGTTGGTGAGTCAGTTTTGAACTTCAACTTTTAAGCTAACTATATTGTTTTTGTTTTTTTTTTATCTTTTACTTTCCTCTAATTCCTTTCTTATCTTCCTACAGGTCTGAACAAGGCTTAGAGCTAGATATATTCTTGTTGCAATGTTGTGCTGCATTAGCACCACCAGACCTATTTGTTAAAAAGAATTTTGGAGCGGTTTGGCTTATCAAGCTACTTATCTCTGAACCCTGAACAGTCAAATGAGTAAGTGTTACTTCTCCTAAATATTTTTCCAAGTCTTTTTAGTTCTACCAAAAAATTTGAACCAGAGTCGTCACTAGACACCGAGAGTACTACTTATATCAGGGATCTAGGCATTAATTTGGCTTGCTGAATTCCATTTTGAAAAACTGTGTTGTAGGCATGAGGCAGTCCTGGTGCAGGAAATGCTTACTCTCATAATACAAATAGTCAAGGAACGGCGTTTCTGTGGACTATCAACAGCTGAAAGTTTGCGGAGGGAGTTGGTTTACAAGCTGGCAATTGGAGATGCTACTGGAGTCAGCTGGTGAAATCTCTTCCTCAGGATCTTTCTAAAAATGGTCAGCTTCAAACGATTTTGGATTCGGTAGCAGATTATTCCAATCCCTCGGGATGAAGCAGGTTTTGTGATCTCTTAAATGTCTAGTCATGTTTTGCAATCTCTTATATGTCTCAACATGTTTAAATGATATGCATATTCTATTTCTTTGGTTTATTTCAGGGTAAATATTCACTGCGCAAATCATGTTGGGAAGAACTTGATTTGTATCACCCACGTTGGAATTCCCGGGATTTACAAGTAGCCGAAGAAAGATACATGCGTTTCTGTAAGGTTTCTGCTTTGGCTGGTCAGTTACCTCGATGGACGAAGGTCTTTTACCCTCTGAATGGAATTTCGAGAATAGCTACTTCCAGAGCCTTGTTGGAAATTATCCGTGCAGTATTGTATTATGCTTTATTAAAGGATAAACAGTTACATGCGCGAGCTCCTGATGTAGTTGTCCTTATAGCTTTGCATCTATTATCGTTAGGCCTAGACATCTGTTACGTCCAAAGGCAAAGCAATGGCCAGGAAGAAGAACCTCTTCCTTTGTTAGCTTTGGCGAGTGAAGAGATTTCAGGTGGACCTTCTGTTGGTTCTGATGCAGTGAAGCAGAAAACTTTGTTGTCACTTCTAGTTTCGACAATGAGAATGTATAAGAATTCAACATTTGAAGCAGGGCAATGTGATCTTTCTGCGTTGATTGCAAATATATTGAAAAAATTCGCCGATCTTAGTGTTTGCTGCGCGATTGAACTACAAATATTGGCACCAGAAGTGGTTCCTCAAATGATGTTGGATCCTTCTCCAAATAGTGATTTTAGTAGCTCAAGCTCGAGCTCTGACGCTGAGGAGCGTAAATTGAAAGCTAGAGCCAGACAAGCTGCTATAATGGTAGATATTATGATCTGATTTTTTATTTGAAAGCTTTTAGAGGATTCACATTTCATTTTAGATAATCAGTTAAGTATTTGTTTGATTGGATCTTATTTCATGGCATGCTAGTTTCCTGTTGTGATATGCAAATTATAGTACCTTTTAATGAATTATTCATCTAAAAGACTAGATAATCATAAGGTTATGAGTGAGCAATGGTGCATATTTTTTATGTTTTCTTTTATATATTTTCATGTGATCTCGTGGATTTCAGCAATATATGCGGTACTTTTTTAAGGTGACTGTCTTGTTTCATATACTCACCTTGGTTCATTATGCAGGAAAAGATGAAAGCTGCTCAGTCAAGTTTTTGGAAAGCCTTGCACCGAAGAAAATGTTGAGGCCCAAGCTTGCAGTCATCTGTCGGAGGATTCAACACCAATTGTTTGTTCTCTTTGTCGTGATCCTGATTCCAGAAGTCCCCTCTCTTTCCTAGTCTATCTCCAGGTAAGGGACTAAATACCCGTTTTCTTTCAAATATACTTTTCTTTCTTCTCTCTTTGGATAAGTATGCTGAATTAGGATCGGATCATTACTTATTACAATTGTCATCACCATCAAGTTAACCTAATATCGTACTCTACTCTTCTATATAACAAGAAATCCCGGCTTGCAAGTTTTGTGGAGAGAGTACCTCCTGTGTGGGGAAAAACAGACAATAATTGTCTTTCAGCCACGATTGGTGAAATCACCGAACCACGTAAGCATCAACAATCCGGTTGGGGGCTACTTTGACTTCCAATATAGAACAGTTGGTTCAGAATGCGATAAACGAGTTCCAGTCATGACGGGCTTCCTATTGAAGTTGAAGGAATGGTGGAATTTATCAAGGCACAACCTCGATTGTACTACCAATGTTCAACGGCCAAGTACGTCATATGGTGCAAGCATGGATACCTTACCTTCTTCCATTGAGATGATGGAGGTTGATATCTTCCAGTCTGTTGTCAAAGAACTGCAGAACGCTGCAGATGCTAAACAGAAATTTTTAACTGAATATGATAAAGAGGCTTTAACAGAAAACAGACATGCACAATGCACTCTCCTTGGGAAGTATATGGCCTCTCTTTCAAGACATAAGCCAGAGAAATCTCCAACTTCAAGAATTCTCGAAGTGAAAATGCATCGTCAAAAATCGCGGGGGCCTTCCAGCATATGATGGTTGGTCCTACAGACAGTGACGGGATCCATATCTCTTCCTGTGGCCATGCTGTGCATCATGAGTGTCGTAGTCGTTATTTATCATCTTTAAGGGAAAGGTAATTACTATTTCAGCCTCTGTTCTGAAGCATGAATCTTATATCTGATTGGTCATTATTGGGAGTGCTGTATCATATTTCAGTGCTGTCATATGTATGCTTTAGGAATAGTCCTTGAATCTCACATGCTAATTCTGTTTTTTTGAGCTGCAAGTACTCCAGAATAAGCTCACACACTAATTTCATTTAATGTCATCTTTTACAATTTTTGTCTGAATTATTGTTGTCCACAGATATATTAGGCGGATTATTTTTGAAGGAGGGCACGTTGTTGATCCAGATCAGGTAAGATAGTTTTTGCATGTTGGTTCAATTTGCCTTCAGTTAGGGATATATTTATCTTATCGACAATTGCCTTCTTTCAGGGAGAATTCCTGTGTCCTCTATGCCGCAGACTTGCAAATTCTGTGTTGCCTGCTGTTTCTAATAATTTTAGTAATTTGAGAAAAGAGATTCTATCCACAAGCTCTGGTGCAGGACCAATTATAGGCTCTTTAAACTCATCAGGAACTAACGCGTTTCGCCTTTCCCTATCCCTGATCCTCCTCCATAGTACTAGCAAAAATATTGGGGAGAGTAGAATGCATGTGACCACTTCGGATCCAAACAGAAAAATGCAACCGACTCTAGATCCGATCCTCAATATTCTTTGTAGAATGTATTATCCCGACAAACATGATAAGTTCTTGGCATCTGGGAGAGTGAGCCACTCTATGGTTTTGTGGGACACCCTCAAGTACTCCCTCATCTCAACAGAAATCGCTGCTCGTGGTGTTAGATCTAATATGTGCAGTGGAAGTAAAACATCTACGTCTGGTCTTGAAGTGTTATATAGGGAACTAGAATCTTCTTCGGGATTTATTTTGTCTTTGTTGCTTCAAGTTGTTCAAAACACTAGAAATGAGAATTTGCTTCAGGTGCTTCTAAGGTATAGGGCTATTAATCTTTTTGCAGCCTCTATCTGCTCTGGTGTTTCTTTGGATAATGAAATTTCTCCCGCAACAGTTAGTGGAACAGGTACTTCCCTACTTATAATATGTCATCTTATTAGTTGCTTTCTATCAAAGTGGTGTCATTTAACTTGCACGGGTCATTTTGTCTTGCATCATAGAATCTGCAATTTATGATGTGTGAAGTGTGTTTCTCAGGTGATATCTCATCTGTCCTCAAACATGTAGACAAAGGAGCTGTCTATCCTGACACTCAGTTTTGGGGAAGAGCTGCAGATCCTGTCCTTTTCGTGATCCTTTCTCATCTTTGATGTGGATCCTCTCTTTTCTCTTCCATCCCCATTTCTGTCATCCGAGGATTGTTTCTTATCTCTAGTTCATCTCTTCTATGCTGTCTCTGTGATTCAGGTACTATGGTAGTTTGTCATTTTTGTGAGCAGGGCTTTGAACACCTCTCTTAATTTTCTTCACCCTACCCCATATGGTGGCTTATCTTTTGCTTACTGCAGGTATTGGTTACATACATTGGAAAACATCAAACTGTTATCGCGGAATTAGGGCTTAGTGACTGCCTGATCAGCGACTTATACAAGAATGTAGAAGGAACTTTTGCCAAATGTTATTTTGTTTCTAATTACATGGACGAAGCTTCTTGCCAGCCTAAAGATATGATTCGCAGAATGAGTTATCCTTACTTGCGGAGATGTGCTTTACTCTGGAAGTTGTTGAAATCTTCTACCCCAGAACCCTTTAGTGACAGATCACATGAGAGGAATTGGGTATCATCAAATTTGAGCGACAATGCACTGGACTCTTCGCTAAATGACTTTCCTATCGAGCTCAAGGAAGTTGAAGAACTTGAACAGATGTTTCAAATCCCTGACCTGGATGTTGTTTTCAAGGACAAAATGTTACGCACATTAGGTTTGAAATGGTTCAACCATTTCTCTAGGGAGTTCGACTCTCTAATTATGGCCGTGTTTTCCACTCTACTCCCGCTGTGCCATTTAGGTTGATGCGCTTGCCTCTCATATACCAGGATCTCCTCGAGAAGTATGTCTCTCTCTCTCTCTAGTCGTTCTCTATATGTCTATCTATCTGTCTATTTATTTATCTGTATATATCCACCTGTTTTGGAGAAGTCTCTTTCTTTTTCTCTTTCGATTAAATAGTTTCTGTCACTGCAGGTATATTAAGCAAAAGTGCCCTGAGTGTGAATCTGCTCAAGATGATCCTGCACTATGCTTGCTGTGTGGTAGGATCTGCTCCCCACTTGGAAGCCGTGTTGCAGGTTTGTCTCAGTGCATTGTTTTTTTCTGGAAGTGGTTCGTTTTTTCTTCTATGGAATATGATATAATTTGTGTGTTTCTTGTGTTTAGGGAAAGTGGCTGCCAATCTCATGCAATGGCATGTGGTGCTGGAATTGGAGTCTATCTTTTGATCAGGGTACCGTTCGTCATTTCACTTATTTTTGTTTTTCCTGAAGCCAACTTTGTATTTCACAGTTAGTACTCTTAATTATATTTGACGATTAACAATGATAACTTTCCTGTTATGATAGAGAACCACAATATTGCTGCAAAGATCTGCACGTCAGGCACCTTGGCCTTCTCCCTACTTAGATGCATTTGGTGAAGAGGTAAAGTATTTGTGTTTGTGATGAAAAAGCATTATTTTATCAAGCTAGAACAGTGGAATCACTTGCTATCGGTCACATTTCTATATAATGGCGAAATATATAAATTCCATTTATTATAAGACCCCTTCCAAAGGAAAAATATTGTGATAGTGATTTCTATGTTATATAAGTCTACGTACCATTAGATGTGACTCCACTTCGTTATGTGGGGATTATACTCTGTACAAAAGATGTCCGGGGTTTATAAATAGCTCCATATATGGTTCTTAATCTTTTGCTGCCGTTACTGGCTAATTGTTTGTATATTCATCTCCTTGCTCATCAATATGAATGACCGATATTGCAGGATATAGAAATGCATCGGGGGAAACCATTGTTCTTGAATGAGGAACGCTATGCAACTTTGACCAATATGGTAAAGTTTCAGTTTCTTGTGTTTGCAGATTGCAATATACATTTGGTGTATTTTTTTTTTTTCTGTCGGTGAACATTCTTGTTAAAGACAATTTTATAACATCTCTTTTGCGCAGGTGGCTTCTCATGGACTTGATCGGAGTTCAGATGTGCTACGTCAAACAACCATTGATGGTCTCTTCATGATGTAAACAAGTTGTCCAAAAGTTTATAAATTTTTATGGAGGTGAGTGTTTGTTGTTGGTTGGGTTACTATGTATTCAGCTTTATGTATTATTGATTTGCAAACATCAATCACTTATTTCATTAAACACTTATGTTAATAGTTGGCAGTTGATGTTTTTCTCCACCAACGTGATTAGAAGGAGATGGCGACAACCTCAGATTCAAAGTAAATTTTGTTCATACTTAGAAATGGCCAGGGACAGCAGATATGATGCAGTTGGGAATTGGTACCAGTTATTTAGTTGCTGTGACTTTCATTCAGGTCAGTATGTTTTTGTGTTTTTTGTCCACCATCTTTGTGAATTCGACACTGTTTTGTTGACATACTAAGTAATTCTTAGAAATTTGCTAAACTTGAACTTTACAGGTTGTATAGTCCAAAAATAGACCTAAACTGCATCGGGTTATGTTCACCTGTAAATTGAGATCTTTGCGTGGTTGAAGTCTCTGCTGCATTTCCATTCTTGCTCTCACTGGAGTGTGCATGTACAGGTTCAGTTCCTAGACGGTCTTGGGTCTCTGTTGTGATTTCTCTTGGAAGGTCTTATGCTTGTATATGAACTGCACATCATCGATGGTAGACGTGCTAATGCCTTTCTATGAGAATTGCTTTGGCTAGGCGTAATTTGTAAATAAAATCTAGAGTTTTTCTTTATGTGGAAAATACAGTAGATTTCGTCAGAGATTTGAAACACTTGGTTGATGGTCATGATGTTGAGTCTCTATGGTGCTCCATAATCTGGAAGATTTCAGCCTTGGGTGCAGACTCTGGCAATCCTCATAGACTAGGAACAAGCTTTGTCCACTGTCCAGATGCTTTGTGGATTTTCAACTATTTTTTTCTTTCATGCTTCTCCCTTTTTAAATTTGTAGCCTTTACTTGTCGTAACACTTTTTACCCAGAGGTTCTGGTGCATTACTCATTTTAAGCAGTTTCTGAACTTGAGATACATTTGTGTCCGGATAACTGTACATGCCTTGAATACCTCTTGGTCAGACTTTAAGTTTGACATTAGAAAAATGAAAACAACTACTACCTCCAAAAGTAACACTTTTCCAGAAACGGAGGAGCAAAGAAAAAAAAGCATATCTGACTCTATGAGTCAGATTTATATCCCAAACCAGATTAGGCTGAACATGGTAAAAAGTCTGTCAAAATTGTAGAACATATCGGAGTGACATGATATATCCGACTCCGCACGAGTGAAATTCAAATCTCGAGTCAAATCCAAGTATCAAAGTGGCAGGAGTCAGAACCTGTCGAATATCTGACTCCGCACGAGTGAAATTCCAATCTCGAGTCAGATCCAAGTATCAAACTGGCAGGAGTCAGAACCTGTCAAGGCAAGTTGCCAAAAGGAAAATTACAAATTAGGTTTTTTACCAACGGGCACAATTATCAAATTCCTCTTTCTCTATTTCTCAGTCTCTCTTGTTTCAACGGGAAAGAGTGACTCCCCGTCAGATCTCTCTCCCCCGATTCAATTCCCGCCATCAATTCAGCCAAACTGTTCACTCTTCTTTCTTCGATTATTTTTCTGCTCTTCCAGTTTCACTTTGAACCTTCAATTTTGAATAAAATTGAGCGGGTTTTCATTTCTATTTTAGGGTTTTGAAAAGGGATTTTTATGTAGAAGAAAGATTATTCATGGCTGAAGCTAAAATTGATGTACCTTATTGTTCTCAGAATAGAGTATCAACTGTTTCGGAAGAGGAGGATGAGGAGGCTAAACGGTAATAGTTTAATCAATTTCTTTGTTATTATGGTTTGATCATATGGTGCTGATTTTTTGTTTTTTGTTTTTTTTGGGTAGTATGTCTAGGACAATCAGGGGTCCAATAAGGCATCGAGAGGGTGGTTGGACTGCTGAAGAGGTGAGTAGCCTCTTTTATGGTTTTGAATAACTCATATCTATGCACAATTGAGTCATTTGAAGTGTGTGGGGGCTCTGTTGGTAACTATGAAAATTGAGTTGTATTCATTATGGTCTCTGTGAATTTGTGGACAATTGAATCAATTGTAGTGTGTGGGAGCTCTGTGGTAGTTGTGAATTGAGTTCTGTTCGTCATGATCTCTGGACGTTCTTTAATCTGTCGATGTATTTGTGCGCGATTGAATCAATTGTAGTGTGTGTGGGGGCTTTGGTGATTGGGGGTCTGTGGGTGATTGAGTTGTATGTGATCATGGTCTAGTTTGGATTCTTAATTACAGTTTTAGGGATTCTATATGCGTGCTAAATTTTGAGTTTGTTATTGCAGGATGATTATTTGAGAAAATGGGTTGAGGTTTACAAGGGAAAACATTGGAAGAAGATAGGTTTGTTTGGTTTTTTCTCTATATAATCTAGTGTTCCTACAGCTATATTAGTTGGCAAAGACCCAGAAATTATGCCTAATTTCGGTTTTGGGTTAGAGTTGTAATTGTATGCTCCAGTACACACATGCCCTGAGTTCTTTATAATGCAATTGTGCACTTAATACTGATTTCCAGTTATAATTACAAGAAGCTTTTGTTTGTGCGGAATAGCTAAAGATGGTGTTTATGGATCATATTCCAATTTAAAGAAAGAGCTAACTAAGTAACTTATGATAATCTGTGTGTGCAGCCGCAGGTTTACATAATCGAACGGATGTTCAATGTCTGCATCGATGGCAAAAGGTTCTTAATCCCGAAGTAAATAAGGGACCATGGTCCCAGGAGGTGAGGTGCTCAGTCCTTTTCTATTTCTATCAGTTCACATATATCCTTGAGCTAAACGTAATTGTTGCTTTCTCTTATTTTTCCCAGGAAGATAGGAAACTCATTGAGCTGGTATCAAAGTCTGGACCCATTAAATGGTCTGTCGTAGCAAAATCCATTCCAGGTCGCATAGGAAAGCAATGCCGAGAAAGGTAACCTAAACGACTAGTAATAAATTTCCACTAGGTTGTGTTCATAAGTGATCGTTTATTGCCCCCTATCAGATATTGTTTGTGTGTGTGTTTTGCCATGTCCCATGGAAACTAATTTATTTTCCGTTTTACAGATGGTACAACCATTTAGATCCAAATATTAAAAAAGATGCTTGGACCAAAGATGAAGAACTTGCAATTGTGAGGGCCCATCGGGTTTATGGAAATCAATGGGCAGAAATAGCAAAGCTTTTACCTGGCAGGTACTAGTTCTTGCTTTGAATCTTGGGGGAATGTGGATTGTATATAATTGTCTATAAAACAATAATTCAACTGTCAAAAGTGAGAAGCATATGAGGGATCCAATAAGTTTCCTTCTGTTCAGCCATTTAATATGATAGCATCAATTGTTCTTTTGGGCCATTTATATTCTGTTAAGCATCTGTTCCTGTGCATCCAGGACTGATAACGCAATAAAGAATCTATGGAATTCCTCTCTGAAGAAGAAGTTAGATCTCTACCTATCTGCTGAACCGTTACCACCAGTTCTGAAGACGGGGGAAGATAATGCTAGAAATATACCCACATCATCAGCAAAACTTAGGTATCCGTCTGTCTACAGGGAAGATAATCTCTGGAACACCAATTTGCAGAAAAACTTAGGTATCTGTCTATCTACTGGGAAGTTGCCATCATTTGGTTCAGTTCTGAAGACAGGGGAAGATGATGCCAAAAATGCAACCAAATCATCTGTTGGAAACTCTGCTGTGTGTAGTAATAAAGGGTTAAACGTCATTGGCGGAAGTTGCTTGGGAAATGAAAACTCAACAAAAAATCTCTGGATTACCCCTTTGCTGAAAAACTTAAATATCCATCAATCTACTGAGAAGTTGCCATCATCTGGTTCTGTTCTGAAGACAGGGGAAGCTAATCCAAAAATGCAACCAAATCATCAGCTGTTGGAAACTCTACTATGAGTGATAAGAAGGGTTTAGTGCGGTACCCGAAGTTGCCTGGCAAATGAGAACTCAATAATGAATATCAGGAATGGCTCTTTGAAGACTATGTTAGATTTCCATCGATCTACTGGACTATTGCCAGCAGTTGGTTCAGTTCTGAAGACGAGGGTAGATGATGAGAAAAAGGTAACCAAATCATCAGTTGTTGGAAACTCTGCTGTGTGTAATGATAAAAAGTTTAACGCCAGTACCCGGTTGCTTAGAAAACGGACACACAGGAAAGAATCCTTCGAATAGCTCTTTAGAGGAAAACATTGATTTCCATTTATTTACTGGACAACTACCACCAGTTGGTACGGTTCTGAATACCGAGGATTATGCCCTACAAATATCCATATCACCAGCTGCAGGGAAGATCAGTGGATGTAATAATGACGGTACCCAGTGTTCCTTGGGAAATGAAGACTTCTATAAAGTTGATGAGAGTTGCAGGGATCTGGTAGAGCCTTTGATCCCAGTATTCTTGGATGTGGGGACCCAACAGGTGTACTAGCAACTGACTCGAGTAACTCGGTTGGTCTTGGGTGCAGGCAACTAGCATCAGAACATGAGTTTAGCAGAACAAGTTCAAAGGAAAACTTGGTCAACGATAGAAGCATTGGTGATATTGAGAGAAGCATTGCTGGAACACTGTTGTCATTTTCTGTTCCAGTCACTGGTTCCTTAAATCAAAAAACATCGGACTTAACATCAGAAATTGGAAAAACATGTGTACTAGCAACTGACTTGAGTAACTCCGATGATCTTGGATGCAGACAACTGGCATCAAAACATGGGTTTAGCAGATCCAATTCAAAGGCAAACTTGGTGAAGTATAGAAGCATTGGTGATATAGAGAGAAGTATTGCTGGAACACTATTGTCAATTTCTGTTCCAATCACTGGTTCCTTAAATCAAGAGACGTCGGGCTTAACATCAGAGATTGGAAAATCAGGTGTGCTAGCAACTGACTCAAGTAACTCTGTTGGTCTTGGATGCAGACAACTTGCATCAAAACATGAGTTTAGCAGATCAAATTCGAAGGCAAACTTGGTTAAGTACAGAAGCATTGGTGATATAGAAAGGAGAATTGCTGAAACGCCATTGCCAATTCCTGTTCCAGTCACAAAGTTTAAAAACAGGAGCGCAACACCTGTAAAAGAAAGTAAGCCGTCAAAGAAGTAAGTCTCACATATCTCATTTAACCTTGCATAATGATGATTCGGTTGGTTATTTAAGAATATCAATTTGGCGACATGGAACTCATATGTGTAACTTTAGTTCATGGTATTGATTCTTCTTTATAGTACTCTGTATAGCTTTTTTACCAAGACATATAGGATTCAATCACAAGTGTTCTGTATTCATCTAGTTGTCGTGA
This sequence comes from Papaver armeniacum, assembly GCA_023531295.1. Lineage (NCBI taxonomy): Eukaryota > Viridiplantae > Streptophyta > Magnoliopsida > Ranunculales > Papaveraceae > Papaver > Papaver armeniacum. The sequence goes on from JAJJWW010002574.1 coordinate 129,168, forward strand.
ACCATCTATTTACGAAATTTAAAAGATCACTTTTGCTAAATCACTTTGCAGACCGGCATTTATTTTTTCTTTTCTTTCTTGATTGGCAAACCTGCAGTCTTCTCAGCACCTTGCTTGTCATTAGTAAACGTGCATACTCATTTTATGAAGCTTTTTCTAGTCACCATCTTACTCTGAATATCTGTATATACTGACAAGGTGTAACTTATATTAATACTTGCTTAAAGGTCTGCACTATCGGAAGCAATTCGATCGCAGTGGGAGCTTCAAAAAAGCCTTCATGACCAACTTGAGGTGGAATTCTCTCCTTCATAATTCATATGCATGCTACCATTATATGTTGTGTTTTCATTGGTCAACTTAAAGATGCATCTGTGATGAGACTTGTCATCTGTTATTCATTTATCTGAGCAGTTTCAAAGGGAGCCGCAGATACGAGCTGTAGAAACTGCACGGCAGCCACAAAAGCTGTTTGAGGAACAGAAGAAAGTGGGAGAAGCATTCATGCTTGCCAGCCAATCCTCTTGTTCAACAAATCCGGCAGTCAGTGCTGTTCCCTCATCTACCCGTTTGGGTCCGGATCTGTTGAACGTTGGAAGCAATGATGTGTCATTGAGAAATGATCTCCATGAGGCTGTGTTGGAGCTTGGAGTGACTGGTTCCTTAAATCAAGAAACGGCGGTTTTAACCTCAGATTTGTCACCTACCATTTGCTTACCTCCAGTTTGTAATGACAGTTTGGTTGATCAGAGGGTGGAATCTTTGTTTAAGAATGTTGCTAAGAGCTTCTCAAGCATTCCTTCCATACTAAGAAAAAGAAAGAGAGAAGCTGGTGGTGCCAGGAATCAAGATGAACATATAAAGGAGGTACAAGATGAAGAAAGTTTGCATTCACTTGAAATGCAAAAAGCTGATAACAGCAAGGAAAAGCCTGGATCAATGGTGAATTTGGAGAGTGACAATATTTCTTGCCGTGGAAATAACACTGTTAGGCAGTTTTATTCTAGGAAGGCTTGGAAAAACAAATCTGAGGTTTTCAAATCTTTAGAGAAACATCTGGATGGGGATGAGCATACAAATGAAGTGATGGATGAAGAAGGATTACATACACCCAAAAGAAAGAAAACAGATTCTACAGAGGAAAACCCTGGATCAGTTGATGTGAATTTGAAGAGTGATAATTCTGTTTGTCGTGGTAATAGCACTGTTAGGCTGTTTTACACCAGGAATTCTCGTCCATACAGATTCAGGCAAAAACAGTCTGAGATGTTTTATACTAGAAAGGCTCGTCCATATGGTTTAAGGAAAAACAAGTCCGACGTTTCCGTGTCTCTAGAGAAGCAACTGGATAGAGATGTGCATACAAGTAAGCTACAAGATGAAAAAAACTTTACATACAGTTGAAAGAAAAAAAACTGATAATGGCGAAAAAATGGCTGGATCAGTTGATGTGAATCTGAAGAGTGACAATTCTGTTTCTCGTGGTAATAGCACTGTTTGGCTGTTTTACACCAGGAATGCTCGTCCATACAGATTCAGGCAAAAACAGTCAGATATGTTCTATACTAAAAGGCTCATCCATGTGGTTTAAGCAAAAAAAATCTGACGTTTCCATGTCTCTGGAGAAGCAACTTCATAGAGATGAGCATACAGATGAGGGACAAGATGAAGAAAGTTTACATAGGGTCGAAAGAAAAGAAACTGATAATGGCGAAGAAATGGCTGGATCTCCGGATGTGAGTTTAAAGAATGAAAGTGCAGCTTGTAGTGGTAACAGCACTGTTAGGCTGTTTTATACTAGGAAGGCTCGTCCATACGGTGTAAAGCAAAAACAGTCGGATATATTTTACACTAGAAAGGCTCGTCCGTGTGGTTCAATGCAAATCAAGTCTGACGTTTCCGTGTCTCTAGAGAAGCAACTTCGATAGAGATGAGAATAAAAATGAGGTACAAGATGAAGAAAGCTTACATACAGTCGAAAGAAAAAGAAATGATAATGGAGAAAAAATGGCTGGATCACTGGATGTGAATTTAAAGACTGAAAGTTCAGCTTGTCGTGGTAATAGCACTGTTAGGCTGTTTTATACCAAGAAGGCTCGTCCATACGGTTTAAGGAAAAACAAGTCTGACGTTTTCCAGTCTTTAGAGAATCAGCTGGATGGGGATGATCTTACAGATGAGGTGAAGGATGAAGAAAGACTGTATGCTCTAGAAAGAAAGAAATTACATATCAGGGAGGAAAATCCTGAATTATGCAGACTCAGGCAAAAACAGTCAGGGATGTTCTATACTAGGAAGGCGCGACCGTATGGTTCAATGCAAGAAAATTCTGACGTTTCTGTGTCTTTACAGAAGCAACTGGATAAGGATGAGCATAGAAATGAGGTACAAAATGAAGAAAGCTTACATTCAGTCGAAAGAAAAAAAAATCTGATGATGGCGAGGAAATGGCTGGATCACTGGATGTGAATTTAAACAGGGAAAATTCTTCTTGTCCTGGTAATAGCAGTGTTAGGCTGTTTTATACTAAGCCTTCTCCATATGGTTCAAGGCAAAATAAGTCTGACGTTCTCAAGTCTTTAGAGAATCAACTGGACGGGAATGAGTACACAAATGAAGTGGTGGATGAGGAAGGATTTGACTCACTCGGAAGAAAGAAAGTAGATACCAGGGATGAAAATGCTGGATCAGTTGATGTGAATCCTAAGAGCGACAAGTCTGCTTATCGAGGTAACAGCACTGTTAGGCTGTTTTACTCTAGGAAAGCTCGTTTATACGAATGCAGGATTAAACAGTCAGGGCAGTTGTATGCTAGGAAGGCTCGTCCGTACAGATTTATGCAAGAAGAGTCTGACATTTCAAGATCTGTGGAGATGCAACTGGATAGGGTTGAGCATTCAAGTGAGGGACAAGATAGGGACACAACCAGATGCAGGCTTAAAAGGTCAGGGATGTTTTATACAAGGAAGGCTCGTCCAAACAGCTTGAGGCAAACTAAGTATGACATTTTGAAGTTAATTGAGAAGCAACTGAATAGGGATGAGCATGCAAATGAGCTAAGAGATGAACAAAAGTTGCCTTCATTTGAAAGAAGGGTAACTGATACTAGTGAGGAACCTGGACCGGGGGATGTTAATTTGATTACTGATAACCCTGCTTATCATGCTAATAGCTCTGTTAGGTTGTTTTATACTAGGAAGGCTCGCACATGCAGCTCAAGTCGAAAAACGTTCTGACATTTTCAAGTTTATGAAGAAGCAACTGGATAAAAGCCTGGATCAGCAGGTGTGATTGACAATTCTGGTTGTCGTAGTAATAGCACTGTAAGGCTGTTTTGTTCTAGAAGGCTCGTCCACATGGATTAAGGCTAAAACATTTGAAATTCACATTCTATGGCGTAATTCATTGATGATGGCCGTTCCAAATCAAAAAAGTGAGCCTTATCTTAACGAGGGGTTTTGAGAGCAATGATGATGGCTTTGACCTGGTTCAAAAACTGTAAGTAGTTTCTGGTTTTAAATATAGCTTTAATGATATAGCAGCAGGACTGAAGTCTTTTGTTCAGCACTACTGCATTTACTCTTTCATCTTATCTTAGTTGTTTTCTTTTCTCCCATTTCCTTTCTTCTGAATTAGCTGTAGCAAATCATTTGAAGGCAATGTTAAATATGGAGTTGGTGAAGATTCTTAGTATAAAAACTGAAACATTCATAGAACAGAATACTCCTGTAACAAGAAAGGTAATATTGAAAAGTAACCTGCAGCGACTGGAACAAATCAACTTGACATGAATTATCAATAGTTGCGCTAACACATATTAACTGTTCTTCGTTTCATACATCATCGTGTTAATGTGACCTTTATTATGGTGTTTTCCTTCTTATGTATCTAGGACCGAAAACTCAATAAAGAGTTCTGAAAAGTTCTGGAGTATCTTTTTGAAAAAAGTCAGATTTCCACCTATCTGCCCGACTGTTACCACCGGTTGTAGACGGGAAAGATTGTGCCAATATAACCTGTGGTTGTAAGTGAAGACTTCTCTATGGTTGATGAAGGTTGCATGGATCTGTTGCACCGCTCAATCCCTGGCATCAAAGCATGGATTCAGCCTCATGTCAACACGGGTTTTGCACGATCATTGAAGATGGCTTGATCGAACTGAATACTGTAAGTACTTTCTTTAATATTATATATAACTCTGGTAGTATGGAGTATTAAATTCTACTGTTCACTACTACATGACTTATTTTTCCAATCTTATCTTCTTAATCAGTTTGGTCTCTTCTTTTCTTCTGTATTAGCTGTTTCTTGTATATCTCAAAGATAAAGGGTGAATATTTCTCATAATGGACACTTAAACCTCGATACACAATGCTTTTGTAATTTGGAACACTACTATCAAATCAACTGCACATTTGATCATTTGTGTGCTTTCTAACATGTGAACCTTTTTTTTCTTTTCATCCCCTCTTATAATGATATCTTTAGGGTAATATTTGTATTGCAAATGATGGTGTTACATATAATCCCTTGTTTACGATTAGAATAAATGCCACTGAAATTTTTAGTACTGTTTTTATCATTGTTTACTAGTTTTTCCTGGAAATCAATTGATTTTGAAATGTTACATATGGAAACATCTGTCGATTTTGTTTTCGCTTGCTGCTTTCAACAGTCGATAGTCATTTGATAGTGATGCTTTTCATCTCTAAATAATTGGTCACATATCTTGGTTCAGTTTTGGATTGAGTAATTTAGTTTTAGGGGTTTTAGTTTTATGGATTTTATAGTTTCCTATTATGGAGAAACATATTGTAGATTGATTAGTATAATTAGGATGGCAGAATGAGTATAAGAATTTCCTCTCATCTAATATGAAGTGTATTTGTTTTTCACGCAAAAATAATTAATATGAAGTCGTGATTAGTATTCTGGTATCATGAGTTATTTTTGCAATCCGTTTGAGTAAGTTTTTGCTATGGTACTTTGCTCTTGCAAAGGGTGGTTTGAATCCTGAAGAGATGAGCAAGTTTTTGAATAAGCTCTTTATGCCTTTTAATCAATCCAGTGGCAAAATTAGAATTTTCTAGCGTGCAATTTGTGCTTATTGCTTATTGTATGCGTAGTTTGTTCCTAGGGGCACTCGATAAAATGTGCTGATTATGTACCTTCATTGTTATGCAAGCATGCCGTATTGGAACTGTGTTCCCCAACCACCCCCACCCCCACTGGTTTAACATATCTGTCTTTGTAGTCATATTGCACCCTTGGCATCATGACAATAATTTTCGTGCTAACTTTTAGAGTTCTTTACAGGATGAAAATTGAGAAACGCTGCTGAAGACTTCAGTTGAAGAAACTGGAAGAAAGAGGTTGGTCTGTTATCCGTCTTTGTTGTTTCATCTTTCCTAGTATGCCTCATCTTGTTAGTTGTCACGACATGGAAAAATATACCAACATGTTTCCCTTTTCAGAGGTCCAAAACTCTCATTGGATTTAATGCCATTTAAATATCAATTCTAAAGATAATTTAGAAATCATTTTTGGCCATTTAAGAGGCCTGATACAAACCTGGAAGACAATAGAATCATCGAGTTGATATTAACTTATGGACCAAAAAAGTGGTCTCTTATGGCAAAATTCTTGCCAGGTCCTGTAGGAAAGGAACGAAGAGAAAGGCAATCTTAATTAGTAGGAAATATATTTTCACTACATTATATTTCTAAGTCTACAGTTTTCACTTTTGGATGATGGCCACCATCGAAATTAGAAGTACTTTAGACTACACAACCATTTAAAACCCAGATATTTAAAACATCCTTGAACTTTGTACCCTGAAGAGGACCATGGAAAGCATCTGAGCTTTTTGCAAGTCTCTCAGGGTTTTCACCACGGCTATGGCGGTTGAAGAACTCCATTTCCTAACCAAAATTAAGGACCCATGATTTCGTATTTGGTTTTTTTTAGCTTTTTTTAGCCTCTATCCTGGCCCTTCATCAGGTTAATGAATTATATGATTTTTCCAGGGAATCTTCCATCTCTGCATGGAACTTAAAGGACACTTCATTTGGGCTATGTTGAGCTTAGGAATTAAGGGAACCATGTCCGATTACTAGGTATGCCTTAAATTGTATATGTGCTCTGGTACATTGAATTTTTATAATTATAACAGAACTTCTCCTCTTGATAATTTTATTTATTGGTAATTCATTTACATACAACTTGATAAGTAACATTATTCATGGATGTTGAAGACTTCAACATAAACAATCGTACAACAAGAGTAATAACAGATCTCTTACAATTCATAATTTCATTTTGATACAGGTAGAGTACCAGAAAGCCTCACTAATTCATCAGCTTCTCCTTCTTTTACTGGAATTATCTGCACCTTCCATTAATCATCTCTTTTAGTTGGAGAACTTCTGTTATTGCTAGCTTTTTGTTTCTCTTTTAGCTCAAGAGCTTGGGTTACAAAAACAAAGAGCAATGCAGAGCAAGGATTGTAATTTGAGTTAGTCTGGAGGTGCTCATTATCGGAAGCAACTTGTATCTCCATGAGTCTTCCATTTATCTTCATTTTCATTTCACTCCCATACTGATTTCTTGGCGTGGAACAAATACTTCAACTGTTGCAACCATCTCATCAGAAGTATAGATTCTGGCCATACTTCCATACTCCTAGCTGACCCTTTCATCAGTTCAATGCATTACTTTATGTGCATCAAACTTGAGTACAAGATTATTTTGGAGCCGACTTAAACATACTTCCAGCATTTCTATCAATTCTTTATCCCTCGGTCGTGTTTCGGGGATGTTTGCGATGTTTTTCAGGAAATCAGGTTCCTAAGCAGTTGGTATGTCTTATGAGCCAATTTTTCTTTGAGTAAAATGAAAAAAGAAACTCAAGTTGTGAAGGGTATTTTTCATTATCTGCAGAAATCAACCAATTCCATAAACACAAATGAAAAAGAAACTCAGAAGACACTTTTCTCACAATGTTTTGCAAACTTCAAATTTATCAATTTTGTTATTACGGTGCTCTTGCAAATACTTTTCCAACGTATGCTAATTCTTTGAATTCCTTATTCTGCTTGTGAAGATATTTTGGTTGAATTGGATGATAAGGAATGCTATCCGGCTTCAACATAAAATGGGAGAATGTCAGGTCCAGATCCACATCCATTGGATTCCTTTCAAAAGTAACCTGCCAGTTTTTAGACTGGCAGATCCAGTTTATCTCGAGAAAGCTAAATCAAACTAAAGGATTCCTTGATCCGCTTATCAAGCCGAATTGAAAGAAAAAAAATTAAGATAGTGAGAGGAGAAATCATAATGCTTGTTGTTGTTGGTGATGCTTCCTGAACCTCCACCACTTGCTTCTGCCATGATTGTGTTGCCGTTGATGTTGCCGCTGACTGAGGGAACTGTGATTGTTTGTTTGATTTAAGGGTTAGGGTTTGTTTCTCTGTTTCCTTTGCGCTTAGACACAGTTTGTTTGGATCCTTTAGTAGGTAAGGATACTAGGGTTACATACACTGTTTTAGTTTAGGGTTACCTTACTACCGTTGATCTCAATATTTTTACCATTTGATCTAACGGCTGAATATAGGCCCGTAATTGCATCTGTTTATACGTCTGTGATAAGCGTTTACATGTGGAGGACTGTAACGCGCTTTGATTTTTTCTTTAAGGTGTCATCTGAGTGTAAATCCTGGGTGGTAAAAAAGTTTCTACTCTGCGGCCTACAGCCTAGCCCTATATCAGGTTAATCCGTTAACATTTACAAGTAAATCATAGGAAACTGTAGTACTTCACGCTCCCTGAGTTAAGACGATATTTTATGCTAGTTAAATCGAGTAACTGGAAGTCTTGAAATACAATGGTCATGTCGATTCTATCAAGTTGAAAGGAGCGCAGGTTAACAATCTGGATGTCGCGTACTGCCTGGATCATGACGAATGGTAGTTCTGCAATCACAACTACCATTTGGTGACAACATTTTCTCCCTCATTGGTGGTGCTATATGTGCAACTAGATTCGGCATCTATAACTTAAAAACACTGAAAATAAACTTCCTAGAGATCATCAAGCTAAATTTTCCACACCAGATTAACGCATTACATGGTGATTCTGGACTGAAATCATCCATTATGTGCATCAAACTTGAGGACAAGATTATTTTGAGCCGACTTACACATACTTCCAGCATTTCCTATCAATTCTTAGCCCTCGATCGTGTTTGTAGGGGATGTTTTACACGAAGTCAGGTTCCTAAAGTCGACCATTTCTAAGTACGTCTTATCAGGCAATTTTTCTTTGATATCCAAAGAAAAAGAATTTTTGATAATTATGGAAAACTGAGAAGAAACTCGACAACAACAGATAAATATCATCTATTGATTCTATTCCGTAGCATACCATTTCAGACAGAATCAATTCAACAAAAGGGTATTTTCATCTTCGAATACGAAAAAAAATCAAACAATTCTATATAACACAAAATGAAAAAGAAATTCAGAGAACACTTTTCTTTTCTCAGTGTCTTGCAAACTTCGAATTTATTAATTTTGTTTATACGGTGCTCTTACAAATTCCTTTCCAACATATAAACTAATCCTTTGAATTCCTTCTTCTGCCTGTGTAGACATTGGTTGAATTGAATGATAAGCAATGTTATCCGGCTTCAACAAAAATGGTAGACTGTCAGATGAGAATCAGAGAAATGAGAATCTCATCCAAAGTAGCCTTCAGTTTGAGGACTTAGCAAATCCAGTGTATCTCGAGAAAGATAGATCAAAACTGAAAAGCAAAAGCCAAAAATTGTCATATTGAGAGGAGAAATCATAATGCTTTGTCGTTGTTGATGAGATGCTGCTACTGAACCGCCACCACTTGCTTCTGCCATAATTGTGTTTCCGTTGCCGTTGATGATAACCAAAGATGATCGAATGAGGAACTATGGTTAGGGTTTGCTTTCTTTGTTTCCTTTGTCTCTACACAGACGGAGGCGACACAGTTTGTTTAGATGCTTTACTAGTGTTATATGGATCTGTTTTTGCTTAGATGTGGTAAAACTTTTCTACGCTGCTGCCTACACAGGCTAGCCCTCTATGGGTTCTTTGGAAATCTTAGGCCAAAGTACGAGTATCCTAGATTCCTAGAGACCCAAGGAATCCCATCCACGGGAATTCCTGTTTATGAACACCTCCAGAGACTCTGTGATGTTTTCTGCTTAAACTGTTAAGTTAGTACTTCACTCTCCCAAAGTTGAGACGATGTTTTATGCTAGTGAGCAATTTGAATAAGGAATTGAGTATATTCCAAGTGCGTCAGTTATGTTGATTCTATCAGGTTAAATTAAAGGATTGCCAGGTTACCATTGTGCCTTGTGGATGTCGCGTACTGGGATCACAACTACCATTTGGTGATTGTCACTCATTGGTGGGTGCTATATGTGCAACTAGTTTCCCAGAAATCAAACCACGATGAGATGAAACCAGGCACATCCAACTAAATTTCCCACAGTACGTACCCGGTGGCAATAGATGCTGCTCGGATGAATTTATGGACAAGCAACACATAAATTTTCAAATAGTCCTTTGCATTTTAATAAATTGTACATACACCACGCGCACATTTCATTATTAGAGAAAACAGCAATTCACAACAAGAGTCTATGTTAGCTTAGGCCAAGCGTAACACTATCCTAGAGACCCAAGGAATCCCATTCCCGCCGCAAGGGAGTCTACGAAAACCCCTGGAGTCCCTGTGAACAGGCCCAGGCCTGAGATTCTGATCGCCGGATGCAAACCAAAATTTGTAGCCCCATAGATAGAACAATAAGTATTTAGATTTGCCTCAATTTTGATTTTAATCATTTCATTTGTTGATGAAGCTATAAGTTTTAGGTGCATCATTAATCAATCAACAAATTAGGGTTAAACTACCAAGCACGTCTGAATCTCTAGCACAACCCAAAGATAACATGCGAAGATGCTAAGCACGTGACTTCATGGGTCAATCACACTCTACCACACACGTTTTCTGGATACTACTACCAACAAATTAGAGTTAAACTACCAACAATTATTTCAATTTCACCATCTAATCAAACGGCTGTAAGGTTTTTATATCGGACGGCTGTGATATGTTATGTTATACACATGGAGGATATCAAAGCGTTTCTAGCCTTGGGGTATTACTATTAGTCAGAGTGGCAAATATGTAACTTGGACTATTAAAATAAAGCCCTAATCGTCAAAATTCTCCTATAAAATCAATCTTATCCCACATGCAAGCCCTCTCCATGTTCTTCTTTATTCAGCAGCGGCGCGATTTGCTTTACGATCTCCTTCTGTTCGGAGTATTATTTGTTTTAGATCTGATTATATATTAATTATTGATTGACGATGCGATGATGATGTTTAATATACAATCCAACTACGAGACCTTAATTTGTGGAAGGTCAGGGAAAACAAGTTATAATACATCTGAGCATCCTGCGTTTCAATTCAATCTCTTTGTTTTCGATTTGTTTTTTAGGGCTTTTGCTACTCTGAAATTCAAATTTTTTGTTTAAATCTTAGGGATTTAGTTCTGTTTGATTCACTGCCCTAGTCTGATTAATTGTTTATTTTGTATTGATTATTCTGGATCCACAAATTGGGGTTGCCGCTGCCTGCAAATATAATTTGTGTGTTCGCAATATCAGAATCAAATTCATGATTTCACATATGTAACTCAGTGACACATAACTCATGTATTTGTGGAAATTCGTTTCTATTCTTCAATTTATTTTTTCTATACTTCTACTGTAATAAACTGTGGGTTTACTGCAACCAGATTACTACCATTATTCATTCATGAGTCATGAGATGAAGAATAAGAAAAAAAAACTGAACAATAATATTGGAATTCAATCTTCATATTGGAATTCAATCTTCAATTAGCCTGCAATGTAAATGAGAATTACATAGCAGAAGCCAAGAAAATTAACATTTACATAGGAGATGGAGAAATCATAATGCTTTTGTTGTTGGTGATGATTTTTGATATTGAACCGCCAGTAGCTTCTCCCATTATTTTAATTGTTTTCGCTGTTAATGATAATCACTAGCGTTTGTCTGATGCTTTCTTTCCTGGTGGGCACTAGTAGAAAGCAATACTACCTATGTGCAGTGGACAGACCGGACTCCGGAGGCCAGTGTTTAGATTTGGAGCTTTCCATTTGTAGGAATGGGAAAGGGTTGCTAGGCAAATCATGCAACTGCGTGGCCAGGCGTTTGGAATGTACCTACAAAGGCACATCTCGTTCCAAACCAAGTCGTTTGCAATGTCAGATTGGCAATAGCCTGCTGAAGATGGATGGGTTAGGTAAACTAGTTCTTCTTGTGCAAAAGCCAAGTATTAGGCCAAATTAGGTGTTTCCATCACTTAATGGTATGATAAAAAAGACTCACTAATTCGAAAAGTCAGAAGAACAATGTTTGGTTCTAGTCAATTCTTAAACCCCCACAAGAATCAATGTTTGTTTTTTTTTCCCCTCCTATTTCCTTAAGCTTCAAACTCCCAAAATCAAAATTTCCTTTAGATACGGAAATAATCTCACTGTTACATATAATGCAGCGAAGGATCATTCAGTCTTAAGGGAAACAAAAACCTGCAATTATGAAAATTCTATTCGGATAAATAAAAAAAACTGTTTAGTCAGCGGAGGACCAGTTCCATAGAAATGGTCGCCATGAGTTGAAACCTAGCTTTGATTAAGAACACGACCAAATTTTAAAGACTATCTTATCTACCGTTTGTATTCTCTTTGTATCACCTAACCCATCTTAAGTTGAGTTAGGGGTTGACCTTGCTTTGTCATGAATGTAGCAAAGCTGCAACACCTGTAGTCTAGTTTCAATTTTAAGTTTAAATGCCTCTAATCAGTACACACTCAGCCTACTACAAATCTAAAACCTAATTGCTTTGTGACAGTAACTTAGCTATCTTAACCAATTTCCGCTCCTCATCATTCTGTTAATGCTTAAGCCTTGCCCTTTAGCAATTGAAGTCTGAGCAACAAGTGCAAAACCCAAAAAGCAGCTAGTTTATTTATTTTTTTCCTTCAAAGATAACATTGTATCAAAGCTAAAATAAAAGTTGACATCATAACTATTTCACTCAAAAGACATACACCAACATGAACTAACCACATAAGCAAAACATAAGACATCCACAAACATGCGTCATAACACTATTGCACAAAACATAGTAGACAAGATAAGCAATTTACTGTCCTCTTGCAATGTAAGTCGCAGCTGCTGCAGCAAGGACAGTGGTCGCGGAAGATACCAATGCCCAAATTTTAGAATTCTTCTTAGCAGACTTGTTCAGCTTCTCAATCTGTTGAGTCATTTCTTCCATTCTCTTATCCTTTTTCTTGAAAGCATTTCCAATACCTTCCAACTCAGATGCAACTGTTAGGATATCTTCCTCGATTTTCTTCATATCAATAACCGATTCCACAGTTGCATCCTTCTCTTCATCTTCAGCCCCGCCCATTATTCCTGCAGCATCCTTCAACATCAACAAAGCCTTCTCAGCATTCATTTGAGCAGACATCATCTTTGAAGTCAAACTTTTGTTTCCCATTTCAACTTCAACCAATTTCTTCTCCAGTAATGACTTATCTTGGATTAACATTTCAGACAGAGTTTCCAACTTCTTCATTTCAACAGAAAGCAAACCTGTTCCTTTCTTTTGCTCCTCAATCTCCTTCATTGCCTCATCCATGCTCTTTTGCAATTCCTGCACTTTCAAACTCAAACTCAACTCTTCCTTTTTCTTCAACTCAAGTTCCTTTTGTATTTCACTCTTCTCAGCAGCAACACTTTTGAGATTACCATTCAAAGACCCAACCTCTGATTCCAGTTGCTTGTTAGCGTCCATTTGATCTTTGTAAGACTTCTCAAGCTGAGAAATCGACATTTCAAGCACAGACAATTCATTCCGAAGCTCTTTAATCTCATTTTCCATCTTCATCTTAGTTCTCTCAATAAGATCTTTCTCTTCAACAATTTCCTTCACTTTCTTTCTTTCGGAATGCAATTCATCTCTTAACAGTTGTTGCTTCTCTAAAGCTTGAGTGTAGCCTTTTCTCCAATTTACGTTCTCTAAAGCTACTTTCACCGACTGATCGGCCTTGTTCTTCCCAATCCTGTATTTCTCAATATTGTTCTTCTCAATCTTGTTCTTCTCCGCAGCAATTTCTTCCTTCTCTTGTTTCAATTCCTCAAACATCTTCTCCAAATCAACCAATTTCTGCTCAATCAAATCTTTCTCGCCCAGTAGACCTTGAAATGCTTCATCCCTTTCCTTGTTTTCTGCGACTTTGTTTCTGAGCATCTTATTATTCTTATCCAATGAAGCAATTGTTCCAATAAGCCCCTGAACATGTTTCTCCAAATCTTCGATTTTCCAAAACTGAGAAACCCTGTTCTTGTCCAATGAAGCAATCTTTGCAACAAGCTCCTGAACATGTTTCTCCAAATCATCGATTTTGGCCAACTGATAGTTTCTGTTCTTCTCAATATTCTCCTTCTGCAATACAATCCTTTCCTTGTCTTGCTTCAAATCATCAAACGCTTTCAAAGTCTCAGCCAATTTCTTCTCGGCCGCCTTCTTCTCAGTTTTCACAGATTCATGGTTTTTCTTTCCTTTGACAAGCTTTTCATTCTCCGTTTCTACCTCACTGAGTTTCTTCTGAATCAACGCTTCATTCTTCTCTAATTTTTTGATTTTCATCTTCAGATCCCTGGATTCCTCAACCTGAAGATCCAATTTCTCCTGAATCGTCTCCATTTCAGAAACAAGCTCTCTTTCACGAACAAGATCTCCATTAAGAAGATCCACAGACTTCTTCAACTTGCTAATTTCATCTTGCAATTTAGATTTCTCCTGCAAAACAGCATCGTACTTCAATTTCAACCTTTCAATTTCATCAAAATTTGCTTTAATCTTCGTCTTCAACTGATCGCCATCTTCCACTTGAACTATAACCTTGTCTATTTCTTTCATGATTTCAGCTTTCACTTCTTCCATCGCCTGACCTTCAATTTCCTTCTTATCTGTTTCGAGCTTCTCAGTAATCTCAGATTCAAGTTCTTCTTTAGATTTCTGCAGTGTATTGATCTCATCACTGTGTTGTGTTTCTGTGTTTTGATTGTTTTCTTGTTGTTTCTGCTGGGATTGTTTCTTCTTCGCCATTGATTTTTCTTTTAGGGTTTAAGATGTAGAGATTGGAGATAAGAGGTTAGGGTTTTATCTTTTGGTCAAAGAAGCTAGAAGTTTCCACTAAAAACAAAAAAAAAAAAATGGTTTCACTTTAGTGAAGTACACAGACTGAATTTCAAAATATAGGTATGAGTCACGAGTACGCCAAGTTCCTCAGAAAATACTGTCAGTCGAAGAATACGATACAGCCGTTAGATGAAATCAAAGTTAGCGTAAATTAAACGGGTTAGATCTCCTGTCTTATAAGCAGTAGTGTCTTCTACTAGGGCATCCGTATTGTGCCTCACTTGTCTGAGTTGTGAATAAAAACCCTAAAAACACAAAACAACAAAATGAACATCCAATTTGTGCCTCCCTCACTCGTCTCGTCTGTGAGTTCAAGAGCCGATCCGGAAACCATCAACCACAGGATCTGAAATCGATTAGTGCATCTGCTGTTAATGAAATCGATTTGAACGCATTAAACTGATGAAGGGAAATTGCGGGTCCTTCTATGTAGGACTAAACAAAAATTTATTCTAATTGATATATATCCTCCTTAGATGCACCATGAAACTACACTTACAATACCACTTGCAGTTTATCTTCCACCAAAGCCTTGTCTAAATTACCATGAAACACATACCAAGGCCGTAATGAAAACAATTCTTCCCAGGGTTCTTTGGTTCTTGTTAATCTTAAAATCATCACGTAAGTTTCAAAAGAATCAGTATTTCATTCTTTCCGTGACTTGTAAGAATCAGAATAGAGTGTCCAAATCAATCGTTTCCTAACCAAGCTGGCCTTTCATCAGGTTAATGCATTCTATGATTTTTCAAGGAAATCACTTTATTTGGACTATGTTGAGCTTAGGAATTAAGGGAACCATGTCCGATCACTAGGTGTACTTTGGTACATTGAATTCTCATAACAGAACTTCTCCTCTTGATAATTTTACTTTTGGTAATCGGTTCACATACATCTAGAGAAGTAACATTATTGATAGATGTTGAAGATTTCAACATAAACAATCGTACTCTTTCATAATGTCGTTAGTAATATGTAAACTAAGTCGCAACAAGAGTAATTAAAGATCACTTACAATTTGTAATTTCATTTTGACACAGGTAGACTACCATAAAGCCTCACTAACTCATCACCTTCTCCTTCTTTGACTGGAATTATCTGCACCTTCCATTAATCATATCTTTTAGTCGGAGAACTTCTGTTATTGCTAGCTTTTGTTTTTCTCTTTTAACTCAAGAGCTTGGGTTACAAAACCAAAGAGCAATGCGGAGGCTATGAAGTTGAATGGTTATTGGAATTTCACATTTTTGAGCGGAAAAGTCATAGTGCGGAGATATATTGTCGTTGTTGGTAATGTTATTCAACCATCTTCTGCCATGATTTTGCTCCTGCTGAGATGATTGTGATTAAGTTTTGTACACACAGGGTACTTGAGTTAGTCCGGAGGTGCTAGTCATAGTTATCACCATTCATTATGATAAGCAACTTCATTAACGTGTATCTCCACGAGTCTTCCGTTTCTCTTCACTTTCGTTGCATCCACCTTATGAAAAGTGCAGATTTTTAGCCATACTTCCATACTGCTAGCTGACCCTTCATCGGTTCAGTGCATTACATGCATGATTTTAGATTGAATGTTTCCTATCAGTTCGAGGCGTTGTGTATGTAAGCTAATCTATTCTTTGGTGTTTAGTGTTCAAAGGCAACCATTTCTAAGCAACTGGTACGTCTCATGAGGCAATTTCATTTTTTTTCTTTGACTTTCATTGATAGAGAATTTTCATAAAAACTGGAAACGGCATCAAATTCCTTACAATAGATATATTATCGATTCCCCAACAAATCATCTTAGACATATCTAAGGAAATCGCAACCAATTCCATAAACACGAATGAAAAATAAATTCAGAAAACACATTTTACAATTTCTCCGTAAATAAATTTAATTTTATTAATTTTGTTTATACGGTGCTCTTACAAATAAATTCCTTACCTATGTTCCTATAAATACCAACTCTTTGAATTTGCATTCCTTCTTCCGCTCGTGAAGATGTTGAATTGAATGACAAAGGAATGTTATCCGGCGGCTTCAAAAGAAAATGGGTAAATGTGAGATCCATATTATGATCCCATCCCATCCAAGAAAGAAGAGAAATATTGTTATCCCCAAAGCAAACAAGCCCAACAAATGACAGATAATCTCATCAAAAAGTAACCTGCCAGTTTGTAGACTAGCAGATGAAAACTGAAAGGAGTTTCTCGAGAGAATACCAAGGTAGAAGCAAAGTTAAAATTAAGACTTTGAGAGGAGAAATCATTATGCTATGGCTGTTTATTGAAATACCATCATTTAGAGCAACTGCGTGGGGAGACTCAAACAAAGGCTAAAAACCAATTTTTTTTTTTAAAATGGGTTTACTCCGTGGTGCGACGCTACGGTGGGAAAACCAAATTTGTTTAAGTTGCGCCCACTTTTTTTTTTTTTTTTTTTTTTTTTTTTTTTTTTTTTTTCAGCGCAACCTCAAAGGTGCGTCCCATTTTTTTTCGGGCGTAACTTTTGAGTTACGCCGATCATCGCAGCCCCAATCAGGTGAACTTTAAAGTTGCGCCCCAAACTTTTTTTTTTTTTTTTTTTTTTTTTTTAAATTCGGGCTAACTTTAAGTTACGCCCACCAGCGCAACCTTTAACCTTCGCCCGACTAAAAACCAAACCAAAGACCAAATATAATTTGGTTTTTGGTTTTAGTATGGTATTTGGTCTATAATCCTCTCCGTAGTGTCTGCGTTTTCGACCAAAATTTTAGTTTTGGTCTCCCACTGTGGATGCTCTTACTTCTTCCATGATTGTGTTGCCGTTGCTGTTGATGTTAACTAAAGATTGGTATTGTGTGATTGTTTGATTTAAGGGTTAGGGTTGCAATATGGTGGTGCATTTGGAAAGAAAGAAATGCAAGGACTTTCAACAACAAGAAGAGAAATTTGGCAAGTTTGATTAGAGATATCAAGATTCAAGCTTTCTTTTGGCGAGTCTAACACTAAAATGCTAGGTTTAACGGCCATTACGGTGATAGCATTGTGGGATACGAATTTCTATCATTCTCATTGAGCTTGATTTTGAGAAGTTGCGACCTTCTTGGTTTATTTGTACTTTTGTTTGTTTTCGTCTTTCTTTAGGTGACCGAATCCCCTTTCGGTTTCCTTTTTGTTTCGGTTGTTTTTATTGGGTTGAGGTACCCCCTTAAGTACCTTTTTTCAATGAATTTTCCTCTTGATCAATCAAAAAAAAAAAAAAAAAAAAATTACTTCAAATATCCACCCAAAAATGAAGAGTAGTCCCCCTCCATTTTTGAGTAGTGCCCAAAAAATCGTTCTTTATATACTAGGGAGGGGTGAGCTTTTTATCGGTAATCCGCGGATTTAACCGGTACCAACCGTATTTGTGCGGATGCATGCCCGGTCTATACCGGCCCATGCTCACCCCTACTAGGGAGGTACCTAGATCTAGATGTGATATTATTCGAACACCTTTTTTTCCAAGCCCAAATGTTCTTAACTGTATCTACATGTTTGTAAGTGAACGATAACTATGCTCATGCCAAATTCTATGCACGTTGTTCGCCATCAAGAGTTACAGAAACGATACTCTTCTTGCCTAATTCCTCAAAATAGCCAATGTCTTACTCACTCATGATTACAAGAATGTTACTCAAGGATGCCCGTTTTAATAAGTGCACTTCATGATCTCATGTTATAAAGAATTTCAATAAATCTCTTTTGAATTTTAAGCTGGAGTAAGCTCTCAGCAGTCAGCAGCACCGCCATTTTACATTAATTTTACGAACTTGGTCTTTGGGGAAGGCATGCTCTTGTAATACTGGGAATTGGTGCTGTATCTATTCATATGGAAGTGAACAATGCATTTGCTGTGACGACAAGTTCGTATACTGATCACGTGATGGTTATCTCTTATCTGATTTTTCTTCATTTCCTATAAGAAAACATGAAACTCTTGAAACTTATATAGCTCTCACCGAGTCACCACACAAGTAAGAACAATCCCAGAAACCGAAAATATCTATCTAAAGAGGTAAGGTAAGTACAGAAAAAGAAAAATACAACTATATCCAAGTCCAACAACAAGAAAAAAGTGCTTTCATGTATGAATAAGACGCAAATCGCATAACCAATAACAATCGAATTATCCAAAATATAATATGACGGTCAAATGGTGACAAAAACAAATTTTAAATGAATCATCCGGTGGTTGTTGAATAGGGATGAGCATGTTAATGAGCTAAGAGATGAAAAAAGTTGGCTTTCATTTGAAAGAAGGGTAACTGAAACTAGTGAGGAACCTGGAACAGGGGATGTTAATTTGATTACTGATGACTCTGCTTATCATGGTAATAGCATTGTTAGGTTGTTTTATACTAGGAAGGTTCGTCCATGCAGCTCAAGTCAAAAAACGGTATGACGTTTTCACGTTTATGGAGAAGCAACTGGATTATGTCAAGGAAAACCTTGATCAGCAGATGTGATAGACAATGCTGGTTGTCGTAGTAATAGCACACTGTAAAGCTGTTTTGTTCTAGAAGGCTCGTGCACATGGAGTAAGTAGTTTCTTGTTTTAATTATATCTTTAATGATATAGCAGCAGGACTGAAGTCTTTTGTTCAGCATTATTGGATTTGCTGATTTCCTGGCATGGAACAGATACTTTCAATTGTTCAATGAATTACATGATTTTAGCTTGAGATCATCCACTATCTGCATCAAACTTGAGAACAAGATTATTTTGAGCCGACTTAAACATACTTCCGTTGTTTTCTATTCTTTGATGTTTGTGATGTTTTTTACGAAGTCAGGTTCCTATTCTTTGATAAAATTGGAAATGTATGCTCAACCAATTATTTTGATTAATTGCACTCCCTTGGAGGAGTAAACTGAGAGGAATATATCATCTACATAATTCTATTCCCTAGCAACCATTTTAGGCAGAATAAAATTAAGAAGTTGTGAAGGGTATTTTTTCGTTATCTGAATACCAAAGAAATCAAACAATTACATATAACACAAATGAAAAAGAAATTCAGAAAACACTTTTCTCGCAATTGATAAATTGGTGCTCTTACAAATTCCTTTCCAATATATACTAATTCCTTCTTCTGCTTGTGAAGATATTGGTTGAATTGAATGATAAAGGAATGTATCCGTCTCTTATTATCAACATGTTCATACCGATGAGTTTAGGGAAGGCATTCTCAAATAGCATTCCGATGAATTCTGGAATTCTTGTCGAAGTAGATGCTAATGTAAAAGCAAAAAGCTATACAGACTGACCGCATAGATGGTTGTGCTATGTGAAAATTTTAAAAAGTGGGATCTTCGTCTTGCGGTTTTATTATCTGTCATCAAAACTTTGTCATCGTCTCTAACATATTTCCAGCCTATCCACTAGTCCTAGACATGGAAAATAAAGGCGGGGCTGGCTTGAAAACTAAACGGATCCGTGGGGTGGCTTAAGCCTATTTTTTAGGTATGAATTTTTTTCGCCAAACTTACAACCATGGTAAAAATTTGAGTTTTTCTAGACTTTGGGCTTGCTTAAGCCAGCCCAAGTCTATAGGTAGTTCCGCCCCTGCAACTGAGCTTTGTCTTCACTCGAGTGGCATCCTCCGCCATGACTGAATCCACGCAGAAAAATATCCGGTTGCTGTTTTCCTTGTAGGTGTTTCTTCATATGGTAACCATCTTCCCCATCGTCAATAAACTTAGTTGTACTGTCATGGATTTTATACCCTAGTTTTTCGGTATAAAACTTAATGGCAGCATGATTACTTAGACGAACTTGAATAGAAACATATTTAGAACCATATTGTTTCACCATAGTGTTCTCAACAACATTCATGAGTTTCCTCGCAATGCCTAATTTCCTGTGAGACGGATGAACACCTAAACACGAAATATAACCCTCACATTCTTCTACGTCTTCTTCTGCTTCCTCGTCGTCGTATTTTTCTTCTTCCTCGTTGTCTTCTTTCACTCTTTCTTGTTCTATTACTAGGTCTTCATATTGTTCTTCAACTAACATCTTAGCAACAACGTATCCAACAATACGACCACCATATATAGCGACATAAAAAAGCTGAGGCCATGAGAGTAAAGAATCAGCGAAAAAAGAAGAATACGTGGCTGCATCTTCATTCGGAAAACAAAGCAAGTCACAAGATTTAATCTTTGGTATATCACCAACCCTTGCGTTTCTGATGTAAACCATGATTGTCCGTACAGTGATTCCTGGGGGAAGAAGAAAACAATGAGCCCAAGATATAATAAAAGAGATATATATGGTTATATATACAAAACACCTAGAATTCTAACCATAGTGATATTTCCTAAATAGAAACCAACCTAAACACAGTTTTGGGAAACAAGGCTGTTTTGGGAAACGGTCTGAGCAAATCGCCCAAAAACAAAGAGGCCCTTTATTCATTTTACTCAATCTAGTGGGAAATTTAGAAATCGTACTATATATGCAAACTCCATTGCCCATCGTTAGATATAATGTTGTGTGTGTTTTGGTTTCCAATATTTTAGGTGAATCATTTAAAACCCTGAGTAAAAAATATTCTATATATATGTTTATTATAATTGTAATTGCATAAACTAAGCAAAGAATTTTAGTATACTTTTGTGTCTAGCTAAGTTATCTAACGTCTGAAGTAAAGAATAGTCCGCAAACTAGAATTTGCCAAAGTCGGTTCATAGCAGTGCGAACTGATTCTAGGTAACCTACTAAGTTTGTGTATACTTGCAAGTCAAGTACACTTGTATTCCAAGTATTTGTAGTCTGTAAATAGACATGTCTAATATCATTTGTAATTGAGAAGAAAATCATTAAAAAGTCTATGTTTTCATGATTTCACATATGTAACTCAGTGAAACATAACTCATGTATTTGTGGAAATTCGTTTCTATTCTTCAATTTATTTTTTCTATACTTTTACTGTAATAAACTGTGGGTTTACTACAACCAGATTACTACCATTACATCGAAGAATAAGAAAAAAAACTGAACAATAATATTGGAATTCAATCTTCAATGTGAATGAGAATTACATAGCAGAAGCCAAGAAAATCAACATTTCCAGAGGAGATGGAGAACTTTGTTGTTGGTGATGATGCTGATATTGAACCGCCAGTAGCTTCTCCCATTATTTTGTTGTTTTCGCTGTTAATTATGCTTTCTTTCCTGGTGGGCACTAGTAGAAAGCAATACTACATATGTGCATTGGACAGACCGGACTCCGGAGGCTAGTGTTTAGATTTGGAGCTTTCCATTTGTAGGAAACAAAATTGGAATGGGCATTATGTGTATCCCCTAATTGCTAGGCATATCATGCAACTGCGTGGCCAGGCGTTTGGAATGTACCTACAAAGGCACGCACATCTAGTTCCAAACCAAGTCGTTTTCAATGTCAGATTGGCAATAGCCCGCTGAAGATGGATGGGTTAGGTAAACTAGTTCTTCTTGTGCAAATTAGGTAGGTGGGTGTTTCCATCACTCACTAGCACGGCTAAAATGCAATAATGGTATGATAAAAAAGACTCACTAATTCGAAAAGTCAGAAGAACAATGTGTAGCTATGTTTGGTTCTAGTCAACTCTTAATCCCCCACAAGAATCAATGTTTTTTTTCCCTCATATTTCCTTAAGCTTTAAAATCCCAAAATCAAAATTTCCTTTAGCTACAGAAATAATCTCACTGTTACATATAATGCAGCGAAGGACCATTCGTCTTAAGGAAAACAAAAACCTGCAATTATGAAAATTCTATTCGGATAAATAAAGAAACTGTTTAGTCAGCGAAGGACCAGTTCCATAGAAATGGTCGCCATGAGTTGAAACCTAGCTTTGATTAAGAACACGACCAAATTTTAAAGACTAGCTTATCTACGTTTGTATTCTCTTTGGTTCTCTAATTTGGGTATCACCTAACCCATTTTAACTTGAGTTAGGGGTTGACCTTGCTTTGTCATGAATGTAGCAAAGCTGCAACACCTAACTGCTTTGTAACAGCAACTTAGCTATCTTAACCAATTTTCGCTCCTCATCATTCTGTTAATGCTTAAGCCTTGCCCCTTTAGCAAATGAAGTCTGAGCAACAAGTGCAAAACCCAAAAAGCAGCTAGTTTATTTTTTTTTCCCATCAAAGATAACATTGTATCAAAGCTAAAATAAAAGTTCACATCATAACTATTTCACTCAAAAGACATACACCAACATGAACTAACCACATAAGGAAAACATAAGACATCCACAAACATGCGTCATAACTATTGCACAAAACATAGTAGACAAGATAAGCAATTTACTGTCCTCTTGCAATGTAAGTCGCAGCTGCTGCAGCAAGGATAGTGGTCGCGGAAGATACCAATGCCCAAATTTTAGAATTCTTCTTAGCAGACTTGTTCAGTTTTTTTAAAACACCACCGTACTTCAATTTCAACCTTTCAATTTCATCAAAACTTGCTTGAATCTTCATCTTCAACTGATCGCCTTTTTTCACATCAACAGTAACCTTGTCTATTTCTTTCATGATTTCAGCTTTCACTTCTTCCATCACTTTACCTTCAATTTCCTTGTTCTCTACATCGAACTTCTCAGTAATCTCAGATTCAAGTTCTTCTTTAGATTTCTGCAGTGTATTGATTTCATCACTGTGTTGTGTTTCTGTGTTTTGATGGTTTTTTTGTTGTTTCTTCTGTGATTGTTTCTTCTTCGCCATTGATTTTTCTTTTAGGGTTTAAGATGAAGAGATTGGAGATAAGATGTTAGGGTTTTATCTTTTGGTCAAAGAAGCTAGAAGTTTCACTAAAAACAAAAAAAAAAAAATGGTTTCACTTTAGTGAAGTACACAGACTGAATTTCAAAATATAGGTTTGAGTCACGAGTACGCCAAGTTCCTCAGAAAATACTGTCAGTCGAAGAATACGATACAGCCGTTAGATGAAATCTAAGTTAGCGTAAATTAAACGGGTTAGATCTCCTGTCTTATAAGCAGTAGTGTCTTCTACTAGGGCATCCGTGTTGTGCCTCACTTGTCTGAGTTGTGAATAATAACCCTAAAAACACAAAACAAACATCCAATTTGTGCCTCCTCACTCGTCTCGTCTGTGAGTTCAAGAGCCGATCCGGAAACCATCAACCACAGGATCTGAAAACTCTCTGAGATGACTCGCCTACAAAACATTGACGGCGCCGAGGATGCGATTGTAGAGGTCGCAGCCAGGAATGCCATGGCGGACAACAAACAATGGAGGCGTTGTCTTATGAGGCCAGTTTTGATGCGCCCATATGTTTCAAGCACCACCAACAAGTTGCTTAATTAGAAAATGTTGTCATCAAATTCAAAATCAATGCCTCAGCATTATCAAATAATTATCCCATCCACCACATACACGAGTAAGTATTATTAGTGCATAACGAAATCGATTTAACGCATTAAACTGATGAAGGGAAATTGCGGGTCCTTCTAGGTAGGACTAAACAAAAATTTATTCTAATTGATATCTATCCTCCTTAGATGCATCATGAAACTACACTTACAATCCCCATTGCAGTTTATCTGCCACCAAAAGTCTTGTCTAAATTACCATGAAACATACCAAGGTGGTACTAGAAGTCTACTTGCCCATGTACAAAAAAGATAGTTTTTGATGTAGTCTTGCTACACCTGGTAATTAGGTTCATAAACCGCAGGAATTAAGGGAACCATGTCCGATCACTAGGTGTGCTTTGGTACATTGAATTCTCATAACAGAACTTCTCCTCTTGATAATTTTACTTCTGGTAATCGGTTCACATACATCTAGAGAAGTAACATTATTGATAGATGTTGAAGATTTGAACATAAACAATCGTACTCTTTCATAATGTCGTTAGTAATATGTAAACTAAGTCACAACAAGAGTAATTAAAGATCTCTTACAATTTGTAATTTCATTTTGACACAGGTAGAGTACCATAAAGCCTCACTAACTCATCACCTTCTCCTTCTTTGACTGGAATTATCTGCACCTTCCAATAATCGTATCTTTTAGTCGGAGAACTTCTGTTATTGCTAGCTTTTGTTTTTCTCTTTTAACTCAAGAGCTTGGGTTACAAAACCGAAGAGCAATGCGGAGGCTATGAAGTTGAATGGTTATTGGAATTTCACATTTTTGAGCGGAAAAGTCATAGTGCGGAGATATATTGTCGTTGTTGGTAATGTTATTCAACCATCTTCTCCCATGATTTTGCTCCTGCTGAGATGATTGTGATTTAAGTTTTGTACACACAGGGTACTTGAGTTAGTCCGGAAGTGCTAGTCATAGTTGTCCAATTTATCACCATTCTACTCCCCAACAATCATCTTAGACATAACTAATTCAAGAAGGTATTTTTCGTTATCTCCAAATCCAAGGAAATCGCAACCAACTCCATAAACACGAATGAAAAATAAATTCAGAAAACACATTTTACAATTTCTCCGTAAATAAATTTAATTTTGTTTATACGGTGCTCTTACAAATTCGTTACTGTTCTTATAAATACCAACTCTTTGAATTTGCATTCCTTCTTCCGCTCGTGAAGATGTGAATTGAATGACAAAGGAATGTTATCCGGCGGCTTCAAAAGAAAATGGGTAAATGCGAGATCCATATGATCCCATCCCATCCAAGAAACAAGAGAAATATTGTTATCCCCAAAGCAAACAAGCCCAAGAAATGACAGATAATCTCAACAAAAGTAACCTGCCAGCTTTGTAGACTAGCAGATGAAAACTGAAAGGAGTTTGTCGAGAGAATACCAAGGTAGAATCAGAGTCAAAATTAAGACTTTGAGAGGAGAAATCATTATGCTATGGTTGTTTATTGAAATAGCGCCACTTTCTTCTTCCATGATTGTGTTGCGTTGCTGTTGATGTTAACTAAAGATTAGTATTGTGTGATTCTTTGATTTAAGGGTTAGGGTTTCCTTACTCTCCTTCCTTTCTGTAGATAGACGGAGGCACAGTTTTTTTTGGATGCTTTAGACAACAATACTACTTATATTGTATTGCTTTAGGGTTAATTAACTACCGTTGATTTCAATTTTTACCATTTTATCTAACGGCTGAATTTAAGTACTTGACCAACCGTAATTACTTTTATACACTGGTTCTTGGTGGTAAAAAAGTTTCTTCTCTGTTACCGTTGGTATCATCTCTTTTCTGCATCAAACTCAGGGAAGGACCGAAATGGAGACAAATGGGTCGGCCAACCCCACTTGATCTTGAAGTTTGACTAAATTAGGCTTATAATTTTTGTAAATTATGTGTCTAGGGGGGGCAAATATGTATGATAAAATTAAATATATACTTAATGGGGGCAAAATTACTAACTAAATCAATAAAAATGCATCAAATACATACATAGATATGAAAAACAATTTAAATTATTTTCTCTGGATTAATTAAAATTTTTATAACTCAGATTTTTACTTAAAAATTGAAATAAGAACAATTAAAATGCAAAAAAAAAAAAAAAAATCGTGCGGCCTTCGGCCGCCTACACACATACCTGAACTTTACTATGTGAATTTGCCCCCGGTTAAGAAAATGTCTGCCTCCGTCATTGAGATTCAAACTTCAGGAAATTTCATTCACTACAACAAGACTATATATGTTTAGCTGAGGAATTAAGCCTGTTACCATATTCGTCTATGTTTTCCGTCGATTCTTAGTCGGGGCAAACTGTATAGCTAGTCGTGTATGTTTCTAGATCATACTTTTGTACGTTCTCAAGTTCATTTGTATTTTGCAGGAAGGATATCTTAGTTAAAATACATTAGAAAGATGTAATTCCAAAGAAAAGAAAGACAGGAGCAATGGAATGACTTCAATAAGCACTCTAGAGATCAAAATCCAGTTTTATCATTCGTTTGACAGAAATACTAGTGGTGCCTTCATATTTACATCTCACCTAATAAGTAGGTACTATAGAGAGTCATTCTGGATTGTGGCTCATTACAATCAACAAACAATAAGCATAACCGGGAGATCTGTGTTATCTCGATGAGGGGGTCTAAGTTGCAACTTCGTTTGGACTTTGCAGGAATTGGATAACTTTACAAATGAACTTACAATTAGAAAAGGCTAGGAAAGCTAGAGAGTTAAATGAAAGATATTTTACTTGTTAAAAGACATCAGAAAATTCAAACTTCAAAAAAAAAAAAAAAAAAAAAAAAAAAAACAGAATATTCAAATAGGGGTTAGTGCCCAACTAGTCGCTCCGATACTAACCAAAAACTTTGTAAAAGTTTTATAATTGACCAAAAAAAAAAAAAAATATTTAAAAAAGAGTATATATCTTATTTCACAAGAATTTACTTTCACAAGTTACTTACTTGCAGGAGGTGCCACACACATGTCTCGGCTCTGTTTTAGGCCGAGTTCTTTACTTATTAGAGTTTTTTTCCAAGCCCACATGTTCTTTACTCTATTTAGTTACACTACACCAAAACCATGATTTTGTCACAGGGCATATATGTAACTGATTAAATTTGTAACACATATACGCCGTTAGAGAAACGCTGTGATATTAATTGTTATCGTTTTTTGTAACAGTTTTGACTGTGACAAATTTTTTTTACAGTCACAGTTGTGAACTGTTACAATAGTTAATAGTAACAGTTAAGCTAATTTTAGGAGACCGACACGTGGCTCATTTGTCACAATAATTATAACAGATTTAATTGTTATTCAAACTTTGCAACAATTCGATGATGACACGTGTCTTACACCGCCAGGTAGGCAACTATTAAATTTTGCCGCGTGTCACTTTTTGTTACGACTGCAATAACAAATATAAGTGTTGCATACTTTTTTTGCAACAAATCCTTATGGACACTGTCATATTTTTGTCGCTATTATCTGTAACGGTTAAACTGTTACTCTCATTTGTACAAAGATTAAGATGATGACACGTGTTGTTTTTCTCATAGATTTTGGTCACAGTTAACCCCGTGACAATTCTATCAATTACTATTAAAAAAAAGGCAGCCGGAGGTCATTCTCATGGACACGACCTTCCGATTCACAGCACCGCACAATTAAACCCCGAAACATGTGCCCGTAATACAACAACCGATGTTTCAGCCCGCAATACAATACAACATCCGAACAAAAAAATAAGTCCGACCAAACTAATAGACACCAACAACCTATTGCGGTTCTTGGATCGTGAACTATACCGAATGCCCTACACAGATAAACAAAATAACCAAATCGCATGAGAATAAATGCGAAACAATCGACCAATTAGCGGACTGACCAATATATGGACATCACAAATATTTAAGCAAAAACATTAAATTCAAAGATAGTATCTCTTACTTTGTACAAGAATCTCATGAAATCGACCCAATAGATTTTAGAGATTTGTTTGACTTGCCTCCACTTGCGGGGTCTTTCCTCCCTTGGGGTAAGGAGTACCTTGACGAACCGCACCACCTTTCTTGCCATCAAGACTCCGCAAAAATGTGGACAAATAAGAAGATGGAAGCAACATACAATCCAACGAAGCAAGCAAAATGGAAAGAGATTTTCACCGACTCTCGAGGAGTTTCTACTTAAACATTTTTGTGCAAGTCTCTTATTTCCCTATAAGAAACACATAAAGTTGTAGTTGGTAAGGAGTGGCAAATACGAGAGAACTCTTACTCAAGCTAATCATGGAAGTACTAAAAACGACAACATTCCTAGCCAAAAGTAAACCACAAGGTTGGACAATGCACGAAAAGCAAGGGGCGTGGACAAATTATGAGACATGATCAACAAAGCGATTTTGAGAATATTAAAGTAGTCACTCCTAACGCAGACTTTATGTAGAGATGATGAGCGCATATAGGCTTTCATGAACCTGAATATCATTGTAGTTACTAATCCAAGGATGACACCGCTTAACGATGTCATTAAGCCTTTCATCCGCATCGTGTCAGATTAATTAGAAGTTAGAAACCTATTTTTAATGACCAAAGCTAAAGAAGCCTAATTTTATTTTCGAATAACATGATCAGCACCCAAGAGAGTAAAAAATCACCTTGTTTCACAAAACCAGACGAGCCAAAATCAATGGCCTTCAATTGCGAGTTTTCATCAACAAAAAATTAAGATTCAATCAAACCACTACACTTGGTTAGCAATATAAAAAAGTAAAAGAACAAGAATGTTAAGAGAAATAACTCATATGTTTGGTAGGATAACTTGGAACAAGATCCACGCCGGACACTACCGATTGACAAAGACCAAGACTTACCGATTTATCTCAAACAAACCACTATTTGGCATTCATCCTACACCGAAAGTGAAGCGGGATGTGAGCTTTGCACGATTCGGTGTTTGCGAGAAGATACAATCAATCTTCATCCGAATTGTCAAAGGTGATCTTTGTCGCCTTTGGAGCATCTGCGATAATTTCCTTGAAGTGGGTTCCATAGAGCTTAGATTCTGAAACAAGTAATTGAGATATTAGTCATGCGGCTACTGCAATCAAGCAAAATTTCGACACGAGAACATATTATCATCAAGCACTTTAGTCATTGCACTCTCATAGCATTCCACATATCGATATGCTTAAAGCATGGCCCAGCCTACTCCCCAACCATGTTATGAATTCACATGAGAAAAAAAAAAATGCAAGAAAAGTTGTCCAATGTGAGACGATCACCTTTTTCTTCACATGAGTGCCAAACTTCATAAGGGATTCGAGGCACAACTTGTCCGGCTTCTCTAAGAACATTCACCAACTCCCAATGAGACCCCGTGGTGGTGCTCACATTAAAACTTATATTGAACTTAATATAATGAATTCCAAAAGAAAAAGCATATTTTTTGCCTTCTCACTATATTTTTGGAATGGTGGAAAGGAACTTACAAAATGGTCTTGAGATCATACCTGTTTTTCGTGCATGAAGAAAGTATGAGCCACACCCTTTTACCCAGCTCTGCCGATTCTCCCGAGTTCGTGAACATAGTCCTCGATGGTAAGAGGAAAGCCGTAGTTGATCACTACTTCGACATCGTGAATATCCAATCCTCGAGCCGGCTACATCGGTAGCTATCTGCGGCAGACATTTAAATGTTAACTAAATAAATCTTTTTGTGGGTATATATTCCACCAAGACAAACAATCACCCTCCCTCTCTCCCTTTCTCAATCATGTTGCCATTAAGTGATTATTTTATTTGAGCATTTACAAATACAGATAAACACTAAATCAACCTTGACTCACGTACATATTGGATTTTTGGTCCTAAGTCGACCCCTATCACACAAACTCTGCTTATCATTGAGAAATATGCCCATGGGCATCATGTAGTAAGTGACTTTACCATTAATGGGCAAGTACCATCTTTGAATAATGCAAGTGATCTTGTACGCTCACCCCGAGCTTTATCTCCATGCACGAGAAACAACCTTCCAAAATTGTGTAATCAAGTATGGGATGTTAGCTTTCAAAATAATAATATATTGTACAATGGGAAAGTTCATCATTTGACACAACTAAATATTATTTCGGGAAGTATGCTTCGCATGTGATTGTGTGATCCACAAAATAGTGAAACAAATGAAACCTACAAAATAAGGGTCAATGTCAACATAAGAGGAACTAACTTAGACAAATGTCAAGGGAACAAGGGTCTTACTTCCTTTGGAGCATGCTTTCCACGCGAGAGCACACCTTTTCCCCTTCGCTAATAAAGAGCACACCTTTTTCCCTCTTCCTTTATCCTAAGCTAGGGACCGGCATTGCAATTGCAATGGCGGAGTTAAAAAGGGTGTGGTCAACATATAAAAGAACAATAGAGAAACTACATTCCATAATTAAAATAGGAGCACAAACATTGTCTTTCGCAAAAAAAAGGCGCACATCCACACTATGCCAAAAGGCATTTGCTCCATAAAAATTACATGCGCCATCACACATGTAGCAAAAGCTGCACTATGTGCTTAAAACAAACAATAACTAAACCATAAGAGATTGCTCCACAAATACAATAAAGCATGTAACTTAAGGAGCTCCAAAAGCTAAAATCAGACACATCATATTCATTGAGGTGATCGACGGTGGCATGCCATTTCATGTGCTACCCTAGGTACAACATTTAACCTCTTGACCCTTGGCCCAAGGGGAAAATATGTCATTACCTTGGAAGGTTCACTCGAGGACAACTCTACACCATTAGGCATCCCATATTGAGGATCGGCGGCGGGATTTGGCGAAGACCGGCTGCGTTGTTGGAGTTTTCACCCGTACTCATCTACCAAAAATGAGAAAATAAATAAGAAGTTAAACTTACATCAAAAAGGTAATATAAGATTAAGCGGCTACCCATATCATAAATACTTCCAAGGACAAAAATTGTCACAAACAGTCTTTTACCCATAGGACTTACATCACTATACTCGAATCTTCTCCAAGAAAAGCATCCCAACTGGCTTGGTGATTGCCATCACGTGGTGGTGGTATCAAGTCCATGGAAAACCCGATTGTTTCATTTACCGAGGTTCTTCTCCATGACAGATCCTTCAATGTACCTTGCCCCGTATCGATTGCAAATTGACATTTCATTAGAAAAGAGATGTGTTATACAAAATAACAAACATCACATGAGCAAGGCCAAATTAATGCTAAGAACTCTGCATTGCACTTATAATTGGGACTAAAGTTTCCTTGTATCCATCGGTTCAGAAGTAATGAACAACTAAAGATTATCACCCTAATAAACTACCATTAAAAAACTAACAAGGGTTAAAACAAACCCACTTCTCCTATTTGTTCATCCAAAGAGGTCACACAATGAACAACTAAACATTATCACCCTACTAAACTACCATTAAAAAAACTAAGACACAAACTGAATTCAATTCTCCTATTTGTTCATCCCGATTCGATTAGATACAAAATTAAGACCTGAAAAAAAAAAAATATTAAAAATAAAAAACAAACCCACTACTCCATTTTTGTTCATCCAGTCAATTAGATTTTTGCTTTCTACAAATTAAGAACCCTAATCTGACACAACAAATTAAAAATAAAAAGAAATAGACACAATTATTAGAGCATCATTATGTGAAAAACAATAAAATTAAACCCAAACGTATAGATCGGAATCTATTCGGTGAAAGTGGGGGATAAACAAGAACAGAAAACAAGCGATTAGTTTCATCAACGAGATGAAAAAACAAGCGATACTTACATCTTTCACAAATCGGAGTTATAGATCCGTAGTCACGGACAAATTTGCTTGAGAAAGCTAGGGTTTCTTCTTCTTCGTTAAAAGAAACGAGAAGATTTGAGTGAAAATGGTTCGAGAGAAAGATAGAGTTTTTTTCTCTTACTCAGAGAGAGACGAGATGGTTTGATCGAAATTGGGAAGAGTTGGGAAAGGGATAAGGCCAAGTCCTGTGGTTGAGCTTTGTCCATCAGAAAGGAAAGGTTTAACGGTTAAGATTTGTCCATAAAAAAACAGGGACGACTAGGATTTTATTTAGGTTGTCATACGGATTAAGGGAGTGTGTGAGAAGCATGTGTGTTCTTTCGAGAAGCATGTGTTTTTAGAGAAAATCACAAAATGTCCAAATGAAAAAAGCCACTTTTTGTAAGTTAGACATATTTTAGCATGTGTGTTCTTTTGATGATCGAGTATCGATTTTGTTGGGTTAAATTCTTTGCTCTCAATGCTCTAAATTCTAGATAAAAATGTAATGTGGGTATCTTCGATCATACAATTCGGACTAGTAATCGTTTAATAACATCGATGGAGCTTCAACATTTAGTTGAGTTTAATTTAGAGAAAATGACAAATTGTCCAAAAGATTTTACCATCAAGTTAAGAGAGAAATAGAGATAGACTTGAGTTTCTCATTTTGATGACTAAAGATGTAGAATATCTAATTTTACCGTCTTAGGTTGAGAAATAACTAGAGATAGGCATGAGTCTCTCGTTCAGATGAAATGGATCAGAAATACATCAGTTTTCAACATCCCATGTTCAAAGATTACTAGAGTTATACCTGAGTCTCTCGTTCGGATGAACCTGGATAAGAAATATATCGGTTTGACATCCCTGGTCCAAAGATTACTAGAGTGAGACACGAGTCTCTCGTTCGGATGAACGGGATAAGAAATGTATCGGTTTCGACATCCCCGGTTCAAAGATTACTAGAGTGAGACACGAGTCTCTCGTTGGATGAACGGGATAAGAAATGTATCGGTTTCGACATCCCTGGTTCAAAGATTACTAGAGTGAGACCCGAGTCTCTCGTTCGGATGATCCGGATCGAGAAATAGATCGGTTTCCAACATCCCTGGTTCAAAGATTACTACAGTGGGACCTGAGTCTCTCGTTCGGATGAACAAGATAAGAAATATATATCAGTTTCGACATCCCATTTTCAAAGATTACTAGATTTAGACCTGAGTCTCTCGTTCGGATGAACAAGATAAGAAATATATATCAGTTTCGACATCCCTGGTTCAAAGATTACTAGATTTAGACCTTAGTCTCTCGTTCGGATGAACTAGATCAGAAATATATCAGTTTTCAACATCCCTGGTTCAAAGATTACTAGAGTGAGACCTTAGTCTCTCGTTCGGATGAACTGGATAAGAAATATATCAGTTTCGACATCC
This sequence comes from Papaver armeniacum, assembly GCA_023531295.1. Taxonomy (NCBI): domain Eukaryota; kingdom Viridiplantae; phylum Streptophyta; class Magnoliopsida; order Ranunculales; family Papaveraceae; genus Papaver; species Papaver armeniacum. Next base: position 162,175 of record JAJJWW010002574.1, read on the forward strand.
CTGGTTCAAAGATTACTAGATTTAGACCTGAGTCTCTCGTTCGGATGAACAAGATAAGAAATATATCAGTTTCGACATCTCAGGTTCAAAGAATACTAGATTTAGACTTGACTCTCTCGTTCAGATGATCTGGATCAAAAGTAGATCAGTTTTCAACATCCCTGGTTCAAAGATAACTAGATTTAGACTTGAGTCTCTCGTTCGGATGAACAAGATAAGAAATATATATCAGTTTCAACATCCCATTTTCAAAGATTACTAGATTTAGACCTTAGTCTCTCGTTCGGGAACAAGATAAGAAATATATATCAGTTTCGACATCCCATTTTCAAAGATTACTAGATTTGAAACCCTGGCCGCGAGTTGACTACTCTAAGTCAGAAACTCGGTAAGAACGACGAATCCATCCATTTACAGGTAAGATTCCTTCGAGATATTCTACGAAACCTTAGAAAACCATGTTTCTGCATATTGTATGCGTATCAGGCTCCGAGATCGAAACCCGACCGCGAGTTAACTACTCTAAGTCAGAAACTCGGTAAGAACGACGAGATATTCTACGAAACCTTAAAAAAACCCTATTTCTGCATATTGTATGCGTATCAGGCTCCGAGATCGAAACCCGGCCGCGAGTTGACTACTCTAAGTCGAAACTCGGAAGAACGACGAATCCATCCATTTACAGGTAAGATTCCTTCGAGATATTCTACGAAACCTTAAAAAACCATGTTTCTCGCATATTGTATGCGTATCAGCTCCGAGATCGAACCCTACCGCGAGTTGACTACTCTAAGTCGAAACTCGGTGAAGAAACGCATTTAATCCATCCATTTACGGGTAAGATTCCTTCGAGATATTCTACGAAACCTTAAAAAAACCATGTTTCGCATATTGTATGCGTATCAGGCTCCGAGATCGAAACCCGCCACGAGTTGACTACTCTAAGTCGAAACTCCGGTAAGAACGATTTAATCCATCCATTTACGGGTAAGATTCCTTCGAGATATTCTACGAAACCTTAAAAAAACCATGTTTTCGCATATTGTATGCGTATCGAGCTCCGAGATCGAACCCACCGCGAGTTGACTACTCTAAGTCGAAACTCGGAAGAACGATTTAATCCATCCATTTACGGGTAAGATTCCTTCGAGATATTCTATGAAACCTTAAAAAAACCCTATTTCGCATATTGTATGCGTATCAGCTCCGAGATCGAAACCGGCCGCGAGTTGACTACTCTAATTCTTAAACTCGGTAAGAACGACGAATCCATCCATTTACAGGTAAGATTCCTTCGAGATATTCTACGAAACCTTAAAAAAACCATGTTTCTGCATAGTGTATGCGTATCAGGCTCCGAGATCGAAACCTGGCCGCGAGTTGACTACTCTAAGTCAGAAACTTGGTAAGAATGACGAATCCATTTAGACCTGAGTCTCTCGTTCGGATGAATTGAAGAAGGATTATAACTCGATTTACTTTTTTATGTATAAAATTCAATCTAGATGATTATTTTCTCCAAATCATGGAAACTGAAAATAAAATAAATTATTTTCTAAATAAAATTTAAAAAAAAAATTAAAAAAAAAAAAAAAAAACTCCATATTGGAAAATTATAAAAGATACATTAGGGATTTTTTTTTAAAGCATGAAAATAAATATGGGTAAATTTATAATATAAAAATAAATAAAATGTAAAGGACTCGTTTGTAGCCACAAGATTTTATAGACTTTTGAGAAACAAATGATATCCAAACGTGTCACAAGATAAGAAAGATAGAGGAAACCTAAACCTAAAAAAAAAATCGCAAGTATCAAAAGCTTCTTCTTTCATTAGAGCTTTTCCCCCTCCCTGCTTCACTTTGCCGCTCAATTCCCCCTCCCATTGTCAAATCACCGAGAAAACAGATTCAAAATCATTCAAATCTATTGTAATTCAGTTCCCCCAATAGTCCCCCCAATTTCCAATCTAATTCTCTATTTAAGAGAGTATGATACTCTCTTCTCAACCACACCTCTCTCATGTTGCTTTAGAATTCAGTTGTAAATCATCCATTCTAGTTTTTCTTCCTCTTTCAAAAGGTGATTTTCAATTATATTGGGTTTCTTTTTATCTCAGGTTTTGATATTATATTGGGTTTCAATTTAAGACATCTCAAAATAGCTAAAATTTGTAACCTAGAATCTATTATTACATTACGCCTTCGCTTTTTTGTTTCAATTTAGCAATGAAATGGCTAATGATTTGCATAATCGGTACAAATTAGCTTCATTTTAAATTTTCCTTCAATTTTGTTTACAATTTTGATGGAACCTGTTGTTTGTTCATACAGACTACTGGGTTATAATCTGCCTTAAATTTTTGCTTATAGAATGGTAATGTTTTAATTGAGAAGTATGTGTAAAGTGCTAATTTTTGGTTTTAGAATCTGTTTTTGGATCTCAATTTTTTCTCATTGTTTGTTGCGGATGAACAATGCGGTTTGGTCTTGTACCTAATCCCGATGTTGATCCTCAAGCTGGTCATGAAGATGATCATGAAGTTGTTCTTGCAGTTGGGATGAAATTACTTTGGTGACTATAGATGAAGCCGGGTAGACCTTATGGTGACAACTATGCAAAGCTTGCTACTCTTGTTGGTAAGCTTGTACGAGCACTGCATCCCTCTTAAGTTCAGATTGGAGAAACGTTCCCCCGAGGTTTTCAAAGATTCAATTTGGGATGGTTTGATGGTAAATTCTAAAGGGCACCGATCTATTTAATCTATAGTGTTATAACTTAATCATGTTCCCCGACATCTCTCTCTCTTGTAAATTTCACTGAAGTTTACATTCGCCGTGCCATCAAATCTTGTCCGCCCGTAGTTGAAGGTGGTTATTCACAAAAATTTAGGACATACAAGTACAAGTTAAGAAAGACTCTTAAAGGAAAAAGCCGCTTTGAAGATATATTGAGTGCAAAACCTCGAGGGTGTCACCTTCCCTTTTGGGAAGCTTTTGTTGAAAACGAAAGCAAACCTGAATCTTCCGCAAAAACGAGCAAAGTACAAGGAAAATTGTGAGAAGAATACACTCGAGACACACTCTTGGTAGACTATCATATGCTCAAAAATCTCATAACCTTGTAAGTATTGTATTCAATACCTCTTCTTGATAAATTGAATTAAGTTGTTGTTGTCGTCATGGAAACTTATAATCTTTTGTTGTTTTCCCAAATATATGACTACAACAATTGAAAGATGGAGACTTTGTTCTTTGGACGTCCGAAAGTTGGATGGAGGGGCACAAAGGAAGAAATGGAGTCATACATCCTAGTCTTTGTTGAAAAATATGTGAGCATACTTGTGTGTCAAGTGGTTTTGCATGTATATTTATGGATGGTGATGTTAATATTTTGCTTGTAATCTTTGTAGGAACAAGTGAAGATAGCCCATGAGAAGAGAAAGAGCCTTGCCAAAGTTGGTGACTTATCCGCTATGGACTTTGAGAACGATGCAGTCGATGTATTTGGCCCCGATAAAGGGAAAGGATGTTTTCGTGCCTTCTCGTCACAGTTGTCAAAGAGCCAAGCCGTAATGACAAGACTTGCAAAGACAGGTTAATGCGAGTAAAGCAAGCTCAAGTGAAGGACCCAAGGAGGACAAGTGTGTTGGTAGACAAAATCAACAAACATCAAAGGTGAGTTTAACGGTATATTACCATCTCTCAATTTTGAACTGTTACATAGAACTCCATATCTAACCATTTCAATTATGTTGGTCATGGTGCAGATTTCCATGATTATGTAGCCATTCAACAACTCAATCACCTCCAAAGGAACAATGTACCATATGTTGAGGCTTCTAGTACTACAAATGTTGGCTCAACTTCTAGTGTTGTTGATGCTATGGGAATTATGAGCTTAACAATGGAAAGATTCAATATGTGAACCTCGCTTAACAAAAAGAAGAAGGTAAAATGCTAAAGGCTATATCATGCGAGGATCAAATGGCGGGATGTTTCATGGAGTAGCCCTTGCGGTAGAGATGAGAGGAGGGTGCGATTGAAACCATTTTGGATGACACTTGTCTTGATATGATGCACCACGGGGGATGAATACTCGGACATTGAAGGATCTTTTAGGTATTCTTGGATGGTTAGTATGGCCTTTAAGACGTTTGGAGTTTTTAGATGAATGAAAATGTTGTGGGTGATTTGATATTTTTGGGCAGCTTAAGTTACATGCGTAACGGTACTTCTAGGAAATTCTCTTTGGTTTAGTTCTTGCTTGTTTTAAGAGCTTACTTGCAGCTTTCGTTACATGTGTAACTTTGTGGGGCAAAACTTCTTTTGGTATAGTTTTTTTGGTTATATGAACTTAGCAGTTATTTGATGTGCGGTTTTTGATACTAAGTTCTAAAAATGTTTGTGCTCTGTTATAATTATCGAATATAATGACTTTTATTTCTTAAATTGGTCTCCAGGTTCTTATTCTTCTTCAATTCCTATTAGCTACTGAGTGGCTTTTCTTAACTGCAGGCTACTGAAATTCATTTTATGTTTGAAAGAACATTGTTATATTAAGGAAAAATAAGGCCACCCCAATACAGGGTTACAAAAGATACATCACCCAAGTCTCTAAGACAAGTCTGAGACTTTCTCACTACAAAAGATACAAAAGATACATCACCCAAGTCTCTAAGACAAGTCTGAGGTAGTGCAATTTCTCACTACAGCATTTCAGAAAACTGACTACCGCACTACCTTACAACGGTTGCAGGTGCTTAAACTAAGACCGTAGGCAACTTTAAAACTGCAAAGACAACTTCATAGCAGAGATCGAATTGTTAACCTAAACTGGAGACAAGACCGCATAGCAGAGATGAGAATACCACCGCCAATTCAAATCTACCCAATAAGCCAAAAAAACATGCCGCAATCAATTATGGACCTTAAGAAAATGCACAGAGATCGCGCGTAATTGGTCTACTACACCAATCCACCAAGTGCTACTTTTGAAATACATATAAATTTTATTTCTCAATGGTACACAAAAATAAATTATGTTTGCAGAGGACAATTAATTTTACAAACGACATAAAAGCTTCATAATTCGTCAAAGGACGTAACAAAGAGGCGTAAATTAGGTTCATCTAACAATAGTTGTTGGAAACTGCCAATTTCCGGTTTCTCCAAATTATCAATTCCCCGCATCATCTTCTGGGGAGAATGGATAACAACCCACCAATCAGCGTTTTTTAAATCTTTGGAGTAGAAAACTCCACTTGCCTCTTCAGCGAGAATTGCAGTGCTCGTCCCTCCAATTATTGGAATCCTCATTCTCTTCATATTCACCAAAACCAAATGCGAGTCGGGACAAATTTTGCTTCCGCTCCCGCTTTCACCCAAATCACAATAAAACACAACCTCGGTAAATTGACCATAGTCCAACTCTAAGATTTGATTCACAACCCCATACCACTTGGTCAACACGGTTTTGGGATTTTTATCGCCTTTCTTGCTCCTAAATGTGGTGCTTGTCATGCAAACACCACTGTCTTGACTACCGACTGTTTCTTCATAAGACCCGGGAGAGAAAACAAAACCATTCACACGATACATAACGAACTCTTTCGCTTCAACGGGACCTCTTACATATCGCCACAAAGAATGTATCGGTTATATTTTCTCTTAACGGCCTACGCAATAAAAAACAAACACAATTACCATTAGTAGCAAATAGATAGAGACAGGTTGGATAAGTATGTGATTCCGTAGGTGAGAATCAATCAAACACTTTACATAAGCTAAATCATAAAACGTAGGTGATATTAACTATGTGTCACAATGTATGTTGTTATTGCCCGAGAAAACGACATGTTTACAAACAAAATTAAGGTGATGTATGTGATTCTCGTAGTTGCTCAATATTGGTTTCTTTCTTCATCAAGTAGCTATTAATGTAAGGACCTAATAGAGTCATTTCAGTACCTTTTCATACGACCACTCAATGAACTCATCTGTTTTTTCGACTTCGTCGTCGGGACCTCCTTTCAAAGATCTTGTGAAATGGATAAAAGGTTTTCACAATAGTAGCTACATATAGCAAAATGAGATTTGTAACATAAGCAAAAATCACCATTTCTTATCAATGAATTTAAATTTACCATGTGTATAATTGAAAGATCAAGATATTTATCAAAAAAATACCTATAATAATCAACGAGACCATCGGGATTACATCGAAAAAGCACCCATCTCCGTATCTGTATAAATTGCGTGGAATCGAGCGTCACATTCGTTCCTTTTTTACCCATAGGACCTACATCACTATACTCCGACTCTTCTCCAAGAAAGGCCTCCCAATCGGCTTGGTGATTGCCATCACGTGGATTTGACGCGTGCTCCATGGCATACGTGACTGCTTCATTTACGAGGTTGTTCTCCTTAATAGACCCTTCAATGTATCTTTTGTTACTGGGAATGTTTTTGAACTCCTTCATTGCCCTGTATCAGCTTGTACATTGACATTTCATTAAAAAAGATATGTGTTATCCAGAATAACAACATCACATAAACAAAACATAAACTCACCTTTCAAAGGGGTACATCCAACGATATCGAACGGGTCCACAAAGCAATGCCTCGTCACCAAATGAACCGTCAGTGTGAACACTTATATCGAAAAATAAAGCGGGAAAATACTTTTCCAAAACACACATTGCCTCGGCAACCATGAACTTAGCCTCTTGCAGTCCACTTTTGCTTAGGACTTTGGAGCAAAGCAATCAAATACAAACTGATACGGGTGAAGTGCACGACGCAACTCGGGTGCTTTGGAAAATCATGCTGAAGACAAACAGGTAGCAAATACTCCATAATGACATGATAGTCATGGGATTTGAAGTTACCGAAACTTGAATTCTTAACATTAACATTGTTGCTCAGGTTCGATGCAAAACCAGAAGGAAATTTGAGGTCTTTAAGAATCTTGCAAAATGATTCCTTCTCACTTTGCTTAAGACAAACATTGGTTTGGCAAAGAATCGTGCTACTCCCTGTGTTTATCGGTAGTCCACTGGTCCACAAGTGCAAGCCAAGCTCCTTCAATTCATCCCTTGCATTCCACGATTTCATAGACTTACTACCAAAATCAAAGATCGTCTCAAGTATATGCTCCATTACATTCTTCTCGGTGTGCATTACATCTACACAATGGCGGAAATAGAGGATACGATAGGTCTTGAGTTCCCAAAAGATAGACTTTATAGAATGCACCAAGAAGTTCATCGTCAACACCATCACCATAAGGATCATCATCCACATCGGGATCATATCTCTTTCTTTTCGGCGCCTTGCTTCTTACTACCAATTTACCAGGTTTGTAAGTCACTTTTGCTAGTTTCTCCAATGACTTCTTTCCCGACGTCGCTTTGGAGCATGTTTAGTTTCATCATTTCTAATCCCAAGTTCTCTCCCTTCCTAAAAGGATGATTACCCCTGAGGTATATCCGATAATTAGGGTAAACATTCTTTCTTGCGTATAGCAGATACGCACTTCGAGTCTTGTCCGCACAATGTACACAAGCGAAATAGCCGTGCGTGGTACATCCGAGACATATTACTTGGCCGGCAAGTCATGAATACCAAACATCAAAGAAGCCCTCGCCTGAAACGATTCTTGTTTATGTGTATCAAAAGTCGATATCCCATTCTCAAACAGATCTTTGAGCTCGTCTACTAGCACACGAAGACATACATCAATATCTTGCCCCGGTGCCTTAGGCCCAGGAATCAACATCGTCATGATTTGGAACTCAGGTTTCATGCACAAGGAAGGAGGAAGATTGTACACAACCACTATGACAGCCAACAACTATAATTCGTAGATCGCATACCATGAGGATTAAATCCATCAGTTGCAATTCCAAGCCACACATTTCTGCCGTCATTTGCAAACTCAGGAAACTTCTTCTTCAATAAATCCCATTGAGATGAATCGACCGGATGACGCATATAATCCGGGGTGAAACTCCGCTCGATCGTGCCATGTCATTGCACGTGCTATCCAAGGTATCGTATATAATCTCTTGAGCCTTGGCCCGAGGGGAAAATATCTCAATACCTTGGAAGGCTCATTCGACGACAACTCTTCCCCAAATTTATCAACCTTTACCTTATATCTTGGTGCGAGGCATTAGAGGCAGCTTGTCAAATCTGCATTCTCCTTGTAATACAAAAATACAATGATTCTCACACATATGAATCGACTTTTCTTTCATCCCCATATCTTTGAGCATCGACTTCATTGCCGTGTATTTTATCGGGCAAGATTGTTTCCTTTCGGTAACCAACCCTTTATCACACCCAACAAACTATTTACGGTTAATGAAATCTTATATGTTTTCTTCACATTGTGCAGCTCCACGATTGCAGTTAGGATGCTAGTATTACAACCAGGATATAACTTGTCTTCACCAACCTGTTTGTACCGTAATATCGCTTCCCCAAATCGGTTCAGGAACAAATTCTTCGGTTTCAACTTCTTCATTACCACTAACACCATCACCCCCGTCAAAAACTCCAAATGCAGATCGACAAAGGAACCCATATCTTCTACTACACCTTCTCTAACTTGCTCATCATCCATTTCAGTTGGTATAAGATTACTATCCGGATGCATTACCGCACTATCACCCTCTTTTCACCATGAAAGAACCAAGTAACATAACTCCGTCGATACCCTTCTCGTTAAGATGTCTCCTCACTTCCCACATTTCCAAACGTTTCCCATTTTGACACTTTGAGCATGGGCAAGAACACGTTGTGTCCTGGAAAACCATACTTAGTCGCATAATTCATAAAAAATTTAACCCCATTTCTATATGTTTTGCTAAATATGTCCGGTTCATTCATCCAAGCTTTATTCACAACAATTGACATTCTACAAGTGAGTCTCTTAAGTTCCGTGCTTGAGCGAGTTCTACGTGACAATAAAGAGTTAACCATTCAAACCATTAACTTGAAAATCAATAGTTTAAAAACACGGGGATGGAACATAGTGTCATTCCTTGGACAGATTAAGGATAAAGATATTGCTTATCATTTATAAACATTTTGGACCATCATATGGTTATTCACTGAATCCTAACACTATAACATGCTAGCATATATCACGGGAGAGTGCGAGAGAAAGTAAAAATATGAGCTCCACATTCTCGCTTTTAATTCACTTGGTGGAGAATAGCATTGCTTGAAGTGAGGTAATATACAAAATCATTGTACAATTAGGAATGATCGGATGAGGTGCATAATTGGACTCGATAATAAGTAGGTTTCAAAGGTTGTTGGTTACATTTCAAATTATGTTCCTGAATGATGATAACAAGCAAAAGTTGTGATTTGGTTGCAGCTAACAAGCAGATCAACAAACTAATTCCAAATCCAAATAACCTTACCGAATCCGATTATACTTCTTTTTGTCTTTGGATTGAGTTCACCGACCATGTCAAAGTGGGGTCACATATCTGTTACAACCAAATGTAAAGCGTGTCAAGTTACGATTCCTATCAGAATAACTACCAGAATTCAACGTATAGCAAGTTTCATTCAACATAATATGAGAACGATACCCATCCAACACTTTTAAGACTACCTCACATTTCAGTTACGAAAACAAACACGCCTAATTTCAAGCCACGATAGCAGTAAAACTCATTTTAATGCAGACAAGGATCGGAGAAAATAAAATCTCTTAAGATACTAAATCGGTAATGCTAAAGATCATGAATAGATTATTTCTCTAATAACAATGATTTCGAACAAATCTAAAACCCCTTATTGCATGGTTTGGGGGTTTCAACCATGATTTTTGCAATTTCTCTCAGACATTTAGACTAGGATCCTAATTGAATATTTTTCAGGAATAATAGTAAGAGAACAAGGTGTCAGGTGTGCACAACATTCAGACGGCATCTTACTTGCTCACATATGGATTGGATAGAGACAGCATCATCCTTGTATTGTGGACCCATAAAGTAATAAGTTGCAATGAAATTACTTGAAATGTACAACTACCTCAAAGTAAGATGCACTCTTGAAGAGTACTCTTCGAACAAGGAAAACGAGAGAGCCTATATATATATATCACATTATAGTTGTAATGCTTAGATATTAAAAGTATGATTTCATATCTAAGCAAGTATTCTATCAAAGCTCGAGTAAGTTATAGCTAATTCATCATTGCATTCACATCTATGAACTTCTTGGAAAAATAACTTTCAACGAGTGAATGTATTTGGACATCGACTTAGTTCGCTAAGAACAGATTGAAGCAAGGTTCAGCTCAAACAATAATTTATGTATTCCCGCATCTCATACAAATTAAGAAACCGAATTCGTAATCAATCTAAACTAATTGAAACCACACTAATTGAACCCACATCAAAAAATCAGTCCCGTAATCAATCTAAACATTCAAAATACCCTCTAATTTCACCCTAATCTTTCACCTAGTTTCATATAACTAAAATTATTAACAATCGATGACGAAATAGAGAACTCAATCACTTACCTCATCAAAGAAAAAAGGAACCAACGGATTTTATCATCGCACAATCAACTCGAACCATCTTTCTTCATCTTCATCGTTCGATTTTAGGTCAAATCGATCCACATAATTAATAGAATACATAACCTAGAATTTATTGGGTTAAATCGATCCAGCATTTTAGATTTGAATTGAAACTCGATTAAATTTTGGTGAACCAGCTAACTCTCAACCAAAAATTTTCACACTCTCGGTGTGTTAATGGCGCATAAAATCGGAGAGCGAAGAAGAAGGGGAGTTTCTTTTGTGGTTGTCTCGACAACATCGAGATAAAAAGGATAAAAAGGTTGCCATCCTGTCCTTAGTCAAGTTTCCTATCGAGTCACGATTTATTGACTTGGTCTTCATGTTTTTTCTAATATTATGAAAATTAAAATTGAAAATAAAATTATATTTTGATTAATAGAAATTAAATATAATTGTTATTTTGTATAACTGTTGCCAAAGTAGTGACAAGAAAAATGATAAGTGTTATAATTTTGGGGTTGTGTTAGATGTGGAGAATTTTTTGGGTGGAATCATCATTTTATATTATAACTGTTGGTGTCTAGAAAATTTCCAACAAATATTATTGTTGTTATATCATTATCACGAATACAAAATTTAACAACAGTTATAATTGTTGCAGGACTTATCACAGGTGTATCTGTGACTGAAAAATAAACTGTGACAAGTTACACTGTGAGAAAATCCTGGTTTTGGTGTAGTGTTAGAACCGTTTTTTGGGACCATGGTTTATTTTGGGTAAGACACTAGAAGTAATTCTAGGTCACCCCTTATCTAAATATTTAGATTAATAGTAAAATTACCCTCCGGATTATTTTTGTAACTTAGTGAATGTTGCTATAAACGGCCAAAAATATCTTGAAAATCAAAATTCTAACAAAAAAAATTTCAACCAGGTCAACAAAGTTCGGTTTTATTACATGAAGAACATGTAACCGAATTTCTGCAACTGTAGTTCGGTTAATAAATCCAAAATCACAGGCAACCGAACCAGAGCTTTAATGGAGTTTTTGTTTGTTCTGCTAGCTGATGAAAAATCAAATGTAACCGAACTACTATGCTTGAGTTTACAGAGTTTTGTTCGGTTTAGTCGACTAGACCACGTTGTAACCGAACTTTAAACAACAGAGTTCGGTAAGTTTGCAGAATTTTGTTTTTTGCGATTAAACCGAACTCAACATTTGGCTATATAGAGAAGAGTTCGGTTTTGAAATTATTTTTACGAGTTAACCGAACTCATTTACAGAGGTATGTTCGGTTGGTTCGCAAACTTCAACGCAACCAAGTTCCCAACCGAACTGCAGGTTAAAAGTAACCAACTGTTAGAAGTTCGGTTGGTTCGCAAACTTCAACATATTTTGCGAATCAACCGAACTGAGCTTATATATGCAATTAGGCAAACGTTCGGTTAAAGTAAGAACTTAACAATTTTTGCGATCCAACCGAACTGCACTTGCAAATGCATGTCTGGAATTAGCCCATAGTTCGGTTAAAAGTATTTTTGCGAATAACCGAACTCTAAGTTCGGTTCAGAAAAAATTAATTCGCAATAACCGAACTTTTGCGACGAAACCGAACGTTTCGCGACATAACCGAACTAAAAGTTCTAAGAAACTTTTTTTTTTGCGACATAACCGAACCTCGTCGAAAAAAAAAAAACCCTCCATTAAACCTCTTTGCAACTTCCATTTTCAGCTCATTTTGATGATTACTTCTCATTTTTACAACCAAAAACGAATGACAAGTAATGAGTTTGTGAGAATATCTTTGTTAATGATTTAAATTAAGCTGTATATATATATATAGGTGGTGGTGGTTCGTGGTGGTGGTAATCGGAGGTGGTGGTGGTAATCGGTGGTTGGTGGTGGTGATAATCGGAGGTGGTGGTGGGCCGTGGTGGTCGGAGGAGGTGGTGGTTATATATATATATATATATATAGGTGATTATTAGGTTGTTTTAAATTAAATTGGGTTAAGGGTAGGTTAGTCATTTCCACATTTTAGGACACCCCTTATAACTATAGGGAAGGTGGCATAATAAGACCATGGTCCCCCCAAAAAAACCATGGTCCCCAAAAAATGGTTCTTTAGTTAGGGCCCAGTTTCTCATTGTACGTTTACAATAGGGCCTTTTTACCAACCCCAAATGTTCTTAACTTTATATTTATGTAGTGATTTTTTGGGCACTACCCAAAAATAATGGTGGGGGACTACTAAGTGATAAAATATCCACCCTATAATTATAAGGGGTGTCCTAAAATGTGGAAATAACTAACCTACCCTTAACCTACCCCTACAGTAGGGAGGTACCTAGATCCAGATGTGATATTATTCAAACACGTTTTTTTCCAAGCCCAAATGTTCTTAACTGTATCTACATGTTTGTAAGTGAACGATAACTATGCGCATGCGAAATTCTATGCACATTGTTCGCCATCAAGAGTTACAGAAACGATACTCTTCTTGCCTAATTCCTCAAAATAGCCAATGTCTTATTCACTCATGATTACAAGAATGTTACTCAAGGATGCCCGTTTTAATAAGTGCACTTCATGATCTCATGTTATAAAGAATTTTAGTAAATCACTTTTGAATTTTAAGCTGGAGTAAGCTCTCAGCAGTCAGCAGCACCGCCATTTTACATTAATTTTACGTACTTTTCCGAACTTGGTCTTTGGGGAAGGCATGCTCTTGTAATACTGGGACTTGGTGCTATATCTATTCATATGGAAGTGAACAATGCATTTGCTGTGACGACAAGTTCGTACACCGTGGATACTGATCACGTGATGGTTTTCTCTTATCTGATTTTTCTTCATTTCCTATAAGAAAAACATGAAACTCTTGAAACTTATATAGCTCTATCTAAAGAGGTAAGGTAAGTACATCCAAGTCCAACAACACGAAAAAAGTGCTTTCATGCACATGGTGTAAGTAGTTTCTGGTTTTATATATATCTTTAATGATATAGCAGCAGGACTGAAGTCTTTTGTTCAGCATTATTGGATTTGCTGATTTCCTGGCATGGAACAGAAACAGATACTTCCAACTGTTCAATGAATTGCATGATTTTAGTTTGAGGTCATCCACTATCTGCATCAAACTTGAGAACAAGATTATTTTGAGCCGACTTAAACATACTTCCAGTGTTTTCTATTCTTTGATGTTTGTGATGTTTTTTGCGAAGTCAGGTTCCTATTCTTTGATAAAATTGGAAATGTATGCTCAACCAATTATTTTGATTAATTGCACTCCCTTGGAGGAGTAAACTGAGAGGAATATATCATCTACATGATTCTATTCCCTAGCAACCATTTTAGGCAGATTAAAATCAAAAGTTGTGAAAGGTATTTTTCATTATCTGAATACCCAAAGAAATCAAACAATTACATATAACACATGATGAAAAAGAAATTCCGAAAACACTTTTCTCGCAATGTCTTCCAAACTTCAAATTTATCAATTGGTGCTCTTACAAATTCCTTTCCAATATATACTAGTTCCTTCTTTTGCTTGTGAAGATATTGGTTGAATTGAATGATAAAGGAATGTATCCGTCTCTTATTATCAACACGTTCATACCGATGAGTTTAGGGGAGGCATTCTCAAACAGCATTCCGATGATTTCTGGAATTCTTGTCGAAGTAGATGCTAATGTAAAAAGCAAAAAGCTATACAGACTGACCGCATAGACGGTTGTGCTATGTGAAATTTTTAAAAAGTGGGATCTTCGTCTTGTAAGGTGCCATCTGAGAATAAAAGGTGGGATCTTCGTCTTGCGGTTTTATTATCTGTCATCAAAACTTTGTCATCGTCTCTAACATATTTCCAGTCTATCCACTAGTCCTAGCAACTGAGCGTTGGCTTCACTCAAGTGGTATCCACCGCCATGACTGAATCCACGCAGAAGAATATCCGGTTGCTGTTTTCCTTCTAGGTGTTTCTTCATATGGTAACCATCTTCCCCATCGTCAATAAACTTAGTTGTACTGTCATGGATTTTATACCCTAGTTTTTCTGTATAAAACTTAATTGCAGCATGATTGCTTACACGAACATGAAGAGAAACATATTTAGAACCATATTGTTTCACCATAGCGTTCTCAACAACATTCATGAGTTTCCTTGCAATGCCTAATTTCCTGTGAGACGGATGAACACCTAAACACGAAATATAACCCTCACATTCTTCTACGTCTTCTTCTGCTTCCTCATCGTCGTCTTTTTCTTCTTCCTCGTTGTCTTCTTTCACTCTTTCTTGTTGTTTTACTAGGTCTTCATATTGTTCTTCAACTAACATCTTAGCAACAACGTATCCAACAATACGACCACCATATATAGCGACATAAAAAAGCTGAGGCCATGAGAGTATAGAATCAGTGAAAAAAGAAGAATACGTGGCTGCATCTTCATTCGGAAAACAAAGCAAGTCACAAGATTTAATCTTTGGTATATCACCAACCCTTGCGTTTCTGATGTAAACCATGATTGTCCGTACAGATTAATTGATTCCTGCGGGAAGAAGAAAACAATGAGCCCAAGATAATAAAAGAGATATATATGGTTATATATACAAAACACCTAGAATTCTTACCATAGTGATATTTCCTAAATAGAAACCAACCTAAACACAGTTTTGGGAAACAAGTCTGTTTTGGGAAACAGTCTGAGAAAATCGCCCAGAAACAAAGAGGCCCCTTTATTCCTTTTACTCAATCTAGTGGGAAATTTTGAAATCGTTATAACGCATTATCTGTAGTTTTTTTCCCAATCGGACTATATATGCAAACTTCATTGCCCATCGTTAAATATAATGTTGGGGTGTGTGTTCTGCTTTCGAATATTTTAGGTGAATCATTTAAAACCCAGAGTACAAAATATTCTATATATATGTTTATTATAATTGTAATTGCATAAACTAAGCAAAGAATTTTAGTATACTTTTGTGTCTAGCTAAGTTATTTAACGTCCGAAGTAAAGAATAGTCCGCAAACTAGAATTTGCCAAAGTCGGATCATAACAGTGCGAACTGATTCTAGGTAACCTACTAAGTTTGTGTATACTTGCAAGTCAAGTACACTTGTATTCCAAGTATTTGTAGTCTGTAAATAGACATGTCTAATATCATTTGTAATTGAGAAGAAAGTCTATGTTTTCAGAGACTTACTCTTGCTATCCACTTCTCTACTATTTTGAGAGCTTTAGAGGTGCTCTGTACGAGCAACACTACTATGCTCGCATATCTCCGGAATATTATTGTCTTGAATATCTAAGAACTATATCACTTAAGGTTTCTACTCTGTAGAAGG
The DNA here is from genome assembly GCA_023531295.1 of Papaver armeniacum. Lineage (NCBI taxonomy): Eukaryota > Viridiplantae > Streptophyta > Magnoliopsida > Ranunculales > Papaveraceae > Papaver > Papaver armeniacum. Next base: position 178,077 of record JAJJWW010002574.1, read on the forward strand.
CCATCTAAAGCTTCCAAGCCTTTTCCTACTCAAGTCGACCATTTCTAAGAAAGTTGTATGACAATGGATATATTGAGGCATTGATTTTCAATTTACTGTCGCACTATTTGGTGAGAGCATTTTCTCACCCATTGGTGGGGCTGTATCATGTGCATCTATATGTTTTTGTAGGTTAAATATTGAGGCATTGACAATGGATATATTGAGGCATCTATATATTTTGGGTATGCTATGTGTTGGGTGCAATATTAAAAAAAAAAAAATGGTAAAAATCAAATAAGAAAAAGTTATTGATACTTAGCTCCTTGATAATAGAAGTGATCGATTTGATGAAACGGACGAGCTCCCCAGATCTCCGCAATAGCAACAAGAAAAAACTTTGGAAAAACAGAGTGAGTCAACAACAAACATTCCCGTGCTAGAAAGAAATCATGCATCAAGCTAATCGCTTGAGACACATAACAAGTACCTCGCTCCCAATAAAAGAACCATTAGAAATCCACAAGCCAGAATCCTTCTTGTATTATCTAGAACTACTATTGCGCACCAACTAGATAACTAAAAAAGATGTAATGAAACACCAGCAGGAACACCAACAACAAATTTGGACACCAGAAAGAGATCAACAACTGAAAAGATGCACCAACATCAGCTCACAAATGCTTCAAAAAAAGAAAAAAAACTCATAAGTTGTACGAACTTCCAAAAGATGAGTTCTGAGTAGCAAGATTCGGCAAACAACTATCCATAAGAATCCTTTGCACAGAGTTTAATATGTGAATTGTCCACTAACTGCACAAACACTGTCACACGACACATCCGGGATCAAGAGAGATCAATTCACACCGTGTAGCATCAGCATATCCAGCAGCACTGACAGCCAAATACAACAAACAGAACAACATTAACCCCATTCCTGTTCACTTGCAAACTCACAATATCAACCAAACTGCATCGCATATAAGTTGGAACCATACTAGCACTAAAACAAAATATGTCAGCACTAACAATCACCTACTGAAAGTTTTAAAACAGTCATGATGACATACTTTATCTTTAATACTACAAGTACCTGCATGCACGTCCAATTAATAAGACCAACATTTCTTTGTCTAAAATCATTAAAAGAAATAACATTCACTTAAATAAAAACAAGAATAACATTCAAGTCTAGTCGAAAATGCTAATGATGTGTAGTAATAGAAGACAGAATCATCTACCGACAAAAAATACTTCTTGTAAGAATAAGAAATTGACCAACTGCACATCTTCACTACTATGAAATTGCATTATAGTTAAAACTGCATGCACATTCAAAACGACACTACACTTTCTTGTCTAAAATCAAACCTTTCTCCTGCTTTACTACCATTTCTTCGCCATCTGACCCATTGCTCCCATCACCCACCCAGTTAATCCTCGGCGAATTTGCAGTAATTGGCCAAGGTCTTAGAATCCTCGAGTTCAAAGTAATCCCATCCACCCTTCTCTATGAACTTCTTCGGGAAATCTGCAATGTCTTTTAGTATGGCCTTCCACTGTAGTTTTTTAGTGTTCACATAGTACTTCACATCGTTAAGGCGATCTTTTATGCTAGCAAGCGCCTGTAAGGGAACTGAATTGATTTCAAGCACACTGTCCTCCTTACCGTAGTCCTGAAATATGACTGTCATATCAATTTCCCCAGGTCTAAGCAGTGCCAGATTAACAAAATCAACATCCGTTAGTTGGAACACAATGAAAGGTTTTTTTAAAAGCAGAATTAGGTCATATGAAGTCAGGACAAAGGTTGATGCCTTGGAGCAGAAAACCCCATAAAATTCATACTTCTTCTCTAGCTCATAAAACAGACAAGGTGAATGGTGCAGGGAACTCCATCGAGCATAAACTTTGTCGACAAAGTTCTTTAAACGTCCGTTATGGCCCCCATCCCAGCTGATTTGCTTCTCTTCCTCAGTCTTACCTGCATGATAAGACCTCATCTTTCTTTTCCGTCTCAGAGGGTATTGCACCAAATGGAATTCGATGTCTTTTGTATTTTCTATCCCCTTCATGAATGGAACATGCAACTGAAAGTGCAAGAGAGGCAGCAACTTCTTGTCCCCAAGACGGAAGAAGGATTTTTTAATATCATGAAAATAAAAATGCTTGCGGTAATTGGAGGCCGTGTATACAAATCCGTTAACATGGGTTTCAAGAGTACCAGCAGCAATGGTTTCTCCACCTTGGCCTTCTTTTACCTTGGGAAGGATGATCACAACATCAGTTAGACTTATTACCCTGTCTTTTGTTTCCATCCGCAGCTTCAACGGACTAGTAAGAGGCCGTCTTTTTCCAAATTCAAACGGGGTAACATTTTTAAGCCGTGGTTTCGGAGGTTTAGTTTCCTCCTCGTCAGTGTCGCTGTACTCAACACCCAACAATCTTTCTTCAACTTTCATTTTCAACCAAACGCCAAGTTGTGCCTGCTTTGCAATTCGCCTCTCCTCCTTTTCATCCTCGGATTCATCAATTTTTCTATAAAATTTCAATCTGTTCCGCATGTTTAGTTCCGAGGTTCGAACAACTTCCATTGTAATATTAGATCTGCATATGATAGAATGAAGGCAGAAAACAACTTATTCCTTTCGAAAAGAAATGAATTTCCAAAAACATCACATACTCTTCTATCACATCCTCTTCTATCACTACATAAATGTGGACAGTAGTCAATATGTAGGAGCATGAGAGGACCATAGCGCTACATGTAATTACCAACAACAACCAGTATATATAGATTTAAAAACCACAAATTTGTACCAACTAACAGATAAAAATCAATCTACTAAATCATGTGAACAAACAAAATCAACTCAAATTAGAGGATATATACAAGCACAATGTCAAACAATGAGCTTAAATCGAGCTGGAAATCATGCAATAAGAGGATATATACAAGCACAATGTCAAACAAAAAGACTACCAATTTGAACAGAAATTCGAAAACCTAGAACTCAAATTAGGGGAAAATAACTTAGATCTAAACAAATATCATTGGCAGGTTTCATATCATACATACCTAAATTGTTAATCGGAAGAAAAATCTGATTTCCCCTTTTTGTGTCTCACTCTCAACAGAGGCTTAAAACTCTTCTTTCTTCTTCTTTTACTTTTTTATATGAAAATAACACGAAAATTTATACATATACCAAGAGATGGAAAACCATAAAAAGCCTTGGCTATCACTAAGGTTAGGCAATCGTCTACTTCGTGCTTTTAGGGTTTTTTTTTTTTCTCAGATGAGATGAGGGAGGCACACTTTGCTTTGCCCGTCTAGTTTATGAATAAGTTTATTTCAGTTTTATAATTTGATCCAACGGATGTAAATTTATTTCAGTTTTATAATCACCAGATGTATATGCCCTATAAAAAGAAAAAACCCTAGCCTCTTATCTCCAATCTTTTCATCTTAAACCCTAAAACAAAATTCAATCATAGCAGCAGCAACAACAATAAGCCATCTTGGAACAGTCACAAGAAATTGAAAAACCTAAAAAAAAATTCCCAACGAGAGAAATTGAAAATCCGGCTGATGAGAAACTAAGGAATCGGAAATCGTTAAATGGAGAAATCGTTAAATCGGAAATCGTTGAAAACAGAGAAGAATCCAAACTAAGAAGAACTTGAATCTGAGATTACTAAAGAAAGAAATTGAAATGGCCGAGTCTTTGAAAGCGTTTGATGATTCGAAGCAAGACAAGGAAACGATTGTGTTGCAGAAGGTGAATATTGAGAGTTCATCAGTTGGCCAAAATTGATGATTTGGAGAAACATGTTCAGGAGCTTGTTGAAACAATTGCTTCATTGGAGAAGAATGATAAGATGCTGAGAAAGAAAGTTGATGAATTGGAGAAAGTCTATTGTGACGCTTTAGAGAAACAACAACTATTGAGATGCCGAGAGACAAAGTCGCAGAAGAAACAAGGAATTGGATTCAGCAGAAGTTGGTTGATTTGGGGAAGAGACAACAATTGAAAGTGGAATTGGATTCCGAAAGAAAGAAAGTGGAGGAAATTGTTCAAGAGAAAGATGTGATTGAGAGAACTAAGATGAAGATGGAAAATGAGATTGAAGAGCTTTGGAATGACTGGGTTCGCTTGAAATGTCGGTTTCTCAGCTTGAGATCAAATGGATGCTAACAAGCATCTGAAAATCAGAGGTTGGGTCTTTGAATGATAATCTCAAAAGTGTTACTGCTGAGAAGAGTGAAATACAGAAAGAACTTGAGTTGAAGAATAAGGAATAGTTGAGTTTGTGTTACAAAGTGAAGGAATTGGAAGAGAGCATGGATGACACAACAAAGGAGATTGAGACGCAAAAGAAAGGTTCGGGTTCGCTTGCTGTTGACATGTTGATTACAGAGAAGTCATTGCTAGAGAAGTGTTTGACATAAAAAATGAATGCTGTGATGGCTTTGTCGATGTTGAAGGATGCTGCAGAAGTGTTGTGCAGGGCTGAGGACGAAGAGAAAGAAGCAACTGTTGAATCAGGTATTGATATGATGAAAATCGAGGAAGATATCCAACCATTTGCATCTGAGTTGGAAAGTATTAAAAAGGCTCAACAGATTGAGAAGCTGAACAAGTCAGTCAGGAGGAACCACTATCCTTGCTGCAGCAGGTGCAACTTACATTGCAAGAGGACCTAAATTGCTAATCTTTTTTACTATGTTTTGTGCAACAGTTGTGACGTGTATGTCTTATGTCTTGCTTATGTTGTTAGTTCACGTTGATGTCTGTCTTTTGACTGAAATCCTTATGATGTTAACTGTAAATTATCCTTCAAAAGGAAAAGAAACTAACTGCTTTTTGGGTAATGCACTTGTTCCTCAGACATCATTTGCTGAAGGGCAGGGATTAAGCCTTCACAGAATGATGAGGAGAGAAAACTGGTTAAAGATAGCTAACTCAATGTCAGTCAGAAGTTTGGACCATGAATGCAGCTAGTTTCTTTTACTTTTTTCCTAGAAAAGATAACATTGTATCCAAGATAAAATAAAAGTTCACATCATAACGATTTCAGTCGAAAGACGGACATCAAACTGAACTAACAACATAAGCAACACATAAGACATACACAAGTTGTTATCCGTAGAAACATTCGTCACGACTGTTGCGCAACATTAGTAAACAAGAATAGTGATTGCAGACTTGTTCAGCTTCTCAATCTGGTGACACATTTCATCCATTTCCTTATCCTTATTCTTGAAAGCCTTCTTAATACCTTCCAACTCAGATGCAAATGGTTGGATATCTTCCTCTATTTTAATCATATCAATATCAGATTCGCCACTTGCTTCCCTGCACATCACGTGTGCAGCATCCTTCAACATCAACCAAGCCTTCTCAGCTTTCATTTGAACAGACTTCATCTCTGATTTCAAACTTGGGTTTTCCTTTTCAACATCAACCAATTTCTTCTCTAGTGCAGACGTTGATAGCTAAGTCTTTTTAGTACATCAATTTAACAAGAACAACTAGTAGAATTCTAAATACAAAGCACATACCCAGGCTTTGGGTAACATACAAAGCACCAATGTAACCATAGCAGAAGCCATGAAAATCAACATTTTGAGAGGGCAAATAGAAATCATAATACTTAGGGCTAGCGTCTGTCTGATTTCTTTTTTTGTGGAGGCACCAATTGAAGGCAATTCCTATAACTTACCGTAGTTGCTGACCATCATGTGTTATGGGATGGTTGTCAAATTTTGAACCCCACCGAATCAACACTTCACTCTTCTCGAACTTTTTCATTTTCACTTTCAGATCCCCGGATTCTTCAACCTGAAGATCCAATTTCTCCTGAATCGTTTCCATTTCAGAAACAATCTCACTTTCACGAACAAGATCTCTATTAAGATCCAGAGAGTTCTTCAACTCGCTAATTTCATTTTGCAATTTCAACCTTTTAATTTCATCTTAATTTTCTTTCTCCAACTATGAAATCTTCATCTTCAAATGATCGCCTTCTTTCACATCAACAGTAACCTCATGTATTTCTTTCTTCATTTCAGCTTTCACTTCTTCCATTACTTTACCTTCAAGTTCTTCCTTGTTGTTTGTATCGATCTCTTTGTTGTGTTTCTGTCTCTTGATGGTTTTCTTGTTGCTGCTACAGTGATTATTTCTTCTTCGCCATTGATTCTTGTTTTAGGGTTTAAGATGATGAGATTGAGTCTAAAAATGGATCGAATTTCATAAAGTAGATTTGAGTCTAAAAATGGATCGAATACATATGGTACACCACACCCAGTTCAACATAGATCCGACCTTATGGATTCGGTAATGGTCAGCAAATACGGTCATTCCAAAGAATAAATTACAGCCATTAGATCAAATGAAACTTAGCCCTAAATTTAACGGGTCAGATCCCAGCATTGTAAGTAGTAGTATTGTTTTCTACCATTAGGGCATCCAAACTATGCCGCACTAGTTGTGACCGTCAGTCAACTACATAGGCTAGCCGTTGGATGAATAACTAAAATGAAACGATCGACAATAAGCTAACCCTAATTTGATGGGACAGATGTGTAAAACCCTTATAAGTAGTTGCGCTTATTCACTCTTTGGACATTCATCAAATGATCAGTACTCTCCACCACTCAATTTCTCCCTAAAATACTTTTTTTCCAGCTTTGCTTTGATTTCAAGATGGATAGTTTCTTCAAAATCTTCAGAGATAAATACGGTTCGATCATTATTGGGATCATTCTGAAGAAAATAAACAGGATTCTATTGGCGTCTGATTCACGTCTTCTTGAAAATGGTTTTGTAGTCTTGGATGCGAATAACAGTAAGTTAATGTTTTATTTTTATGAAATTGAGTAGATTTTGAGTTTATTATATTATGAATTGATTTAATTTTCATAACTTAATTTTATACAGACGAATTTAGAGATGAGAAAATCGAGAATTTTGAATACTTCGCTATGGCTATGTGTGGGAATGCACAATTCAACAACGAGCTGGCCATAGATCTCCTGAAATCTACAGAGGTACACAATACTTCTCATGGACTTGCTAAATCTATAAAGGATCAAATGGAGGCTAAAGCTCGTAATTTGCCAAAAAGAAGGAGGCAGAAAGAAGCATGCTCTGGTGTATTGATAGGAATGTTCGAGTATCATGAGAGTGATAAACCTGTGCCGAAACTGTTTGGTATCCAACTTGGGGTTCAAAATTCTGTTCCATTGTTTCAGGAATCCACCTACGCGAGGTTTGGTTTCGATGGAGACCATTATGATGAGCTATCGAAGTATTTGAACCGTCATTGCAAACCATGGTTGTCTTTAAAGCAAGGAATTGCTCTTCTAAGAAAGTGTTTGAATATAACAAAAGGAACAAGCGTAAGATCAGAGACAGGAGATTCGGTTGGCGGTTATATGTCAGGTAATTTATGTTTATCTTTACTTATCATTGGCTAATGCAACGTATAGAAATATTAGCAACAAAAAATTGTTCTGGTTGCAAGAAAGATTGAGGAGTGATAGTAGTAGACGATGAACTAGTAGGAGTAGCATATGATGGAATTTTGACAAGTGAAACTGACTTCTTTAACTTAGGCTTGTCCATTTTCTTTGGCTTAAACTTAAATTGATATGTCATAGTCCATGGGGGTGACTCGGTACTCTAGTGATTTGCTAACTTTGTGACTCGGTACTCTAGTGATTTGCCAACTTTTTTTCTATGATAATAACACCAGATTGTAACACAAACTTTCTTTATTTTTGTTTTTTCGTTTTTTTAAGCTTGTGATTTTCTTTGTAATAGAAAAGTAAAATGTTGTTGTTTGCTTTAATGTGTTTACAGTGTGGGACATTGCTCCAGCATCACCACAAGAAAGAAAGAATGGCATATTTGCTCATATCCACGAAAGAACATTTGACGAAGCACTGGTTCCCGATGATCCCCCCACTTATCGTCCTCGACGTTCTCGTTGTGGCAAGCGCAAGAGGTGAAGAGCTATGTGTTGTTTGGATTAGTCTGCCTTGAATCCCTGATTCTATTTTGTTAACTTGAAGCCTTGTTTTTTTTTTCTCTTTTACCGTAATATGTGTCAACCTGTTTCTAGTTTAGTTTTCTGAAACCTTTGTCATTGAGAACTTGTTTATGTTGGTACTTGTATTTTGTAAAATTTGTCCAAGTTGGGAATTAGTACCTGGAGAATGACATTGCCACTCTGTTAAGTCTAATTTTGATCAAATTAATCATTTGCATGTTTGTGTATTCATTATTTTACCCATGACTTTTTAATGCGATACTAACACCATGTTTGTTTTTTCCTTTGTATAAATAGAGGGTTCTACATAGAGGTTTACCTCTACATCTCGTATAAATATCACTATATAAGGTCTCTTAAAATGATGTTTGTTTGACCACTATCTAATAACTCTATATTGTGTAGCCCATTTTATATGTTTCTCATTTTACCCTTATACAATTCAAAAAATCCATGGAGATTCATTACAACCAAAGACTATCAAAAATTCCAAAAAAAAAAACGTATTAGAAAAATATAACCAAAGATGTTCACTTTTTCTGAAACGGGACGAAAGTATCACTTTTTCTGAAAAGGGGCAAAAGTATCATTTTTTTTGAAACGGAGCAAAATATCACTTTTTTTGAAACAGAGCAAAAATGTCACTTTTTCTGAAACGGGCGAAAGTATCAGTTTTTCTGAAACGGGGCAAAAAATCACTTTTTCTGAAACGGGGAAAAAAATCAATTTTTCTGAAACGGGGCAAAAATATCACTTTTTCTGAAACGGGCGAAAGTATCACTTTTTCTGAAACGGGGAAAAAATCACTTTTTCTGAAATGGAAAAAAAATCAATTTTTCAGAAACGGGGCAAAAAATATCACTTTTCAGAAACGGGGCAAAATATCACCTTTTCTGAAAAAGGGCAAAAGTATCACTTTTTCTGAAACGGGGTGAAAAAATCATTTTTTCTGAAACGGAACAAAAATATCACTTTTTCTGAAACGGGACGAAAGTATCACTTTTTCTGAAACATGCGAAAGGATCACTTTCACTACAAGAAAAGGGGTGTATTGCAACATGTCACAAATGTGGCAACAACTCATATTTAGTGTGGCTATACCTTTTTGCCACATAAAAAGATTTTGCCACGCCTGTGGCAACAGCCTGGGTGGCAAGAAATAATTGCCACCCCTTTAACGTACCGTGGCAAAAGCTGGATTTCTTGCCACACCAAATTGTGAGGCAATAGCATGAGGCAAAAGGTATTTCTATTTTTCTTTTTCTTTTTTTATTTTAAATTTTAATTATTTATTTTAAATTTTTGCCACATCAACTGGTGAGGCTACAACGTGAGGCAAAAACATTTATTATTATTTAATATAAAATTATTTTGAATTACATTTTATTCAAAAAATATATTGCCACACCATTGTCGTGGCTAAGAGTACAACTTGAGTGCGGCAAGACAAACCCTGTTGCCACAGCTTGTATGTAGCTAAAACTTATTTACTAGCCATTGTAATATTATGTTCTAAATTATTCACGGTACCAAAAAACAGTAAAACAATAACAAAAATTGAATCCAAATAAATTTAAGTTCCATTAGATAAAAGTAGTTGTTACAAGGCATAGAGAATTCCACTTAACCATAAGGAAAAAAAAATTACACAATCAAAACTAAAGAAAACTAATAATTCAAACTTGGCCTAGTCCATGTTAAATCAACTCTCCAACCAAAACTTGGCATAGACTGGTGATCTGAAGGTCCCGAGAGTTGCCCCGATCTCGTATATAAGTCCGGCCTGCACCATCTGACATACTCCATAATTTGGTTCTGACGCATGTTATACTGCTCATATTGCGCTTCCATTCGTCTCTCCCATTTCGCATCTCGTTCTTTCATTTGCTTCTTAAATTCTTCCTCTCGCTCTTCCTTTTCTCTCTTAAAATCCTCATTTCTCGAGTATTCCAGATGGCATCTTTGAGCTCTTATATTAGGAAAAAAACAAAATAAGCAAAGGGATCTTCTATGAGCAGCAAATTCATAAACTTAGCTAGTGATATTTTGAAACCAGTACAATTAACTTACTATGTATCCGTGTGAAAATGGGTCCAAAGCTTTTCCACTGACTTTATTTACATGGGTTTTAATGAACATGTCACCATCGGTTGGTGGGTTCCTTCCGTTCTCTTAAGCCTAAACAAATTCAGCCACATAATGATTAATGGTATCCAATAACAAAATTATATGATAGAATAGAATTATGATAAAACTTAATAGAAGAAAAAACTGGTTTAGCACTATCCAATGTTCACTAGGATTCGAGTAACTACTAGTGAATGGTGATAATTCTGAGCTAAATGTATATATGTGCAGCTCCCTTAGTTGTGGCATTTTGTCTTCGGTATAAGGAAGGTCTTGTTGGTTTTCTTTTCCTTCTAGTTTTTAATGGGGTTCGGAAGTTTCGACAAGGGTATTGATATATGGAACACACCTGATTCCTCCTAGTTTGCATTACAATCTAACAACTGCTCCCTAACTGTAGTGAATGATGACAGAGCTGAGATAAATGGAATCTCGTATTATATATTTCTTTAAAATGTCATCAATAACTACTATTACAAGGCATCATTAACACTTTTATTCATTAATATTTCGTTTTTCTACCAGATGACCAACAAGTGCTAAACATGCTAAACGAAAGAAAGGCCATTTAAGCACTGTTAAAAATAAAAAGTGCTTTAAAGGTATAATTAATTATTTCCTTATCTTTCTCCTCTATGTTCTTTCCAATGAAAGATGCAAAAGTGGTATCACCTCGCACCTTTCTCTTTTGAAGGACAACAACTGCTTGGAAAGTAACGTAAGCATTTTGTACACGTTACCTAAAAATACATCTAAACATAACAGTACCAAAAAAAAAAAAAAATCACCAGCAGTTACAGAATTGGAATGCTCGCCTTGCTCCCCATTTTGTTGATATTTCATCCTGCATAAAACAACAAGGTTTCCTCAATAATCATACATCAGAAGAAAATCTCAGATTGGAAACTATGAGAGAACATATTGTCTTATAAATGATTGCGAGTTTGGAAAACAGCATCAATGCCAGCAACATAGTTCCATGAGGGGAACAATCAATTACTATATACTTAGATCTTTCCTTCTAAATAAACTGAACAGTTAGATACTCAAAGACGGCATTTTGAGAGTTTAAGACATTTCGCTAAAAACAACAACAAAGGTTAAGGATCCGCCATCAGCCGATGCCGAATCTCTCAAAGCTATTTGCTTATTCGCATTGGATGGGATCCTTGCAAATTATAACCATAACCTCAAGATGGAAATTCTCATCTTATCTAAATACGTATCACTTTTCTGGGTCCTTAAAAGTTAAAAGATCCCATTGGCTTGAATTGCTTCATGCATCTCCCGTTTAAATGGTACCTGGGGTCTCTGCATCCTAATTCACTTACCTGCAGTAATTAAAAATTGGGACAAATTGCTGGCTGCCCGCATCAGTCTCTCCCGTTTAAATGGTACCATTAGCTGGGATCTCTGTATCCTAATTCACTTACCTGCAGTAATTGAAAATTGGGACAAATTGCTGGCTGCCCGCATCAGTAATTGTACAACCTAATTCTCAACAAGAATACTCAAGTTACTCAACTACAAAAGGCTAGTCATGTAGTAATTTCATCTAGATCCATAATTCATGAAGTTTGAAGTGGACCCAAACTCAACCCATGGGTTGAAAATCACCAGACAAACCATAGAGAACATATATTTCATTTACGATATCAACATAAACAAACTTTTTCAACTATGTTCTAACCTAGCTAACAAGCTGCAATGTACACTTGCAGCAACTAGATACCGGAAAATATTTAATCCCCCATAGACTATGATTGCTAGGCCTCATAGGTGACTACAGAGCAGGAAGTAAAAAATCAGCGGCTACCAGCTGTTCAATTGTGGCTATTGCGCAAATAACAACAGAGAATCCTACATTTCATTTACTCTATCAACATAAACAAATGAACTGTGTTTAAACATAGTACTACCTCATTATTTAAACATCACGTATACACACAATCATCAAACGAAATCAAATCCAAACAAGAACTGAAACAAAACGGATGAAAAATCCTTAACTATTACTCAAAATGGCCGTAACAATCAAATATGAGAACCAAACACATCCTGCCAAAACCACAGAAACCTTATAAGAAATGGAAAGATAATAGGGATTGAAAACTTACTCTTCCTCAAATTCCATCTTCAGAAATTAAAGAACCCTACAGAAAAAAAAGTAAAAAAATAAGAACATCGCAAACAGAAATTAAAGAAAACCCAAAATTCTTAAACTAGGGTTTATACCTTTTAATGTCTGCAAGAGAAAATTAGAGATTTCAAGACTGTTTTTGTGTGATTCAAGTCTTGAAATAATAGGGGTTTGAAATCTCGAAGGAACAAGTTTTCGATAATCTCGAGCAAAAGATTGAAATTTGTGGGTTTCCGGAGATTTTCTTTTTTCTTCCATCTTTGAGAGAAAAAACGGAAACTGATTTTTATGTATTGATTATTTCAGAAACACTAAAATCAAACACTAATAAACAAACAAGGGTTTTGCCCTAACTAAAAACAAACCCATATATAAGAATTTATATACGATACAAGTTTAGAACATGATCAAACTGTAATAAAATTAAGAAACCATACCTCAATTTTTGATTAAGAAGGAATCCCTATGTGATCAGTTCACCTGTTCTGCGAGAGAAGAAGAAGCTCCTTTTTATTCCTTTCTTTTATTTTGTTCTCGAGTATGTGAAAGGGAAACTGATATTCTTGGATTCTTTTCTTATGCAAGTGATATCACGTGAAACAAAAACCTTTTTCTTTGTAAAAAAATCCTTAATAAAATAATTATATATTTTTTTTTATATGCAGCTATAGCGCAGACGTGCGGCAATAGAGCTTCGAAATATTATTAATTATATTATTGATAAATATTGCCACACTGATGTGGCAAAAAATCTAAGTTATTACCACAGCTAAAACTTAGGTGAGGCAAAAAAGTAGTATTTTGCCTCAACCACTCGTGCGTGTAGCAATAGTCTTCTATAATGCCACACCGGCTACATAGTGAGGCTAAAACCCATCTATTTCCACATCATTTATGAGTGCGTGGGAAAATAGTGTAGCAATAGACTCATGTTTTTGTAGTGTTTTTTCAAACAGGGAAAATTTATATTTTGAATTAAGGAATTATTTTTGGACATTATAAGTTTGTTCGATGGCATATTAGTCATTTGAAGGTTTAATAGAGGTAGAGGCTCAAAGATAACATCTAATTGGTGTAATTTGATTTCCTCTATATAGATAGAGATTTACCTCTATCTATGTAGAGGTAGTGGAAAAAACAAACACCAATATAAATTGGACCCACCACTATACAGGAGGCTAATAGAGGTTAGCCTCTACGTGAGAGGAAAAAACAAACATCTTTGTAAGAAATGTTTAAAACCCTTCTTCCCAAACTTCGGTGGATTCTATTTCCTTATTTGCCTGATCCTCTAACACAAGCTCCTAGTTCTCACTCATATTTACAACAATACCATGGTTTCCACTTTCCACTTCCGAATGACAAAGGAAAGTAATCGCTTGGGTACTTTTGTAGCACCAACAATCAGTGGGAACTTGGTTCACGTTTTAATTCTCCATATCGATACCACATTTCAATCATCAAGATTGGGTAAACATTATTACCGCAAGGTGCGGCTACTTATTCAGCCAACCATTCTTGTCAAGAACAATCATACATACCACCAATTAGTAATTTCCAACAACTGTTGTTGCTAAATTAGGCTTGTCCTTCAGAACATCATAAAATGTAATTTAGACAAGTGAAACCAACTATAACTTCTTTAACTTAAGCTTGTCATTGAGAGTTATGAATTTCGATAATTTGATGTCACAACATTTGATCATGAATGAGATGGTAGATGATGTACCAGAAGGTGTGAGTTTTGTGAGTACAAGTTTTGGTTTGAGTATGAGGTGATGACCGATGACGTTTATTTGTTGTCTATTCAATGAATTTCACTTCCTTGCGCCTCATATTAAACTTATGAGATATTGAAGGTGTCTATCTACATTTATCTTATAATGCTTATCTAATGCACAATTATGAGTATAAGTTGATATGGTAGAACAATACAAGTATATGCTGGTTATGGAAAACAAATTTTTTGTCCGTAAATTTACCTTCATACATCGTTTGTGCTAATGTATTTGATATGGTAATAAGAATCGGTGTTCATTTCATGTTTATTTTAAGTGTGACAAAGAAGAGAATGAATACAAGCTTATTCCCGCTTTTCTCATGTTTAAGGGTGCTCGGATTTCTATATCTTGGTCTCGAGCTGCTCTTAAATGCATCATATTGGCACTCTGGACATATGGATGATGTACTAGCTGCGTATAAGGTGCTACAAATTTTCCTCATCTTTTTTAGTCTCGTTATTTATTTTACATTCATGTTCTTGTTTCCAGTTTACCAAAATTACGATACAGATCTGTAGTTTTGACCGATCAAAAAAAAAAAAAAAAAAAAAGATCTGTAGTTTTGAACTCAAGGATTCTTAAGGTTGTTAGTAATCTCTTGTACAAATGATCTCATGTTGGTTACTTCATTTTACTTTCGTTGGCTTTTTATGTTTTAGCTTGCATCATTAGAATTGAACATCATCAAACATGTTGAGATAGGCGAACTCAAGCAAGCATAATCTATATTTCCTTGCAGTCTCACTGCTTAGAAAGATGGGCATGGGAAGATGTATAACAGTAACGTTTCATCCGCCATCTTTATCGAATATGATGAGGTATACAATTGCTAGTTCTCATCAACCAAGTTATGTGCATACGATGAGGTATACCACTGGCCCTTCACCTAGTTCTGCACCCTCCATCCTTCATATCTTGCATAATAATATCTAGCTTGTTCTCTGCTTTCAGAAAATTGTTTCTGAAAAATTTAGCTTTGATCTCTACTTTGAACAGGCCCAAACGAAGGGAAGATGAATTTAAGAATCTGAAAATGCTGCAATTGATATGCCGATAACATTCAAGCCTAGAATGTTCTGAGCATTTTCAGGGATGAAGGTCATCTCCCCAAAAGGGAAGTGCATGGTATCGGTTTCACCATGATACCTTTCGACGAAGCAATTGTGAGAATGAGAATCGGGCTTCACATAATTTTCAACAAAAGCATATAGACCAGAATGCTTTACTATTGTTTGGACCTCTTCACATTCCTCGGACAAGTCCCAACCATCCGCGGCTTGGTTTCGGCAAACACGCACAACCTTCTTATGATCCTACAATTAGGAGAGACAATACAATTAAGAGATTTTACATAAATACACAACAATACATATGTACAAGATAGAAAATGCTTACATAGGTTTGATAGATAAGACGAGCCCACGAGTGCTTGTATCCAAATAGTGTTTTCGGTTCCGGAGCATCGCCCCAAATTCTACCACGTTCAAGGTCGGGAATCATGTCATCAATGTGAGGAAGGTGAGAACCCTTAACTTTCACTTTGACGTTTTCCTTCCCCTTCTTCACATTGCCTTGTGTTGGTTGTTGACTTGGGCCACCAACTTCGCTTTGGCTTGCTAATTGACTTTCCTCTTCATCTGGTTCATCTTGATCATCCTGCTCACGGTTTGCAAGTCGACTACGGTCACTACCACTCTCCCAAATTATCCCTCTTGTACCAGCCCCCAAACGTATCTTACGACCTTCATCTTTTCCTCGAGGAGGCGGCGAGGAGTATCAAGACCGTCCTTCCTTCTTCTCTTAGTGATGACATCTTTATTTTACGTTTGTTGGCTTCCTTTGCTTTTGACCTATATCGTAAGCACACGGAAAGCAATGAATATAATAAGACAACTCACCTTCAGTTTTAGTACCGGCATTGAATACCTTAAACTAAACCACGCCGGTACAAAGTTCCGGCATAAAATATTGACTATCGACAGTGCCGGTACCAAGTACCGGCATATAAATGCAACCTAAAATCGATGCCGGTATTCTTGACAGTGTTCCTGTATGTTTTAAGTCCACTACCGGCATGCTCGAATTATTAAAAAGAATGTCGGTATTCATAACCGGCATGTAATGAAACAAAAAATCTATGCCGTGTATTGGTGACAAATTCAAAATTTCTCCTGTATGTTTTAAGTCCATTACCGGCATGCTCGAAATATGAGAAACGAATGCCGGTACTCAACACCGGCATGGAATGAATCCACAAATCAATGCCGGTACTGGTGACAAATTCATAAACTCTCCTGTATGTTTTAAGTCCAATACCGGCATACACGAATTATTATCAAACACCGTAGGTACTAAAAACCTAAGACTTTCGTATTCATCCTAGATTGAATGCCGGTAGTGAAAATTCAGTCTCTGGTTAATCTGGGGATGGAAACCGGCATTGTATTCATCCTAGATTGAATGCCGGAAAATCAAAACCGGCACTGTATTCATACGAATTTCAATGCGGTACTCTCCTGAAACTCAATCTGTTTGAGTTAGGGTTAGCGATTCTACCTAAACCCATTGTTATAGATCGATTTAAACACCTACAAAGTAGTTTAAATCACTTACCTTCTCACAGAAGCCATATTTCTGAGTAGTTGATCGTCAGATAACGTTGCTTCTTCGTGTTCTTGCTCTTAAGCAATCTTAGCAAGTCTTTCCGCTTTGTTTTTGTTGAGCAATCGATGATGTTGAGTTCGATTGGGCATTTGGTTTCTTTTCGTGGAGGCATTTTTTATGATTGGGTTGGTTAATCGACGAAGAAATTTTTGAATCGACGATTAATCGGCGAAGAACGATGATTTTTTTTTTTTTCAGAACCTAACCCTTACTGTGCCGGTACTTATTTAGGTAAATGGGGGATATATGAATTTGGTTTTTGATTTTAATGTTTTAGTAGAAAGGGTATTCTGGTCTTTTCGTAATATTTTTTAATTAACCAAAGGGTATTTTAGTATTTTCATACCCAAAAGTCACCCCTTAGCAGACACCATGGGTTGGGAGAAGTAATCAATATCCCCCAATTTCGTGTTCTAATTTTATTGTATATCAAGTGAAGTATTTGAGCATCATATAGGCAACATATAAAAAGTACATAGGCTCTTTCAATTTACCTTTAAATTATAGCTATTATTTTGGAGAACTACAAATATATTAAATAGTAAAAATTTGATATAGTTGTTTATACTCGTTGCGTAGGTGATTCAAGGAGCTTTCCAAATATATAAAATTCACAAAAATCCGACGTACCATTTGAAAGATATGAAATTTTAAAATATTTATCAACATTTTTATAGAAATGGCATTTATGTAAATATAAGATTTCACATATTATTATTTTTAAGTCCCTATCCTGTTAGGCATTTCGGTCCATATTGAGACTTATTAACCAAATGGTCCCTATTCCGTTAAGCATTTTGGTCCCTATCCTGTTAAGCATTTTGGTCCCTATTCCGTTTGGTGAACCAAAAATGGGTAAGGATTTTTGATTTAGCTTGCTTGCATTAAAGAGGTTGGAGACTAATAACATATATAAGATTCAAAATGGGTCTAGACCTGAAAGTAGTTGTAGTTCGAAATGTTCGGATGCATAATTTAGATTTAGATTCAACCTACAAATGAAATCAAAGTCAGTTGAATCTTAGTGATAAACCCTAAAACTCAATGATGTGATATTTTAGAAATGATTCGTGAGTTTCATCCCAAATGATGAAAATCATTACACGGTTACGTATCAAACAATGTTTCTGAATTGCATAAGAAATTTAAATTGAAATCGAGTTATTAGGTTTACAAAAACCTAAAGAAATATTGAAAATTCTTTTCAAAACTGATAAAATTAAAGCTTACCATTGAATTAAAAGATTTGGAGAAACTGAACTCATCTGTTTCAATCGTTTTAAGTGATGTACTTCAGATTAGTTGACGGAGAAGAGAGATCGCTCATTCTGGGTTGCGGTGCAACATGGAATTAGAAAGAAAACACAAATTTGGGGAAGAAAAGATATTAGAAATGAAATTTGAGGCATACAACAAAATTTTAAGGCATACAAAATAATTAGCCTAACTAGGGTGTGGTGATAAGGGGCATTCAAAGATAGAAATTAATTTCCTTTTTTGTTATTTAATTTGTCATTTATTTAATTTTTTTTTCTTTTTTAGAGTTTTTTTTTCGTTTTTTTAGTTTTTGTTTTGTTTTTTTAGTTTTTTTTTTTAAAGAAAAAAATTTTAAATTTTAAAGAAAAGATTTAAAAATTTAATTTTTTTTTAAAAAGTAAAATTAATAAATTAAAACTTAAAAAAAATTAAAAAAAAATTGAAAAAATAAAATAAAGGTTATTTTAAAATTTTAAAATTTTTTATTTTAAAAAAATTAAAAAAAAATGAAATTTTTTAATAAAAAAAAATGAAATTTTTTTAATAAAAATAAATAAATAAGGGCATATTTGGTATGAAGCAAAATATGTGGATAAGTGCTTTTAAGATTACTATCTAATAACCAGTTTTTATCTTTACGTGGTATGCCTTAAAATTTTTATGTATGCCCGGAAACATGGTTCCAAATAAACCCAATTCTGGCGTAGTAATCTAGGTTTGGTAGAGTTTAGGAAAGAGTTTAGTTTCCTAGTTGGACACTAATACTTGGTCGTCAAGTTTGTGTTCTCTATATACATAGGACTAGAATTATATGTTTGTAGACATCTGTTTAGGATTTTGGTCTCTTTGTTGGGAGGATCGACTATTACCGTGAAGGTCTTTGTTGGGAGGATCGACTTTTACCGTGAAGGTCAATATCGGTGTGAGAGAAAAATTTGTAGAGAGAGGATTTTGGTGTACTATTGTGTCGATTTTAGTGCTTTGCCCTAAAGCAAGTTTCTAGTGTTTCCATGTTTCTCCTCTGTTACTAGCAACTGTGAAGACGGTGTAGAAGAGAAGACACGGAGATGGTTTGGCGAATGTTAGGGAGTTGGTTTCTATAGTTTCTTCAGGTGCTCTAGGGTATGTCTTGTTAATTCTTTGGTCTTGTCTTGTGTTGCGTAAAGAGCATATATTGGTCTTTGATTAATTAATGGAAGTTTTTCTGGTGGTGTTGGCCGTGGATGCAGCATGTAAAGGTGAACCACGTATATCTTGTGTTGTGGTTATGTATGTGTTTCTTTATCTTTTATCTCTCTTATCATTTCTCCATGTTTGGTTCAAATCACCGATTGCCCTTTGTGATCCTATGTTCTGCTGCGTTTGGGGTGCCAATTTCCCCAACAAAAACTGGTGGGAGACATGGAATTGGCGGAATTCATATTTTTGAGAACCGTCTTGTGGGAATGCAAAGAGGTGGTGGTGTATATGAGACGCCTGGTGGAACCATCCTATTCTCTGCTGCTAGAGAGCTAGAGTCTGTAACACTTGAGCCTGACAGTATTCAGGTGAAAGACCAACTTGTCTAGAATATGGATAGCTAGTTTATGCAAGAAGGTGGTTTAATCCACTCTGCTAATTAGCGGATGAATTTGCGAAGAAAAATTACAGAGACCACAACAGAATCGGTGACGCTAGAACTATATAAAGGATCAACATATCCAGCACTGACAGCCAAATACACTATAAAACAAAATATGCCAACACCAACAGAAAATAGTCACCATGACATACCTTGAAAAGACATATACTTCTTTGCCGAAAATCATTAAAAGAAATAACAGTCACTGAAACAAAAACAAGAGTAACATTCATGAAGTAGATCCACTCAACATGAGTTCACTTAAAAGAAAACAAAATATAGGAATAACATTCAAGTTTACTAGAATATGCTAATGAAGTTTAGTAGTATAAGACGGATGCCATATGCTAACACAAAATATCTCTTGTAAGATTAAGAAATTGACCAAGTTGATACCTGCATGCACATACAAAATCGACGTTGCACTTTCTTGGCTAAAATGAAACCTACGCTGCACTTTATTGTCTAAAATCAAACCTTTCCCCTGCTGTACTAGCGTTTCTTCGCCATTTGACCCATTGCTCTCTTCACCCCCCCCTAGTTAATCATCGGCGAATAAGCAGTACTTGGACAAGGTATTAGAATCCTCGAGTTCAAAGTAATCCCATCCACCCTTCTCTACGAACTTCTGCGGGAAATCTGTAATATTTTTCAGTATGGCCTTCCACTCTAGTTTTTTAGTGTTCACATAGTACTTCACATAGTTAAAGCGATCTTTTATGCTATCAAGTGCCTTTAAGGGAATTGAATTGATTTCAAGCACACTGTCCTCCTTACTGTAGTCCTGAAATATGACTGTCATATCAATTTCCCCAGGTCTAAGCAGCGCTAGATTAACAAAATCAACGTCCCTTAGTGGGAACACAGTGAAAGGTGTTTTCAACAGAACAATTAGGTCATACGAAGTCAGGACAAAGGTTGATGCCTTGGAGGAGAATACCCCATAAAATTCATAGTTCTTTTTTAGCTCATAAAATAGACAAGGTGAATGATGCAGGGAACTCAATCGAACATGAACTTTGTCGACAAAGTTCTTTAAACGTTCGTTATGGCGCCTATCCCAGCTGATTTGCTTCACTGCCTCAATCATACCTTTAACCTTCTTCCGTCGTTTCAAATGGAATTCGATGTCTTTTGTATCTTCTATCCCCTTCATGAAAGGAAGATGCAACTGAAAGTGTAAGAGAGGTGGCAACTTCCTGTCCCCAAGACGGAAGAAGGATTTTTTAATATCGTGAAAATAAAAATGCTTACGAAAATTGGAGGCCGTGTATATGTACCCGTTTGCATGGGTTTCAAGAGTACCAGAAGCAATGGTTTCTTCACCTTTGCCTCTTCCTACCTTGGGAAGGATGATCACAACATCAGTTAAGCTTATTACCCTGTCCTTTTTTTCCATCCGCAGCTTCAACTGACCACTGACAGGCCGTCTTTTTCCAACTTCAAACGGCGTGACATTTTTAAGCCATGGTTTAGGTGGTTTAATTTCCTCCTTTTCAGAGTCGCTGTACTCAAGACCCAACAATCTTTCTTCAATTTTCATGTTCAACCAGACACCAAGTTGTGCCTGCTTCGCAATGCGTCTCTCCTCCCTTTTATCCTCTGGTTCATTAACAATTGATCGACGTTTTCTCAATTGGGTAAACATGTTTAGTTCTGAGGTTTCAACGACCTCCAAATCTGCATATGATAAAGAAAGCAGAAAACAACTTGTTCCATTAAAACATCGCATCCTATATCGGATTTGAGATGACCAAAAATACATAAGATTAGTACTTATCAAAATCAATATGTACGAGCATGAGAGTTAACCAAGATACTCCGTGTATGTTAGTATTAAATTGTTGGAAGGAGTTCATTGTCTGATCTACAAGTGTTGTTGTTTTAAGTTTAAGTAGGTGTTTGATTAAGAAAAGAGTGAGAGGATCACAGTCTCCCAGCAGTAAATGTAATTACCAGGTCTGCAACCAGTATATATATATAGAAGAAGATAAAGATCAATCTATTAAATCATACAAGGAAAACAAAATTAACTCAAATTATCAACTCAATCAAAGATTTATAACAAAGATGAGCTGGAAATCAAGCAATAATATGATATATTCAAGATCATAAATACTATCAATTTGAACCGGAATTCAGAACCCTAGAACTAAAATTAGGGGAAAAAAACTTAGATCTAAACAAATATCATTTGCAGAACTCATATCATACATACCTTAACCGTTAATCTGAAGAAAAATCTGACTTCCCCTTTTATGTCTCGCTCTCAACAGAAGCTTAAACTCTTGTTTTTCTTTCTTTCTTTCTTTTTTTTTTTTTGTAAAAATAATAATAACTCGAAAATCCATCTATATGTACGAAGATTAGGCACGAGCTAAGCTAACTGAAGGTTAGGCACGGTAGGAGCAAGCCCGTCCTTGTTTGTTGCTACGAATTTGAGTCTTCGTAGATTTAGCTAGTTTACAGGAGGAATTTAAATATGTTTTTTTTTACTGGCCACCCTCAAATACCAAAATACCCTTACTTATTTGCCGAGCAAAATCTACGAAAGCAACGATGAAAATATGGAATCGTAATCCGATAGCTTAGCCTATCGGAATCCATATGTGATTTCGATATTCTATAAGAAATTATCGGATATCGAATACCCTATAGCGCTTAACCTATCGATCTGATTTTCAAATATCCGCCGAATATTCATCCATTGACACCCCTACTTCAAGTCTCAAGGATCAGCATCGATCTTCATTTGCTTCTCCTATGATTTTGTTATCGTTGCTGTGTAATTCTTTAAGGCCTGGGTTTATGAGATTTATTTTTTTCCTGAATCGGCGCGTCACATATAGGTTACATTACCACCTTTCATCTCAATTTTACAATTAATCTAACGGCTGACTGTATTTGCATATATACCATACAGCTGTGATATGTTGTGGTTTATACACCCGGAGGATATTGAAGTGTTTTCTAGCCTTGGGCTACATCGTTATTTGGACGAGTGGCAAATATGTAATTTGAGCTATTAAAAGAAGCCCTAATCATCAAAATCCTCCTATAAAATCAATCGTATCCGATATGCAGTGCCTCTCTATGTTCTTCGTTCTTCAGCACCGCCGCCCTTCTCAGATCTGTTTCACAATATCTTCCTCCTCCTGTTGTATTTTTGATAGATTTGTGTGTTTTTTGATAAATTACAATGATGCGATGATGATGTTTAATACAATCCAACTACGAGACCTTACTTTGTGGAAGGTCAGGGAAAACAAATTATAATACATCTGAGCATCCTCCGATTCAATTCAATATCTTTGTTATCGATTATCTTAGGGCTTTTCCCATTCGAATTCAATTATTTGTTATCGATATTCTGATTGTTCACTCTTCTTATTGAATTTCTGAATTTCTTTGCCGCTGCACACACATATAATGTTTTTTTCTGTTAAAAACTAGGCGTCGGTTGCCAGAGGTTTGCTGAGCGGCCGACTGCTTTCTTGCTAGCTTGCACTTCCCATAGCTGAAAATAGCTTATTTTCTCCTTTGCTCTTTAGAGCAAGAGTTTTGGGTGGAATATAGCACCAAAATTACTTTTTACAGGTAGTGTTTCCAGCAGGCTAATAATGTATTTCCTCGACCAAGCGTCTCGAGTGACAATTATTAACTCTTATTAATAACTCTTTACGGTAATCGTGCGACTGATCATTCAGGAAAACTTGCTTAGGGTTAACAATTCAAAACACCCGTAGTTTTGAATTTGAAGGGGAAGCAAAAACTCAAGTGAGGGCCTCATCAATGAGATAAAAGCTACACTATAGATTGATTTTGATCACAATTTAGCCGCAACATAAACTTCTCGGGGAGATCACAATTTTTTTAAAAAGATTTGAAAGCCAAAGTTTCCACAATTATAGTGTTTGTATATTATTTGATTCTACTGCGTACAGAAAGGAGTGAGTCTGCAGATAATATTATGACTCAATAGCCAGTTTCTATGCAGGAACTAGTCACCGTTGTGACTTGTAATCAAGTGACCACATCCTATGTTGTGTTAGGCGCTAGGCGAGCAAGGCGCCAAGCCCGTCTCCTAGCACCCAGACGCATAAGCGCGCCTAAGGCGCCCTAGGCGACCACCTGACGTTTTTTAGGCTTGTATGACAGATTATAACACCACTGGATTTTAATCAACTCAAAAACATTAAGATCGTGAGGTTTCAAACCTGAAAAGCAACCAACTAAATGAAAAAGATAAAAAAAGATCACAAAACTAAATCTCATCATCTAATTATCTAACAACTTAGTTTTTGAATCATAGTTAGAATCTCTTCCTTTTTTTTTTTTTTTTTTTTTTTTTTTTTTTTTGATGCATTTAGAATACTTCTATCCCTGTGTTATTCTTGTTTGTGATGGAGTAATAGAGAAAATAAAGCCAAAGAGGAGAGGAGGAGTATATATGTGAAAATCTTTTTGAAATATTCTGTGAATCTCAAATAAGGAGGAAGTTTAATCAGATAAGGAAACTGGAAACAGGATACCAGGATATGGGAAGAAACGAGATTTCTGGTGGGTAAAATATTTGGTACAAGATAACTCTTATCTTCAATCATATCACCTTATTTTCCTCCATAGTTATCGCTATTGATCGGTGTTGATTAATCTTTTCACTGTCCAATTTTTCTATAATTACATCAAGTAATAAAATCAATTACTATAATTTTATTAGGAAATAAAAACCAATCACATCAATCACGTTATTCTCCTATAAATATTAATATTTCTTAAGTTTCATAATATTGTAATCCCGTCAATCATGTTTATGAACTTTCCATATTATCATCAATGACTGAGCACAAACTGCCGATGATAACATTTGCATTTGTGAATTACGTTACGTTTCATAATATCGTAATCCCGGCGACTTATTGGGCGCCTAAAACTTCTGCGAGGCGCCAAACTCACTCGCCTAAGGCGCCGGCGTGGAAAGTAGCATGGAATTGGATTACTTGGGCGCTAGACCTACGCTTAGTGCGCCTTTGGCGCTCCGGGCGCTCGCCTTTTACAACATAGCCCACATCTCAGTCTGAGGCAAGGCCATTCTCCTTTTAAATATTGTATTATGATGCTTCCTACATTGCTATCTCTAATAAGATTGGTATTGGCATCTACTTGGTTGATGGAACACGGAACTATGGAGGATGCAAAATTATTACAGGGATAGGTAGAGATTCGGAAGAAGCCGAGAGTCTTGCAATTCTTGCTGCTGCCGATTGGGCAAGGAATTTGAATTTTGAAGCAATATGCATTAACACTGATGCCAAAAATCCAGTCTCTTACTTTAAAAATAAGAACGGCCAGACTAGCTGGTTCAGTGACTCTATCCTAGAGGATAACATTTTTATTTTAAATAATTTCAGCTTTTATGATGTCAGACTTCACTCTCTTGTCTCCTACCACAAGCAACTTCCGGTAACAATGCGCCAAACTTGGCAGTAAATGTCAGACAACAAGTAACATTGCACCAAACTTTGCAGTAAATGTCAGACAACAAATACAACAGGGTTATCTTTCTCTTTTCTGATCAAAAAAAAAAAAAAAAAAAAAAAAACAAATACAACAGGGATAAACAAACCTAGATAAATTCATGCTAACTAGCCCGCACCCATTCTGAAAAAAGAAAAAAATAAAGAATTATTGATCTAGAGGCATCACGATCAACTATTGGAATTGGAATATAAAAACATCACAACATTTAATCAAATTCAATTGACTTGGACAATTTTTTTATTCATCGTGTGTTCTTAGTTCTTGCAAGTATCATCAGAACGTGTATTGGAATAAAAAATGAGTAAGATTAAAAGCTAGTAAACAAAAAGATTAAGTGACTGCCTTAGCAGAATGAGCATAAGTTCCACACCAAAATCTCTTATAACATTTTCATCTACTTAATCAAAACCTCCTCTTTCGATTAACCAAACCAATTTCTTTATTTAATCATTTCAAAACCCATTAAATTTCCATATTCGCGCAAACATTCTTCGTCATCTGACCCATTGGTCCCTTCATCCCACCCAATTCATCCATGGCTCATCCTCAGCGATTTCGCAGTAATTGGCCAAGGTTTTAGAATCTTCTAGTTCAAAGTAATCCCATCCACCCTTCTCTATGAACTTCTGCGGGAAATCTGTAATGTCTTTCAGAATGGCCTTCCACTCTAGTTCTTTAGTGTTCACATAGTACTTCACATAGTTAAGGCGATCTTTTACGCTAGAAAGCGCCTTTAAGGGAATTGATTTGATTTCAAGCACACTATCCTCCTTACTATAATCCTGAAATATGACTGTCATATCAATTTCCCCAGATCTAAGCAGCGCCAGATTAACAAAATCAATATCCGTTAGTGGGAACACAGTGAAAGGTGTTTCTACAAGCACAATTAGGTCATTTGAAGTCAGGGCAAAGGCTGAAGCCTTGGAGGAAACAACCCCATAAAATTCGAACTTTTTCTCTAGCTCATGAAACAAACAAGGCGAATGATGCACGGAACTCCATCGAAGATAAACTTTGTCGACAAATTTCTTTAAACGTTCGTTATGGTCCCCATCCCAGCTGATTTGCTTCTCTTCCCCAGTCTTATCTAAATCATCGAGTCTTTTCTGTCTTAGAGGGCATTCCACCAAATGGAATTCGATGTCTTTTGTCTTTTCTATCCCCTTCATGAATGGAATATGCAACTGAAAGTGCAAGAGAGGCGGCAACTTCTTGTCCCCAAGACGGAAGAAGGATTTTTTAATATCATGAAAATAAAAATGCTTGCGGTAATTGGAGGCCTTGTATACAAACCCGTTAACATGGGTTTCAAGAGTACCAGCAGCAAGGGCTTCTCCACCTTGGCCTTCTTCTACTTTGGGAAGGATGATCACAACACCGGTTAGGCTTATTACCCTGTCTTTTGTTTCCATACGCAGCTTCAACGGACTAGTGACAGGCCGTCTTTTCCCAACTTCAAACGGCGTAACATTTTTAAGCCATGGTTTTGGTGGTTTAACTTCCTCCTTGTCAGAATCGATGTACTTTACACCCAACACTCTTCGTTCAACTTTCTTCTTCAACCAGACACCAAGTTGTGCCTGCTCTACCATACGCCTCTCCTCCCTTTGATCTTCTGATTCATCATCAATTCTTTGACGTTTTCTCAGTTGGGTAAACATGTTTAGTAATGAGATTTCAACAACTTCAGAATCTGCATATGATCGAAAGAAACCAGACACAAAACAACTTATTTCCTTAGAAACATGGACACAAAGGAAAACAAGATTAACTTTGAAGCACAACTCAATCAAGCAATAAGAGGATATATATATACAACACGAACATGCCAAATAAAAATACGAACAGATATTCGAAACTAAAATTAAGGGAAAAAATAGCATACATACCTAAACCGTTAATCGGAAGAAAAATCTGATTTCCCATTTTATGTCTCGGCTTAAAACAAATATTCCAAAAATAAATCTATCCATATATACCAAGGCTAGGCACGGCCAGTTGTAACCAAACCAAAAGGCTATCACTAAGGTTAGGCACGGTAGGGTCAATCATCTATTTCGTGCTTTTAGGGTTTTCTTTTTTCGTTTCCTTTTGAAGGAGGCACACTTTGCCTTGGATGCCCTAGTAGAATACAATATGAGCTAGAGAACTGCCCGTCTAGCTTTATAATTTGATCTAACGGTTGTTAGAAGTTCTCTGACTGACCGTTGTTGCTGCCCTACATATGTGTGATAGATGGCTCTGCAGCTGAGATACACGTGTAGGACAGGAAACTAGCTTCCTTTTCAAAAAGAAAAACCCTAGCATCTTTATATCTCCAATCTTATCATCTTAAACCCTAAAACAAAAACCAACAACAAAAAACCATCAGGAGGCAGAAACACAAACACAAGAAATTGAAGAACCTAGAAAAAATCCCAATGGAAGAAATTGAAAATCCTGTTGATTCAAATGAAATATTAGTGAAAGAAACAGTTGAATCTGTGATTAATCAGATGTTTGAACCAGAGAAGGAGGAACTTGAAGTTATGGAAGTGAAAGAAACAGTTGATAACATAGAAGACATCAATATGTTGAAGGAATCTAAAGAAGAACTTGAATCTGAGATTGAAAGTTTCAAAATCAAGTATGATGGTGTTTTGCAAGAAAAATCAGAATTGCTAGATGAGATTAAAGAGTTGAAGATGAAAATTAAAGAGTTGGAGAAACAAAATTTTGATGAGATTGAAAGCTTGAAATTGAAGTATAATGGTGTTTTGCAAGAGAAATCTGAGTTGCAATATGATATTAACAAATTGAAGAAATCTGTGGATCTTCTTAATGGAGATCTTTTTCGTGAAAGAGAGCTTGTTTCTGAAATGGGAACGATTCAGAAGAAATTGGATCTTCAGGTTGAGGAATCCAGGGATCTGAAAATTAAAATCAAAAAGTTAGAGAAGAATGAAGTGTTGATTCAGGAGAAACTGAGTGAGTTAGAAATGGAGAATGAAAAGCTTGTCAAAGGAAAGAAAAATCTGGAATCTGTGAAAACTGAGAAGAAAGAAGTCGAGAAGAGATTGGCCGAGTCTTTGAAAGCGTTTGATGATTTGAAGCAAGACAAGGAAAGGATTGTGTTGCAGAAGGTGAATATTGAGAAGAACAGAGTTTATCAGTTGGCCAAAATTGATGATTTGGAGAAATATGTTAACGAGCTTACTGCAACCATTGCTTCATTGGAGAAGAATAATAAGATGCTGGGAAGGAAAATCGATGATTTGGAGAAAGGCTATAGTGACACTTTAGAGAAACAACAACTGTTGAAATTGGAATTGGCTTCATTGGAGAAGAATGATAAGATGCTGAGAGACAAAATCGCACAAGAAAACAAGGAAAGAAATGAAGCATTTCAAGTTTTATTGGCTGAGAAAGATTTTATTGAGCACGAGTTGGTTGATTCCGAGAAGATGAGAAGATGGTCGAGGAATTGACACGCGAGAAGGAAGAAATAGTTGCGGAGAAGAACAAGATTGAGAAGACCAGGGCGGATCAGTCGGTGAAATCAGCTTTAGAGAATGTGAAATGGAGGAAAGGCTATACTGAAGCTTTGGAGAAACAACAAATGTTGGAAGTGGAATTGGATTCCGAAAGAAAGAAAGTGAAGGAAATTGTTGAAGAGAAAGAAGTTATTGAGAAGTGTTACAATGATCAAATGGACGCTAACAAGCATATGAAATTAGAGGTTGGGTTTTAAATGATGATCTCAGAAGAGTCGCTGCCGAGAAGAGTGAAATACTAAAGGAACTTGAGTTGAAGAAAAAGGAAGAGTGGAGTTTGAGTTTGAAACTGAAGGAATTTCAAAAGAACATGGATGACACAATGAAGGAGATTCAAGAGAAGTCATTGCTAGAGCAGAAATTGGTTGAAGTTGAAAAGGGAAACCAGTGTTTGACATCAAAGTTGAATGCTGCTCAAATGAATGCTGAGAAGGCTTTGTTGATGTTGAAGGATGCTGCAGAAGTGATGTGCAGGGATGAATACGAAGAGAAGGAAGCCACTGTTGAATCAGATTTTGATATGATGAAAATAGAGGAAGATATCCAACCATTTGCATCTGAGTTGGAAAGTATTAAGAAGGCTTTGAAGAATAAGGATAAGAAAATGGAAGAAATGACTCAACAGATTGAGAAGCTGAACAAGTCTGCTAAGAAGAATTCTAACATTTGGGCTTTGGTATCTTCAGCAACCACTATCCTTGCTGCAGCAGGTGCAACTTACATTGCCAGAGGACGCTAAATTGCTCATCTTTTTTACCAATAGGATCAACTATCTTTTGTCTGTGTTATGAATAACATCAACCATCTTTTGTAAGTGTTATGTCTTGCTGATGTTGTTAGTTCACGTTGATGTCTATCTTTTGAATGAAATCCTTATGATGTTACTGTTATTTAATAAAGTTATCTTCAAAGAAAAAAAATCAGAAACGAGCTGCTTTGTGGGTTTTGCACTTGTTGCTCAGACTTCATTTGCTGAAGGGCAAGGCTTAAGCCTAAACAGATAGATGAGGAGAACGTGATATGCACCCCATTAGAGACATAAATTTAAACTAGACTACTAGGTATTGCAGCATTGCTACATTCATGACAAAGCAAAGTCATCCACAGACTCTTGCCATCAGTTGATCTAAACACAATTTTCTGTAACAAAAAAATGCAGACTAGTTAAGGTATGTTGGGTGATCTGAAAATTAGAGAACCTAAGAGAATTTAAGGTGATACGAAATCTAAGCCCAATAAAAATACTTGGCTCTCACCATCATTTGATCTAAGGACTATTTTCTGTAACAACAAATTGAGAGTAGTCAAGATGGGATGGGTTAGAGAATTTAAGGTGTTTCAGAGTAACAAAAGTGGAACAAATGGTAATATGCACTCAAACAGCTTACATGTCTGGGAAAATAAAATAAAATAAAATGGAAGCACTGATTTTCCCGATGCGAATTACCACTACATTTTTCTTTTTCAGATATTTTCAATTTTCCATGATTAAAAGTGAAAACAAAAAACAAAAATTAAAACTTCTTCCTTGTTAATTGATTTCCATACATAAAATTAAAATACAACAAAGTAGTAGGGGAGGTACAAGTATCAGTTAACAAATTACATTCAATCTTGTGAGTAGTAATTAATTGTTGGATCAAAAACTAAAAGAAATGAGGAAGAAGTTTGGCCAGGGAAAATTATAAATCCTGAATCAAATGATATAAATTGAAGTACTCTGAAAAGCAAAACAAACAGCAGATTACAATTCCGGAAATGAATGGATCCAAGATTTAGATTTTGAGAGGAGAACCACCATCACTTGTTCTGATATATGGTCAAGGAACTTTTATTTAGTGTTAAAGATTTGGTTTCTTTGGTTCCTTTCTAGAGATATGAGGGAGGCGCAGTCAGGAATCACATCTAGTACGCGTGGATTGTTTAAAAGGGTTGGTTAAGCTTTGTTCGAGTGTTATTCAAATTTGGTTAGGAAAATAACATGAAGAACCTAAGAGGTGTGCCAGTTCCATTGAACAATATAAGAATTTGGATGTAAATTTAATCAAATTATCCCTACGGTTCTAAGCTAATGCCAATTGATTTACTTCCCCCGTGTCACAGATGACTTGATTAGTTTCGAAGGCTAATGCTTATATTGGTGCAATTAATGGAAGTATGTTTGAATCACGAATGAGTATGGGTCGGTTTCCTAGTCAAGTGGACCATTTCTAACTTCTAATCATCTGGTAGTTTCAATAGGGAAATATTGAGGCCATGTTGATTGAATTTGAAACAGTTCAAATATTTTATTGTTGAGACTATTTGCACCGAATTTGCACTTGCATAAGGTCAAACTTGTGTTTCTAAGATAAAACATCATTTGTAGGAGAATGCAGATAGCTGAATAAACTAGACTGATAATTGAAGCTCCAAGCAAGGGGACTCTGCAAATGGAGCCTCAGGATCTTCTGGGGTGGTAAGAATCTGTGTATACGGAATCAAAGTTAGCATGGTGGGCTGTAGGTGTGACATGGGTTACCAAATTTTTGTCCGGCCAGTCGCGAAGGTACTCATGGAACTACCGAAGTTAGATGATCTTAAAGCCATATTCCCATCCGTCCAGATTCAAGAGTAGGAATTATTTGCATCTAACTGGGATGCAATTTGTATGTAGCTTGTATTTTTACTTTTCTGTTTGGCTTTTTACACCTTGTAAATTGCCCCAGGTACATTCTTTCTCTCAAATAAACTTCTTTATCAAAAACAAAAACGAATTGTTTGCATCTAGGTGCAAGCATTGAATTAGTATTAAAAAAATCAGCAAAACTTATACATCTAAGACGGATATATTATGATTTCCATTGTTAAAGAATTTTTTTGATGGAGCGGAAAGGCAAAATCAACCAAGACCCAGGTAGATTAAGCAATTCAGGAAGTTATGAAGGTATTACCTCCACATAAATCAGTCTATTTAATAATGAAACAGCAAGAAACGAATCAAGGAAACCCTTGTCAGCAAATTTTATTTGGTTAATCCTTGGCAGGATAAACACTTCGTTTCTTCCCTATTCATTTCTTTTCCCGATTAATTTCTCTTCGCATTCCTTCACCGGCTTGTGACTATAATCAAAATTTCCTTTCAAATTCTTAAAATGGAGGCTGAGTACAGTGAGGATGGTGCAGTTTATCACCAGAAAAATTGAATTGAAATCGAAATTGAATGATGAAAGTATGGTGAATTAGAAATGTGGTGTATTCAAGGTGCAGGCTGAATCAGATCTAGTTTTTCTCCTGTCTTCATTTGAGAACAAAAAGACCACTAAGGAGGAACATCACTAGCAGCTGCATTTTATCACTTTCAACCAGCGTATCCAGTTGAAAAGGGAAGCAGGCAGAGATCAAGCTCAAAAGGAGTTTTAAATGAGAATTCATTTGACAAAGATATCTGCAAATTAAATATTGAGAGGAGATATCATAATACTTGTTTTTGATGGCGCAGCTACTGAATCACCACCACTTGCTTCTTCCATGATTTTTCTGTTGCCGTCGATGAGGGTGATCAGTATATTTTAGGGTTTCTTTGTATTCTCTGTCTACACAGACGATACTACTACTTATAAGGAAATTTTAGGGTTTCCCATTAACTTACTACCGTTCATTTCGATTTTTTTCACCATTTGATCTAACAGCTGAAACGTATCCTCTTGTTACTGGCGTCAGTGACCTTACTTTTTGACCAGCGTATGAATATGGTTTAGATGCGGCTTTCAAGTATTCTATGACTGACTTAACACAAGTAGAGAATTTTAAACGGAAATTTTTTTTGCATCAAACGGCTGTGACTAGTGTTTGGATGCGTTATTACAGTATATGATTCCGGCTTCTGTTTTGAGCTTTTGCATCAAACTGGATACAACATAACTATAGAAAGACGCTGCTTGGTTTACAGTTCAGGTTCCTACTCGATTCGACACTTTCTAAGCAACTTGGGTATGTCTAGAGGAAATATTGAGGCACTGATTTTGAATTTACTGAGGCCAACTCCATAACAGCATTATTCTCGCCCATTTTTGGTGATTTTGCATCTATTTCTGGTGATGTTTCAACCACCATGAGCTTGCCCTTCGAAGTTTAAAGGGGTTTGTTGGGTTGTTTTTCGTTTTTGTTATCTACCTTGCTTTTTGGAGGCGGGTTGTGTTAGGTTCTATGGCCTTGTTTCTTTTGGGGTTGTTACTCGGTGGCTTTTCCCCTTTCTCTCTTTTTTTCGGTCAGTTTTGGTTAGTCCATATTTCATGTACTCAATCATTTCATCTATAAAAATTTTAATTTACTGATCAAAAAAAAAAAAACTCATCATTTACTGTAGGTAAAAGGTTGAAATTGCTCTTGGTATACTTTAAATCTTAGTAGCCAGGAACGTCAAAGGCCATCCCGTATCTCCATGAGATACGCGGTTTTGCGTTCCCAAGTGAGATCCGTGTTAGGAGCGCGCTTTTGGCATGCAAAAAACGCGTTCCCAACATTCAGAACCGTGTGATTTCAACTTCCTACGAATTCTAACATGAAACTTAATTCCCATACCTAATTCCGACATGAATCTGTCAGTGATAGTGCTGGTGGTTAATAAAGAAGATGATGAAGAACCCATTTTCGAGAATTTATTAAGAACGAAGAACCCTAAGAAATTATGATTGATTTCTCATTAGAAACAATGGAAGATGATGGGATTTGCCATTTCAATGATTTTCTATGTTTAGAAAACTTCTTGAACTATGAAATTAGTAACCCTAAAAATAAAGAAAGAAGAATAAAGAGTTCTGGATATTGAATTGGGATTTTGAAGCTTTCAGTGATGTTTATCGACAGAAACAATGGAAGAAGAAGATGGTTGGGGTTTTAGGGCCGTCGGTGGAAGAAAAATGATTAAGAAAAGAAAAGACAGAATTTGCCCCAGTCAGATATGCGAGAATGACTATGTTATCTTCAGACGCAGATTTTTAATAGGCCCCCATATGTGGGATGTACCCTCACGATACACGGCAGCACAGCCGAGAAATGGTCCAAACTTTATTCCCTTTGATGTGCTAAATCGAGGCCATTTGGACACCGACATTCGCTTTTTCCCTAGTTGATGCACAATTTTTTTTTTTTTTTTTTTTGCAATAGCCAGTGAAATATAATTCGCCAGATAGTGCTGAGATATCAACACCAACGAAATTTATTGATTCTGATGATCCAGAATCTATCCAATTTGATTACAAAATTGGAAAATTGGTAATATAACTAATATATCTGAAAAAAATGTAATTCACGCTCCCAGCTCGCTTCTCGTATCTCATTTTTTGAAAATTTAACGATCCCCGCTTCCGTCCTCGCTCCCGCTCCCGACCTCGTTCCCGTTCCTGGCTACTAAGCTTTAAATATTTAAGATCCTCAATATATGAACATAAAACAATCAAACGCATGGATATTTTCTTTATTGCATTAATATAAAGTAAAAAACCCAACTAATAACAACATAGTCATATTGATATATAACAGATCTCCTACCTACACTTTCATAATTCTATTTTCTTTTAGTGATTGTTTCACATAGGCGCATCAGGTTTGTGAGCTTAATTTGGACTTGCGCAAGCTTCTACTTCTTTATCCCGGCAACCACTCATCAATTTCAGGCACTATGACTACCACCAGATATCTATTTTCTGCATCTAACTACAACTGTACCCTTCCACCGACTCTGCATACTTCTATGGCTATTATCACATATTTTAGTGCTCCTCAAAGATAATATAGATGGGTGGTACTGGTACATGATCTAATTTTTTCAAGTCTCTTTAAAGTTAATCGCCATTCATTTTTTCTGGCAAGTCATAGATTCATAGGGTTAGCTGAATACAATCCATGTTCCGGTGGTAAAAATTTACAAATCGACTGAGTAGGTTGTTAAATGATTCACTAATATTATTGTTGAAGATGTTTTTGGTAGGATAATTTTAAACTTGAAGATGTTTTTGGTCACTGCTCCATAAAAGGGCAAGATTTTGATTCATATGACTTTAGGCAAAAATACAAAGGCTAATCTTAGATATTTAGATGCAATACAGATAATTTAAAGCATAGGCACTTAATGACACTTTCGCTAATCTTTTTTTAATTACAACAACACAGAGTTATACCAGTGCTAAGTTATGAAAGCATCTTAAACAACACCGAAATCAAAGATACATGAGTTGAACAAGATATATCATCATAAATACCACAATCCAAAATTAGATTAAGATTAAATCACAAATTTAAGATTCTTCATAGTCAACTCTCTCATGGTCCTTCTCCTTTCTTCTTCTTCGCCTCCTAATTATAGATTCAGATCTTGATGTTGATCCTGATCTTGGTGGAAGAAGGACACTTGACCAGACCAGGGTGTGGAATTAAAAGACAACGTTCATTATAGATTTTACAGGTTTGAGAGGAAATATCATAATGCTGATATAAATTGTTGTTGGTGATGATATTGAACCACCATCTTCCATGATTTTGATGATGTATTCCAGTATTTTTGTTGAAGGTTAATAGGTTTGGCTTCTGCAAACAGATGAGGGACAAGGAGGCGCAATTAAAATATGGTAGTCGATAACTACACTACTATTTAAGGGTTACAGTTTCATCTAGGGTTAAATTTCGATCCAACGGCTGATTAAACCTTTCTTATGAACCGTCGTATCTATTATGAACGGTGCTGATTAGATTTGCTTTGAAAATAGCTTGTCTGAATGTATGGTCAGTCACATTTCAGCCGTTAGATGAATAATAACCTTAACGACAGAGCTGCAATACTTTGTAAGTGTATTGTTTGCTACTAGGGCATCCAAAGTAACTGAGCCGCTCTCGTCTGTAGATAAAGTAACCCTAAAGATAGTAACAGTATATAACAAAAGCATGGCAGAAGCCAGTGGTAGTTGTCCAGTATACCAATAACAAGCAGTATGATGCTTCCTCTCAATTTGTTAACTTTTGATTTTCAAGGGAGGAATTCTCATCTAAGACTCCTTTTGAGTTTTCTCTTTGAACTGAATCTGCCAACTCAATGAGATAAATCTGGATCTGATCTATTGTGTTGGTTACTATGATCCAAAAAAATACAGAATCTCCGTCATTACTATTTACCATTCTTCTCAATTCCAACCAAATTTCTGCAGATAGTAGTGGTAAGCCAGATCTGATTCACTCTAGCCTCAAGTTTCAGAACTGAAAGGAAATTCGAATTTTTTCAATGAGTAGGAAAATGAATGCAGGAAGAGTTAGTATCTATAGAAACATACGAGCATTCTATAAAGAAAAATAATAAAATTGAATCTTCCAGAGAAAGGGTTTTCTTAATTTCTTTCTTGTACAACCTTGTGCAACAAATTGCCGTGTTTGTGGAAAAGATTGAAATTGCTCTTGGTATCAGTTTTAATTGTATGTATGGTAGATCCATAATCCATATCACATAATACAAATCGACTGAGTAGGTTGTTAAATGATTCACTAATTTTAAACTTGAAGATGTTTTTGGTCACTGCTCCATAAAAGGGCAAGATTTTGCTTCATATGACTTTAGGCAAAAATACAAGACTAATCTTAGGTATTTAGATGCAACACAGATAATTTCAAGCATAGGCACTTAATGACACTTTCACTAATCTTTTTTTAATTACAACAAGACAGAGTTATACCAGTGCTAACTTATGAAAGCATCTTAATCAACACCGAAATCAAAGATACATGGGTTGAACAAGATATATCATCATAAAGACCACAATCCAAAATTAGATTACATCACAAATTTCTGATTCTTCTTAGTCAACTTTCTCATGGTCCTGCATCATTTTCTCTCTCCTTTTTTCTTCTTCTTCTTCTCCTAATTCTAGATTCAGATCTTGATGTTGATCCCGATTTATCTTGGTGAAAGAAAGACACCTGACCATACCATGGTGTGGAATCAAAAGAAAACCTTCATATTTAATTTTACAGGTTTGAGAGGAAGTATCATTATGCTGATATAAATTGTTGTTGGTGATGATGCTATTGAACCACCATCTTCCATGATTTTGATGGTGCGGCGTCTTTATGTTAAGGTGAATAGGTTTGGCTTGTTCTTTTTCATTTTGGAAAAAGACGAGGGAGAAGGAGGCACAAATAAAATATGGCAGTCGATAACTTTGCTAATTCTACACTACTATTTAAGGGTTACAGTTTCTTTTAGGGTTAAATTTTGATCCAACGGCTAATCGATTTATTCCACTAACCTATCTTATGAACCGGCGTATCTATTATGAACGGTGTTGATTATGTGTTTGAGGACACGTGTAGAGTTTTTAAGATTTCCTTTGAAAATAGCTAGTCTGAACGTATGGTCAGTCACAGCCGTTAATCAATAATAACCCTAATGACAGATGTGCAACACTTTATAAGTTGTGCTGTATTGTTCGCACTAGGGCATCTAAAGTAACTGGGCCGCTCTCGTCTGTAGAGAAACAACGGTTCTTGCAAAATCATCGACGGCAACAAATACATCGATCTTCAAAAAAATCATGGCAGAAGCAAGTGGTGGTAGTTCAATATGTAACATCATCAACACCAATAACAAGCACTATGATTTCTCCTCTCAAATTGTTAACTTCGAATCACTTCACCAGGGATTTCTCATCTAAGACTCCTTCTGAGTTGATTATTAACAGTTTTCTCTTGAACTGAAGCCGCTACTCAGGCAAATCCTACACAATCACTTCATCTGGATACTTTTTCGGACATACTCTCTATTGACGGAAGAGTAAGTCAGATCTAATTCACTCTACTAATCATCAATTCATCACCTACTGTACTTAGCGTCCACTTTGAGAACTAAAAGGAAATTCAAATATTTTCATGAGTGGGAAAATGAATGCAGGAAGAGTTAGTATCTGTAGGAACATACGAAAGAGCGCCTGCCCCTGTGATTTGTAAGAGCAGTCTATAAAGAAAATTAATAAATTGAATTTTCCAAAGAATTTTTTTTTTTTTAATTTCTTTCATGTACAATCTTGTGCAACAAATTGCCGTGTTTGTGGAATTTTAGAATAGGCTGATTTCTTTGGAGATGCATATAATGAATCCTCTTCACAACTTTGAATTGCTTCTACCTAATATTGCACTCTAGCATCATCAAACAAACGAAAATTGCATCTACCTAACAGCCATTATTTTCATTGGCGATACGATTAAGATTACATCAAAATTTATACAACTATCTAATTATGACCGGACCTCTAGACGAAACACATAAGCACAACAGTGCCACCTGATGGTGCATGTACAATTCCTTGCAATGCAAAAGACTAACCATAAACTCATAGGATACGTCTAGTGAAGTGTCAGGTGTTGTATTTGAGAACCAATTAGAAAAAAAATAATCGAGTGAAGAAGTTCTTTCAATTACATTTTTTTTTTTTTGTCATGAAATTCTAGGCTCAGAAGTTCTAATCTGGATATACCCGAGAGTAAATGCAAGTGCTTACAGAAAAATGTTGCCATAGCTTATTTCAATTTTTTGCCTTACATAAAATGAAGTGTCGCCGGAAATTTGATGCAGTAATGTACCACCAGGCTAGAGAAATGTTGTCATAAAATTTTGTGTTGGGGATTTCAAAATCAGTTCCTCAATATTCCTAAGTCTTACCTTCATCAAATGAGGTGATTAAAGTCTGATGCGGAATATGGATGATCAATTGATAATTTGGATTGTTCAGCCATGAGATATTTGGGTTGCTTCGAATTTTATAATTGTGTGATATATGATAGAATACCAAATTCAAATGACTATAAGTCTATAAACATCACCAAATGGAAATGGCATCGTAACTCAAATTCAATCAATATGGCCTGAATTTTCCCTACTCATCAACATACAAATTACTTAGAAATGATCGACTTAACTAGGAACCCGAATTTTTATTGACACGGTCAGATATTCAGAGTAGGGCACTGAAAGCCACGACTTCATTACAACAAATCGATTATCAAACAAGTTAAAGGAGATAATCTCATTGTAATTGTGCACTGAAGGATCACTGGTGTGGACAAAAATGGTTCCAACCTGTATAAGCATTTGCCTTTATCTTAGAATTGTGGAGATTCGGTTCCGTTTGAATGCTGTCTAAATATGACTGGCATCTCTTGACTAAACAGCATAACCACACAGGTGTAGGTTAGAATACGTTCCAGGCGCAGTTAGATGTGCGCTAGGAGTATGTAAAATTCGCTACAATGCAAACAACTGACCGTGATGGAGTCGAATTGCCTGGTTCTTAAAATTTGAGAATTTTCTTCCCGTATTGCTTGCCCATAAACACATCGAGAAAAGTCCATTGGCACCCTAGTAAGTGTGGACAATTCAGAAGAAGGAGGTGCCTTGTTTTTATAATTAATTCTTCTCGGTAACTTTATCCGTAGAAAATTAGGTGTCTCTTGAGTTTGATGCAGATGTTCATATTAAAGTGGCCCATAAGAAATTCAGGGTTACACATAATTTCCTAGTCAACAAACGTAATGCTGGCACCAGATGAAAAAATGATCTAACCCTTTAAAGTTATATATACGTGTATTTTGCACATACAGCCGTCTAAATTGACAAATATAGGTCAGAAAGTAACGTCAGTGATAAAATATGTTACAGGGCATTAGATCAAGTGGTAAAATTAAAATCAAAGGTGATAAATTAACCCTAATCCAAACAGCATATCTCCAACCCTTATAAGTAGCTTAGTGTTCTCCTAGGGCATCCAAGTTGTGCCTCCCTCGTTTCTCCACAGAAACAATGAAAGCAAATTCATCAGCTGCAATAAATTCATGTCATAAACAAGTGGTTATGGTTCACCAACAATAACAAGCTATCACAGTGATTTCTCCTCTCAAATTGTTAATTTTTCTTGTCTGAAGGATAGGAATTTTGATCCAATATTTCTTTTTTGTTCTCTTTGGTATAGGTCTCTCTTTGCTGCACCATACTTTGATGTATTTGGGTAAAGAAGATTTCAGCGGCTAATTAATTAGAAGATTTCGTAGATTGAAGTTTTGAAGCGCAAGATCTGATCTGGTTTATTAACCTTTTGTACTCTCACTGTTTGTAGATCTCCATAAGTTTGTTTATTACATTATGTATGTGAAACCAGTTACCAATAAACAATGAAGTTAAGGAGTTGTGTTGATTACCAAACAAACAATGAAGTTTGTTTATTATTTTGTTTATGAAATTACCTGGATGTACCAGACTAGATATGTAAGAGCAAAGAGACAATACCAAAAAATGTTGCCACAACATATTTCGATGGAACAAAAACTTGTGCCAATTTCATTATGTTACCTATAGAAAATTAGTATTTGATGGATACGGCTAGAAAAATGTTGTCACAATTTTTTTTGGTTTCCAATTTTTCCCTGCTTAAAAATGGTTCCAAATCTGCCCATTAAGTTTGGGGTTCCAGATTCACCCTTTTACTCTCATCTAACTGCTGAAACGCATTTTATGTGTGTTATGTGTTTGGCTTAGAGGCGCATTGTTTTCCATATTGATGGTTCGTTAGTGGATTTTACGGTTATAATGAGACTAATACCAATCTGCCGGACACATTTGCTTGAAATGAGGCAAATCCTGCTATCTCTCATTCTTGCAAATCCTGCTATCTCTCATTATTAAGAAATCATCATTTTTTTTTTACTTTATGGTTAACATATCAAACCAAGTGAAGATAAAAGTGTATATTAATGTTAATGAGAGAGCAAATCATGAATTATAGGTGAGAGTGTAAAATGGCAATAAAAAACTTTCCCGCTTTGAGTTAAGATCAATCTAACAAGCAACTTGATTAGCCTCCATGAATCTTTGTTCATTTTCCATTTTTATTTTTTTATTTTTTCATTCCATCCCATACTGATTTCTGGGGACGCAAGAGCGACTCCAACTATCACAACCATCTCATCAAGTAATCTCATGAATTTCTTGTTCTCTTAGACTTGTTGCCTGATGGCTAGTGTTTAGATTTGGTTGCAGGAGATCATAATTACTGCATCATGATGACTATGAAATGATATGTACACAAATTGCATATAGGTTTTTGTGACAACATTTTCTCACCCACTGGTGGTGGTGCTATAGAATACCACAATGAGATGGAAAAATAAATAAAAAGATATCAATACAAGCAGATTATGATCTCTTGACCGTTCAGTTTTCCGGCTTGTGTCCCTGGGATGACAAAACACGACAATATATTTCACTGAGATGGTTGCCAAGTCTACCGTTGTTGAATAGTTTTTTGGTAGGTTAATCGTAGAGATTTTGATGCAATACAAACAATTTCACACTTCACTAAGTCTAATGGTTAGATGAAAAAAGAAAAGGCCCCTAAGTTTGATGCAATAACGTAGACCTAATTCTTCACAACGAATTATACCATGGTCAACAAATCAACCCAAGTGAAGATGACAATGTAGCAGCTAAGCGACTATGAATAAGAAGTTTAGAAGTTGAGATGGCGTAGCCCAACCAGTTAGATCATTACATATACTATAGATGTATCTTTTCATTCGAAAAAAATTCAAACTTGTGACAACATACCATTTCTGTTTTCTCCTCTTACATTAAAATTACTCATATATCAACAACTAAATGACATTATCAACAATTTTATTCCGCTCTTAACAAAAAAGATAAAAGATAATCAGAAAAAGATTAGTATTGTTTAACTCATATAACAAGATTACAAATTCCATCTACAAGATACATACAACTATCTGTACCACTTCCCTTTTTGTCGTCCTTTTCATTCAACTTCCTGTTTTTTGTTAGAATCGAACAAAAAGAGAAGAACATGAAGCAAATATAACAAAAGAGAAGAACATGAAACTAGAAAAGTAGGAGAACCGACAACACGAGACACGGAATAAAAACCATTGCGTAGCAGTTAGGAATCGATCAAAGACAACAACGGTAATCTTTCCCGCTGAAGGGAAGATATTTACCGGAGATTTAATAACTATGAGAGGAAATATCATTATGCTGACATAATTTCTAGTTGATGATTCTATTAGAGAACCGTCTGCCATGATTCTCTTGCATCGATATATCTGTATATTCAACAGATCTGTTGTTTTGAAGGAACTAGGGTTTTGGTTTCTCCCTTTCATTCTCTACACTACACAGACGAGGAAAGAGGGGAGGCGCAAATAAGAGGCCTTAGAAAACTACACTACTTATAACGGGATACAAATATGCCGGTTCAATTTAGGGTTTAGTTATTATCTTTCACTTCGGTGATCTAACGGCCGTTCTATAAATCTGACTGACCAGCATATGTATTGTAAATGGCTGTAGTTGAGATATGTGGAGAGTTTTGAGTTTAGACGGTTGGATATCATTTTATTATCTTATATAGGGTAATTTGAGCTGGATTGTCAATCCGAGGTCCATAACCAATATGGAGATTTGGTGCTATCATGTAGATGAGTAGATCAACTTCTCCGGCGGCCATTCATCAATTTCATATGCATTATATTATAAGCAGATTATCATCTACTTTGAGCTATTTTTGAAGGTTCCTGGCTATTCATACGTTAGGCATCTTATTACGTTTTGGACTTTGAGGTTAATCCAATCCATCTATCGGTGCGGTAATATAAACATATACTTTTTCGGAGAAGGATGCTAAATCCGCTTCGTGTTTAGAAAATTTTGGTAGGATAGTTTCTGAGTGTTAAACTTTGCACCAATCCTAGGACGGGTTAGATAACAATATTTGTTATTATGAAGGCTAAGAGTTTTGTATTAATGCAGTAACAAGATGGAAAACTTCACCACCGATATACAAACATCTATGCAACTTCCTATAATATTGTTCTTTTTCAGCTTCAAAGTTCAGATTAAAAAATAAACAAGAAAAAAAAAAAGCTTGAATAAATAGAGAAGGCGAATATCAAGATAACGGGTCCATCTAAGATTATACAACTTTTGGAGGAGAAGTCAATGCGGATATATTCATCATTTTGATGCATTGTTAAATATGATTACAAGCAGATTACTACCTATTTTTTGCATCAAACTTAAAAGACTCTTCAATTTCTATCTGGGATAAAAAATTAAGTGAACCAATTTACTTCCCTGAATATAGTTGTTATAATTTCATTTCTTAATTCTTGAAGTCACTACGCCATTCATTTTTCTTGTCATGGGGATGCATATTTTTGTTGTCTCTTTTTTGCATCAAACTTATGGATAATATATGTGCCTTTTTTTTCCACAACCCAATGACACCTGGTACATGTGCATCTCTGGTAGATTGGAATAAGTTGTGGCTCACAGTATGCTTATACTCGTACATGTGCATCTCTGGTAGATTGGATTATGGGGTATTTTTTCATGAATGTATAAAGATAATGAAAAAGTAAAAGCCAGGGATTACAAAACTCTTACATTCATAGATAATTTTATTCTTTTAAAAAAGAGAAATTTGAAGCATTTTTTTATTTGTAATTGGTTGACATACATCTTAAACTTTAGACACAACACTTGTCTTATTTTCTTTAATTGTAAAAGAAATGAGACAATGCCTTGCCTCAATTGTTTATTATCAAATCTCCCATGTCAATTCCTAGTATGTGATGAAATGGACATTCGAAGTTTACATCACCAATTAGCCATATATTTCGTAAGGGAACTCGA
The DNA here is from genome assembly GCA_023531295.1 of Papaver armeniacum. NCBI lineage: Eukaryota > Viridiplantae > Streptophyta > Magnoliopsida > Ranunculales > Papaveraceae > Papaver > Papaver armeniacum. The sequence continues at coordinate 221,503 of JAJJWW010002574.1, forward strand.
ATATCTGATTATTATTTTTTTTTTTTTTTTTTGCTAGCCAACTAGAATATCTGCTCCCGTCACACGTCGCAAATGCTCAAGAAGAAGCTCAATTTCCTCGTAAATGTTGACATCTTACAAGTACGAGGCGGTATCATGGGATCGTAAATTTTAATTCTTCTTTCTGCCATTTCAATGGTAAGAGCTACCCCTGTGATTATTTTTAACATTAAGCACACCATAAGCGATGCTTTTCCAAGTCTGATTTTATCCATTACTTTGACGTTCTTGTTCTCAAGAATTTTCTATTCCACAACAACAAGGCTAAGTCATAATGCATTAATACAAAAAGTAAGAAATATAACCCATAGGGACTATTTTACACAACCATACCTGCATATAGGTTTCAAACTTCAAATTATGCTGATGAAGACATCTCCATTCACTATGCTGATTTTAAGTTATTTGAATAGATCTTTTAGAAAATAAAAAGTGACTATAGTACATATAAGAATATCGTCGTTCTTTTTAGTGCACATAGAGTGCTCCTATCCAAGAGAAATGTTGTCACTAAGGTGCAAGATCCTGATTCAATTTCTTTTATTGTTTAAACTATATCCCCTCAATGCCTCAAGTCTTGTTCCGTGCTAACTGTTTATTTCACCTTTCAAAGCTCTCTGTTTGAAAGTGATTTTAAGTGAGAAAAACAAATACACAAAGTTACCAATCCAGAACAGCCTTAGCTTATAAAGATACTAATCACATACAATTATTTCAACATGTCTTAGTTTAACAGATTTGTTTTCTTGCTAAACCATGTCATATCAGCAAGATCACCTGGTCTTAATGAACCAATCAAAATTGAGTGCGTATGCGGGAAGCCGAAACTCGAGTTTGTCTTCCCCTGGCTAACGAACGCATTCACATCTTTTTGATATTATAATGCAATCCAAACACGTATACCAGGGGCATTAACATGGCTTTAAGCTGCCCGTACGAAAAGTTGTTGTCAATGTTTCATCAACAATAAACGAGATCAAAAACACAAACAATTGTTCGACAAAGAAAAGGATTTTGTCAGCTCAATCTTCTGTTTCCCAAACAACAGTTTCTTGTCCTAAGCATAAATAAATTTTTAACCAATTGTCTAATCTGTTTATGGGTGAAAATCGTTTCACGATTTCGGTAATTTCGGTGGGTGAGTGAGAAATTGATTCAAACCCTAAACAAATGTCCGCACGTGAGCACTTTGTAGATTCGAGAGATCGATCTGCACAAGTCCGGCCTAAACCAAGAAATGGCCGTTCCAGGACTTGCTTCGGTCACAAAGTGGAGGAGAAGGGTTGATTTGGGGAGGGAAGCAAAGAAAGGTGTTGAGGAGAGTAGTGTATCGACTTGTATCAGAAAGTGAAAGCTTAGGAAGCTTGCAAGAGATAGAAGCTTTTGGGAGAGCTTGCAAAGTTTCCTTTACGAGAGTGTAAGTGTAGTATATTTCTCCCGACCGAGACTTGTTGTGCGGTGGAAATAGGTAAGACCTATTTATACAAGTCGAGATTGAAACGTACCACTGGCCTCATGAAGGAAGAGAGTAAAGGGTCAAATAATGGGAGGAGGTGGTAACCGCATGGTTTAATGGGTGAAAAAGTTTTTCACCATTATTTCCTCTTTTATTTGACCGCTTTATTCCTTTTCACGCTTTCTTAATGTGAGCGTAGTGTACAGCTGCATCTTTGTGACTGCCAAACCAAAACCCTAAAGAAGCATCCCCAGTTTGTGTCGATGTCTTGAGTGTTGGTTGCATCTTGAGTGCAAGTGGCGCTGCTAGTGGCGCGTGTGGCATGTGCCAATGGCAAGTGCGGAATGCCTTGGTGGTAGGTTGCACGGTTTGCAAGTTAGGTTACCAGCGTGTGTGTTTGGCATGTGCCAATGGCATGTGCGGAATGCCTTGGTGGTAGGTTGCACGGTTTGCAAGTTAGGCTACCAACGTGTGTGTTTGGCATGTGTGGAATGCCTTGGTGGTAGGTTGCACGGTTTTGCAAGTTAGGCTACCAGCGTGTGTGTTTAGCATGTGCCAATGGCATGTGCGGCCATGTTGACCTAGTTGCAAGTCTTGCAAGCCTAGGGCGCTATGTTTGGCGTGGGCCAAAGGCATAGCGGCTTGGAAGTATGGCTTGAAAGCACGTGTTGGCATGTGCCAATGGCACGTGCGGCCATGTTGACCTAGTTGCAAGTCTTGCAAACCTAGGGCGCGCTATGTTTGGCGTGGGCCCAAGGCATAGCGGCTTAGAAATATGGCTTTGCGGCACGTGTTGGCATGTGCCAATGGCACGTGCGGCCATGTTGACCTAGTTGCAAGTCTTGCAAACCTAGGGCGCTATGCTTGGCGTGGGCCAAAGGCATAGCGGCTCGGAAATATGGTTTGCGGCACGTGTTGGCATGTGCCAATGGCACGTGCGGCCATGTTGACCTAGTTGCAAGTCTTGCAAACCTAGGGCGCTATGTTGGTCGTGGGCCAAAGGCATAGCGGGTTAGAAATATGGCTTGCGGCACGTGTTGGCATGTGCCAATGGCACGTGCGGCCATGTTGACCTAGTTGCAAGTCTTGCAAACCTAGGGCGCTATGTTTGGCGTGGGCCAAAGGCATAGCGGCTCGGAAATATGGCTTGCGGCATGTGTTGGCAAGTGCCAATGGCACGTGCGGCCATGTTCACCTAGTTGCAAGTCTTGCAAACCTAGGGCGCTATGTTGGTCGTGGGCCAAAGGCATAGCGGTTTAGAAATATGGCTTGCGGCACGTGTTGGCATGTGTCAATGGCACGTGCGGCCATGTTGACCTAGTTGCAAGTCTTGCAAACCTAGGGCGCTATGTTTGGCGTGGGCCCAAGGCATAGCGGCTCGGAAATATGGCTTACGGAACGTGTTGGCATGTGCCAATGGCACGTGCGGCCATGTTGACCTAGTTGCAAGTCTTGCAAACCTAGGGCGCTATGTTTGGCGTGGGCCCAAGGCATAGTGGCTTAGAAATATGGCTTGCGGCACGTGTTGGCATGTGCCAATGGCACGTGCGGCCATGTTGACCTAGTTGCAAGTCTTGCAAACCTAGGCGCTATGTTTGGCGTGGGCCAAAGGCATAGCGGCTCGGAAATATGGCTTGAGGCACGTGTTGGCATGTGCCAATGGGCGTGCGGCCATGTTGACCTAGTTGCAAGTCTTGCAAACCTAGGGCGCTATGTTTGGCGTGGCACAAAGGCATAGCGGCTCGGAAATATGGCTTGCGGCACGTGTTGGCATGTACCAATGGCACGTGCGGCCATGTTGACCTAGTTTCAAGTCTTACAAACCTAGGGCGCTATGGTTGGCGTGGGCCAAAGGCATAGCGACGGAAATATGGCTTGCGGCACGTGTTGGCATGTGCCAATGGCACGTGCGGCCATGTTGACCTAGTTGCAAGTCTTGCAAACCTAGGGTGTTATGTTTGGCGTGGGCCAAAGGCATAGCGGCTCGGAAATATGGCTTGCGGCACGTGTTGGCATGTGCCAATGGCACGTGCGGCCATGTTGACCTAGTTGCAAGTCTTGCAAACCTAGGGCGCTATGTTTGGCGTGGGCCAAAGGCATAGCGGCTTGGAAGTATATTTGTTGCCATGGTGCGCAGTATGCGGCTTGGTTTGGCATGGTTGCCATGGTGCGCAGAGTGCGACTTGGTTTGGCATGGTTGCCATGGTGCGCGGGTGCGGCTTGGTTTGGCATGGTTGCCATGGTGCGCAGAGTGCGGCTTGGTTTGGCATGGTTGCCATGGTGCGCAGAGTGCGGCTTGGTTTGGCATGGTTGCCATGGTGCGCAGAGTGCGGATTGGTTTGGCATGGTTGCCATGGTGCGCAGTATGCGGCTTGGTTTGGCATGGTTGCCATGGTGCGCAGTATGCGGCTTGGTTTGGCATGGTTGCCATGGTGCGCAGTATGCGGCTTGGTTTGGCATTGTTGCCATGATGCGCAGGGTGCGGCTTGGTTTTGGAATTAGGGTTCTGTGTTGAAAACCCTAATCTGGTATTTTGAAAAAATACCCCTATTAATTATTTACACCTGAGTTAAATGCTCTTAGTTAATGTGTTGCGGGTAACACTAGGTCATGGGGTTTTACGATTTTACCCCTTGTTTAAAAACCACCATCAACATTAAGTCCCCTGCTTAGCTCGGAGCAGGGGCTTTGTTGCGAGGTAAGCATAAGATGGTGACAAACTATCAACAACAAACGTAAAGAGAATTGAGGAGGCTTGTCTGACCTTTTATAAATAGGATTTGGAATCCTTGCCTCAGTAGTTTTGCACAAATCGGGAGGCTGGCACAATTGGTGGGGCAGGTGCAACTTGGGCGACGTTGGGAAGTTGGCGTGAGTTGGGAACCGAGCGTGCTAGGCCGGGTGGGACCGGCGCAAGGTGTGGAAGCCGACGTGCTTGCAAGGCGTGACTTGGGCGCATCGAGCGTGCTAGGCTGGTGGGACCGGCGCAAGGAGTGGAAGCTGTGCGTGCTTGCAGCGTGACTTGGGAAACTGAGCGTGCTAGCTGGTGGGACTGGCGCAAGGTGTGGAAGCTGTGCGTGCTTGAAGGCGTGACTTGGGAAACTGAGCGTGCTAGCTGGTGGGACCGGCGCAAGGTGTGGAAGTTGTGCGTGCTTGCAAGCGTGACTTGGGAAACCGAGCGTGCTAGCTGGTGTGACTTGTGTAAACAAGGAGGGAGTAGGTGTTTCTACAGATAGCAAAGTTTCCTTGTTTTGCCTTCCTTCACGCGCGCGGCTTCAATCAGGGCATTATCCATGCTAAAATCTGGAAGCGTTATGTCCCTCATTGCTTCCTTTCCTTTTTAAGGTTCCGTGTTCATACCCAACGTAATTGCATCATCTCCCTCGTTTGAGAAAGGGTTCTTCTTGTTGAGTTTCTCTCTTTGTCATGTCGCACGTGAGTCGAACCATCTTATAACCAGCCAGGTTCTCCAGGTGAAGGCGCGAGGTCTGACTCTGGAAGGAGCATCCCAACAAAGGTTATTCGGGTTAAGAAAATAATACCGGTATGTTTTCTTCTTCTTTGGTGGACCGACGTACTCTTTACGGCTTGTTTGATGAATGGAAAATTTTCCTTTTGTGCTGAGATATCCCGTTGGAGCATGCGTTATTGTTATCGACGAGGATGACCTAGTCGTTTCCCTCCCTTCAAAACCAACCTTGTTGACTGCTGCAGACTTGGAGAACGCTGATTTAGGGATCTCTTGTCATGAATACCCCTATGCAGGTTCGTCGTTTGAGACTCGTATGAGGTGTCTCTCCTCCAATTATCGGAATGTTGGCGGTTTTTCCGGGTGCGGAAAGAATTCGTGGTCCTTTATACGAGGATATGGAAGACATACGGCCATGTCGCTACCGGGAGCGTAGTGAAGTGTTGTTCGTCCGCCTTGGTTTCCGTAGTGAACTATCATCTTTGCCAATGATTGTTGAGATGGAGAATTTGTCCATCCGTGTTTGCTGTGAGTCAGCCATTCAAAGGTGGGAGAACATGGTGTCCACCTGTGAAACCTTGGAGTTTAATATCCCACCTGTGAAACCTTGGAGTTTAATATCAGCTGGTTGCGGTATCGTCTCAATATTGTGAAAGTCGACAGAGCTGGTATCCTTGCTTGGTGTGATTCCTGCCCATGAAGCCATCTTTGGAAGAGGAGAAAGCTTTGGCCTTGGAGTCTCAGAGGATTGAAGATTTGACTCGAGACTTGAAGAGTAGGAATTTTTGATGTAGCATGTTGCAGGGAAGTGATTAGGCGTAGTATGCCTTAAGCCACTTTCCGTTGATGACTGCCTCTAGCTTTCCCATCTTCTTTGATAATCTTGTAGTAACCACTGTCATACGCTTTAGTGATTATGTACGGCCCTTCCCATTTGGGAGAAAACTTCGGTGCCGATGCATCTTGCTGGATGTGTTTGGCGGTTTTAGCACCAGATCTCCTTCCTTAAAAACCCCTGGATTTTACATGGCTGTTGTACGCCCGGAAATCCTATTTTTGTATGCTTGTGCATGTTCCTCCGCCTGAGGATCTTCTGGAGTCTATAGTATCTAGTTCTGCGATTATGGTTGAGGGAGTGAAAGCATCTCACGCTGGTAGTCCCCATGCATAACCTACTTTCATTACATCACCTTGAATCCCCCCTCCACGGGATTTGATATAAGCCTATCGTACTCTTCTGGATGTGACACTGGGATGGTCAGAAATTACATGATGACATATTCTGATAGTGCGAGGCTCGGGATCCTCCGCGGCCTCGTAAAGTGTTGAAGGCGTCTTCTAGACAGAGAGGTGATGATATTCTTGCGTTGCACCCTTGAAGAGTAGATGACCTCTTTGTGGGTATGACTTTTGGTGGTGTGTCTTCGGAGCTTTGACAGTGAAGGGATCCCGTGTATATCTTCCGTCCTCAAGTATGGTTTACATGTTTCCATCTTTGTAGTAATTGTTGCTGCGGTGAGGCTCTGGCTTGCAGGAAGGAGTGGCATTGAAGCGAACGTTGAAGCGAAGCCGCTGCTGGAGAACGCTGATGCGTAGCTATTTCTGGAGAGAACGTTAATGCGAAGCTACTTCTGGAGAGAATGTTGGAACGACGTCTTGCAACTTTTGAGCCTTGACGGTTACCATTCAAGTCGGAGGCCGCGTCACGTTCGTCAAACTCGACATCCCTCAAGAGGACAGAGGTTAGGAGTCCCCGGTTTCATCTATCGATCGTGCTTTCTAGGAGAGGTTGGGGTTTGGGAACGGCTTCCCTGGCTGGAAGCGCCTGCTTTCCTGATGCAGTGCGGTTGAGGGGTGCAAAATATGTCTTGACGCTACGCCTTGGAGAAACATAGAATCTCACATAACCGTTTCATCAAAGACTGTACGACTTTGTGGGTGAAGTTCCCATTGTGCGGGTCCTGACGGGAGAAGGGTCTCTGTGAACTCAAGAGAGTTGTTGATTTCCCTTGCTTTCGATTTTTGAGAAGTCCTTCCTGATCTTCATGTGTGACGAAATTGGATTGCTTATCCCCTTCTACTGGGCGTCTAAGAGCAACGCGAGCCTCTTCATCTATAAATGCACGTCCTGCTGAAGTATCTTTTGTCTTTTCATCAAATCAACAGTGCTAAAAGAAGGTCGGCTTCTTCCGGATCTTCCAGTATCTTGCCCTGATGGTGGAGTAGCGTCTCTGGTGACGGTTGAAGTTGCCATGCTTGAATAACCGTTGGGGTGGCGAAGCGGGCCGAGTTCCGGTGATCGTAAGTGTATCGTGCAGAGATGACACGGTTTTGATCACGAAGTCTTTGGAGCCATGGCGCTGTTTCGAAGGGCAAGGATGGTCTTTGGAAGGGCGCAAGTTGTTAGCTACTGGAAGGATGAAAACTGTTAGACAGAGTGTGGTATCTGCTACTGGCATGCGCGTGCGGCATGTGTGCTGGCATGTGCGTCCGGTAAGCGTGTCCGTAAGCACGCCTGGTAAGCGTGTCTGCAAGCGCGTCTTGCAAGCGCTTCTTTTTTCTTCTTCTGTTTCTTCTTTTGAAAAATGTCTAATCTCAAGTTCGCAGGAGGAATCCGGTTCGGAGGATGATTCTGGGTAGAGCCACACAAAAACTTGCCTTTGGTGACCACCGGTGACCGGAGATGGGCGTTAGCCAATTGCCGGCACAGATGTGGCTCAAACGGCGGATGATTCTACGATGGTTGCTGCCGTAGACATGGAAGAAGACCCTTTGCGAGTCGTGAGGCCAGAGTGCGGGCGCCTTTTTGATCCTCCGTACTTGGTTCCTTATCCAGGTCATGTCTTTGGTTGGCGGCTTCAGCGTGCCGGCTAAGCACGAGGCGTTGTACACAGAATCTGGGAGAAGTACGGACATATGGCCACAACCAAGAAAGTCACTAGTCGATTTGCTTTGGTTAAGCGTGTGGAAGAGGCTTTATCTTCCATCGAGGATATGCGTGAGGTGATTTGGTCACACCGTTTCAAGACGTTATTGCCGACTCGGGAGCACCATCGCGACGTGTGCGTAGAAAAAGAGTTCAACACTTCGTGGTTTGTCGAAGGCCTTGCCGAGATCCAAAAGTTGAAAGATGCAGCAATCGAAAGCCTTTCCGCCGAGGAGATTGCACGACAGGAGGTGGAACTCGAAAAGCTTTCCAAGATGTTGACTATGAACAGAGCGGCTCTTGAATAGGGATGGTCATGGGGCGGGTATGGGGCGGGTATGTCAATCCCAGTCAGCGCCTGTTCAGTAAAAAAATTACCCATACCCGCCCCATTACCCACATGAATTGGGGCGGGGCGGGTATGGGGAATACCCATATGGGGCGGGTTTCCCATGGGTTACCCGTAACACGGTGTTAATACATATATGTATTTATAATCAAAACTTAAACAAAAATAATAACATAAGAATAATGCATTATAAAATTTAAAATTCAGAAATTCATCTTAAAGTGAACAAAAGAATCTGTAAATGACTTATTAGTTTTGCTACTTTTTCCTTTCTCATTCTATCTTCGTCCATTTACCATTGCATTATCTGTATCGCTTTCACTATTTTAACTTTTAGAGAATGTGTCTGATCACAACAAAGAAGTGAAAGTGATGAATATACAAGAACGATCAAGAATATAATAAATGAAAGAAGTGGCAGAAGTATAAAAATAAATGAAAGAAAGCTCGACTAAGTGGTAGAAGTATAAAAATTCGATACGAATTCTTGCATAAAAGTCTAAACCCTTATAATATAAAAGCTACGGGGCGGGGACCTTGAATCCCATCCCCACCCCATCCCCGCAGCTTAGGTTTCGGGTATTACCCATACCCGACCCCATCCCCATTTGTGCGGGTAAAACCCTACCCAAACGGGGCGGGTACCCACGGGGATGGGTTTGGGTGGGGCAAATGGCCATCCCTACTCTTGAAGATGCAAAGTTGACTTTCTCCAAGAAGAGCAGACTTCTGTTGGATGATTTTCCTTGAACGTTTCTCTGTTAATCTTTCATTTAGGTTTTTTTTTTTTTTTGAAAGACATATTGGATGTCTGGTTCAAAGCTTGACCTTTGATAGACAGCTGGTAGCTTTTAGGGTATTGGATTATTTCTGGGATGAATGGTTTTGATAATATGACTTTGATTATGTTTTTGGAAAGGAATATTGCTTCTATGAGAGTGTGTGCTAGCAATAGGCACAAGACTCAGAAGTATGACGGTTTTACTAGGAACCTAAAAATAGATCGTATATCATGCACAGTCTAAATTTACTCACTTCATAGGTTTTGTGAACACGCCCTCTCCGTGTAAAAGGCGGCTTTCTTGGTAGCATCTTGATTAGTCCCCGATTCTTTGGTATCATCTTCAGCGAGTCTCCAGTTTTCTAGTGTAGTTTTAACAACTGATAATTGGGTTGTCTGGCAGTTGAGTCGGACTGAGTCGCAAGTCCCCAATCGCTGGTAGCATCTTCAACGAGTCCCCAGTTTTCAGGTGTAGTTTTACAACTGGTAATGGGGCTGGCAGATTGAGTCGGATCGAGTGGTAGCATCTTGGCAAGTCCCCAGTTTTCTCGGGTAGTTTTACAACTAGTAACCGGTTGTCTGGGTAGTTGCGTCGGATTGAGTCGCCTTCCCCACCATCTTGACATCCGGGTCAAGAACGAGATCGACAGATCCGACATTGTATCCGATAGATCAATCCTCCATTTGTGGTCGCCAATTGTTTATGGGTGAAAATCGTTTCGCTTTGATTTCGGTAATTTCGGTGGGTGAGTGAGAAATTGATTCAAACCCTAAACAAATGTGCTGCACGTGAGCACTTTGTAGATTTGAGAGATCGATACGTACAAGTCCGGCCTAAACCAAGAAATGGCCGTTCCAGACTTGCTTCGGTCACAAAGTGGAGGAGAAGGGTTGATTTGGGGAGGAAGCAAAGAAAGGTGTTGAGGAGAGTAGTGTCTCGACTTATATCGTAAAGTGAAAGCTTAGGAAGCTTGCAAGAGATAGAAGCTTTTGGGAGAGCTTGCAAAGTTGCCTTTCCGAGAGTGTAAGTGTAGTATATTTCTCCCGACCGAGACTTGTTGTCCGGTGAAATAGGTAAGACCTATTTATACAAGTCGAGATTGAAACGCACTACGGCCTCATGAAGGAAGAGAGTAAAGGGTGAAATAATGGGAGGAGGTGGTAACCGCATGGTTTAATGGGTGAAAACGTTTTTCACCATTATTTCCTCTTTTATTTGACCGCTTTATTCCTTTTCACGCTTTCTTAATGTGAGCGTAGTGTACGCCGCATCTTTGTGACCGCCAAACCAAAACCCTAAAGAAGCATCCCCGGTTTGTGTCGATGTCTCGAGTGTTGGTTGCATCTTGAGTGCAAGTGGCGCTGCTAGTGGCGCGTGTGGCATGTGCAGAATGCCTTGGTGGTAGGTTGCACGGTTTGCAAGTTAGGTTACTAGCGTGTGTGTTTGGCATGTGCCAATGGCATGTGCGGAATGCCTTGGTGGTAGGTTGCACGGTTTGCAAGTTAGGCTACCGGCGTGTGTGTTTGGCATGTGTGGAATGCCTTGGTGGTAGGTTGCATGGTTTGCAAGTTAGGCTACCAGCGTGTGTGTTTGGCATGTGCCAATGGCATGTGCGGCTATGTTGACCTAGTTGCAAGTCTTGCAAGCCTAGGGCGCTATGTTTGGCGTGGGCCAAAGGCATAGCGGCTTGGAAGTATCGCTTGCGGCACGTGTTGGCATGTGCCAATGGCACGTGCGGCCATGTTGACCTAGTTGCAAGTCTTGCAAACCTAGGGCGCTAGGTTTGGCGTGGGCCCAAGGCATAGCGGCTTAGAAATATGGCTTGCGGCACGTGTTGGCATGTGCCAATGGCACGTGCGTCCATGTTGACCTAGTTGCAAGTCTTGCAAACCTAGGCCGCTATGTTTGGCGTGGGCCAAAGGCATAGCGGCTCGGAAATATGGCTTGCGGCACGTGTTGGCATGTGCCAATGGCACGTGCGGCCATTTTGACCTAGTTGCAAGTTTTGCAAACCTAGGGCGCTATGTTGGTCGTGGGCCAAAGGCATAGCGGTTTAGAAATATGGCTTGCGGCACGTGTTGGCATGTGCCAATGGCACGTGCGGCCATGTTGACCTAGTTGCAAGTCTTGCAAACCTAGGGAGCTATGTTTGGCGTGGGCCAAAGGCATAGCGGCTCGGAAATATGGCTTGCAAAAGCATGTGTTGGCATGTGCCAATGGCACGCGCGGCCATGTTGACCTAGTTGCAAGTCTTGCAAACCTAGGGCGCTATGTTGGTCGTGGGCCAAAGGCATAGCGGTTTAGAAATATGGCTTGCGGCACGTGTTGGCATTTGCCAATGGCACGTGCGGCCATGTTGACCTAGTTGCAAGTCTTGCAAACCTAGGGCGCTATGTTTGGAATGGGCCAAAGGCATAGCGGCTCGGAAATATGGCTTGCGGCACGTGTTGGCATGTGCCAATGGCACGTGCGGCCATGTTGACCTAGTTGCAAGTCTTGCAAACCTAGGGCGCTATGTTTGGCGTGGGCCCAAGGCATAGCGGCTTAGAAATATGGCTTGCGGCACGTGCGGCCATGTTGACCTAGTTGCAAGTCTTGCAAACCTAGGGCGCTATGTTTGGCGTGGGCCAAAGGCATAGCGGCTCGAAAATATGGCTTGCGGCACGTGTTGGCATGTGCCAATGGCATGTGCGGCCATGTTGACCTAGTTGCAAGTCTTGCAAACCTAGGGCGCTATGTTTGGCGTGGGCCAAAGGCATAGCGTCTCGGAAATATGGCTTGCGGCACGTGTTGGCATGTGCCAATGGCACGTGCGGGCATGTTGACCTAGTTGCAAGTCTTGTAAACCTAGGGCGCTATGTTTGGCGTGGGCCAAAGGCATAGCGGCTCGGAAATATGGCTTGCGGCACGTGTTGGCATGTGCCAATGGCACGTGCGGCCATGTTGACCTAGTTGCAAGTCTTGCAAACCTAGGGGAGCTATGTTTGGCGTGGGCCAAAGGCATAGCGGCTCGGAAATATGGCTTGCGGCATGTGTTGGCATATGCCAATGGCACGTGCGGCCATGTTGACCTAGTTGCAAGTCTTGCAAACCTAGGGCGCTAAGTTGGTCGTGGGCCAAAGGCATAGCGGTTTAGAAATATGGCTTCCGGCACGTTTTGGCATGTGCCAATGACACGTGCGGCCATGTTGACCTAGTTGCAAGTCTTGCAAACCTAGGGCGCTATGTTTGGCATGGGCCCAAGGCATAGCGGCTCGGAAATATGGCTTGCGGCACATGTTGGCATGTGCCAATGGCACGTGCGGCCATGTTGACCTAATTGCAAGTCTTGCAAACCTAGGGCGCTATGTTTGGCGTGGGCCCAAGGCATAGCGGCTTAGAAATATGGCTTGCGGCACGTGTTGGCATGTGCCAATGGCACGTGCGGCCATGTTGACCTAGTTGCAAGTCTTGCAAACCTAGGGCGCTATGTTTGGCGTGGGCCAAAGGCATAGCGGCAGAAAAAATATGGCTTGCGGCACGTGTTGGCATGTGCCAATGGCATGTGCGGCCATGTTGACCTAGTTGCAAGTCTTGCAAACCTAGGGCGCTATGTTTGGCGTGGGCCAAAGGCATAGCGGCTCGGAAATATGGCTTGCGACACGTGTTGGCATGTGCCAATGGCACGTGCGGGCATGTTGACCTAGTTGCAAGTCTTGTAAACCTAGGGCGCTATGTTTGGCGTGGGCCAAAGGCATAGCGGCTCGGAAATATGGCTTGCGGCACGTGTTGGCATGTGCCAATGGCACGTGCGGCCATGTTGACCTAGTTGCAAGTCTTGCAAACCTAGGGCGCTATGTTTGGCGTGGGCCAAAGGCATAGCGGCTCGGAAATATGGCTTGCGGCACGTGTTGGCATGTGCCAATGGCACGTGCGGCCATGTTGACCTAGTTGCAAGTCTTGCAAACCTAGGGCGCTATGTTTGGCGTGGGCCAAAGGCATAGCGGCTTGGAAATATGGCTTGCGACACATGCCATGGTGCGCAGTATGCGGCTTGGTTTGGCATGGTTGCCATGGTGCGCAGAGTGCGGCTTGGTTTGGCATGGTTGCCATGGTGCGCAGCATGCGGCTTGGTTTGGCATGGTTGCCATGGTGCGCAGGGTGCGGCTTGGTTTGGCATGGTTGCCATGGTGCGCAGAGTGCGGCTTGGTTTGGCATGGTTGCCATGGTGCGCAGGATGCGGCTTGGTTTGGCATGGTTGCCATGGTGCGCTGAGTGCGGCTTGGTTTGGCATGGTTGCCATGGTGCGCAGTATGCGGCTTGGTTTGGCATGGTTGCCATGGTGCAAAGATGCGGCTTGGTTTGGCATGGTTGCCATGGTGTGCGAGATGCGGCTTGGTTTGGCATTCTTGCCATGATGCGCGAGGTGCGGCTTGGTTTTGGAATTAGGGTTCTGTGTTGAAAACCCTAATCTGGTATTTTGAAAAATACCCCTATTAATTATTTACACCTGAGTTAAATGCTCTTAGTTAATGTGTTGCGGGTAACACTAGGTCATGGGGTTTTACGATTTTACCCCTTGTTTAAAAACCACCATCAACACTAACCTAAATAAACTTTGAGATTATTGAACTCTCTCATTTTATTTTATTTTAAGTGTTGAAAGAATTTTAATTGCTCTTTCTTAATATGTGTAGGAGCTTTAGCAATTCTTCTGTTGCTGCTACTAAAATGCATATTTCGAAACCTAGTTTTAAAATACCAATAAATCAGCAAACCCTAGTTATAAAACTATACAATCTCAGGAAACCCTAGTTTTGAAACACTAAAAACATCAAGAATAAATGAATAGTACCTCAAATTGAGTTAGCAGCGACGGAAATGTGACAATGCTTGAGACTTCCTTGTTCTTCAACTGATCTTCTTGACCGATTAAGCGATTTTAGAGGTTTCAGTTTCATCGGCTAGGGCTTCTGAAATAGAATAAATTTCTGCTTCCCGTTTAAATACTTTAGTTCCATCCAACTAGGCAGCTGACTGTAATATGCATCTGCTGACTGTAATACACCCAAACGTGACAATGCATAAAAAGTCAGGACCATAGTGGTACCATAGTAAATAATTACTAATGTTTTCCTATATATGTCCATGAATCCTATTTTTGTGTATTCTTTTATTTGTCCGATATTTTTAGAAGATTTTATCAAAAAAGGGTTATTTCAGATAATTAATACTCACGGCATCCAGATTACATTTCATGAAGAAAGAAATAATTAAAGAAGAAAACTAGCCATAACAGATACGGATCCGAAACAACAATTCTTCACCTGACAATTTTATTTACGTATTGAGGTAATTGGTCGACATAAATAAACTAGAAGATCAATTTTTGTGCTTAAAAGCCACGAGATCTTCTAAGGCGAGCCATGAGATCTTCTAAATCATAATACACCACCAGTGAAATCTTCAAACCATAAGAAAACCTAGTAAGAAGCAAGGAAAAGCTAATTTCATGGATAAAAACGAAAGAAAAAAAGTGGGAGCAAAATGATTAGGATCTCATTTTCTGACAAATTATTGGCGTTTGGTGATATGAAACACCAAATATTTCTAACATCTTCACCATAATTTCGTGGCTAAGCTCATTTTCTGACAAATTGACGGCGTCAATCCATGTTCCACACGAGTTACAAGGGAGCCATATATTACAAACGGGAACTTGAAAATCTGACCGTGTTAATGAATGGTTCCTAGTCAAATGCCATTTCTAATTAAATTCTGTTTGAGTTATTAGGGAAAGGTAGAGGTTATGCTGATTGATTTTTAGTTAGGATGTCATTGAAACTGCGCATATTCAATGCCAATAATCTCAAGTTTGAGTCTGAGAGAATACAAACGGTAAATGCACTGATCAAACATACTTATTCCATTGTCTCCTGTGAAATCTTAGTCCTCCGACACAAGCAGTAGATGCAATTATTTCAAATTTAGTGACAACATTTTGCTAGCCCATTGGTGGTACATTATTCAATGATCAAATTTCCGCGATACCTCATTTTCTGCACGGGAAAAAAAATTGATGATGGTGGAGGAGAATAAAACAAACAACCACCGATTGCATTTGCGGTGGGGGTTTAAGAGTTGACTAGTGCCAAATATGGCTATCCATTAGGGCATTTTAGGCTTTCTTAGCAGTCAAGTTGATGGAACTAGCTACCTACCTTGGACAAGATGAATGAATTACTTGGCGTGCGGAGAAGAACTAGTTGTAAACAAGAAAACTCCATGTCGAGTGATACAAAATCTACGAAGATTAAAATTGGAATCCACACACCCGTTTATTTTCCACTCACCCGGCACATCTGGCTAATTTTCCACACACTCGGTTATAGTGGAATGTGGATGCTTCCGATGACTTTTTCCACGACGAATACAGGAGAAAAATTCTAAAATTAAAGGAGCATACCATACAAAACCCGGAAAGTCGTTTGCACCAAAATTATGTTGGCCTTTCTTTTCTTCTCTTCACCGGACCGACCTCTTCGCAGTTAAGTTGAGTAAGTGCTAAACTGTTACCATATACATTCCGATGATTATCAATCTAGCATGGTTAATTTAGGAATTATCGTGAGATAGAACTTTTATACAAGAAAAAACATAACTTAGTTATCACTTAACCATGTTGTGGCTATCAGTTTGATTACTGCTAAATCGTGTTACCAAAGACAGGTTCCAACTCAAGTCGAGTAGTTCTAAATAAAATTTTGTGACAACAATTATCTCACCCATTTGGTTGTGTGCTTTATTGAATCAATTATATGCGCACATAAAACTCAAACACATATCATTTTCTATTGGTAACAATCACACTGAAATTAGATTTATTACTACATCCAGATTACATCCGGATTGGATTTATATGTATGCTTTTACTACATCCAGATTACATCAATACATTTCATGGATGAAAAACCAAAAACAGAAGAACAAAACTGTAACTGAATAGAGAACACAAATTAAGAACTTTAATTTGAACAACAAAGATAGATCTCGTTAAAAAGTACAAGTTTTACACAATACATTTGGGCACTTTCGTGGAATTACGTTTCATTCTTCACTTTATTTCCCCCCTGTGATACTCCAATTGATTTGCAGCTATACTCGATTGGATCCACAGATAAAGAAAGAAACTGAATCTGCCATGATTGTGTTGCTGTTGCTACATGATGAGATAATTATAGAATAGATGAGAAAAGCTGCAGTTGTTTGATGAATCTCGATACTTTAGATCAAACTCATTACCAATCCCTCTATCACGGGTATGAACAGTTATTTCTGTAAACAATTCCAGCAGAAAGTTGAATCCTACTGAAATTATGATTTTGAGAGGAGAAATCATTATGCTTTGTTGCTGTTGGCGATTGAACCACCACCACTTGCTTCTGCCATGATTTTGCTGCTGCCTCGATTATAATAGGGAACTGTGGCTGTTGGGATTTGCTTTCTCTGTTTCCTTCTCAAATCTCAATTCAGAAGAAGCGCAAATCTTGTGATTTTACAGACCAGGAACCGCTGATAGTAAACCACCACTTTTTCCGGCATGATTTTGCTGTGGGGTTATGAATGAGGGGGAGCGCAGTTATTTATATTTAGGGTTATGATTTTGCTGAAAGACGGCGCAATGGACTATGGAGGCACAGTTTGGATGCCCTAGATGCAGAAAACTAT
Organism: Papaver armeniacum; assembly: GCA_023531295.1. NCBI lineage: Eukaryota > Viridiplantae > Streptophyta > Magnoliopsida > Ranunculales > Papaveraceae > Papaver > Papaver armeniacum. The sequence continues at coordinate 238,231 of JAJJWW010002574.1, forward strand.
GCTACATTGCTACTTATAAGGGTTCGAGATTTGATCTCAATTTTTATTATTTGATCAACGGCTGTAGCACTTGGATGTTTTGTTTAGTTGCCTGGGCTTGGTTTCAAATGAGATGCAAAACTCTTATGAGTGCCTCCTTTCTAGTTATATAAGGTCATCGATTGCATAATTGCATATGATTATAAGAAGACAAATCCATATATTTTCTGCATCAAACTTAAATGAACTTCATTTACTATGCAGTATGCAGGGTACAAGATTACATGAACCAATTCACTTTCTTAACCCTCCTTAAAGATATAATAGATAGATATGTGGTACTTTAGCTAATTCTTGAAGTCTCTTGCAACTTATTGCATCATTAGTTTTTCTGGTGATGCATCATATTAGTTTGGAATCATCCTTTTCTGAATCAAACTTAAGACTATGTTGAACATGAATTGTTAGATTCAGAAAGGGATATCCCAATTGTTTTCTGACAATTCCTGGTCCTCGGCATAAACAGTAGATGAACCAATACATATAGTCCTGTATGTGGTGGATGAGCTATTCATTAAAGTTATGTCGTATTAAACAAAGTCTGACCATTTCTAAACAACTTGTATGTTTAAAGGAAAATTCAGGCATTGGTTTTGTATTGGTAATTTGGTATCTATGTGCATCTTTCTAACTCATCAAACTCAACGACATGAAAGATTTAAATAAGTTGTGGCTCACAGTTAGGTTGCTACTCAAATCGACCATATCTGAGCAAATTTTATGTCTTGGGAGAAGCATTGATTTTGAATTTCTCACCCATTGGTGGTGCTATATTGAAAAATATGTGCATCTATTTTCCGCATCAAACTCGTGACACTTAATTCTCTGTTGGTAAAAAGATTCACATATATGCATCAGTATTCCGCAACATTTTTCAGCATGTTCTTACTAAATCAAGATTAGATCATATGGCGTACATTTCTGGCCCATTATTGGTGCTTGAAATATGGGCACCTGTATTCCGCATCAAAATTTGATCACATAGTGTTTACTTTTCTCAACACTTTCTCACCTAATTTCCTAGAGATAACAGTTACAGACCTATAAAAGGTAGAAGACATAGTCGTAGTTGTATAATGTTGTAGTTATTTCATTACTCTCAAATATTCCCTATATAAGTGTCTCCTAGGTTTACCAAGTTAAGAATCGTCTTAACAAGCTACGCCCTGCTGATTTCTCCACACATATCCTGGTGTCAATCGATGTTTTGGATAAAGCAATACTATAAAAAAAAAAAAATTGGTCAGTCATTTGGATCGTAATGAACTGTATTTGCACCAAGTGACTTCAATTCAAAGCTTAGAAGAAAAAGAAATCTTAATTAAATTTCTGTGTTTTTCGGTTAATTTGTTAAATCACACATGGAAACTTAATTAAGAAACCACAACAATGATTAAGAAATTCTACTAGGGAATACAAGGAGTTGATTATATATCATCTGGAGAGTATCCGCCGGCCTTTCATTTATTTCCCCTTCGCCAAAATGACCTATGTGATAGACCGTGATGCACATCCTACTATATTAACAGCATATCTCCAGTTCATATGGGAAGCATAATATTAATTAAGTCGCCGAACTTGAGCGTTTGAGCTTGTTAAAGGGAGTCAGATTTTTAACCAACAGACTATTCATATATATATAAATCGTGTTACTTATTGCAATTCATTTTCTTCAATTTTATGTGAGTACAAGTAGTCATTGCAATAGAAGTGTTAGATTTGGCTTCAATCCTAAGACAGAAAGAAGTGTAGTTCCGTTCTTTAGCCTATTCGCTTTAGTGTGGCCCCATAAATATTCGGGAACAAGCTTAATGACACTTCAATCTTGTTCAGTAACTCATCAAAGAAATCTTAATGGCACCTCAATAGAAGACTAGTGTAAGAAGAACATACTAAGTGCCTCTTTGATGGTTAAAGTGTAGGTCTCACTTTCTCAAGTATCATAAAATTAACCTTGACAGAACTGTAAGAGCACTTCATTTATTGTAGGCATACCATATATGATCAGTCATGACTCCACATACCTCCATTCTTTTTATGTGGTGGAATGGATACATACGCTAATTTTCCAAGTTTACAGTGTCATATATTGTGCATTTAAATCAACCATCTGATTCTAAGCAACTTGTGTGTAGGGAATAATCGAGGCCTGTAGATTGCCATTTCTCACAGATGATCCACTCCCCGCCTACGCAAAAGTGATAAATATAGGAAAGTCTACTTTCAAGTTGAAATAGCAATCGGATTGAATGCAGTAGGATATGTTTATACTTAATAGAGTTACAAAAGATAAATAATAGAATTCGACAAGTATTGAAGGAATAGTACTAAAATCAACTATCAAATTACCAATGATTGATTAACATTGCAGATATTGAAGGAATAGTACTAACACTTTTTCATAGTCAAGCCATAGAATGCTTCCTTAATCTTGTTTTTGGTCAAGGTATTGATATTTTAAATGATTTCATAACTATCCGGTAAAACTCATTTGTCGAGGGACAAAATCAAAAATTCTTGTGAGGAGGACCAATTGTTTTCATGCAATCCTTGATTAGATTCATCCCTAGTCTCTCTTTTGATGCCTACAGCTTTCATTTTCTCAAAATCTAATGGGTGCAACTAAAAACTATAATTATCAAATGGTAATTCAAGATTTCATTCATTCTAGTGTAGCAAACTGAGCAGGACGGCATTCATTCATTTATTTATTACAAGAGCTCTCCCCTCTCTCCTCTCTCCCTCCCCTGATTTTCTCCCACTGGCCGGCCAAAATTAGCCGTTTTTTGTTGTCCTCTCCCCTCAACGGATAGTTCCAACGGTCTTCTCTCACTGGTTTTCCACCGGAATGCTTAACTCTCTCCCCAAATGCTAAGTTTCATCATCCCCTGAGCTCTAACGGCTAATTCAAATCACCTGAATCAGTGTCAATGCAACTGCATCAATCACTCACACCTCACCAACCACAAAATCACTGAAAAAGAAGAGATGAGACTAATCTCACAAATCACACAGCACACAGAAAACCCAAATCACTAATTTCTCTAGTCTGGAAGCTGGATTTTCCCCTTCCAAGAAGAATTCTCAACAAAATTTCAATACCAAGGAACAATATCCCCAGAAGTTGACTCTAATAAAGAAAGACTAAGAATTTGCTTCAACTATAAGGAGCCTAAGAGATTTCCTCTCCAGCAAATCAAGCATCGATTTTCAAATGCTTACCTCATTTTCAGTACCTCTAATACCAAGCTCCCTGATACTGTGTTGTCTGATGAAGGCTTGCTCACAAGTAATGAACCTCAGCAGCACACTCTCAGAAACAACAACAACAATTTCAACATTCAATTGGTCCTCTACTCAACTCATGGACATCAATTTCACTACAATTGCAGTCTATTTCAATTTTCTCAAGGCTTTCTAAGGAAGTTAGGCCACAAGCTTAAATGGGTGAGAATTTTGGATACTTCCACTCTTTTCTCAGGTATGTATCTCTCATTAAACTCCCTGCATACCTATTGCTTTGGTTTCATCATTTATCTAAGTGTCCTACATCCTCAAAGTCTATGTTAACTACATCCTCAAAGTCTAAGTATCTTTCAATCTCAAAATCTAAGTGAATGTATCTCAAAATTCACCTACTATCTCAGACATGTTAGTATTTTCAGAAATGCTTATAGGACTATCTGCAATTCAAATCTTGGAAAGTTGTGTACTAACCCCCTATGCACTAATACTGCTAGCATGCTCAAAATTCTTATAATAAAACTCAGAAAACCATCATTAAATTTAAACACCACTTGTTTGTTAACTTTGTTTAACAAAAAAAAAAGTATCCTGTACCAAAATAACTATCATCCAAAATGAAATTTTAGTTCACTGCAGTCTAATTAACCCACACTTCTCTCAGAATTTTGCTTTGAATCCTACCTGTTTAGTTAGTTCATGCATCCCCAGATGCACCTATAGCTTTCGCTGCAGTCTTTGGTGTAGTAGACTTTGGCATTGGTGCAGAGAAATTTGGTGCAGGAGATCTAGATGCTAGAACTTCATGAGGTTGAGTCACTTCTCCAAGGCCTGCTTTAGCAAATTCGGCAACATCTGCAGCCATTTGTTGTATCTCAGGAGCCAGCATAAACAGGTTAGGGAAGATTACTGCCTCATTTGGGAGAGGGATGAAATCATTTGCATGGATCTGGGCTTTAACATCCTCAGGAACTGGAGATGCAAAGAAACCCTGTCGAGCACCTCCACAAACTATCCGCTGATCCCCCACCAAAACAACCCCCTCATTGACAACAAACCGGCCTCGACGGGGATGGAGTGCATACAACACCCATACATCCTTGACTCTCATCATCCCTGGTTGCAGCCTGCCTATTGCTTGAGGATGTGCAGGTTCTCTCCGCTGACGCATAACAGATCTTCCTCTTCTAACACTCAATTTTATTTTATTTGATTTTAAAACATCAGTACCTGCTGTTGAAGGAGATTATCAAAGGGAAGTACAAACCAAAACAACAATGGAGATCTTTTACAATAAGGAAAAGCTGAACGAAATTTAAAATTATGAGAAAAAAATTAGCTGACTTGTAGGTGGTGATGCTGCTTCTATTGAACTACCACCGCTTGCTTCTCCCATGATTTTGTTGCAGCTTATTTGAAGGAGGGAGCTGCTTTTACTCATATATCATATGTGCTTTGAGCTACTACTTAACAGATTTCTTCCCTATCAATTCAACAAGTTGTGAAGGGTATTCTCCAAGGAAATCAGCCTACAGTATCCTTTTAAGTGCTATTTCAGCACTTCATTATGAATGAATTTTATCTTTTCCAAAAAAAAAAAAATCAGCCTACAGTATCCAGTAAACACGGAAAACACAAGAATGAACAATTATTTCTGTATTGGCTCACAAATTTAATTTTATTAATTTTGTCTACATATTACTCTTACAAAATAACTGGGGTATACTATGTTCCTACAATTTCTAAGTCTTCCTCTTCCATTTCTCTTCGCATTCCTTTCTAGCTTGTTAAGATATTCATTTTTTCTGTACAGTACAGTTAGGATGATAAAGTTTACCAACAGAAATTGAATTGAATTATCATCATTACATTAAATCAGATCTGGCTTACATCTAAGGATGGTAAAATTGAAATGTGACGATACTACGAAAGAACCAGATCTAGCTGCTTTCCATTCTAGCAGATTCAGCGACACCGAGTTTGGGATGAGAATTACCGGAAGAAAAAAATACGAAAATCAAGATATTGAGAGGAGAGATCATAGTGCTGCTGGTGGTTGTTGGTGATTGAACTACCACCACAAGATTCAGCCATGATTCCGTTGCCGTCAGATAAGAATCAATCACAGGTAGATGGAATGTGGGAACTTTTGTCGTTGGTTTTTAGGGCTAGTCCTTTCCTTTCTCTAGAGAGACGGAGGCACAGTTTGAATGCCCTATATTGAAGAAGATTGCACTGTTAAGAGGGTTAGACTTCTGCCCAGATTTAAGTTATGATGGTTGATGTCAGTACTATTATTTGATCTAAGGGCTGTAGCCAACACTATGACTGACCGTATTTGATGACCTAAATTTTTGTCACGCCTGTCGAGACGGTACTCATGGAAAAGCTAGATGATCTTACAGCTATAGTGATGTTCCACCCCCCCAGACTCAAGAGTAGGAATTATTTGCATCTAACTGGGATGCAATTTTTGTGTAGCTTGTATTTTTGAATTTATATGTTGGATTCCTACCCCTTGTAAGTTGCCCCCCGTACATTCTTTCTATCTAATAAACTTCTTCTTTATGGAAAAAAAAAAAGAAAAGAAAAAGAATTGCTTGCATCTAGGTGCAAGCATTGAATTAGCATTAAAAAAAAAAAACAGCAAAACTATTTCCCTTCTAGTAACTATAGAATCAATCAAAGACCCAGGTAGAACAGAAAGTAACTTTTAAAAAAAATAAAATAAAATAATACTAAGGTTTTAAGCAATTCAGGAAGTTATGAAGGTATTTATCTCCAAAGAAATCAGTCTATTTAATAAACACATCAAGAATGAAATTAAGAAAACCCTTGTCAGCAAATTTTATTTGATTAATTTTGTGCTGTTACAAATTACAAGGGGCAGGATAAACACCAACACTTCGTTTCTTCCCGATTCATATCTCTCCGCATTTCTTTTCCGGATTCATTTGTCTTCGCATTCCTTCTCCGGCTTGTGACGATAATCAAAATTTCCTTTCAAATTCTTAAAAGGATGCCGCGTACAGTGAGGATGATACAGTTTATCACCACAGAAATTGAATTGAAATCGAAATTGAATGATGATCTTTCCAGTCAATCAAATCAGGGTTTACGGAGATTTAGTAGTCAGGAACGAGAAGTATGGTGAATTAGAAATGTGGTGATCCTGCATTGAAGGGGTAGGCTGAGTTTGATGATATTAGGAATAATCAGATCTAGTTTATCTCTAGTCTCCAGAGAGATTCAGCTGAGAACGAAAAGACCAATAAGGAGGAACATCACTAGCAGCTCCAGTTTATCTCTTTCAACCAGCATATGCAGTTGAAAATGGAAGCAGGCAGCGATCAAGCTCAAAAGGAGTTTTAGATCGAGAAGCAAAAGAAAGGAAGGGATTCTCTTGCTGTTGAAATGAAGAAGTTGGAAGCTCGGTCGAAAATGTTGATTGAAGAGAAGTCATTACTGGAGGCAAAATTGGTTGAAGTCGAAAATGAAAACCAATGTTTGACTTCAAAAATGGAGTCTGCTCAAACGAATGCTCAGAAGGCTTTGCTGATGTTGAAGGATGCTGCACAAATAATGTGCGGGGCTGAAGACGAAGAGAATGAAGCAATTGTGGAATCAGATATTGATATGATGAAAATCGAGGAAGATATTCTACCATTTGCATCTGAGTTGGAAAGTATTAGAAAGGCTTTCAAGAATAAAGATAAGAAAATTGAGAAGCTGAACAAGTCAGCCAAGAGGAATTCTAACATTTGGGCATTCATATCTTCTGCGGCCACTATCCTTTCTGCTGCAGCTGCTACTTACATTGCAAGAGGACAGTAAATTGCTCATCTTTTTACTGAGTTTTGCACATGTTTCTACCAAGAACATCAAATATCTGTTGTCTCTTTGTATGTCCTATGTTGTTAATTCACATTTGATGTCCGTGTTTTGACAAAAATCCTTATGATAACTTATATTTTATCTTCAATCACAATGCTTCTTTCAAAAAAACAACAACAAAAAAAAACTACAACAATTTAGTTGCTTTGTGGGTTTCGCAATTGTTGCTCAGACTTTATTTGCTGATGGGCAAGGCTTAAGCCTTAAAAGAAAGATGAGGAGACCGTGATATGCATCCCATTTAGGTTGGACTGTTGCAGTAGGATGTGTCTTTACTGAGTAGAGACATATAAACTTAAACTAGACTACTAGGTGTTGAAGCTTTACTATATTCTTGAGAAAGCAGGGTCATTTTCTAACTTTAACCAAATACCAGATTTACTATATTCTTGGGATATCCAGTACGGTTGTGATGTGTTTAGTACGCGTGGATTGTTTAAAAGGGCTGGATGAGCTTTGTTCGAGTGTTATTGAATTAGCAAAATAACATGAAGAACCTAAGTTTGTCTAGAGATGCCAGTTCCAGTGAACAATATAAGAATTTTGATGTAAATTTAATCAAATTATCACTACGGTTCTAGTTAATGCGAAATGATTTACTTCGCCCGCGTCACAGATGTCAATGGATAATGCTTATATTGGTGCAATAATGGAAGTATGTTTGAATCGCGAATGAGTATGGGTCGGCTTCCTAGTCAAGTGGACCATTTCTAAGCAACTGGTAGTTTCAATAAGGAAAAACTGGAAAGTCCATGTTGAATTAATTTGGTTACAATGCCATTTGGTGATGCTTATAGTCCTTTGACACACAGCAAGAAAGTAACTTTTCAAACAAAAAAAAAAAAAAAATACTAAGAAAACCACATAAATCAGTCTATTTAATAAACACACAGCAAGAAAGAAATTAAGAAAACCCTTGTCAACAAAATTTATTTGATTTTATTTTGTGCCTTTACAAATTACAAGGGGCAGGGATAAACACCAACGCATCGTCTCTTCCCAATTCATTTCCCATCGCATTCCTTTTCTGGCTTGTAACGATTTCCTTTCAAATTTTGAAAAGGGAGGCTGAGTACAGTGAGGATGATACAGTTTATCACCAGAAAAATTAAATTGAAATCGAATGATGATCAATCAAGTGAATCAAACCAGGCTTACAATTACAGAGATTTAGTAGTCTGAACAAGAAGAAAGGTGTATTGGAAATGTTGTGATTCTGTATTCAAGGGGTAGGTTGAGAAATTTGATAATGTGAGAAATAATCGGATCTAGTTTATCTCTAGTCTCTAGAGAGATACGGTTGAGAACGAAAAGACCAGTAAGGAGGAACATCACTAACAGCTCCAGTTTATCTCTTTCAACCAGCATATGCAGTTGAAAAGGGAAGCAGGCAGAGATAAAACTCAAAACTAGTTTTAGAAAAGAAATTGTGTGACAAAGATATCTGAAAATTACATATTGAGAGGAGATATCATACTGCTGGTTGTTGATGACGATACTACTGAATCACCACCACTTGCTTCTGCCATAATTTTTCTGTTGCTGTCGATGAGGGAGATCTGTATATTTCTGTTTAGGGTTTTTTTGTATCCCATGACAACACAGACGATACTGCTACTTATAAGGAGGGTTTAAGATCTTCGCATCAATTTACTACCGTTCATTTCATTTTTCTTATCATTGGATCTAATAGCTGAAACGTATCACTTTACTTTTTGACCGGTTTATGAATATGGTTAGGTGTTTGATGAAGAGTGGCAAAACACAATTCGACAACGCTTGGTACCTTGTGGTTAACTGGTTATGTGTTTGGTGTAGAGTGGTCAGTCGCCAATGCAATATTATCATCTGATCTAACGGCTTTGAAGTATTCTATGACTGACTGAAACTGCTAACCTACATATATATAACATAAAAAGATGTGATATGTGCTTTATACAAGTAGAGAACTTTAAAGGGAAGAAATTGTGTATCAAACGGCTGTGACTAGTGTTTAGATGCGTTATTAGTGAATATGTTTCCAGCATTTGAGCTTTTGCATCAAAATGGATACAAGATAACAATTCAGGTTCCTACTCAGTTCGACACGTTCAAAGCAACTTGGGTATGTCTAGAGGAAATATTGATGCATTGATTTTGGATTTACTGAGGTCAAGTCCGTTTATCTGGTGCTTTATTTAAGTTTATCTGCATCTATTTAACGCATCAAACTCATTCAGTTATTATAGGTAAACGATTGAAATTGCTCTTTGTATACTTTTAATTGTATGTATGGTAGATCCATAATCCAGATCACATAATACATGGGGTATTATCATGCATTGAAGTGCATCATATCCGCTTACAAGTGATTCTTTGAAATTTTTGGTCTCAATCCATGTTCCAGAGCAGTGAAACTCAAATATTTTAAGATCCTCGATATATGAACATAAAACAATCAAACTCATCGATATTTTCTTAATTGCATTAATATAAAGTAAAAAACCAAATAATAGCAGCAGAGTCATATTCATATATCACACATCTCCTACCTACACTTTCATAATTCTATTTTCTTTTAGTGATTGTTTCACATAAGCGCATCAGGTTTGTGAGCTTAATTTGGACTTGGCGCAAGCATCTACTTCTTTATCCCGGCAACCACTCATCAATTTCAGGCACTATGACTACCATTATATATCTATTTCTGCATCTAACTGCAACTGTACCCATCCACCGACTCTGCATACTTCTATGGCTATTATCACATATCTTAGTGCTCCTCAAAGATGATATAGATGGGTGGTACTGGTACATGACCTAATTTTTTAAAGCCTCTTTAAAGTTAATCGCTATTCAATTTTTTCTGGCCACTCATTGGGTTAGCTGAATACAATCCATGTGCCCTTGGTAAAAAATTACAAATCGACTGAGTAGGTTGTTAAATGATCCACTAATATTATTGTTTTTTTTTTTTTTTTTGTAGGATAATTATTTTAAACTTGAAGATGTTTTTGGTCGCTGTTCCATAAAAAGGCAAGGTTTTGCTTCATATGACTTTAGGCAAAAATGCAATACGGATACTTTCAAGCATAGGCACTTAATGACACTTTCGCTAATCTTTTTTTAATTACAACAACATAGAGTTATACCAGTGCATCTTAATCAGGCACGGAGCTGTTAAGGATCTAGTGGGGACAGCAGTCCCCACTGGATTTTGTGATTTTAGTTAAATAGGTTTGGTATTTGGCTAGTTTTAGTACTTAAGGGAACAATTTTATGGGAAATAACCGAAAATCTGGGTAAAATGAAACGTAAGTTTGCATTATTCTCTTAACTGCCGGTAACTTTTCTCTGCAGTACAGAAAGAAGAAGATGAAATTGGTAAAATGCTCATATTAAGCAAATTCAAGTATCAGATCTACTTCAAAGAGAAAAAAGAAAAATAGGGTGAACCTTCAACGGGATATTGTTATGCCGTGTAGGCATGTAGTTCTCCAAATTCATATATTTACAATTCGAAATGCAAAACATGTTAGAATTTAACGAGTATTTCGATGTGTTCACAGCACAAAATATAGTTAAGGAAACGCGAAAAAAAATTGCGGCCTTCGGCCGCCTAGCCCGACTCAGACCATGACGGTGAATCTATAAATTTGTCCCCCCTAACCAAAAGTTCTAACTCCGTCCCTGATCTTAATCAACACCGAAATCAAAGATATGGGTTGAACAAGATATATCATCATAAAGACCACAATCCCAAAGTAGATTACATCACAAATTTCCGATTCTTATTAGTCAACTCTCTCATGGTCCTGCATCAGTTTCCCTCTCCTTTTTTCTTCTTCTTCTCCTAATTCTAGATGCAGATCTTGATGTTGATCCTGATCTTGGTGGAAGGAGGACGCCTGACCGGACAAGACTGTAGAATTAAAACACAACCTTCGTAATAGATTTTACAGGTTTGAGAGGAAATATCATTATGCTGATATAAATTGTTGTTGGTGATGCTGCTATTGAACCACCATCTTCCATGATTTTGATGATTCGGCGCTGATGTATTCATGTATTTATGTTGAAGGTTAATTGGTATGGCTTCTTGTTTTTCATTCTGCAAACACATGAGGGAGAAGGAGGCGCAAATAAAATATGGCAGTCGATAAGGCTATAACAGATAAAACTAGGGTTAAATTTTGATCCAACGGCTGATCGTTCTATTCGACTAACATATCTTATGAACCGGCGTATCTATTACTCCCAACGTCCCACTAATAAGTGACCTAGTTACTTTTAGATTTTGTCCCACCATTAAGTGACCTATATCACTAAATAAGGAGATATTCCTAAAATTATCCTTTTAATTGATTATAAGATATATAAGAAATATGCATAATTTGATACTCATGTATATATTCGTTACGTAGGTGTTTTAAAATGCTTTTCAATAGTACGAAGTTTTGCGGGTATACATGGTGTAGTTTGAGAGATAAATTATTTCAAAATTTCACTATTTATTATCCTTAAGGGTATAATTGTAAAAAGTGCTTAAAAATATTTTTCCGCTTGCTTGTCTTAAAAATTGTGCAAACTTGAACTAGGTCACTTAATAGTGGGACGGAGGTAGTATGATTATGTGTTTGAGGACACGTGTAGAGTTTTTAAGATTCCCTTTGAAAATAGCTTGTCTGAATGTATGGTCAGTCACATTATAACCCTAATGACAGATGTGCAACACTTTATAAGTAGTGCTGTATTGTTTGCTACTAGGGCATCCAAAGTAACTGAGCCGCTCTCGTCTGTAGAGAAAGAAACCCTAAAAACAAACTACCAACAGTTCTTTCAAAATCATCGACGGCAACAAATACATCGATCTTCAAAAAAACCATGGCAGAAACAAGTGGTGGTAGTTCAAGCACTATGATTTCTCCTCTCAAATTGTTAACTTCAAATCACTTCACCAACGGAATTCTCATCTAAGACTCCTTCTGAGTTGATTATTTAACAGTTTTCTCTTTAAACTGAATCTGCCAAGTAAATTCTGGAGCGGCTACTCAGGCTTATCCTACACAATCACTTCATCTGGATACTTTATCGGACATACTCTCTCTTGACGGAAGAGTAAATCTGGATCTGATCTATTCTATTTCTGATCTATTCTATTGGTTACTATGATCCAAACAAATACAGAATCTCCGCATTACTATTTACCATTCTTCTCAATTCCAACCAAATTCCTGCTGATAGTCGTGGTAAGCCAGATCTAATTCACTCTACTAATCATCAATTCATCACCTACTGTACTTGGCGTCCACTTTCAGAACTAAAAGGAAATTCAAATATTTTCATGAGTGGGAAAATGGATGCAGGAAGAGTTAGTATCTGTAGGAACATACGAAAGAGCGCCTGCCCCTGCAATTTGTATAAGAGTACTCTATAAAGAAAATTAATAACTTGAATTTTCCAGAGAAAGGGTTTTTTTAATTTCTTTCTTATACAATCTTGTGCAACAAATTGCCGTGTTTGTGGAATTTTAGAATAGGCTGATTTCTTTGGAGATGCATATAATGAATCCTCTTCAAAACTTTGAATTGCTTCCACCTAATATTGCACTCTAGCATCATCAAACAAACAAACAAACAAAAATTGCATCTGCCTAACAGCCATTATTTTCATTGGCGATACGATTAAGATTACATCAAAATTCATACAACTATCTAATTATGACCGGACCTCTAGACGAAACACATAAGCACAACAGTGCCACCTGATGGTGCATGTACAATTCCTTGCAATGCAAAAGACTAACCATAAACTCATAGGATACGTCTAGTGAAGTGTCAAGTGTTGTATTTGAGAACCAATTAGAAAAAAAAATAATCGAGTGAAGAAGTTCTTTCAATTACATTTTTTTTTTTTTGTCATGAAATTCTAGGCTCAGAAGTTCTAATATGGATATACCCGAGACTAAATGCAAGTGCTTACAGAAAAAATGTTGCCATAGCTTATTTCAATTTTTTGCCATACATAAAATGAAGTGTCGCCGGAAATTTGATGCAGTAGTGTACCACCAGGCTAGAGAAATGTTGTCATAAACTTTTGTGTTGGGGATTTCAAAATCAGTGCCTCAATATTCCAAAGTCTTACCTTCATCAAATGAGGTGATTAAAGTCTGATGCGGAATATGGATGATCAATTGATAATTTGGAATGTTCAACCATGAGTTATTTGGGTTGCTTCGAATTTTATAATTGTGTGATATATGATACAATACCAAATTCAAATGACTATAAGTCTATAAGCATCACAAAATGGCATCGTAACTCAAATTCAATCAACATGGCCTCAATTTTTCCATATTCATCAACATACAAATTACTTAGAAATGGTCGACTTAACTAGGAACCGGAATTTTTATTGACACGGTCAGATATTCAGAGTAGAGAGCTGAAAGCCACGACTTCATTACAACAAATCAATTATCAAACAAGTTATGGAGATAATCTCATTGTAATTGTACAATATGCACTAAAGGATCACTGGTGTGGACAAAAATGGTTCCAACCTGTATAAGAATTTGCCTTTATCTTAGAATTGCGGAGATTCGGTTCCGTTTGCATGCTGTCTAAATATGACTGGCATCTCTAGACTAAACAGCATAACCACACAGGTGTAGGTAAGAATACGTTCCAGGCGCAGTTAGATGTGCGCTAGGAGTATGTAAAATTCGCTACAATGCAAACAACTGACCGTGATTGAGTGGAATTGCCTGGTTCTTAAATTTGAGAATTTTCTTCCCGTATTGCTTGTCCATACACTCATTTGCTTTTTCTATTTTATAGTTTTCCTCCTTATTGCTTGCCCATAAACACATCGAGAAACTTCCATTGGCACCCTAGCAAGTGTGGACAATTCAGAAGAAGGGATGTGCCTAGTTTTTATAATTAATTCTTCTCGGTAACTTTATCCGATAGAAAATTAGGCCTTGTTTGGTAAAATTTATGATCATCTATTTACGATTATCTTTAATCATAAATTGATAAATGATTTTGGTATAATCATTTTGAAAAATAAATTTTTCCAAACAATTTTTTCAAATAATTGATTATTTTAGAATGATGATCTTGAAAAGGAGAAGAAAAAACAATGATCTAAGATTTTTTTTAGTCCTATGTTGTTTTTTTGCCTTTCTCTTGATAGTTTAGAGAAAATAAGAAAAAAAATTCAATTTGAGTTTGCTAGAAAAAAGAATTGATTATAATAAATTTTCAAAACAACTTTTTTCTGTTTATGGATATAATGGATTTTTTCCATTGTAATGTTACCAAACGCATATACAATCCATTATAATATGCATAATGGATTATAAATTGACAATCCATTAAAATAATGGTTACCAAACAGCCCCTTAGGTGTCTCTTGAGTTTGATGCAGATGTTCATATTAAAGTGGCCCATCAGAAATTCAGGGTTACACATAATTTCCTAGTCAACAAACGTGCTGGCACCAGATGAAAAAATGATCTAACCCCTTAAAGTTATGTATTTTGCACATACAGCCGTCTAAATTCACAAATATAGGTCAGAAAGTAAGGTCAGTGATAAAATATGTTACAGGGCATTAGATCAAGTGGTAAAATTGAAATCAAAGGTGATAAATTAACCCTAATCCAAACAGCATATCTCCAACCCTTTTGTTCTCCTAGGGCATCCAAGTTGTGCCTCCCTCGTTTCTCCACAGAAACAATGAAAAGCACATTCATCAGCTGCAACAAATTCATGTCATAAACAAGTGGTTATGGTTCACCAACAATAACAAACTATCACAGTGATTTCTTCTCTCAAATTGTTAATTTTTCTTGTCTGAAGGATAGGAATTTTGATCCAATATTTCTTTTTTGTTCTCTTTGGTATAGGTCTCTCTATGCTGCACCATACTCAGCTGTATTTGGGTAAAGAAGATTTCAGCGGCTAATTAATTAGAAGATTTCGTAGATTGAAGTTTTGAAGCGCAAGATCTGATCTGGTTTATTAACCTTTTGTACTCTCACTGTTTGTAGATCTCCATAAGTTTGTTTATTACCAATAAACAATGAAATTAAGGAGTTCTGTTGATTACCAAACAAACAATGAAGTTTTGAAGCGCAAGATCTGATCTGGTTTATTAACCTTTTGTACTCTCACTGTTTGTAGATCTCCATAAGTTTGTTTATTACATTATGTATGTGAAACCATTTACCAATAAACAATGAAGTTTAGGAGTTCTGTTGATTACCAAACAAACAATGAAGTTTGTTTATTCTTTTGTTTATGAAATTACCTGGATGTACCAGACTAGATATGTAAGAGCAAAGAGACAGTACCAAAAAATGTTGCCACAACTTATTTCGATGGAACAAAAACTTGTTCCAATTTCATTATGTTACCTATAGAAAATTAATATTTGATGGATACGGTTAGAAAAATGTTGTCACAAATTTTTTTGCCTTCGAATTTTCCCCTGCTTAAAAATGGTTCGAAATCTGCCCATTAAGTTTGGGTTCCAGATTCGCCCTTTTACTCTCATCTAACGGCTGAAACGCATTTTATGTGTGTTATGTGTTTGGCTTAGACGCGCATTTTTTTCCATATTGATGGGTGGATTTTACGGTTATAATGAGACTAATACCAATCTGCCGGACACATTTGCTTGAAATGAGGCAAATCCTGCTATCTCTCTCATTCTTGCAAATCCTGCTATCTCTCATTATTAAGAAATCATCATGTTTTTTTTTTTTTACTTTATGGTTAACATATCAAACCAAGTGAAGATAAAAGTGTATATTAATGTTAATGAGCGAGCAAATCATGAATTATAGGTGATAGTGTAAAATGGCAATAAAAAACTTTCCCGCTTTGAGTTAAGATCAATCTAACATGCAACTTGATTAGCCTCCATGAATCTTTGTTCATTTTCCATTTTTATTTTATTTTTCATTACATCCCATACTGATTTCTGGGGGACGCAAGAGCGACTCCAACTATCACAACCATCTCATCAAGTAATCTCATGAATTTCTTGTTCTCTTCGACTTGTTGCTTAGTGTTTACATTTGGTTGCAGGAGATCATAATTACTGCGTCATGATGACTATGAAATGATATGTACACAAATTGCATATAGGCCATTTGGTGACAACATTTTCTCACCCATTGGTGGTGGTGCTATAGAATACCACAATGAGATGGAAAAATAAATAAATTAAAAAATCAATACAAGCAGATTATGATATCTTGACCGTTCAGTTTTCTGGCTTGTGTCCCTGGTATGACAAAACACGACAATATATTTCACTGAGATGGTTCCCAAATCTACCGTTGTTGAATAGTTTTTTGGTAGGTTAACTCGATTGGTGCAGAGTTCTTTGCGATTCTTTGCGATTAACTCGATTGGTGCTTACGGGGGATGTTAACAGTTTGGGATGACACTATTTTTAACGTGTGGAAGTTTTTGCACAAACTCATTGTCTTTCCATCGAGAGGCACGAGAATTTGTGACGGTTTCGATTGCGTTCTTACAAATGTGTATGGTCCAACGGGGATGCAGATAGATCGACAATTTGATTTGAACTAGATGAGGTGAGATCAAAGTGGCCTGATTTACCTTGGTGTATAGGTGGGGATTTTAATGTTATTAGAGTCGCTTCGGAAAAGAATACTCTAGTGTGGCAGATGTGAATATGAGGAGATTTGATTATTTTTTGAGAAGGCATGAGAGCTGTGCGACTTGCCGCTGAATGGGGGTTATTTACTTGGACAAATATGCAAACCTCTCCCATTTTATGCAGGTTGGATAGATTTGTTGTCGGTGGAGAGTGGGAGGACAAATTCCCTCTAATGGCGCAATGTGTTCTCACTCGGACGGTTTGAGATCACTCCCATGTGTCCCTAAGAAGTGGTGGTATTGTGTTTGGCCCTTTTCCTTTTAAGGTTGACATTTTCTGGTTAGAGCATCCGAGTTTCAAAAACATGATGTTTTTTGGTGGAACAAACATGGTTTTTGATGGCTCCCGAGTTTTATCTTTGCTAAGCTGCAGATGTTGAAGTCGATTTTGAAGGGCTGGAGTAAAGAGACTTTTGGGAACTTGGATAAGAAGTTGAGGGAATTGGAAGTACTTATTGACATTTTGGACAAAAAAGAGGAGATAGCTGCTCCCATTTCAAATGTGGAATTTTTAGAAAGGGCTAGGCATCGTCAGCAGTACAATGAAGTGCTTGTTCGATAGAGAAGAGGTGGAAGTTAAGGGCTAAAATGTTGGCATATGGACGGGGAAAGGAATTCTAAGATTTTTCACAAAATTGCAAATGGGAATAGAAGGAAAAAGCGATTTTTAAATTGAAGATCGGTTCGGAGGAGGTTGTGTGTCGAGATCAAATTGCAAAAGAAGTGACCGAGTTTTATGAAAAGCTTTATTCTAGAGATCGGGAGGAATGCGTAGACTTGGGGGAGCATTGTCTTTTGGTAGTATTTCCGAGACGGAGAGAATATGGCTTGAAAGAGATATTATCTGAAGATGATATTCTTTCAACTATCAAATCTTTCAAGTTGAGTAAGTCGCCAGGTCTGACGGTTTCTGATTGAATTTTAGAGAGTTTCTTGGGAAGTTGTTAAAGATGATTTTATGAGGGTGGTGGAGGAATTTAATGCAAATGGGGGTGTCAAGCGGCGCTTAAATTGCACTTTTCTCTCTCTAATTCGAAGAAGAATGATGCGATTGAGTTGAAGGATTTCCGGCCTATCGGTTTGGTCGTTACCATCTATAAGATTCTTTCTAAAGTTCTCGCCAATAGATTAAAGGTAGTTATTCCAAATCTAATTTCTCAATCGCAAGGTGCTTTTTTATCCGGGAGACAAATTTTAGACGGAATTTTGATTGCAAATGAGTTAATTGACTCAAGAAAGATTGAAGGAAAAGAAGGGATTGTGTGTAAGTTAGATATGGAAAAGGCTTATGATCATGTTCTTTGGGGTCTTGTTGATGGTGTGCTACGGAAGATGGGGTTCGGATGGAAATGGAGAAGATGGGTTCGAAATCGCATCTCTACGGCTAGGTTTTCGGTAATTCTCAACGGAGCCGCGAAAGGGTTCTTCAAAGCTTCTCGGGGACTACGGGGAGACCCACTCTCTCCGTTCTTATTCTTATTGGTGGCTGAAGTTTTTAATAAGCTTATGAACAATGCGAAAACTGAAGGTTGTCTTAAAGGGTTTTATGTAAAGGAAAATGCATGGAAATCTCTCATCTTCAATTCGCGGAAGACACCATTTTGTTTTTAGATGCGAAGGTATAAGAGGTTCAAAAACTAATGGAGGTGCTAGAGAGTTTTAAAGCTAAAACAGGCCTAAAAGTTAACCTTGCCAAAAGTTCTATGGTGGGTATTGGGGTTCAATGAGTCGCATTCAAGAATGTGCAAGCAAGTATCAAGTTGTGCAATTGGCGAGTTTCCAATTTCTTATCTTGGGATTTCTATTGGGGCTTCTACTAGGCTAAAATCAGTTTGGAACTTGGTGATTGAGAGAATGACTCTAAAGCTAACTCCATGGAAGAGAAGGTATCTCTCGAGAGTAGGAAGAGTTGAGCTCATTAATAGCTCATTAGCGGTCATTAGATTATATTATCTTTCCCTTTTCAAATTCCCATTTCAGTCGTGAAGAAATTAGAAAGGCTGATGCGGAACTTTCTTTGGGGAGATTCTACGGATAAGAAAAGGCTACATTGGAGGTTGTGGAAAAAGTTTGTATCCCTAAGAGTGAAGGCGGGTGGGCATCGAGAAACTTGAAGATTACTAATGAGGCTTTGTTAACTAAATGGTTGTGGAGATATGGAGAGGAGAAGACTAGTTTGTGGAGGAAAGTTATTCTTGAGAAGTTCGGTGGGGTCGAAAAGGCTTGGTTACCTAAGGGTTCAAAGAGAACTTACGGATGGGGGTTATGGCGGGGTATTCTTAATCATTTTGCTTTTCTTAAAAACGGGTCAAAAATAGCAATAGGAAGAGGAAACAAAACTAATTTTTGGGATGATGTATGGTGTTGTGAGAAAACTCTTAAAGAGTTATTTCCAAAACTCGGGAAAGTGAGTAGAATGAAGGAAGCAAACAGTTGAAGACATGTACCATGAAAATGGTAACGGTCGTGTTGGAACATTGATCCATGTAGAAGGCTTAAGGATCAGGAAATTGAAGAGGTAATGGAGTTTTCAAGACTTTTAGATGATCAAGGAGAGCTTGAGGCAGACGACGATAAACGGGAGTGGAGATCCAATCCAAAAGGTACATTTTCTGTTAGTTCTTGCTATGCTTGGCTCATGCATGATCAGGGACAAATTATACCTCCAAAATTTCCTTCTAAATACATTTGGAATAAGACAATTCCTCCTAAAATTAGCTTCTTGGTTTGGGCTATTGCAAATAGAGCTGCTCCTACTCTGTCAATGTTGTCAAGAAGGGGCATAAAGAGTAAATAGTTGTGGGTTTTGTGATAACAGCGAGGAGTCAGTGGAGCACTTGTTTCTTCACTGTCCTGTTATTGGGCAGATTTGGAACCACTTCCTACAGCAGCTAGGTATGGTTTGGAGGCACCCTACTACAGTTATTGAGTTCCTATGGAAATGGAAATTGAAGTTCTCGACTAAGCCTCTTATTTTTTTGAGATATTGTTTGCCTTTTGCGATTTGGTGGTCAATTTGGTTGGAAAGAAATGAGATCCTAATAGCAAAGAAACAAAGGAAAAAAACTTTAAGTTCTCTTATTTTAGATATCAAGTTGTTGTTACTTAGCTGGACTATCAATGTTGATTCGTTTAAAAATATTAAGCTTGATGATTTCGTTTTTGATTGGGTGAATTTGCTTAGGGAGTAGTTTGTTGTAAACTCTCTGTTCACCTCTGTTTTTGTATCTTTGGAGGGTGCTAGCACTCTTTCTTATTTATTTCAATCTTGCCTTTTTCAAAAAAAAAAAGTTTTTTGGTAGGTTAATCGTAGAGATTTTGATGCAATACAAACAATTTCACACTTCACCAAGTCTAATGGTTAGATGAAAAAAAGGCCCATCAATTTGATGCAATAACGTAGACCTCATTCTTCACAACGAATTATACCATGTAGATTACACCACCTATAATGTAATTTTTTTTTTTTTTTTTTTTTTTTTTTCAAATCAACCCAAGTGAAGATGACAATGTAGCACTTGAGCTAAGCGACTATCAATAAGAAGTTTAGAAGTTGAGATGGCGTCGCACAACGTTTGGTTAGATCATTACATATACTATAGATGTATCTTTTCATTCGAAAAGAATTCAAACTTGTGACAACATACCATTTCTGTTTTCTCCTATTACATTAAAATTACTCATATATCAACAACTAAATGACATTATCAACAATTTTATTCCGCTCTTAACAAAAAGATAAAAGATAATCGAGAAAAAAGATTAGTATTGTTAACTCATATAACAAGATTAAAAATTCCATCTACAAGATACATACAACTATCTGTATACCACTTCCCTTTTTGTCGTCCTTTTCATTCAACTTCCTGTTTTTGTTAGAATCGAACTAAAAGAGAAGAACATGAAAAGTTGGAGAACCGACAACACGAGACACGGAATAAAAACCATTGCGTAGCAGTTAGGAAGCGATCAAAGACAACAACGGTAATCATTCCCGCTGAAGGAAAGATATTTACCGTTGATTTAATAACTCTGAGAGGAAATATCATTATGCTGACATAATTTCTAGTTGATGATTCTATTAGAGAACCGTCTGCCATGATTCTCTTGCATCGATATATCTTTATAATCAACAGATCTGTTGTTTTGAAGGAGATAGGGTTTTGGTTTTCCCTTTCATTCTCTACACTACACAGACGAGGAAAGAGGGGAGGCGCAAATAAGAGGCCCTAGAAAACTACACTACTTATAAAGGGATACAAATCTGCTTAGGTTCAATTTAGGGTTTAGTTATTATCTTTCACTTCGTTGATCTAACGGCCATTCTATAAATCGACTAACCAAAGATATGAATTGTGGATGGCTGTAGTTGAGATATGTGAGAGTTTTAAGTTTAGACGGTTGGATATCATTTTATAGAGCTTCTCTTATATAGGGTAACTTGATTTGGATTGTCAATCCGAGGTCCATAACCAATATGGAGATTTGGTGCTAGCATGTAGATGAGTAGATCAACTTCTCCGGCGGCCATTCATCAATTTCATATGCACTATTGAAGGAATTCTCACATTGTACTGTATTCAAGTGTATGAAAGGTTACAAGAGAAGGTCTAGGGTTGCACTATTTATAGAACATAATAAACCACTACATAACATAATGCAGTGATAGTCAATCTCTACATGCTTCGTTGAGCATGAAAACCAGGTTTGGTTGCCAAACTATTTGCTTCAGTTAGTAATCCAACACTCCCCCTCAAGCTAATAAACCTGATAAATTTGGAAGCTTGACTAGCAATGAAGCACTTGATCCTGCTAACTCTCTATTGGAACAAACATAAACATTGTGCAGGCTTAGTTTGAAGCGCAAATGCAATACTTATACACATGGCAATAGTTGTGGGTTCATCGATAGCAAGGACAACATCAGGTGGAGCTAGCAGCATGGATAACTTGTTGTGGGTATGAACCTACCACATCAGCTTCGAAATGATTTGAATAACTAATTTCAGATGCTTTTAGGAGCTGACTGCAAATGATTTTAAGGAATTGAGTAGACAGGATGGTACTAGTGATGAAAAAGGTGAAATTTCTCCTCTGAATTTGTAGTATGAGATAGTCGAAATACCTCTTCAAAGTTTTAGTTATGTGTTGGTTAACAGACATAAGAGTTTTTCAGTTCTGTATTGGGTAAACAGACACAAGAGTTTTGATGTTCCGTATTGGATGACAGACACAAGAGTTTTGATGTGATGTAAGTTAAGAGACACAATAATTTTGATGAACAATAGTATTTTTAAGTGGTGTAGAAAATATTTTGGTAGTAGAACTGAATAGTTGAAAATGGCAATTGTACCTGCAGGTTCGGTTGAGGAAAAAAAAAAGGAAAGGTAAATGATTATAGGTAAACTATGCCTTGTTGGAATGGGAAGAAACCACACAGTGAATCCAAATCTGTGCCGCAACAATGGTAATGGTACTCTTACAGCTATCAGAACAAATCCTGGAATCACTTGCAGGATGCATCCAGTTTCATCCTCGCTATTTTTTAAGTTTAAGCCAGGATGAATCCAGTTTCATCCTATTTTTTTGTGTCCATTTCACCCATAATGATTTTTACTCGTCCATTTGAACCATGTTTTAAATTTTTTTGGACAATTGACCCATTTTCCGAATCTTCAAACCATAAGAAAACCTAGTAAGAAGCAAGGAAAAGCTAATTTCATGTATAAAAGCGAAAGAAAAAAAGTGGGAGCACAAATGATTAGGATCTAAGTATTGGCGTTTGGTGATATGCCTATAAATTTGAAACACCAAATATTTCTAACATCTTCACCATAATTTCGTGGCTAAGCTCATTTTCTGACAAATTGACCGCGTCAATTCATGTTCCACACGAGTTACAAGGGAGGCATATATTACAAACGGGAACTCGAAAATCTGACCGTGTTAATCAATGGTTCCTAGTCAAATGCCATTTCTAATTAACTTCTGTTTGAGTTATTAGGGGAAAATTAGGGAAAGGTAGAGGTTTTGCTGATTGATTTTTAGTTAGGATGCCATTGAAACTGCGCATATTCAATGCCAATAATCTCAAGTTTGAGTCTGAGAGAATACAAACGGTAAATGCACTGATCAAACATACTTACTCCATTGTTTCCTGTGAAATCTTAGTCCTCCGACACAAGCAGTAGATGCAATTATTTCAAATTTAGTGACAACATTTTGCTAGCCCATTGGTGGTACATTATTCAATGATCAAATTTCCGCGATACCGAAAAAAAATTGATGATGGTGGAGGAGAATAAACCAAACAACCACCGATTGCATTTGCGGTGGGGGTTTAAGAGTTGACTAGTGCCAAATATGGCTATACATTAGCGCATTTTAGGCTTTTTTAGCAGTCAAGTTGATGGAACTAGCGTGCGGAGAAGAACTAGTTGTAAACAAGAAAACTCCATGTCGAGTGATACAAAATCTACGAAGATTAAAATTGGCATCCACACACCCGTTTATTTTCCACTCACCCGGCACATCTGGCTAATTTTCCACACACTCGGTTATAGTGGAATGTGGATGCTTCCGATGACTTTTTCCACAACGAATACAGGAGAAAAATTCTAAAATTAAAGGAGCATACCATACAAAGCCCGGAAAGTCGTTTGCGCCAAAATTATGTTGGCCTTTCATTTCTTCTCTGACCTCTTCGCAGTTAAGTTGAGTAAGTGCTAAACTGTTACCATATACATTCCTATGATTATCAATCTAGCATGGTTAATTTAGGAAGTATCGTGAGAGTAGAACAAGAAAAACAGAACTTAGTTATCACTTAACCATGTTGTGGCAACATTTATCTCACCCATTTGGTTGTGTGCTTTATTGAATCAATTATATGTGCACATAGAACTCAATCACATATCATTTTCTATTGGTAACAATCACACTCAATCACATATCATTTCATGGATGAAAAACCAAAAACAGAAGAACAAAACTGTAACCGAGAACGAATATATAACACAAATTAAGAACTTTAATTTGATCAACAAAGATAGATCTCGTTAAAAAGTACAAGTTTTACACAATACATTTGGGCACTTTCGTGGAATTACGTTTCATTCTTCACTTTATTTCTCCCCTGTGATACTCCAATTGATTTGCAGCTATACTCGATGGGATCCACAGATAACGAAAGAAACTGAATCTCGCTTTGTGTGCTGAGAGGAAATATGTTGTTGATGATGCTGTATTAAAATCTACCATGATTGTGTTGCTGTTGCTACATGATGAGATAATTATAGAATAGATGAGAAAAGCTGCAGTTGTTTGATGAATCTCGAAACTTTAGATCAAACTCATTACCAATCCCTCTATCACGGGTATGAACAGTTATTTCTGTAAACAATTCCAGCAGAAAGTTGAATCCTACTGAAATTAAGATTTTGAGAGGAGAAATCATTATGCTTTGTTGCTGTTGGCGATTGAACCACCACCACTTGCTTCTGCCATGATTTTGCTGCTGCCGTCGATTATAATAGGGAACTGTGGCTGTTGGGATTTGCTTTCTCTGTTTCCTTCTCAAATCTCAATTCAGAAGAAGCGCAAATCTTGTGATTTTACAGACCAGGAACCGCTGATAGTAAACCACCACTTTTTCCGGCATGATTTTGCTGTAGGGTTATGAATGAGGGGAGCGCAGTTATTTATATTTAGGGTTATGATTTTGCTGAAAGACGGCGCAATGGACTATGGAGGCACAGTTTGGATGCCCTAGATGCAGAAAACTATGCTACATTGCTACTTATAAGGGTTCGAGATTTGATCTCAATTTTTATTATTTGATCAACGGCTGTAGCACTTGGATGTTTTGTTTAGTTGCCTGGGCTTGGTTTTAAATGAGATGCAAAACTCTTATGCGTGCCTCCTTTCTAGTTATATAAGTAGGCCTGTCAATGGAAGAATATCCGTCGGATATTTAGAAATCTGATATCCGATAGGTTAAGCACTACCGGATATTCGATATCCGATAATATCCTATAGGATATCAAAATCAGATATCAAATACATGTTTGTAGATCGTTACAACTCAAACCTGTTTATTAGAAGCATTATCACCTTCTTCTTCCCGAAGAAATTGTTCTTGTGCTTGAATAATATTCTCAAGCATACTTTGGTTGACATTCTCTTCTTCATTCAAAAAATTATCCAATTCGGTAGGATCGAAATCATGATAATCTGATGCACCCACTTCTTTATCACTACTAGAGTCTTCATCATCACTTTAAAGTTTCATTTTTGCTAAGAAAATCACAAACCCTAGTTTTTTCTGTTTTCCCTCTACTTCTTCTTTCCATCCAAACCTTGGAAAAGCAATATGAATTTCTACTCTAATCCTATCACTATAATCAAACTCAAACACTAATTAATTTAACAAATATTAACTTAATTAATCATCACTATAAGGGCATATTAGACATTAACATAAATAGTGGATAAGGGGTTTCTAGAAATTACTTCTTAATGACCATATTTTGTCATGTAGCTATAGGCCCCAATTAGTGGCAATGCCCCAATTTAGCCAGGCAATTTTATTCTGATGTTATTAACCAATAATATACCAAGAGATAAGTTGTTCTAATATAATTGTGAGGTGGAGAATCCATATATTGGTAATCTTTCTGCTCTCTGTTTGTACGGTTTTTGTTATGTTAGTTCCAACTTTCAGTGGAACTTAGAGAATTGTCGGGTGTATTTTTACACTTTTTCTTGCTTATGAAGATGGATGAATGGTCTCCCTGAAGCAAAATCTGTACACAATATCATGATTTTGTTGATGCGAACGAGTATTTTCTTCATATGAAATTAGGATTCACAGCAGGGGCGGAACTATGCACAGGCTAGCCCTGGCTTAAGCCACCCCTAGAAAAAATTGTTTACATACAAGTTAGTAAAAGACAGGGGAAAATTAGGCGCAGGCTCAAAAAAAATAATATTCTCATTGTCAGGCCCACAATTAATTTTAGGTACCGTGACATCCATAATTATATGAAATTATTAAAAATTTCTGCATGACGGATTATGCATCCGCATGACGGGTTATGCATCAGGGGTATAATTGGCAACACAACTTGGATATACATATCTAAAAATCCGCGCCTTGGAATTTCACAAATTTTATATCGTTGGAAATCTTTTTAAGAGAGCTACGCAACGAGTATAAACAAGAATATCAATTTTTTGTTTTTCACGTAAAAATCGGAGGTGATCATCATTTTAGGCAAAATCTTTGAAAACTTGATACAAAACTATTATGTAGCCACCAAAAAAGATGCATAACACATTCTGCAGATGGATAACAAATTATGAAACCATTTTCTCCACTGCATAACAAATTATGCATTTGGATAACAAAGTCATGCATCTATAACAAGTTATGTAACCATTGTTTTGGTTGATTTTAGTGTGTCCATAAAAAAATTGATGCATAATGCAGTATGCATCCATATTTACGGATGCATACCAGGTTATGCATCTATTTTCTCGAAGCATAAAAGATTGTGCAACAATTTTCTCGATGGATAATGCATTATGCAGTCATATTTTCGGATGCATAACAGGTTATGCATCCATTTTCACGACTGCTTAACATGTTATGTACATATTATTGTAGGTACATGACAAATTATGCAGCCTTATTTTTTGTTGGTTTCAATACTAAGAAAAAAGTAGTTGCATAACGTGTTATACAAAAAACAAAAAGCTGCAAAACTGTGTTATGCAACCAATTTCGAGAATGCATAACAAGTTATGCAACAAATTTTGTAGATGCATAACCTGTTATGCATCACTATTCACACCTCCATTTTCGCAATACTGCACACAGTACATCCAACCAACACTAGTTAAAATAAAAAAAAACACATGCTTCATTAAACTAATCCAAACTCCCTTTGAATTTCAAGTGTACAAACCACAAAAAAATGAACTTCTGGTTTTTGTCTGATATTAATGACCTCAACAGAAATGTTAAATATTGTCCTCTTATGAAATCAAGATGTGTTCCTACCCACTTGCTTGGTACGAAAGTGTGTTCATTTTCAACTTACGTGCCTAGGACGAGTGTGTCGTGTGTAGATATATTACTGGTGAAACATATTTTTCTCCAACCACATGGCATCTCCAAAGTATCAAAAATAAACTATTGATATTTATTAACCCTAGACTACAAGGGAATTGAGATCTTCTAACTAGAGAGTTCCTTCTTCCCATTTAGATATCCCATATGATCCGACCGCCATTGCACCTTCACAATTAATAATCCCTCATAATTTAAGATGTCTTCTTCAACTCCTCACAATTTCAGAGAGTTCCATTTCACTTGCTGACAGACAACCGATAAAAACCCTGCCAGGAGATGTTCCATTTACTTGATCGAGCCCAGAATTAGCATACCCAAATTGACAATCCTTTTTAGTTTTAATTCCAAAATCAGTGGGAGATTTTGGTGATTCAGATGTTGATAAAACTGAATTGGATTGAAGAACAGGGATTTGGATTTTCAATTGTGAACCAAATAAAACCATTCTACTAGTATCAGGTTTTGATGGAGGGTCCAACTCTTCATTTCAAGCATCAACAATACCCAGACCAATACCACCCGAGTTTAACTTCTTCTCCCATTTCTATTTGAGAAAACTTCATCTTGATTCACTACAGCAGCTCCTCCATCAGAAACTAAAGACTGGATCTCCACTTCTGATGGCAAAATGTCTTTGTTAGCACCCACCTTGACCTAACCACACCAAAATCAAAAACTAAGTCATCAATTTAACTCAAACCCAAGTTTAAATTACATACCTTAAACTGTTTCTTGACCTCAAATCTTGTTGAAAGCAAATGCGTCCCCTGTAATCTCATATTTGTATTCTTCTTGAAGGATTTTGAAGATGAGAATCTAATTGAACTGATGGGTTTTGATTGAAATAGTGTTGTTTTTGTGTGTAGATTGAAGATTTGATGATGAAGTAGCAGCAGCAGTAGCCATGATTATGGAAGCAAAGAAATGGCAAAGGTTTTAACAATAAATTTGAAAAATTCACAGCCGCAGTATGTAACTTTTAAGAACCCATGACTCGATTCAATTTCATCATCAGCAGGTGCTCGAATTCTTCTTCATCGATTTATTGGAAATCGAAGATTAAGATGGTGATGAAGCTGTCGAGATCAAGAGAAGAACAGAGAAGATGAAATCTGAGATGAATCGGGTGATTTTAGGTTAGTTTGGAAAGAAAAAAAAACGAAAACATAATTTCTCAAAATTATGGGCCTGTGCATAATTTTATCACCGAGAATGGGTGCGCGCCTGAGAATTTCTGAACGTGGGTTTCACAGTGGGAAGAATCTGTAAAATGGGTCTGTCTGTAGTTTTCACAAAAGACAACCCTTTTTGGTTCAAGCCCACGTACTCCTAAAGCCAATCCAGGGTAAAAATCAAGAGCCGAGCTTGGGTAATATCGAGAGCCAAGCTAGCCCTCAGCAGCCAATGTAAAAATCAAGAGAAACACGTTTTTTTTGTTTCTGTTCGCAGGAGAAAGAAAGAAAAAGAAAATAAGAAACCCTAGGTACCATTTTAACAGGTATGGTTACTGATTACTCAACAGATTTGATGTGATCTAATGGGATACAGATGGAACATTTATCAACTTACTTGATTATTTTCATGAAAAATGACACGGATTATCTGAATTTTAGGTTAATTTTCTTGGGTTTGTGTAATTGAAACTTCGGTGATTTTGCTGATTTGACGTGATCTAATGGGTTAAGAATGAAATTTTATCAAACTTAATTGCTTTCTTTCATGAAAAAGGCATGGTATTTTCTTAATTTTAGGTTAATTTCATTTGGGTTTATGTAACTGAAAATTTGAATGAAATTTAAGGTTTAATCTTTGATGTTATAAGTGAATGTGAATCTGTGATTAACAAATTAGGTGACTTAGTTGTCAGGATTCATGGGAATTGAATGTTGATGGTGTGAGTCCTGATTGTGATTTTTTTTTTTTTTTTTTCTTGGTTAAGGATTTTTTAAATTTTTTGGTTTGTATAAAAGAAGTATGCACATCAGCACTCTTATTTTTGTGAATCATGAAGCGAATCCCCTGCTCCATTTTGCATAAAGGTTCAATAGATTGGCTTGATATTCAGACCACCTGATTACACACATATAGATGGAAAAGAATGTGTGCTAGCTTCTTGCTACTTTGTATAGATCAATGTTTGCTTATGTATGACAAGTAGAAATCTGGAGGATAGTAGTGTTTACATTTTTATCATATATCTATTTAAATAAACTAAATTTGTAGGTTGATAGGATACGATACTAACTCTCCGTCCACCAGTGAGACTTAAACGAGGAAGATTTGAAGCGTTTTACCAGCCTATACCTGAAGAAGCTGAATCGGAATCGTTTGCTGGTAACGTTGAGCTTGATCAAGTTGTCCACATAGTTGAACCCGAAGATTTTCTCACCCAAAGAACTCAATTAGAAGAAGTCAGACCTTCAGGAAAAGATGGTGACAGGTAATAAGTAATGTTATTTTTGTCTATCTTTAGTGTCTCTTTAAAGTAATTTGTGTCATTGTGTGAACATTATTGCTTGGTTGTTTCTGTTTGCAGGTGTGATATGTGCTCATAAATCCATTACAAAATTTACTACAATTGTCTGGATTGGTAACTGGAAGTTCAGATATTCTGCAACTGTCGTCGACTAGGTAATCCTCTTTTATTTTTTGCATCGCAAAAAAAAAAAAAAAAATCTTACAAGTATGCATAAAATTTTTCCAAGCCACCCCTAGTCTTCAATCCTGGTTCCGCCCCTGATTCACAGGTTTTGAATTCAAAAACTTAGGATTAGAGTGTACTTTGATCTTCATCTGTTATCTGTCTGTAGCATAATTTATCGTGATGGAAGTGGAATGGTTATTTGTACCTTGATCTTCTTCCCCTTTTGTCTCATTTTTTCACTGAGTTTTTGTGGTTTGTTTCTGTTCATAGCTTAAAGATGACATAAAACCGAAGTTAAAACCATATTGTAGATGATATTGTATCTATGGCAAATGCTGCTCAGGAGTTAAGTTTTGTTTGTCTCATGGGAGGCAATGCTGCTCAGAAGCTAAATTTTGTTTGTCTCATGGGGAGGCAACATGGATCAAATAGATGCGAACATCATCGAGGGTGATTCAATACAACATGATCCAACTCCTGGGTGGTTCTTGGTGTTTTTAGGTAAACAAGTCCAAACACTATTTTTGGCTATACACTTTCCAAGCATCATTCAAGAATTTGAAGTCCATTGTAACTAATAAAGCAACACAAAACAATGTATACTTCATCCACAAAAAAATTGCATGATTATCCATTTATTTTTTGTAAAATTCAACAGACTTCACCAAAGAATGCATAAAACTTCTAATGGTCAAACTCGGAATTCGTAATATTAGTGAATTGTTACTTTGACACATCCAAAGGTGTTTGAGAAAATAATTTTCCTATGAAATGATTTTACTAAAAAAAACTACCAATAAAACCTGGCTTGATTGGGGTATACCCAAACTAATTGGGGTATACCCAATGAGACAAAATAGGGTCATTTTGAAGTAAAGCCAAGCCACCCCTTAACCTTGTATTTTCAAAATGGCTAATATGCCCTTGTTTAATTAACACTAAAATACTGATTAGGCTAATTAATTGAGTTTAGATAAAAATTTTGAAAATGAAAATTCAGTAGATTAAACCTTTAATCCGTCTTGTGAGTTCAATTAAGATCAAAAAATTTGGTTTTCAAAAATGTCAAAGGTCGGCAAGGTAGAGGTTTGAAGAAGGTGCCGGTTATACATGGCCGGCATGGTCTTTGTTTGAATAAAATGCCGACCAATGTTAGCCGACAAGGTATTTAAATGAAGAACATGCCGACTTTATTTTTTTTTGACACACAGGAGATGCCTATTGAAAAATATTAGTCGGCAAGGTCTATAAAAAAAACCCCGCCGGCTGGTGAAAAATACCCCGCCGGCGGTATAAGTCGACAAGGTATTTAAATGAAGAACATGCCGACTTTAGTTTTTTTGACATACAAGAGAGGGCTATTGAAAAAATATTAGTCGGCAAGGTCTACAAAAAAACCCCGCCGACTGTTGAGAAAAATACCCCGCCGGCGGTATAAGTCGGCTAGGTCTTCAAAAAATACCCTGCCGGCTGTAGAAAAAATTTACAGTCGTCGCCATGGATGTTATGAAAAGTCGGCAAGGTATAGATATGGATATCTTGCCGACCCTGTAATTGCTAAATTTAGAGATGAAAATTCGGCATGTTATTCAACCTTATACCCTGCCGACTATATTTTGGTCGGCAAGGTCGGCAAAAAACACCCTGCCGACTTTTGGTTCATTTTGATTCTTCGTGTTTTTTTTTTTTTTTTTTTTTTTTTTTTTTTTGATTTCACATGTATAGTTAGAGTGTAGAAGAAAGATTTTGATTTTTTTTTTTTATATGTTTTGGCCGGCAAGGTTTTTAGTATGGGCAATTTGGTCTTATAACACCTTTTAGACACCCCTTAGCACACTCCTTTGGATGGGAACAAAATGGGTATACCCCAATTAATCTGGGTATACCCCAATCAAGCCAGGCAATAAAAAGCAGTACAGTGTCATGCTAAAATTTGGCCCACAGGCAACTGAAAGGTAATGAGACAGGGACGATGAAGACGATGAAAATATGTGAGACGATGAAGAAATGTATATTATTTTATGTAAGCACCAAATAAAAAATGCCTCAGGATAGGGTGAGACGAAGCCGAACCCCACCTAATCAAAAATGTATCGCGACGGTCCGGACGAAATCATGCAACACCAAACAAAATATGTATAGGGATGGGAGAGGCGAAGCCGAGCCACACCTAATCAAAAACGCATCGCGATGGGGCGACGTGATGCCGTGCAACACCAAATAAAAACTTCTTTGGGACGGGGCGATACGAATCTGAAGATGAGCCACACCTAATAAAAAAATGTATTAAATTTAATATTAAAGTTGCGACAAATTATCTATCGACTAAATTATTGTGATAGTGGAAGGTAGCAGGGACACAAAATCTAGTTTATAATTTATAGAAGAAAAATAAAAGATAAAGGATGTTAGGCAAGATATAATTTTGATTACCCTTAAAATGTTGCTAAATCCGCATAGACCGAAGTTGGTAGTAACTAATTGTGAGCAAAAGCAAAAAAGAAAGAAAAAAGGTACTAACAAAACATCAGTTAATGTAATGATTAGTTGAATCATCAGTTAATCTAATTAATTATTAGTGTAAGATTAAATCAAAAAAAATATTTAAATTAAATCAATATATAGGTTTTCAGAGAAAAATTTGGTTAGGAAAAAAAAATTGGGAAGTTACCAAACCTTAGTTCCGTTAGGAAAAAAAAAGTTGCGAAGTTACCAAACCATAGTTCGGTTAAGAAAAAAAATTCAAAGTTACTAAACCTTAGTTCGGTTAGAAAAAAAAAATGCAAAGTTACCAAACCATAGTTACTAATTGTGAGCAAAAGCAAAAAAGAAAGAAAAAAGGTACTAACAAAACATGTGAAGCCCAAAATAGGGACGGGCTGTTAGCTTAAGTAGACGCATGGCCCTACCGTGCCTAACCTTAGTGATAAGATAGGCTAGGTTACATTTGGGCTTGCCTAACCTTTGTATATATGTAGAAGATAGAATTTTGTGTTCATAAATGAGATAAAGAAGAGTTTTTTTCCTCCGTTGAGAGCGAGACATAAAAGCCAGAGGAAATCAGATTTTTCCTCGGATTAACGGTTCAGGTATGCATGATATATGAATCCTGCAACTGATATTTGTGTAGATCTAAGTTTTTTTCCCCTAATTTTAGTTCCAGGGTCTCGAATTTCAGTTCAAATTTTTAGTATTTTTGTTTGACATGATCTTGTATATGTCCTCTTATTGCTTGATTTCCAGCTCATATTTTTTTATAAATCTTTGATTGAGTTGATAATTTTAGTTAATTTTGTTTTCCTTGTTGTGTCCATGTATGATCTAATAGATTTAGTGGCTTTTTGATATAGTGGTTGCCGTACCTGGTAATTACATTTAGTGATGTGATCCATTCACTCTTTTCTTATCTAACAACAAACTCAAACCATAAGACTTGTAGATCAGAGAATGAATCGGAATATTGTTTCCTATCCTACTTGTTATAAATTCCTTCCTGCAATCTTGGTACATTTGTTACCTCTCATGCTCCTATATATTGATTCTGATAAGTACTAATTTTATTTTCCACAGCTCTTGCATAATAATGAAGTTTGAAGAAACCTCTTTGACTAACTATATCCTGATCAATCTTCCACCCTTGTAAGTACTACTTCTGTTTTTGTCCTTCTCTCCAAGACCCCAATGTTGTTTCTAAGATTTTCATTTCACTGTTTGATCTTATTGGTTTGGTTGAGTTTTGCAGCACAAAAGCTGATCCTGCGATTCTTGCAAAACATGTGTCCGCATTATTAAAGATTGAGAAACCTATGGAGGAGCTGAAGAAATTTTGTGCTGAGAATCTTGTTGATTTTCTGGGAAATGGTATGTCTTCTTCTCTGGCTTTATTGGCTTTAAAATTCAATTTTTTATACAACTTTTGATAGTTCAGATTATCTGATTATGAGATGTTGCAGTTTGGATTGGAATACCCAAAGTGTGATGTTCATATTTTTTGGTTTGTTCCCATCTTGCTTCTTATAGCCACAGATTTATTTGTCACGGGATTGTTCGAAGCCATAGATAAAGGTTCAGTTGTCACATTACCTGCAAAATCGGATGTTATTGAGCAAGTTGGTGAATCTCCTTGTCTTAATACAGAAGATCTGCTCCACTGTCCCGTACTTGGTGTATCTATGGCTTACTATCGATTATTTGAAGAAGAAGAGGATAAAAGGGAGAAGAGGCTCATTGCAAACCAGGCCCAACTTGGTGTCTGGCTGAGGAAGAAAGTTGCAAGAAGAGTGTTGGGTGTTAAGTACATCGACTCTGACAAGGTGGATGTTAAACCACCAAAACCATGGCTTGAAAATGTTAAGCCGTTTGAAGTTGGGAAAAGACGGCCTGTCACTAGTCAGTTGGAGCTGCGGATGGAAACAAAAGACAGGGTAATAAGCCTAACTGATGTTGTGATCATCCTTCCTATGGTACAAGGTGGAGAAACTACTGCTGCAGGTACTCTTGAAACCCATGCAAATGGGTTCTTATACACGGCCTCCAATTTCCGCAAGCATTTTTATTTTCAGGATATTAAAAAATCCTTCTTCCGTCTCGGGGACAACGATTTGCCACCTCTCTTACACTTTCAGTTGCATGTTCCCTTCATGGAGCGGATAGAAAATACAAAAGACATTGAATTCCATTTGGTGCAATCCCCTCCAATACAGAGAAGACTCAATGATTCAGATCAAATTGAGGAAGAGAAGCAAATTAGCTGGGATGAGGGCCATAACGAACGTTTATGGATTTTTGTCGAAAAAGTTTATGCTCGATGGAGTTCCATGCGTCATTCACCTTGTTTGATTCATGAGCTAGAGAAGGCGTACGAATTTTGTGGTGTTTTTTCCTCGAAGGCATCAGTCTTTTCCCTGACTTCAAATGTCCTAATTGGGCTTTTTAAAACACCTTTCACGGTCTTTCCACTAAGGGACATTGATTTTGTTAATCTGGCGCTGCTTAGATCTGGGGAAATTGATATGACAATCGTATTTCAGGACTACAATAAGGAGGACAGCGTGCTTGAAGTCAATTCAATTCCCTTAACATCGCTTGATTGGATAAAAGATCACCTTGACAATTGTTATGTGAAGTACTATGTGAACACTAAAGAATTAGAGTGGAAGGCCATAGTGAAAGACATTCTAGCTTTCCCACAGAAGTTCATAGAGAAGGGTGGATGGGATTACTTCAAACTCGAGGACCGTAAGACTTTGGCACAAACTGAAGAAGCTGAACTTGATTTGACTTTGGCACAAACTGAAGAAGCTGAACCTGATTTGGAGCAATAGGTCAGATGGTGAAGAAATGTTGGTAAAGCTGGAGAAAAGTTTGATTTTAGACAAGAAAGTGTAGTGTCGTTTTTGAATGTGCAAGCAGGTATTAGATATAATGCCAATGTCATGGTATTGAAGATATTCTCCCAATCTTTGCAGTTGGTCAATTTCTTATTCCTACAGGAAATATTTTGTGTTGGTACATGAGTCTGTCTTTTATTACTAAACTCCATTAGCATCTACTAAACTTGAATGTTGTTCCTATTTTTTGTTTCTTTTAAGTGAACTCATGTTGACTGGATCTTCTTCGTTCCTAGCATTTACTACAGAACTTGAATGTTACTCTTGTTTTTGTTTCATTGACTGCTATTTCTTTTAATGAATTTAGGCAAAGAAGTGTAGGTCTTTTTTCAAAGTGTAATGATTAGTTGAATCATTAGTTAATATAATTAATGATTAGTATAAGATTAAATCAAAAAAATATTTAATTTAAATATAGGTTTTAGAGAAAAGTTTGGTTAGGAAAAAAAATTGCGAAGTTACCAAACCTTAGTTCGGTTAGGAAAAAAGAATTGCGAAGTTACCAAACCTTAGTTCGATTAGGAAAAAAAAATTGCGAAGTTAAACCTTAGTTCGGTAAGGGAAAAAAATGCGAAGTTACCAAACTATAGTTTGGTTAGGAAAAAAAAATTGCAAAGTTACCAAACCTTAGTTCGGTTAGGAATTTTTTTTTTGTGAAACAGACGAACCGTTCTTCATGTTCTTTAGTTCCAGAAAGTTCGGCTAGTTCGGCAAAGTTCCTAACCGAACTTACTACTGTTACTACCATTTTCTACCTATTTTGATGACTACTACTCAAAATTTTCTATCAAAAACAAATTACAAATAATGGGTTTGTGGGAAAATACTCACGGACGAGTTTTTTTTTTTACAAAATGTTGATAATCGAAGATAAAAATTCAATGAATAGACGAAGATGAAAATTTGATTAGATTTGTATATGATCAGGTATGTATGATCATAAATTGATGAAGAAGAGAAGAAGAAAAATGGCAGAATACAAGAAGAAGAAGTGGTAGAGTTATGAGTTAAGGGGTAAACTAGTCATCTCCAAAGACACCCCTTATAACTATACGGCAGGTGGCCTAATCAAACCATGGTCCCCGAAAAAATGGTTCCTAAAATATGGAAATAAGGCCCGGTAACATTTTTCGGCATAGTCTTACACTGTTACTCGTATGTATCTTTTACATCTAGATTAGACCATAAATGAGCTGGTGTTGGTGCATCTTTTCAGTTGTTGCTCAATTTCTTGTGTCCAAATTGGTGGTTGGTGTTTCTAGTTGGGTAATGGAATTACCATATCGGTGCAGTTGTTACCGAGTATGAGCTGCGTTGTGGCGGAGTTTTGATATATGCAATATAAAGGTGAGTGATCAATTAAGGAAACAAAAAAAGAGAGTAAAAGAAA
The DNA here is from genome assembly GCA_023531295.1 of Papaver armeniacum. Lineage (NCBI taxonomy): Eukaryota > Viridiplantae > Streptophyta > Magnoliopsida > Ranunculales > Papaveraceae > Papaver > Papaver armeniacum. The sequence continues at coordinate 274,643 of JAJJWW010002574.1, forward strand.
AGAGAATGTATACGAATCCTGGTGACTATAATTAGAACCAGCAGGGGTTGGAAATTACTAATCGGTGGTATCTAAAATTGACCAATAGATTCCTGTCTGGTCGATCAAGATTGATCACATCTCTGTTAGAGTCTGCGACTTGTGGTTCAATCCGACTTCCAAGGCGTTGCCAAACAGATCGGACCCTCTGATTATTCAAAACACCAGACCTAGGCCGAGGTTGGTTTTCACGTTCTAATCTCAGTAGAGCATTCTCCTTCTCTAACTCGTCTAGCCGATTCAGTAGTTGTGCTTCCTCTGTACTAGGGGTCGCGGTGCGGCCATCACGCAGATCCTGTCGATCGCGATTCCTCCTAGATGGGCTGCCGAACGCATACCCTTTGTTTCTACGACATCTGGGTTTTCCCCATCAGCGTCAACAACTTCGTTATCGATCATCCGTTGTTTTTCCTTTCTCCGATTCAGATCTGGAGCTCTGTCACGGAAACGATCTCGATGTCGTCCACGATCCAGTGATCCATTATGAGTATGATCTTGACCCCGTCTCATTTCCAGTGGGTATAACAGTGAGATTGAACCTCAATTTCGCGTCTCCTGCGCGGTTGGGAATTGCTGTTAGGTTCAGACCTTCGTGCAGTCTGTCTAACTATTACCATAACTCGCTTTGGTAAAACACAGTTATCTTTTCTCGAAACCCTTAGTCGGCGCCACTGTTTGTAAGGTAAAAATACTCCTACCCCAAACACAACATTTTGTATGAATGATGATTTTTTGATAATTGATTCGTGGATTTGGATCTTGATTGAATGATAGAGGAGGGGGAAATTGCAAAAAACCTCCGATGCTAAAGTCGGTAATGGATTTTTCACAGGAGATTTTGGTATGGAAGATTGCTTACCTTTTTGGTTGTGAAACTCTCCATTTATATGTGCGAATTTCAGTTTATTTTCTGTGATTTAATGGCAGACATTGATTGCCATAACTGGCCCCTGCATGCCTCCCTGAAATAACAGTCCCTGCATGTCTTCCAGCAATAATGTACCTGCATGCTTGCATGACTGCATGTCTTCCAGCAATAATATTCCTGCATGCATGTATGACCTTAGAGAAATACTACTGGGACGCAAATATCCGGGGACTACGGGACCAAACTACATCGCGCGACAACGAATCGAAGGATCAACAAATTGCTGTCAATTAATCGGCGATTGCCTCCAATTAATCGCCGATTGCCGCTCGGTTGGGCCGCTCGGTTGGGCCGCCGGCTCGTGGCCGCTCGGTTGGGCCCTGTTGACGTGGCACACAGTGCTGACGTGGCACCTGCCACGTCATCGTGACTGATGACGTGGCACCTCGGTTTGTTGACGTGGCACTTTGAGAACTATGTTCTGCTGACGTGGCACCTGCCACGTCATCGTATGTGCTAACGTGGCACCTGCCACGTCATCGTATGTGCTGACGTGACATCTGTTTTGGTGACGTGTCACCTACCACGTCATCGCCTGTGCTGACGTGGCACCTGTTTTGGTGACGTGTCACCTGCCACGTCATCGCCTGTGATGACGTGGCACCTGCTTTTGGTGATGTGGCGCGTTGGTGACGTGGCACCTCTGATGACGTGTCATTGGTGACGTGGTACACTTGCGTTGTGAAACTTTTTACCCCATGGGGTTATACATGGGGTGTTTGTTAGGCCTAGTTAGCCATTTTTGGGTAAACTAGGGAAGCACCTTAGGCCCAATGAACACTCCTTAGGCACTAGCAAGGGTTTTGGAGGCCTAAGTTAGCCTATTTATTTGTGAAGAATATTAGGGGTACAAACAGGTCCCTAATATTTTTTAGAACTATATAAATGCTCTTAATTTTACATATATGGATGTCCAAAGGGTTTCAAGATTGCTGTCATATCCCTAGCCTAAGGTAAGGATGCCCGTATCCAATATCGGCTTGTCATTAGTCTTTTGTGTTAAAATGTATTTAACAGTAATTAATTACGGCTAATTAGTTTAGTTTAATTCATTAAATTAGTGGTTAATGTTAATTGTAATGGGTGTGTCGGATGTGACCACCTGGGCTGTTGAGAGTCGTCGATGCTAGGTTAGGAAGGGATGGCTTTATAAGCTGAAAGTGTCTGTAAGAACAATTTATCAAAATTATCAATCTAAAACCTAAATCGTTTCAATCGATTGAACCGTGTTCTTCGGAACCGGGAGGCTTGATCCGTGAGGATCTTGGCGTTACTATTATCATCTTGTTATGCTACATCAAGGTACATAACAATTGGTATCATCCAGACAATTCTGTGCGTACTCTGCAATGGAACTGCCGGAAGCTACACCACTGCAGCTGAAAGCTTTGAAGAATGAAGATAAAGCAAGAAATGAATATGATAAGTTTTGTGACCTGTATCGGTTTCACTATGAAGAGAATAACTCTCAAACTCGAGAGTACTATCTTCAGAAGTTTGCAAAGCTCATCGACAGAGCAAGGAAGAAGTGTATATTGATACTTTTCATTAAGGGTACTACATCGATTCCTCCTGCCGTCTATGAAGATGAAGATGATTCTCTAGAGGAGTTAATTCCTTCATTTTTATTCGCTGAAGAAGAGGATGACTCAAGTAATGGGTTGATTTCTCAAATTGAAGAAGTGACAATAACTAGGGTTCAATCAATTTCTTCTAATGTTGACAAGGAAACCGATGATTCAACTGATTCTGCGAGTTTTCAATTTGAAGAAATTGTCAAAGCTGCCGTGAATGATATAGAATGGAAAAATCAGATCGAATTTGGTGAGTGTTTTAACATTATTCTCAATTCTTCTCATAACATATTTGATCGTGGAAAAGAGAAATTGCAAGTTAATTCTAAATTGGGGTTTTCTTTTCTCGGGGGTTCGAAACTTTTGGGTATCTTTTTTAAAGAAATTTTTCAGAAACTGGTTTATAAGATTGGGTACTTGCCAAAATCCTCGTTTACTGCTTCAATTGCGGGTATACTAACTAATAATGATATTATTGACACTGCTAGAAATTTGAATGCCGCTGTTTATTTCTATCTTTATTTTGCTTCTACTTGTGCCGTATTTGATCCAGGGAAGTGGTTTGATGGATCAGTTTTGGTTGATGATTACAAAGAGAAATTTGTTTATGAGTTGAGTTTTAAACATGGGTTTCCATTCAATTGGCTGTGTATGAACTCAATAGGAAGTTTATTGATTAAGAGTAGTAACACTGGTGATGGGGGTAATTTGTTTGTTAAAATGCTTCAATGGGATATGATGTATTTCAAGAACAAAGGTGTTAGCAGTCACCAATTGTCTAGTGAGAAATCTTTTTACCCTTGTTTCAACTTTTCTGGTGGAGTATTTGATCTTGAGAGTGATTTTATCTTACAACTTCAGCTGGGTAAGGCGAGTTACAACTTAATTTCCAATGAAAACGTTTTCCTTAACGCCGCTGCTGCTTGTTGGGTATTTGATCAGGGGCTTGCTACATTGAGGGAAGATTCTTTTAAGGAACAACTGCAGTTTGAGTTGCACAACACTGTCATACTTCAACTTCACTCATTCAGAGTTCCGAGGGGTCGGTCGGCAAGTTTTGAAGTTGCCCACAAGTCTATTTCATTTGTTTATTTAGCTATAATAACTTTTCATGGGGTCTTTGAATTACAGCGGTGTGATATCTTCCATCGTGTGTTATTTTATGTGACTCATGGTCCTTGGTTTCGCCGAGTTGTTAGAGCCTATGGCACACCAGCTTGGGAAATATCTTTACAAATGACTCAAGTTTCAAGTCCAGAATTTTTTAATGTCTTTGTAAGGATAGTGGAAACTCAAGTCTTGCTCCTAGTGATTCAAATTCTAGATATGCTGAAGCTGGTAGATTACTTGAAGTGGAAATTTAACGTGTTTTCAGTTGATTCAAAGATTATGAAAGAGGGAGGTAGTTCAAAATGGTTCACCATTGTGCTGTTTAGATTACCTAACTTGAATGCCTGTGGATGTAGTGAGTTGTACATGGTGTGGGAAAGAAAGAATGAGCAATGGATGTGTTGTTACTACTATGATGGTTTCATGTTAAAGTCTAAAGGTATACCGCAACCTCCATTCGATACTTTAACTATCTTCTATCATTGGTTATGTCAAGTACATCTTAGCTTCCATGTTCATTACCTAATGCAGCCATGGAATGATGGTGTCTGCAGTTATCCTTATTTTGAGCATAGTAGGCCATTATTCGACCGTGGAAAGGAGTTCAAAGTCATTTTAGGGAATTCTTATTTTCTTAATTGTGAACCCATATTTGGACAGAGGGACTCATTATCATTAGAATTTCTGTTTGAGGGCTCAAATGTGTTCGTGCTAGAGAAATGGGTTATGAATCTTGATGCTTGCGGTGGTGCGATGAAATGCTACCACAAATTATTGTCCTCTGGACTAATTTGATTCTACTGAGATGAGAAGGCACTGTTCTTACAGCTGAGGTGTTGGAAAGTTAATAAACTGGTAACTCATTTTGCAAAACACGGAAGTAGAAATGCAGCAGAGCTTGTCAACAGAATGAAGGATCAAATAGCTGGAAGTTTGAGATGTGCTGTGTGTCAAATTCCCTTGAAGGAGCTTAAGTACCTCCACATGATTCTTATCTCAATTTATATAGTGGGGAAGAGTTACTATTACCTCTCAAAAATTGTGTTTATCTTGCACTTTTGTTTGTCCACATCTGACGCAGGCGAGAGTTATTCAATGCAAGAGACAATTCTAATGGCAGAAGGGTATTCTAAACTGATTGGTTTGTATGGAAGCGATTACAGTCAGCATTTGAAATTGTGGTACGGTTATATGTGGGGATTGACATGTCAGCCAAAGAAGAATGGCTGCGAAAATTATGTGCTTGCTAGTATACTGAGACATCAGTCAATATCCACTATAATTCACATTCCAATTATGTTATTCGTGACGACCCTGTTGAAATGGAAATTTAAGTCATATTATGCAGATCTGTGCGGCGTAGAATATGGCAAGCTGGTGCTACCTATGACAGGAAAAGGAAGCTGAAACTCCCTTTATGTCTGCTACAAAGGAAAGGGCCAAAATTATTAAAAAGAAAGTAAATGATGTGCATGTGCTCATGAAACTAATAGTTGGGATTGAAATGATGAAGATATTGGCAAGGTTTGTGGTAATCTTATCCCCGCACTTGTTCTTTACTATTCAGTTCACGGTACCCAGGAAGCTTGTAGTAGTTCAGCCAATGGGAGATCAACTATATGGTATACCCAATATGAGAAATATAAAGTTGCCTGGTGCTACAGTAGTTCAGAAAAATAATAGAGAGGGTTTGATGGTGATCAGCAACCTGTTCTCAGCAAGCTTACGGAGCGGGAAAAGAGTTGTGGTACTATATGGCTTGGTGTTGAGCTACCAGGGCACCTAGTTACATGAGAAGTTGTCGTTTTCTGTTTGTGAGAGGAAAATTCTTGAGTCTACTCCAAGATCCTCTCTCTTGGTAATAGACAGTTGTTCATATTCGCACAATATCCACAATTCTGGTTATATGAAAGTGTTTGAGCAGATTAAGGTTAACATATGGTTTGTAGCCAAGTGTTTCCTTCCTTGTCAGTTTGAGGGAGTTAAGGAAATGGTTGAGAAATTATATCATCTAATTCAACTTGTGGATATAAACAGTAAAGAGTTGGGTTCATTAAATGTGGTTGGACTTTACTACAAGGAGGACGAGGAGGTTACCACTAGTGTCTCTGGAGTATCTATTGCAAAGTTGAGTTCTACGGCCGAGTGGCGGACATCAGTTCTTGCCAGAGTTCTCGGCAAGGCCTTGCATCTCAGTTCTTCATCCTTGAGGACAAGGATGTTTAGGAGGGGAAGGTATTGTCATATCCCTAGCCTAAGGTAAGGATGCCCGTATCCAATATCGGCTTGTCATTAGTCTTTTGTGTTAAAATGTATTTAACGAGTAATTAATTACGGCTAATTAGTTTAGTTTAATTCATTAAATTAGTGGTTAATGTTAATTGTAATGGGTGTGTCGGATGTGACCACCTGGGCTGTTGAGAGTCGTCGATGCTAGGTTAGGAAGGGATGGCTTTATAAGCTGAAAGTGTCTGTAAGAACAATTTATCAAAATTATCAATCTAAAACCTAAATCGTTTCAATCGATTGAACCGTGTTCTTCGGAACCGGGAGGCTTGATCCGTGAGGATCTTGGCGTTACTATTATCATCTTGTTATGCTACATCAAGGTACATAACAATTGCATCAGAACCGATATGTAATCCGTTGAATTTCAATAATACCATCCGCATCCAACACATTAACGAACAGTCCGGACATCCATCCGCAAAAGAACATTTGGTCTCGGTTAAATCCGTGGATTACGGGCCAACTGCTCACACCAAAGTACAAATGTTGATCTGTAGTTAAAATAGAACTATTTTTTGGGTACCACTATTTTTTTTTTGGGGGACCATTGTTTCTTTTTGGGAAAGATATACGAAGTAAAAATAAGTCATCCCTTATCCATATATTTATCTTAATACCAAAATTACCCTTTTCAATTATGTTAGTGTAATGATTAGTTGAATCATTAGTTAATATAATTAATGATTAGTATAAGATTAAATCAAAAAAATATTTAATTTGAATCAATATATAGGTTTTCAGAGAAAAGTTTGGTTAGGAAAAAAAATTGCGAAGTTACCAAACCTTAGTTCGGTTAGGAAAAAAGAATTGCGAAGTTACCAAACCTTAGTTCGATTAGGAAAAAAAAATTGCGAAGTTAAACCTTAGTTCGGTAAGGGAAAAAAATGCGAAGTTACCAAACTATAGTTTGGTTAGGAAAAAAAAATTGCGAAGTTACCAAACCTTAGTTCGGTTAGGAATTTTTTTGTGAAACTAACCGAACCGTTCTTCATGTTCTTTAGTTCAGAAAGTTCGTCTAGTTCGGCAAAGTTCTAACCGAACTTACTACATGTTACTTCCATTTTCAACCTATTTCGATGACTACTACTCAAAATTTTCTATCAAAAACAAATTATAAATAATGCGTTTGTGGGAAAATACTCACGGACGAGTTTTTTTTTACAAAATGTTGATAATCGAAGATAAAAATTCAATGAATCGACGAAGATGAAAATTTGATTAGATTTGTATATGATCAGGTATGTATGATCATAAATTGATGAAGAAGAGAAGAAGAAAAATGGCAGAATACAAGAAAAAGAAGAAGTGGTAGAGTTATGAGTTAAAGGGTAAACTAGTCATCTCCAAAGACACCCCTTATAACTATACGGAAGGTGGCCTAATCAAACCATGGTCCCCCGAAAAAACAGTGGTACCCAAAAAATCGTTCCTAAAATATGGAAATAAGGCCCAGTAACATTTTTCGGCGTAGTCTTACACTGTTACTCGTATGTATCTTTTACATCTAGATTAGACCATAAATGAGCTAGCTGATGTTGGTGCATCTTTTCAGTTGTTGCTCAATTTCTTGTGTCCAAATTGGTGGTTGGTGTTTCTAGTTGGGTAATAGAATTACCATATCGGTGCAGTTGTTACCGAGTATGAACTGCGTTGTGGCGGAGTTTTGATATATGCAATATAAAGGTGAGTGATCAATTAAGGAAACAAAAAAAGAGAGTAAAAGAAAAGAGAATGTATAAGAATCCTGGTGACTATAATTAGAACCAGCAGGGGTTGGAAATTACTAATCGGTGGTATCTAAAATTGCTCCTCACAAGAATGATCTCGGCTGAAACAGTAGCTTGCACCTCATGCAGTAATAATGGGTTTTTACCCAATCTAGTTGACGATAAAAACATGGTATCGATATAGAGAGTTAAAACGTGAATGAAGCTCTCACGGATTGTTGGTGCTACAAAAGTACCCATCCGATCACTTTCCTTTGTCATCCGGAAGTCGAAACCATGGTATTGTTCCATGTTAGAGTACAGGATTGGTAATAATAAATTATATGGAAAGTTTTAGTATTTAGGGTTATATTTAGTATTTGATATATTTAGTATGAATTGATTTACAAGTATTATTCTTGCATACCAAGTTACGGTATCGCTATATATACCCTATGGGGTTCTCAATGTAAAATATCCTATTCAATAATAAAATTCTCTTTTATCTTTATATCTCAAGTTCGACTTGGTATCGGCGAGGTTCGATCCAGGACTGTTGCCCACCTCGTTTTCTTTTCTAACTGGCGGCGGTAGTCTCCAATGCTACCGTCCGCCGGATCTTCTTCCGTTGCAATATGATTAGTTTTTCTTATTAGGTTTTTATTTTATTTTTTAGGTTTATCATCTATATTACAAAAAAAAAAAAAAAAAAAAAAGACGTCGCTGCGTTACTGGATCTTCGTTCCTTTTCTTCCTTTCCAACTTTGGTACCACCGATCAGACCTACCTTTTTTCATATGCCATAACGTCCTTCCATCCACAAACTTCTCCATCTTTTTTTCTTATTTTCCATCTTTCATGCTTGTTGTCGGTCCATCCATCCAGCATATTACTTCTCCATTTTTTGTTCATTACTGAACCATAAGCAAAGCCCACCAACCCATCATCCATCGTTTAAACCCTCACGTTAACTAGCTTTTCTTTTCTTTCTCCCAGCTAAGTTGATAAACCCTACTTCTCACCACCACCGTCTCTCCTTCTTATTCTTCCTCCAAGTGACCACGTCCCAATACCGCTCTCTAAATCTTTTCTTTCTATCACGTCTCAACCCTAAAACACTTGTTTTGTCCAATTTCTCTTTTATCTTTTCTTTTCCATCTTTGTTTACGGACAGTACTTCACTTCTCTTGTCAATAAATTCTGTTTCCTTCTCCTTCTCTGATTCCTTTTCTGTTACTACTCCACCAATACCACCGATTGCCAGTACCCAACTTCTGTCCCCTTACTACTTCACTTTCTACCCCACCAATTATTTTCTTCTCGACTTTCCATTCAAGCTACTTGTGACCTCCGTCATTCTTTGATTAATTAATTTTGTTCTCTATCTTTTCGTCATCTATCCCAATTTTGCAGGCAATGCAGGGTATTATCTCTTTTCTCTTATCGATGGTTCTTATATACTCCATCAATGGTTCTGTTATTTTCGCTACTTTGGCGGTTCTCCTAATCAGTATTCTTTTTAATGGCGATGTGCTTCTTCTTATACTTCTCCAGCGTTTATTGGCACCGCACTTCATCAACAACTTTCAAGGCCAATCTCATGTGATTTGCAATCCCCATGAGATTGAGGGAGGGTGTTAGAGTATAGGATTGGTAATAATAAATTATATGGAAAGTTTTAGTATTTAGGGTTATATTTAGTATTTGATATATTTAGTATGAATTGATTTACAAGTATTATTCTTGCATACCAAGTTACGGGTATCGCTATATATACCCTATGGGGTTCTCAATGTAAAATATCCTATTCAATAATAAAATTCTCTTTTATCTTTATATCTCAAGTTTCGACTTGGTATCGCAGGTTCGATCCGGACTGTTGCCCCTTGTTTTCTTTTCTAGCAGTGGCGGTAGTCTCCAATGCTACCGTCCATTTGGATCTTTTCTCCATTTGCAATATGATTAGTTTTTCTTATTAGGTTTTATTTTATTTTTTAGGTTTATCATCTATATTACAAAAAAAAAAAAAAAAAAAAAAAAGACGTCGATGCGTTCCTGGATCTTCGTTCCTTTTCTTCCTTTCCAACTTTGGTACCACCGATCAGACCTACCTTTTTCATATGCCATAACGTCCTTCCATCCACAAACTTCTCCATCTTTTTTTCTTATTTTCCATCTTTCATGCTTGTTGTCCGTCCATCCATCCAAAGATATTACTTCTCCATTTTTGTTCATTCTTGAACCATAAGCAAAGCCCACCAACCCATCATCCATCGTTTAAACCTTCACGTTAACTAGCTTTTCTTTTCTTTCTCCCAGCTAAGTTGATAAACCCTACTTCTCACCACCACCGTCTCTCCTTCTTATTCTTCCTCCAAGTGACCACGTCCCAATACCGCTCTCTAAATCTTTTCTTTCTATCACGTCTCAACCCTAAAACACTTGTTTTGTCCAATTTCTCTTTTATCTTTTCTTTTCCATCTTTGTTTACGGACAGTACTTCACTTCTCTTGTCAATAAATTCTGTTTCCTTCTCCTTCTCTGATTCCTTTTCTGTTACTACTCCACCAATACCACCGATTGCCAGTACCCAACTTCTGTCCCCTTACTACTTCACTTTCTACCCCACCAATTATTTTCTTCTCGACTTTCTGTTCAACAACTTCTGTGACCCTCCGTCATTCTTTGATTAATTAATTTTGTTCTCTATCTTTTCGTCATCTATCCCATTTTTGCAGGCAATGCGGGTATTATCTCTTTTCTCTTATCGATGGTTCTTATATACTCCATCAATGGTTCTGTTATTTTCGCTACTTTGGCGGTTCTCCTAATCAGTATTCTTTTTAATGGCGATGTGCTTCTTCTTATACTTCTCCAGCGTTTATTGGCACCGCACTTCATCAACAACTTTCAAGGCCAATCTCATGTGATTTGCAATCCCCATGAGATTGAGGAGAGAAGTGTTAGAGTACAGGATTGGTAATAATAAATTATATGGAAAGTTTTAGTATTTAGGGTTATATTTAGTATTTGATATATTTAGTATGAATTGATTTACAAGTATTATTCTTGCATACCAAGTTACGGTATCGCTATATATACCCTATGGGGTTCTCAATGTAAAATATCCTATTCAATAATAAAATTCTCTTTTATCTTTATATCTCAAGTTCTGACTTTCCAAAAATGAGCGAGAGTGTTTGAGGGTGAGGCAAACAAGGAAATAGAGTACCAAAGTTTGGAATTAAGTGGGGTTGAAGATTTCGGGAAGGAAAGGGTTTTAAGGTTTTCTTAGCATCCCATTATCAAGGCATCGGTAAAATAATAATTACACAAACATGTAAATGATAAATTTGAGTAAAATTAGACTAAACAGAGTCACCAAGTCAAATTTTCCAATTACCAACTCGTAAGTTGGACAAAAGTAACAAAATATAAGTACCAACAAAAACAAGTTCTCCACAAAAAACAAATAACCCTTCAGGCTAGCTAGTGAGTCATTTCAAAACTGGTTTCAGAAAATTAAACTAGAAACAGGTCGGTATATATATGTTTCAGTAGAAGAAATACCGAGGCTTGATGTTCACAAAAGAGGAGCAGCTTCAGGGAAGACTAAAAGTTGAAAAGTTAAGAACGTGTGAAAATATGAAACCCATACAAGTATCTAATTCATAACTTTTCACCGCTTCCGCTTACCACAAAGTTGAGCACGAGGAGGAGAGTAAGTTGGTGGATCCACAGGTACCATTGGTTCGACAAACGTACGTTCGTTGATATGTATAAGTATCCCATTAAGTCTTTCTTGTACCGATGCTGGCGCCATGTCCCAGACTGTAAACACATTGAAACAAACCAAACGAGTTTACCTTTTTATTACAAAGAAAATCTTAAATCGAAAGAAACAGAAACAAAGAATGTTTGTGTTTAAAGTCAGGTTGGTGTCATAATTAATCGATTGTGGATAAAAATTGGCAAATTAAAAACTTATTAATTATTACTAGAGTACTGAGAGTCACCCCATGGACTATGACATAATATCAATCTAAGCAAAGAAAATTCTGTATTGCTACGACTCACAAACTCTCACCTTCTTGTATTCATCTACCTTGCATCTCATTCAAGATCAAATGTTGTGACATTAAATTAGAATTTTAAGAATCAATTAACTGATGAGCAAAATGTGAGAAAAATGTGATTGTATGACTATGCTATGGAATTAGAAATATCGAAATGGTAAGATTAATATATGATTATAAAGATAGACTTTTTTACCTGACATATAGCCCCCCACGGAATCTGTTCTGCCAGATCGGAGGCTTGTTCCTCTGGTGATATTCAAGCAATCTCTTAAAAGACGAATTCCTTGATCCAAGGTTAACCACGGTTTGTAGTGCTCATTCAAATACCGTGATAACTCATCATAGTGATCACCGTCAAAACCAAATCTTGGGTAGTCGGATTCATGAAACAAAGGAACAGAATCTTCAACCTCAACCTCAATGCCAATCAATTTGGGGACGGGTTTATTTGACTCCCAATAATCAAATATTCCAACTAAGAGACCAGAGCAAGCTTCTTCCTTTCTATTTTCTTCTTCAATGGCACGAGCTTGTTCATCCATCTTCTCAATTATAGAATCAGTAAGCCCTTGAGGACTGTATACTTTTGGAAATCTCTTGATATCATCCGCCAGCTTCCTGTTGAATGATACATTCCCACACATAGCCATACCAAAATATTCCCCATTCACGATTTTCTGATGTCTGTATTCATCTGCATAGAGTTATGAAAACTTAATCAATACCTAATCTAATCAACTAATAATCTAATTAATTCACAAAAATAAAACATAATCAACTTACTCTTATTCCGATCTAAAACTACAAAGCCATTCTTGTTAGTAAGCCGGGAATCAGAAGCTAATAAAATCCTGTTCAAGTGCTCCAAAATCAGCCCAATAATGATTGAGCCGTGTTTGTCTCTGAAGATCTTAAAGAAATTGTTCATGTTGAAATCAAAGGAAAGTTGGAAAAAAAAAATATTCAGGGAGAAATAGAGAATACTGATTTGATGGGTGTTGAAAGAGGCAAGAAGCGGAACTACTTATATAAGGGTTTTATTACAAGATGTGCCACAACGAATTAGGGTTACCTTATTATCGTTCATTCATTTTAGTGATTGATCCAACGGCTCACCCTAGTATTTGACTGACAGTTCACGTGGACCGGTATATCTATTTGTGGACGGTAACAAAGGGGTTTGATTTCTTTTAAAACATATCCTGTCTGAATGTAATTTTTGAGTTTTACACTGTATTTGTTTATTTTAAAAAAATTATCTCTTTGTACTTTATTAAAGATTTCACAAATTAAGATTTTGAGAGGGGAAATCATAATGCTTTGTTGTTGGTGGCGGCTACCATTAAACCACCACCACCACTTGCTTCTCTCATGATTTTGGTTTTGATGTCGATGGAAGATGGCAAGTGTTGTTATGTTTTTCTAGTGTTTCTTTCTTTGTTTCTATATCTTCACAGATGAGGGATGATGGAGGCAATGTTGGGATGCCCTAGCAGGAAAGAATACTACTATCAAGTGTTGGAGATCTGGAGTCTAGTTTAAGAAAAGTTATCACAGCCGTCTATATAGTCTTGAAAGAGGTCAATCCTTTAGATCAAATGATGAAACTGAAACAAACGGTTGTCATTTACCCCTTAATAAAGGGCAGATCTCTACCACTTTTATGAAAAACTTTAGGTTTTCGCTGATGCATTCCAAACTGTGCGCCTCCATCTTCTGTGTATGGAGTATGAATTACGGACTGAAGAATAACTGGAAGAATTGATGGAAGAGCAAGATTTTCTTTAATCTAATTTAAAGAGTACACAGATGGACTAAAATTAGATGAAGTAATTTGAAAAATGACTTGCTCATCGAATTTGGGAGGAAGGTAGGTAGTATTTACAAAATAGGAATGTGTTGTGCTCTGGCCCGTCTTACAACTGAAGCAAAATCTAGAACCTTTAATTGGTAAATAATAACTTCCAATTTTAGAAATCATCCTACCAAAAACTACTCAACAGCAGTAGATTTGGCAACCTTCACAGTCAAATATATTTCAATTATAATCAAGTTTGGTAAAGGGGCGGCAAGAAATGGTAGAGGGGCGGCAACCTAGTAAGACAAAAAAGGTCATTATAAGGAAATTCAAGTGCCCCTTATCAATGAAAATCTGGAAATGACTAATTAGCCCTTATTGTTAATAATCAAGATTAGTAATGATAATCAAGATTAGTGTTGATAATTAATTTTCACTTATTATAACTCTCAAATCAGATTTTTAGAGTTATAAAAAAAAAAATTTAGAGGAGAAGAAAAGAAAACTTATGTGATATTTGTGAAACCCTAGATTTTGATTCACTCAACCAAAATGAGTGATTCCGGTGACACAGTATACTTTTAAATTAGTTCGATTAGTTTTTTCTCGCTCAAAATTATCTAAAGTACATAACAAAATCAAAACTTTTGAATTTTTAGAAGAACTTACGGTTGCAATTTTGCTTGTTACCAACCGTAACTCTTAGTTACGGTTCGTAAGTTATCGAATACTAACCGTAACTGGTTAAATTTGGGGAAGATCCAATCGTAAAACCGATTCTGATTTGGTAACTAAATGCTCGATACCAACCGTAACTGAGTTACGGTTGGTATCTAAATGCTCGAAACCAACCGTAACTCAGTTACGGTTGGTAAACTAAAATAGTTACCAACCGTAACTGAAGAAAATTCTCAGATATAAGAACATACGGTTGGTAATTGAACTATTACCAACCGTATGTTCTTCAAAATCTCCAGTTACGGTTTGTAATTGAGTTATTATCAACCGTAACACACATAAACCCAGAAATTTCAATTTTCATACAAAACCCTAATTTTTGATACAAAATTAACTTAAATCCAACACGATAAACTAAACCCTAACCGGGTTTTTCCAAACATTTTTCAAATCGCCGATTATTCGAAGACGAAGAAATTTTCAGTTTTAATGGAGGTTACGGTTGATGGAGGAGAAGAGAAGATGAAGAAGAAGATGGAAAAAAAAAAACTGATTTGATTTTTTTTGATTCATTAGGTTTAAAAAAAAATTGATTTGATTTTGATTAATTTAAGGTGAAAAGGGTAATCTAGTCAATCTACACCCCCTATAGGACACCCCTTAACCAATAAAAGGGACATTGCTATCACACTTGCCGCCCCTCTACCATTTTTTACCGCCCCTTTACCAAGCTTGATTATAATTTGCTTCCACCGTGGCTAGCAGAAAAATAAACTTCAAGTATTGGAGCATTTATTCAAAAGGGAAACTAAAAGAATAAGGGGACCGGGCCAAAACCTCAAAGGCATAAGAAAAGAAGACAAAACAAAAGAAAAAGAACATGATACAAATTATCTAAAACGATAAACTGACAGACTTGATTGTCGATAGAAACTTCATACAGTTTGCCCAATGAACAGCTATAGGATTTTATGTGTTTTATCGGATATTTCTTCCTTAATACATCATAATAAAATAAGGACTTATTTATGATTTACCCTCACCATATTAGTGTCGCGTAGAAGAGTGAGGAAAAATATCCGATATCCGATATGAAATGTTTGAGAAATAGAACTTAAATTTCAATTATGAACATGTTTACATTTTTTTTAGCATTTTTTTTAATCAAAACCGGATATTATTGGATAAATATCCGATATCTGATAGCTTAGCCTATCGGAATCCATATGTGATTTTGATGATATCCTATAAGACATTATCGGATACAGATTTCCAATTATCCGACGGATACTCATCCATTGACAACCCTACTTCAAGACTCCGGATCAGCACTGACCATCATTTGCTTCTCCTATGATTTTGTTATCATTGCTGTGTAATTCTTTAAGGCCAGGGTTTATCTGATTTTTTTCCCCCTCAATCTGCCCGTTAAATTACCGCCTTTCATCTCAATTTTACTATTAATCTAACGGCTTACTGTATTTGCATATATACCAGATATGTTGTGGTACATACACCTTGAGGATATTCAAGGGTTTTCTAGCCTTGGGGTACATTGTTATTTGGGCGAGTGGTAAATACGTAATTTGAGCTATTAAAAGAAGCCCTAATCATCAAAATCCTCCTATAAAATCAATCGTATCCGATATGCAGCGCCTTTCTATGTTCTTCGTTCTTCAGCACCGCCGCCCTTCTCAGATCTGTATCACAATATCTTCCTCCTCCAGTTGTATTTTTGATAGATTTGTGTGTGTTTGATAAATACAATGATGCGATGATGATGTTTAATATACAATCCAACTACGAGATCTTACTTTGTGGAAGGTCAAGGAAAACAAGTTATCATACATCTGAGCATCCTCCTATTCAATTTCTCAGTTTTCGAATTCAATTTCTCAGTTTTCGAATTTATTTTTTAGGGCTTTTGATACTCTTAGATTCCTTTTTTAGTGAATTGATTTCTTTGGTTTGAATCTTAGGGAACTTGTTCTGTTTGATTCACTGCCTTAGTCTTTTGTATCGAGTTTCGGAATTGATTATACAGGTAGAATGAGTAGTAATTGAACGGATCGGATGGGGTTGTTTATGATTAGCGTTCTATGCAGCTGCAATTGATCTGTGTGTTCAGCTTGTGCAACCGGCAACAACAGTTTCACACAGAACTTCTCTAATTAATGATTTCAATTTAGTAGAACATAACTCATCTATTTGTGGAAATACGTTTCTCCTCGTCAATTTCTTTTTTTCCATACTTTACCATAATAAACTATGGCTTTACTTGCATCCAGATTACAACGATTACATCATTACATTTCATGAATAAAAGAATAAGAAAAAAACAATACAATTTCTTCACTTGGTAATTGATTAACTATGGTGATAGCTAGAGATTCGGAAGTCTTGCAATTCTTGCTGCTGCCGATTGGGCAAGGAATTTGAATTTTGAAGCAATATGCATCAACAGTGATGCCAAAAATCCAGGCTCTTACTTTAAAAATAAGAACAGCCAGACTAGCCCTAAGATAATCTAAAACATAACTCATATATTTGTGGGAATACGTTTCTCCTCGTCAATTTCTTTTTTTTCCATACTTTACTGTAATAAATTGTGGCTTTACTTGCATCCAGATTACAACGATTACATCATTACATTTCATGAACAATACAATTTCTTCACTTGGTAATTGATTAATTTATTGAATAAATCTGAAGAGGATTAAACTACGAGATGATGTTTAATACAATCCAACTACGAGACCTTACTTTGTGGAAGGTCAGGGAAAACAAATTATAATACATCTGAGCATCCTGCGATTCAATTCAATCTTTTTGTTTTAGATTATCTTAGGGCTTTTCCTATTTGAATTCAATTATTTGTTATCGATATTCTGATTGTTTATTCTTCTTATTGAATTTCCGAATTTCTTTGCCGCTGCACACACATAATGTTTTTTCTGTTCAAAACCAGGCGTCGGATGCCAAAGGTTGGCTGAGCGGCCGACTGCTTTCTTGCTGGCTTGCACTTCCCATAGCGCCTTTCCCGTGGCTAGGCAAATAGCTTATTTTCTCCTTCGCTCTTTAGAGCTAGAGTTTTGAATTTGAAGGGGAAGCAAAAACTCAAGTGAGGGCCTCATCAATGAGATAAAAGCTACACTATAGATTGATTTTGATCACAATTTAGCCGCAACATAAACTTCTCAGGGTGATCACAATTTTTAAAAAGATTTGAAAGCCAAAGTTTCCACAATTATAGTGTTTGTATATTATTTGATTCTACTGCGTACAGAAAGGAGTGAGTCTGCGGATAATATTATGACTCAATAGCCAGTTTCTATGCAGGAACTAGTCACCGTTGTGACTGGTAATCAAGTGCCCACATCTCAGTTTGAGGCAACGCCATTCTCCTTTTAAATATTGTATTATGATTTATTGTGATGCTTCCTACATTGCTATCTCTAATAAGATTGGTATTGGCATCTACTTGGTTGATGAAACAGGGAACTATGGAGGATGCAAAATTATTACAGGGATAGCTAGAGATTCGGAAGAAGCCGAGAGTCTTGCAATTCTTGCTGCTGCCGATTGGGCAAGGAATTTGAATTTTGAAGCAATATGCATCAACAGTGATGTGAAAAATCCAGTTTCTTACTTTAAAAATAAGAACAGCCAGACTAGCTGGTTCAGTGACTCTATCCTAGAGGATAGCATTTTTATTTTAAATAATTTCAGCTTTTATGATGTCAGACTTCATCTTTTGCTGATGTTGCTGCCAAACATTGTAGGCAACACAATAGTTCAGGTGAATGGCTGGGTACAGTTCCCCCATTCCTATGTCGTCTGTAAAATTCTTTTTTGGGTTTATTATTTTTCCTGGCAAGAAAAATAATAATCCATTTCTTCTTTTATATACTCCCCATTGTGCCTCTTATCCATCAATTTGAGACCCAGACAAGAATTTCACTCTCTTTACATCAAACTCTGTTAATCTCCTACCACAAGCAACTTCCAGTAACTTGCACAATTACTTTGTGTTCCAATTACAGGTAGTGGAAAACTTGGTTAAGGGTTAACAATTGTCGCTCAAGACAAGGAGTGAAACTCCTGTAGTTTTGAAGGGAAGCAAAAAATCAAAGGAAGGGCCTCATAATATTATGCAGACCTTGTACATTGCAGGATGAAGACCTGAAAATCGCCAACAGGGAACGAAAATGAATCAATTTTTTGAGAACCAATACACAATAATTTCACTCTCTTTACATGCAACTCAGTTGGTCTACTACCACAAGCAACTTCTAGTAACAATGCACCAAACTTAGCAGTAAATGTCAGACAATTTCACTCTCTTTACATGCAACTATCTTGGTCTACTACCACAAGCAACTTCCGGTAACAATGCGCCAAACTTAGCAGTAAATGTCAGACAACAAGTAACATTGCACCAAACTTTGCAGTAAATGTCAGACAAAAATACGACCGGGATAAACAAACCTAGATAAATTCATGCTAACTAGCCCGCACCCTCTCTGAAAAAAGAAAAAAAAAAAGAATTATTGATCTAGAGGCATCACGATCAACTATTGGAATTGGAATATAAAAAAATCACAGCATTTAATCAAATTCAATTGACTTGGACAATTTTTTTATTCATCGTGTGTTCTTAGTTCTTGCAAGTATCATCAGAACGTGTATTGGAATAAAAAATGAGTAAGATTAAAAGCTAGTAAACAACAAGATTAAGTGACTGCCTTAGCAGAATGAGCATAAGTTCCACACCAAAATCACTTATAACATTTTCATCTACTTAATCAAAACCTTATCTTTCGATTAACCAAGCCAATTTCTTTATTTAATCATTTCAAAACCCATTACATTTCCATATTCGCACAAACATTCTTCGTCATCTGACCCATTGGTCCCTTCATCCCACCCAATTCATCCATGGCTCATCCTCAGCGAATTTGCAGTAATTGGCCAAGGTTTTAGAATCCTCTAGTTCAAAGTAATCCCATCCACCCTTCTCTATGAACTTCTGCGGGAAATCTGTAATGTCTTTCAGTATGGCCTTCCACTCTAGTTCTTTAGTGTTTAGATAAACTTTTTCGACAAATTTCTTTAAACATTCGTTATGGCCCCCATCCCAGCTGATTTGCTTCTCTTCCTCAGTCTTATCTGAATCATTGAGTGTTTTCTGTCTTAGAGGGCATTCCACCAAATGGAATTCGATGTCTTTTGTCTTTTCAATCCCCTTCATGAATGGAACATGCAACTGAAAGTGCAAGAGAGGCGGCAACTTCTTGTCCCCAAGACGGAAGAAGGATTTTTTAATATCATGAAAATAAAAATGCTTGCGGTAATTGGAGGCCGTGTATACAAACCCGTTAACATGGGTTTCAAGAGTACCAGCAGCAATGGTTTCTCCACCTTGGCCTTCTTCTACTTTGGGAAGGATGATCATAACATCAGTTAGGCTTATTACCCTGTCTTTTGTTTCCATACGCAGCTTCAACGGACTAGTGACAGGCCGTCTTTTCCCAACTTCAAACGGCGTAACATTTTTAAGCCATGGTTTTGGTGGTTTAACTTCCTCCTTGTCAGGGTCGATGTACTTTACACCCAACACTCTTCGTTCAACTTTCTTCTTCAACCAGACACCAAGTTGTGCCTGCTCTACCATACGCCTCTCCTCCCTTTGATCTTCTGATTCATCATCAATTCTTTGACGTTTTCTCAATTGGGTAAACATGTTTAGTTATGAGGTTTCAATCAAGACACAAAACAACTTATTCCCTTAGAAACAAAATTAACTTTGAAGCACAACTCAATCAAGCAATAAGAGGATATATATATACAACACGAACATGCCAAATAAAATTACGAACCGAAATTCGAAACTAAAATTAAGGGGAAAAAAAGCATACATACCTAAATCGGAAGAAAAATCTGTTTTCCCCTTTTATGTCTTTCTCTGGACAGAGGCTTAAAACAAATATTCTAAAAATAAGTCTTTCTATATATACCAAGGCTAGGCACGGCCAATTGTAACCAAACCAAAAGGCTATCACTAAGGTTAGGCACGGTAGGGTCAATCATCTACATCGTGCTTTTAGGGTTTTCTTTTTTCGTTTCCTTTTGAAGGAGGCACACTTTGCTTTGGATGCCCTAGTAGAATACAATATGAGTTAGAGAACTGCCCGTCTAACTTTATAATTTGATCCAACGGTTTTTAGAAGTTCTATGACTGACCGTTGTTGCTGCCCTACAGATGTGTGATAGATGGAAACTAGCTGCTTTTTCAAAAGGTAAAACCCTAGCATCTTTATATCTCCAATCTTATCATCTTAAACCCTCAACAACAAAAAACCCTCAGGAGGCAGAAACACACACACAAGAAATTGAAAAACCTAGAAAAAATCCCAATGGAAGAAATTGAAAATCCTGTTGATTCAAATGAAATATTAGTGAAAGAAACAGTTGATGAAAACAGAGAGGAAATCAAAACATTGCAGGAATCCAAAGAAGAACTTGAATCTGAGATTAAAGAAGAAATTGAATCTGAGATTAATCAGAAGTTTGAAACAGACAAGGTGGAAATTGAAGTTATGGAAGTGAAAGAAACAGTTGATAACAGAGAAGACATCAATATGTTGCAGGAATCCAAAGAAGAACTTGAATCTGTGATTACCCAGAAATTTGAATCAGAGAAGAAGGAACTTGAAGGTAAAGTGATGGAAGTGAAAGCTGAAATGAAGAAACAAATAGATAAGGTTAAAATTGAAGTGGAAGATAAAGTGAAAGAAGTGGATCAGTTGAAGATGAAGATTAAAGAGTTGGAGAAACAAAATTCTGATGAGATTGAAAGTTTCAAAATCAAGTATGATGGTGTTTTGCAAGAAAAATCAGAATTGCAAGATGAGATTAAAAAGTTGAAGATGAAGATTAAAGAGTTGGAGAACCAAAATTTTGATGAGATTGAAAGCCTGAAATTGAAGTATAATGGTGTTTTGCAAGAGAAATCTGAGTTGCAATATGATATTAACAAATTGAAGAAATCTGTGGATCTTCTTAATGGAGATCTTGTTCGTGAAAGAGAGCTTGTTTCTGAAATGGGAACGATTCAGAAGAAATTGGATGATCAGGTTGAGGAATCCAGAGATATGAAAGTTAAAATCAAAAAGTTAGAGAAGAATGAAGTGTTGATTCAGGAGAAACTCAGTGAGTTAGAAATGGAGAATGAAAAGCTTGTCAAAGGAAAGAAAAATCTGGAATCTGTGAAAACTGAGAAGAAAGAAGTCGAGAAGAGATTGGCCGAGTCTTTGAAAGCGTTTGATGATTTGAAGCAAGACAAGGAAAGGATTGTGTTGCAGAAGGTGAATATTGAGAAGAACAGAGTTTATCAGTTGGCTAAAATTGATGATTTGGAGAAATATGTTAACGAGCTTACTGCAACCATTGCTTCATTGGAGAAGAATAATAAGATGCTGGGAAGCAAAGTTGATGATTTGGAGAAAGGCTATAGTGACATTTTAGAGAAACAACAACTGTTGAAATTGGAATTGGCTTCATTGGAGAAGAATGATAAGATGCTGAGAGACAAAATCGCAGAAGAAAACAAGGAAAGGAATGAAGCATTTCAAGGTTTATTGGCTGAGAAGTGTTTGATTGAGCAGAAATTGGTTGATTTGGAGAAGATGGTCGAGGAATTGAAACAAGAGAAGGATGAAATTGTTGCGGAGAAGAACAAAATTGAAAAGAATAGGGCCGATCAGTCTGTGAAAGTAGCTTTAGAGAATGTGAAATGGAGAAAAGGCTATACTGAAGCTTTAGAGAAACAACAAATGTTGGAAGTGGAATTGGATTCCGAAAGAAAGAAAGTGAAGGAAATTGTTGAAGAGAAAGATGTTATTGAGAAGTGTTACAATGATCAAATGGACGCTAACAAGCATATGAAATTAGAGGTTGGGTTTTTGAATGATGATCTCAGAAGAGTCGCTGCCGAGAAGAGTGAAATACAAAAGGAACTTGAGTTGAAGAAAAAGGAAGAGTTGAGTTTGAGTTTGAAACTGAAGGAATTTCAAAAGAGCATGGATGACACAATGAAGGAGATTCAAGAGAAGTCATTGCTAGAGCAGAAATTGGTTGAAGTTGAAAAGGGAAACCAGTGTTTGACATCAAAGTTGAATGCTGCTCAAATGAATGCTGAGAAGGCTTTGTTGATGTTGAAGGATGCTGCAGAAGTGATGTGCAGGGCTGAAGACGAAGAGAAGGAAGCCACTGTTGAATCAGATTTTGATATGATGAAAATCGAGGAAGATATCCAACCATTTGCATCTGAGTTGGAAAGTATTAAGAAGGCTTTGAAGAGTAAGGATAAGAAAATGGAAGAAATGACTCAACAGGTTGAGAAGCTGAACAAGTCTGCTAAGAAGAATTCTAACATTTGGGCATTGGTATCTTCTGCAACCACTATCCTTGCTGCAGCAGGTGCAACTTACATTGCAAGAGGACGCTAAATTGCTCATCTTTTTTACCAATAGCATCAACTATCTTTTGTATGTGTTATGTCTTGCTGATGTTGTTAGTTCACGTTGATGTCTATCTTTTGACTTGAATCCTTAAAAATAAAAATCAGAAACTAGCTGCTTTGTGGGTTTTGCACTTGTTGCTAAGACTTCATTTGCCGAAGGACAAGGCTTAAGCCTTAACAGATTGATGAGGAGACCGTGATATGCGCCCCATTAGAGACATAAATTTAAACTAGACTGATTGAACTAGTTACCTACCTTGGCCTAGCTTAATGAATACTTGGCTTCCACACAAGAACTAGTTGGAAATAAGAAAACTCCATGTCGGGGTGATAATCATAAAGTGATTGATAAAGATTGTAATTGATAGAGATTGAAAAGATTGATACTTTATCACAAAATCTATAAGGTGATACGAAATCTAAGCCCAATAAAAATACTTGGCTCTCACCATCATTTGATCTAAGGACTATTTTCTGTAACAACAAATTGAGAGTAGTCAAGATGGGATGGGTTAGATGATGTATAAATATTGTGTTTCAGAGTAACAAAAGTGGAACAAATGGTAATATGCACTCAAACAGTCGCCAAGGTACTCATGGAACAAATGGACTCTGCAAATGGAGCCTCAAGGATCTTCTGGGGTGGTAAGAATCTCTGTGTATACGGAATCAAAGTTAGCATGGTAAGCTGTAGGTGTGACATGGGTTACCAAATTTTTGTCCGGCCAGTCGCGAAGGTACTCATGGAACTACCGAAGTTAGATGATCTTAAAGCGATATTCCATCCGTCCAGATTCAAGAGTAGGAATTATTTGCATCTAACTGGGATGCAATTTGTATGTAGCTTGTATTTTTACTCTTCTGTTTGGCTTTTTACCCCTTGTAAATTGCCACATGTACATTCTTTCTCTCTAATAAACTTCTTCTTTATCAAAAACAAAAATGAATTGTTTGCATCTAGGTGACAAGCTTTGAATTAGTATTAAAAAAAAAATCAGCAAAACTTATACATCTAATTATGATTTCCATTGTTAAAAGAATTTTTTTGATGGAGCGGAAAGGCAAAATCAACCAAGACCCAGGTAGATTAAGCAATTCAGGAAGTTATGAAAGTATTACCTCCACATAAATCAGTAATGACACAGCAAGAAACGAATCAAGGAAACCCTTGTCAGCAAATTTAATTTGGTTAATCCTTGGCAGGATAAACACTTGGTTTCTTCCCTATTCATTTCTCTTCGTATTTCTTTTCCCGATTCATTTGTCTTCGCATTCCTTCTCCGGCTTGTGACGATAATCAAAATTTCCTTTCAAATTCTTAAAATGGGGGCTGAGTACAGTGAGGATGGTACAGTTTATCACCTGAAAAATTGAATTGAAATCGAAATTGAATGATGAAAGTATGGTGAATTAGAAATGTGGTGTATTCAAGGTGTAGGCTGAATCAGATCTAGTTTTTCTCCTGTCTTCATTTGAGAACAAATAGACCACTAAGGAGGAACATCACTAGCAGCTGCATTTTATCACTTTCAACCAGCGTATCCAGTTGAAAAGGGAAGCAGGCAGAGATCAAGCACAAAAGGAGTTTTAAATGAGAATTCATTTGACAAAGATATATGCAAATTACATATTGAGAGGAGATATCATAATGCTTGTTTTTGATGGCGCAGCTACTGAATCACCACAACTTGCTTCTTCCATGATTTTTCTGTTGCCGTCGATGAGGGTGATCAGTATATTTTAGGGTTTCTTTGTATCCTCTGTCTACACAGACGATACTACTACTTATAAGGAAATTTTAGGGTTTCCCATTAACTTACTACCGTTCATTTCGATTTTTTTCACCATTTGATCTAACAGCTGAAACGTATCCTCTTATTAATGGCGTCAGTGACCTTACTTTTTGACCAGCGTATAATATGGTTTAGATGCGGACTGACTTAACACAAGTAGAGAATTTTAAAGGGAAATTTTTTTGCATCAAACGGCTGTGACTAGTGTTTGGATGCGTTATTACAGTATATGATTCCAGCTTCTGTTTTGAGCTTTTGCATCAAACTGGATACAACATAACTATAGAAAGACGCTGCTTCGTTTACAGTTCAGGTTCCTACTCAATTCGACACTTTTTAAGCAAGTTGGGTATGTCTAGAGGAAATATTGAGGCACTGATTTTGAAATTACTCATTTACTGGTGATGTGCATCTATGTAGGTAAAAGGTTGAAATTGCTCTTGGTATACTTTTAATTGTGTGTATTGTATACCCATAATCATGATCACATTATACATGGGGTCTTATTATCATGCATTTAAGTGCATCATATCCGCTAATAAGGGATTCTTTGAAATTTTTGGTGTCAATTCATGTTCAGAGCAGTAGAACTCAAATATTTAAGATCCTCGATATATAAACATAAAACAATCAAACGCATGGATATTTTCTTAATTGCATTAATATAAAGTAAAAAACCCAACTAATAACAGCATAGTCATATTGATATATAACAGATCTCCTACCTACAATTTCATATTTCTATTTTCTTTTAGTGATTGTTTCACATAGGCGCATCAGGTTTGTGAGCTTAATTTGGACTTGGCGCAAGCATCTACTTCTTTATCCCCGCAACCACTCATCAATTTCAGGCACTATGACTACAAGCAGATATCTATTTTCTAAATCTAACTGCAACTGTACCCATCCACCGACTCTGCATACTTCTATGGCCATTATCTCATATCTTAGTGCTCCTCAAAGATAATATAGATGGGTGGTACTGGTACATGACCTAATTTTCTCTTTAAAGTTAATCGCCATTCATTTTTTCTGGCAAGTCATAGATTCATAGGGTTAGCTGAATACAATCCATGTGCCCGTGGTAAAAATTTACAAATCGACTGAGTAGGTTGTTAAATTATTCACTAATATTATTGTTGAAGATGTTTTTGGTCACTGCTCCATAAAAGTGCAAGATTTTAATTCATATGACTTTAGGCAAAAATACAAAGGCTAATCTTAGAGATTTAGATGCAATACAGATAATTTAAAGCATAGGCACTTAATGACACTTTCACTAATCTTTTTTTAATTACAACAACACAGAGTTATACCAGTGCTAAGTTATGAAAGCATCTTAATCAACACCGAAATCAAAGATACATGGGTTGAACAAGATATATCATCTTCAACAAGACCACAATCCCAAATTTGATTACATCACAAATTTCCGATTCTTCTTAGTCAACTCTCTCATGGTCCTGCATCAGTTTCCCTCTCCTTTTTTCTTCTTCTTCTCCTAATTCTAGATCCAGATCTTGATGTTGATCCTGATCTTGGTGGAAGGAGGACACCTGACCGCACAAGGGTGTAGATTTATAACACAACCTTCATAATAGATTTTACAGGTTTGAGAGGAAATATCATTATGCTGATATAAATTGTCGTTGGTGATAATGCTAATAAACCACCATCTTCCATGATTTTGATGATTCGGCGCTGATGTATTCCTGTATTTATGTTGAAGGTTAATTGGTTTGGCTTCTTCTTTTTCATTCTGCAAACACATTTTATGGCAGTCAATAACTATGCTAATACTACATTACTATTTAAGGGTTACAGTTTCTTCTAGGGTTAAATTTTGATCCAACGGCTGATCGTTCTATTCGACTAACATATCTTATGAACCGGCGTATCTATTATGAACGGTGTTGATTATGTGTTTGAGGACACGTGTAGAGTTTTAAGATTTCCTTTGAAAATAGCTAGTCTGAATGTATGGTCAGTCACATTTCAATAATAACCCTAATGACAGATGTGCAACACTGTATAAGTAGTGCTGTATTGTTTGCTACTAGGGCATCCAAAGTAACTGAGCCGCTCTCGTCTGTAGAGAAAGAAACCCTAAAAACAAACTAACAACAGTTCTTTCAAAATCATCGACGGCAACAAATACATCGATCTTCAAACAAACCATGGCAGAAACAAGTGGTGGTAGTTCAATATGTAACATCATCAACACCAATAACAAGCACTATGATTTCTCCTCTCAAATTGTTAACTTCGAATCACTTCACCAGGGGATTTCTCATCTAAGACTCCTTCTGAGTTGATTATTAACAGTTTTCTCTTGAACTGAAGCCGCTACTCAGGCAAATCCTACACAATCACTTCATCTGGATACTTTTTCGGACATACTCACTGAACTTTAGTAGTATTGACGGAAGAGTAAGTCAGATCTAATTCACTCTACTAATCATCAATTCATCACCTACTGTACTTAGCGTCCACTTTGAGAACTAAAAGGAAATTCAAATATTTTCATGAGTGGGAAAATGAATGCAGGAAGAGTTAGTATCTGTAGGAACATACGAAAGAGCGCCTGCCCCTGCAATTTGTATAAGAGTATTCTATAAAGAAAATTAATAAATTGAATTTTCCAGAGAAAGGGTTTTTTTAATTTCTTTCTTATATACAATCTTGTGCAACAAATTGCCGTGTTTGTGGAATTTTAGAATAGGCTGATTTCTTTGGAGATGCATATAATGAATCCTCTTCACAACTTTGAATTGCTTCTACCTAATATTGCACTCTAGCATCATCAAACAAACAAACAAACAAAAATTGCATCTACCTAACAGCCATTATTTTCATTGGCGCTACGATTAAGATTACATCAAAATTTATACAACTATCTAATTATGACCGGACCTCTAGACGAAACACATAAGCAGAACAGTGCCACCTGATGGTGCATGTACAATTCCTTTCAATGCAAAAGACTAACCATAAACTCATAGGATACGTCTAGTGAAGTGTCAAGTGTTGTATTTGAGAACCAATTAGAAAAAAATAATCGAGTGAAGAAGTTCTTTCAATTACATTTTTTAGAAAAAATGTTGCCATAGCTTATTTCAATTTTTTGCCTTACATAAAATGAAGTGTTCCCCGGAAATTTGATGTAGCAATATACCACCAGGCTAGAGAAACGTTGTCATAAAATTTTGTGTTGGGGATTTCAAAATCAGTGCCTCAATAGTCGTAAGTCTTACCTTCATCAAATGAGGTGATTAAAGTCTGATGCGGAATATGGATGATCAATTGATAATTTGGATTTTTCAGCCATGAGATATTTGGGTTGCTTCGAATTTTATAATTGTGTGATATATGATACAATACCAAATTCAAATGACTATAAACATCACCAAATGGCAATGGCATCGTAACTCAAATTCAATCAATATGGCCTGAATTTTCCTACTCATCAACATACAAATTACTTAGAAATGATCGACTTAACTAGTAACGAAATATTTATTGACACGGTCAGATATTTAGAGTAGGGCACTGAAAACCACGACTTCATTACAACAAATCGATTATCAAACAAGTTATGGAGATAATCTCATTGTAATTGTACAATATGCACTGAAGGATCACTGGTGTGGACAAAAATGGTTCCAACCTGTACAAGCATTTTCCTTTATCTTAGAATTGCGGAGATTCGGTTCCGTTTGCATGCTGTCTAAATATGACTGGCATCTCTAGACTAAACAGCATAACCACACCGTGATGGAGTCGAATTTCCTGGTTCTTAAAATTTGAGAATTTTCTTCCCGTATTGCTTGTCCATACACTCATTTGCTTTTTCTATTTTATAGTTTTCCTCCTTATTGCTTGTCCATAAACACATCGAGAAACGTCCTTTGGCACCCTAGTAAGTGTGGACAATTCAGAAGAAGGGAGGTGCCTTGTTTTTATAATTTTTAGGTGTCTCTTGAGTTTGATGCAGATGAGTGGCCATAAGAAATTCAGGGTTACACATAATTTCCTAGTCAACAAACATAATGCGGGCACCAGATGACAAAATGATCTAACCCTTTAAAGTTATGTATTTTGCACATACAGCCGTCTAAATTCACAAATATAGGTCAGAAAGTTTTTTTTTTGAAAAAGGCAAAGGATATATTAAAAAAGAAAGAAAGAGTGCCAAGATAGCACCCTCCAAAAATACACGAAGATAGGCGACTAGAGAGTTTACATATGACTACTCTCTAAACAAATTCACCCAATCGAAAACAAAATCATCAAATTTGATCTGCTTAAACGACTCAACATTAACAGTCCAACTAAAAAGTAACAACTTGTTATCTATAATAAGAGAAATTAAAGTTTTTCTTCTTTGTTTCTGCTCTATTAAGATGTCGTTCCTTTCTAACCACACCGACCACCATATCGCAAAAGGTAAACAATACCTCAAGAAAATGAGAGGTTTAGTAGAAAACTTCAATTTCCACTTCCAAAGGAATTCCATAACTGTCGTAGGATGAACCCAACTAATACCCAGCTGATGTAAAAAGTGTTCCCAAATCTGCCCAACAAAAGAGCAATGAAGAAACAAATGCTCTACTGACTCCTCACTAATATTACACAACGCGCACACATTCACCACCGTCATACCCCTTCTTGACAACATGGAAAGAGTAGGGACAGCCCTATTTGCAGCAGCCCATACCAAGAAGCTAATTTTAGGAGGAATTGTCTTATTCCAAGTATAATCAGAAGGAAAATTTGGAGGAATAACTTGTCCCTGATCATGCATGAGCCAAGCATAGCAAGAACTAACAGAAAATGTACCTTTTGGATTAGAAGTCCACTCCCGTTTGTCGTCGTCTGTAGCAAGCTCTCCTCGACTCTCTAAAATTCTTGAAAACTCCACGGCCTCTTGAATTTCCTGATCCTTAAGCCTTCTACAAGGATCAATGTTCCAACATTGCCCATTTCCGCTGTCATTGTTCATGTCTTTAACCGAAGCTTCTTTCCTCCTACTAACTTTCCACAATCTTGGAAACAACTCTTTAAGAGTTTTTTCATGACACCAAACATCATTCCAAAAATTCATTTTGTTGCCTCGACCCACTGAAATTTTTGATCCCTTTCTAAGGAGCATAGACTGATTAAGAATACCACGCCATAATCCCACTCCGTAAGTTCTCTTTGAATCCTTTGGTAACCAAACCTCTTCAACACCGCCAAATTTCTCATATATAAGTTTTCTCCATAAACTAGTCTTCTCCTCTCCATATCTCCACAACCATTTAGTTAATAAAGCGTCGTTTGTTGTCTTCAAATTTCTTATACCCAGACCACCTTCACTCTTTGGTACACAAACCTTTTTCCAAGACCTCCAATGTAATCTTTTCTTTGTGATAGTGTCACCCCACAGAAAGTTCCGCATGAGTCTTTCTAACTTCTTTGCTACTGACACCGGAATCTGAAAAAGAGAAAGATAATACAATGGAATAGATGTCAACGTACTGTTGATGAGTTCTACTCTTCCAGCTTTTGAGAGATACCTTCTCTTCCATGGTGCAAGTCTTACTATCATTCTCTCAATTATTGTATCCCATACACCAATCAATCTTGTGGAAGCACCAATAGGAATTCCTAGATAAGAAAACGGAAACTCGCCAACCACACACCTCGCTAAACCAGCGCACTCATGAATGATATCTTGTTGTGTCTCTATACCCATCATGGAACTCTTGTTGATTAACTTTCAACCCTGTCTTATCTTTAAAGCTCTCTAAAACTTTTAAGAGTTTCGAACCTCTTCTCGCCTTTGCATCTAAAAAAACAATAGTATCGTCGGCAAATTGAAGATGTGAAATTTCCATACCGTTTTCCTTGACATAAAATCCTTTGAGAAAACCATCTTCTTTTGCATTAATCATGAGCTTGTTAAACACTTCAGCCACTAATAGAAATAAGAACGGCGAAAGTGGATCACCCTGTCGGAGCCCACGAGAAGACTTAAAAAATCCTTTTGCTGCCCCATTAATGATTACTGAGAACCTTGCAGAAGAGATACAATGTCGTATCCATCTTCTCTATTTCCACCCGAAACCCATCTTCCTAAGAACAGCCTCCACTGCCCCCCACAGAACATGATCATATGCTTTTTCCAAATCCAGTTTACAAACAATTCCTTCTTTTCCTTCTCTTTTTCTCGAATCAATTAGCTCATTAGCGATCAAGATCCCATCTAGAATTTGTCTATCGGCTAAAAAAGCTCCCTGGGACTGGGATATCAGATTTGGCATTACCAACTTTAATCTATTCGCAAGAACTTTAGATAAAATTTTATAAATGGTACTAACCAAGCTAATAGGCCGAAAGTCCTTCAACTCAACTGCATCATTCTTCTTAGGAATCAAGGAGAGGAAGGTGCAATTTAAGCGCCAATCTACAGACCCTTTCTCGTTAAATTCCTCCACCACTTTCATGAAATCGTCCTTTATCACCTCCCAAGATGCTCGGTAAAATTCTATTGGAAACCCGTCGGGCCCTGGGGACTTACTGAGCTTGAAAGATTTCATAGTCGAAAGAATCTCTTCTTCTGAAATAGCTCTTTCCAACAAAATGTTTTCTGTTGCAGAAATTTTTGAAAAAGAAAGATCATCCAAGTTCACATACTCCACCTGATCCTTAGAATAAAGCTTTTCATAGAAATCAATGACCTCTTTTTTGATGAGATCCTGACAAACCACCTCATTTGAGCCAATCTTTAACTTGAAAATCGCATTTTTCCTTCTATTCCCACTGGCCCAGAAGGTCGGTGAAAGAATATGTTACATCCATTAGATCAAGTGGTAAAATTGAAATCAAAGGTGATAAACAAACCCTAACCCAAACGGCATATCTCCAATCCTTATAAGTAGCATAGTGTTCTCCTAGGGCATCCAAGTTGTGCCTCCCTCGTTTCTCCACGTAAACACCTGAAAGCAAATTCATCAGCTGCAACAAATTCATGTTATAAACAAGTGGTTATAGTTCACCAACAATAACAAGCTATCACAGTGATTTCTCCTCTCAAATTGTTGATTTTTCTTGTCTCAAGGATAGGAATTTTGATCCAATATTTCTTTTTTGTTCTCTTTGGTAAAGGTCTCTCTTTGCTGCAACATACTCTGCTGTATTTGGGTAAAGAAGATTTCAGCGGCTAATTAATTAGAAGGTTTCGCAGCTTGAAGTTTGGAATCCCAAGATCTGATCTGGTTTATTAACCGTTTGTACTCTCACTGTTTATTATATTATGTTATGTGAAACCAATTACCAATAAACAATGAAGTTAAGGAGTTCTGTTGATTTACCAAACAAACAATGAAGTTTGTTTATTCTTTTGTTAAGGATGTACAAGACTAGATATGTAAGAGCACAGAGACGATACCAAAAAATGTTGCCACAACTTATTTCGATGGAACAAAAACTTGTTCCAATTTCATTATGTTACCTATAGAAAATTAATATTTGATGGATACGGTTAGAAAAATGTTGTCACAAATTTTTTTTCCTTCGAATTTTCCCCTGCTTAAAAATGGTTTCGAAATCTGCCTATTAAGTTTGGGGTTCCAGATTCGCCCTTTTACTCTCATCTAACGGCTGAAATGCATTTTATGTGTGTTATGTGTTTGGCCTAGAGTTACATTTTTTTCCATATTGGGATTTTACGGTTATAATTAGACTAATACCAATCTGAAGGGCTGCCGGACACATTTGCTTGAAATGAGGCAAATCCTGCTATCTCTCATTATTAAGAAATCATCATTTTTTTATTTTTTATTTTACTGTATGGTTAACATATCAAACCAAGTGAAGATAACAGTGTATATTAATGTTAATGAGAGAGCAAATCATGAATTATAGGTGAGAGTGTAAAATGGCAATAAAAAACTTTCCCGCTTTGAGTTAAGATCAATCTAACAAGCAACTTGATTAGCCTCCATGAATCTTTGTTCATTTTCCATTTTTATTTTATTTTTTCATTGCATCTCATACTGATTTCTGGGGGACGCAAGAGCGACTCCAACTATCACAACCATTTTCATCAAGTAATCTCATGAATTTCTTGTTCTCTTAGACTTGTTACCTGATGGCTAGTGTTTAGATTTGGTTGCAGGAGATCATAATTACTGCATCATGATGACTATAAAATGATATGTACACAAATTGCATATAGGCCATTTGGTGACAACATTTTCTCACCCATTGGTGGTGGTGCTATAGAATACCACAATGGGATGGAAAATAAATAAATAAAAAATCAATACAAGCAGATTATGATCTTTTGACGGTTCAGTTTTCTAAAGGTACAAACAATTTTCTGGTGGTGGTGACGACAATATATTTCACTGAGATGGTTCCCAAATCTACCGTTGTTGAATAGTTTTTTGGTAGGTTAATCGTAGAGATTTTGATGCAATACAAACAATTTCACACTTCACCAAGTCTAATGGTTAGATGAAAAAAAGGCCCATCAACTTGGTGCAATAACGTATACCGCAATCTTCACAACGAATTATACCATGTAGATTACACCACCTATAATGTATTAATTTTTTTTTTTTTTTTTTTTTTTTTTTTTTTTTTTTTTAACCTTCATACAAATCAACCCAAGTGAAGATGACAATGTTGCAGCTTGAGCTAAGCGACTATCAATAAGAAGTTTAGAAGTTGAGATGGCGTCGCACAACCAGTTAGATCATTACATATACTATAGATGTATCTTTTCTTTCGAAAAAAAATTCAAACTTGTGACAACATACCATTTCTGTTTCAACCTCTTACATTAAAATTACTCATATATCAACTACAATTTTATTCCGCTATTAACAGAAAGATACAAGATAATCAGAATAAGATTAGTATTCTTTAACTCATATAATAAGATTAGTATTCACCAAGATACATGCAACTATCTCTACCACTTCCCTTTTTGTCGTCCTTTTCATTCAACTTCCTGTTTTTGTTAGAATCGAACTAAAAGAGAAGAACATTAATCAAATATAACAAAAGAGAAGAACATGGAACTAGAAAAGTTGGAGAACCGACACACGAGGCATGGAATAAAACCATTGCGTAGCAGTTAGGAATTGATCAAAGACGACAACGGTAATCATTCCCGCTGAAGGGAAGATATTTACAATAGATTTAATAACTATGAGAGGAAATATCATTATGCTAACATAATTTCTAGTTGATGATTCTATTAGAGAATTGTCTGCCATGATTCTCTTGCATCGATATATCTGTATATTCAACAGATCTGTAAGGGATACACTACACAGACGAGGAAAGAGGGGAGGCGCAAATAAGAGGCCTTAGAAAACTACACTACTTAAAACGGGATACAAATCTGCCGGTTCAATTTAGGGTTTTGTTATTATCTTTCACTTCGGTTGATCTAACAGCCTTTCTATAAATCTGACTGACCAGCATATGTATTGTGGATGGCTGTAGTTGAGATATGTGGAGAGTTTTAAGTTTAGACGGTTGGATATCATTTTATAGAGCTTGTCTTATATAGGGTAATTTGAGCTGGATTGTCCATCCGAGGTCCATAACCAATATGGAGATTTGGTGCTATCATGAAATATGAGATGAGTGACATGGGTTTGCTCAAGTACTTCCTTGGTATAGAAGTTCATCAAAGTGAAGATGGAGTGTTCATTTCTCAAAGCAAGTATGCCGAAAAGGTGTTGAAGAAATTTGGTATGCTTGGTTGTAACCCCACATCTACACCACTTGTAGTGAATGAGAAACTCAAGAAAGATGATGGAGGAAGGAAGGTTGATGAGACTTACTATAGAGGTCTTATTGGAAACTTGTTGTATCTTACACATACAAGACCCGACATCATGTTTGCTTCAAGTATGCTTTCTAGGTTCATGAGTTCACCTAGTCATCTACATCTTGGCGCGGCAAAGAGGTTGTTAAGGTACATACAAGGAAAAATGAATTTGGAATCATGTATTCAAGAAATTTGGATGTCAAATTAGTTGGCTATTGTGATAGCGACTTGGGAGGGTGTATTGATGACATGAAGAGTACATCGGGTTATGCTTTTTCTCTTGGTTCGGGTATATTCACATGGGCATCGAAGAAGCAAGAAACCGTAGCTCAATCCACGGAGGAAGCGGAGTACATTTCGGCATCAATAGCTACATCTCATGTTGTATGGCTAAGAAGAATCATGGAAGACATTCAAGAGAAGCAAGAAGAAAGCACCGTAATCTTTTGTGACAACAAATCGACAATTGCTATGTCCAAAAATTCGGTTGAGCATTGTAGAGCAAGGCACATCAAACTCAAGTACCATTTCATTCGAGAAGCGGTTGAAGATGGTGAGATAGAGCTCAAGTATTGCAAGACGGAAGACCAATTGGCGGACATATTCACCAAGGCACTTGCCAAAGGAAAATTTCAACATTTCGGTGAACTACTAGGAGTAGAAGAACATCACATTAAGGAGGAGATTGTTGAGTAATGTAATGTTAGTGAACTAGTGTAATAGGAGTGTCAAGTCAACTTTATATTTAGTTGTGTGTGTTGACTAAATATGTGGGTGTAGGATATCCACAAGTTGTTAGGTCTTTTGTAGACCAAGTAGAAGAGTTAGTATTATCTCTTCAACTCAA
Source organism: Papaver armeniacum (assembly GCA_023531295.1). Classification (NCBI taxonomy): domain Eukaryota; kingdom Viridiplantae; phylum Streptophyta; class Magnoliopsida; order Ranunculales; family Papaveraceae; genus Papaver; species Papaver armeniacum. Next base: position 309,840 of record JAJJWW010002574.1, read on the forward strand.
TGAAATTAGAGAGAGAGTGAGAAGAACCAAAGAGGTTCCCACTACTCCATTATCAAAATCACCCATACATCCAACAAAGTGGACCATTTCTAAGCAACTGGTGGTTTCAATAAGGAAAAACTGGAAAGTCCATGTTAAATTAATTTGGTTACAATGCCATTTGGTGATGCTTATAGTCATTTGACACACAGCAAGAAAGTAACTTTTCAAACAAAAAAAAAAAAAATACTAAGAAAACCACATAAATCAGTCTATTTAATAAACACGCAGCAAGAAAAAATTAAGAAAACCTTGTCAACAAAATTTATTTGATTTTATTTTGTGCTCTTACAAATTACAAGGGGCAGGATAAACACCAACGCATCGTCTCTTCCCAATTCATTTCCCATCGCATTTCTTTTCTGGCTTGTCACGATTTCCTTTCAAATTCTGAAAACGGAGGCTGAGTACAGTGAGGATGATACAGTTTATCACCAGAAAAATTAAATTGAAAAATCGAATGATGATCAATCAAGTGACTCAAACCAGGCTTACAATTACAGAGATTTAGTAGTCTGAACGAGAAGAAAGGTGTATTGGAAATGTTGTGATTCTGAATTCAAGAGGTAGGTTGAGAAATTTGATGATGTGAGGAATAATCAGATCTAGTTTATCTCTAGTCTCTAGAGAGATACGGTTGAGAATGAAAAGACAAGTAAGGAGGAACATCACTAACAGCTCCAGTTTATCTCTTTCAACCAGCATATGCAGTTGAAAAGGGAAGCAGGCAGAGATAAAACTCAAAAGTAGTTTTAGAAAAGAAATTGTGTGACAAAGATATCTGAAAATTACATATTGAGAGGAGATATCATAGTGCTGGTTGTTGATGACGATACTACTGAATCACCACCACTTGCTTCTGCCATAATTTTTCTGTTGCTGTCGATAAGGGAGATCTGTATATTTCTGTTTAGGGTTTCTTTGTATCCCATGACAACACAGTCGATACTGCTACTTATAAGGAGGGTTTGAGATCTTCGCATCAATTTACTACCGTTCATTTCATTTTTCTTATCATTGGATCTAACAGCTGAAACGTGTCGTCCTATTACTAGTGTTACTGACTTTACTTTTTGACCGGTTTATGAATATGGTTAGGTGTTTGATGAAGAGTGGCAAAACACAATTCGACAACGCTTGGGACCTTGTGGTTAACTGGTTATGTGTTTGGTGTAGAGTGGTAAGTCGCCAATGCAATATTATCATCTGATCCAACGGCTTTGAAGTATTCTATGACTGACTGAAACTGCTAACCTACATATATAACATAAACAGATGTGATACGTGCTTTATACAAGTAGAGAACTTTAAAGGGAAGAAATTTTGTATCAAACGGCTGTGACTAGTGTTTAGATGCGTTATTACTGCATATGGTTCCAGCATTTGAGCTTTTGCATCAAAATGGATACAAGATAACAATTCAGGTTCCTACTCAGTTCGACACGTTCTAAGCAACTTGGGTATGTCTTGAGGAAATATTGATGCATTGATTGTGGATTTACTGAGGTCAAGTCCGTTTATCTGGTGCTTTATTTAAGTTTATCTGCATCTATTATTTACCGCATCAAACTCATTCAGTTATTGTAGGTAAACGATTGAAATTGCTCTTGGTATACTCTTTATTGCATGTATGGTAGATCCATAATCCAGATCACATAATACATGGGGTATTATTATCATGCATTTAAGTGCATCATATCCGCTAATAAGTGATTCTTTGAAATTTTTGGTGTCAATCCATGTTCCAGAGCAGTAGAACTCAAATATTTAAGATCCTCAATATATAAACATAAAACAATCAAACGCATGGATATTTTCTTAATTGCATTAATATAAACTAAAAAAACCAACTAATAACAACAGAGTCATATTGATATATAACAGATCTCCTACCTACACTTTCATATATTTCTATTTTCTTTTAGTGATTGTTTCACATAGGCGCATCAGGTTTGTGAGCTTAATTTGGACTTGGCGCAAGCATCTACTTCTTTATCCCCGCAACCACTCATCAATTTCAGGCACTATGACTACAAGCACATATCTATTTTCTAAATCTAACTGCAACTGTACCCATCCACCGACTCTGCATACTTCTATGGCCATTATCTCATATCTAATATCTTAGTGCTCCTCAAAGATAATATAGATGGGTGGTACTGGTACATGACCTAATTTTTTAAAGTCTCTTTAAAGTTAATCTGCCATTCATTTTTTTTTGGCAAGTCATAGATTCATAGGGTTAGCTGAATACAATCCATGTTCCCGTGGTAAAAATTTACAAATCGACTGAGTAGGTTGTTAAATTATTCACTAATATTATTGTTGAAGATGTTTTTGGTCACTGCTCCATAAAAGTGCAAGATTTTAATTCATATGACTTTAGGCAAAAATACAAAGGCTAATCTTAGAGATTTAGATGCAATACAGATAATTTAAAGCATAGGCACTTAATGACACTTTCACTAATCTTTTTTTAATTACAACAACACAGAGTTATACCAGTGCTAAGTTATGAAAGCATCTTAATCAACACCGAAATCGAAGATACATGGGTTGAACAAGATATATCATCATAAAGACCACAATCCAAAATAGATTAGGATTAAATCACAAATTTCAGATTCTTCATCGTCAACTCTCTCATGGTCCTTCTCCTTTCTTCTTCTTAGTCTCCTAATTATAGATTCAGATCCTTATGTTAATCCTGATCTTGGTGGAAGGAGGACACTTGACCAGACCATGGGTGTGGAATTAAAAGACAACCTTCATTATAGATTTTACAGGTTTGAGAGGAAATATCATTATGCTGATATAAATTGTTGTTGGTGATGATGCTATTGAACCAACATCTTCCATGATTTTGATGGTGCGGCGCTGATGTATTCCAGTATTTATGTGAAGGTGAATAGGTTTGGCTTCTTCTTTTTCTGCAAGCATATGAGGGAGAAGGAGGCGCAAATAAAATATGGCAGTCCATAACTATGCTAATTCTACACTACTATATAAGGGATACAGTTTCTTCTAGGGTTAAATTTTGATCCAACGGCTGATCGACTAACCTATCTTATGAACCGGCGTATCTATTATGAACGGTGCTGATTATGTGTTTGAGGACACGTGAAGAGTTTTAAGATTTCAGCCATTAATCAATAATAACCCTAATGACAGATGTGCAACACTTTATAAGTTGTGCTGTATTGTTTGCACTAGGGCATCCAAAGTAACTGAGCCGCTCTTGTCTGTAGAGAAAGAAACCCTAAAAACAAACTACCAACAGTTCTTTCAAAAAAATCATGGCAGAAGCAAGCGGTGGTAGTTCAATATGTAACATCATCAACACCAATAACAAGCACTATGATTTCTCCTCTCAAATTGTTAACTTCAAATCACTTCACCAACGGAATTCTCATCCAAGACTCCTTCTGAGTTGATTATTTAACAGTTTTCTCGGTAAACTGAATCTGCCTAGTAAATTCAGGAGCGGCTACTCAGGCTCATCCTACACAATCTCTTCATCTGGATACTTTATCGGACATACTCTCTCTTGACGGAAGAGTAAATCTGGATCTGATCTGTTCTATTGGTTACTATGATCCAAACAAATACAGAATCTCCGCATTACTATTTACCATTCTTCTCAATTCCAACCAAATTCCTGCTGATAGTCGTGGTAAGCCAGATCTGATTCACTCTACAAAGAAAATTCGAATATTTTCATGAGTGGGAAAATTAATGCAGGAAGAGTTAGTATCTGTAGGAACATACGAAAGAGCGCCTGCCCCTGTAATTTGTAAGAGCATTCTATAAAGAAAATTAATAAATTGAATTTCCAGAGAAAGGGTTTTTTTAATTTCTTTCATGTACAATCTTGTGCAACAAATTGCCGTGTTTGTGGAATTTTAGAATAGGCTGATTTCTTTGGAGATGCATATAATGAATCCTCTTCACAACTTTGAATTGCCTAATATTTCACTCTAGCATCATCAAACAAACAAAAAGAAATTGCATCTACCTAACAGACATTTTTTTCATTGGCGATATTAATAAGATTCATTGACGAAACACATAAGCAGAACAGTGCCACCTGATGGTGCATGTACAATTCCTTGCAATGCAAAAGACTAACCATAAACTCATAGGATACGTCTAGTGAAGTGTCAAGTGTTGTGTTTGAGAACCAATTAGAAAAAAAATAATCGAGTGAAGAAGTTCTTTCAATTACATTTTTTTTTTTGTCATGAAATTCTAGGCTCAGAAGTTCTAATCTGGATATACCCGAGACTAAGCCTGAGTTTGGTAATGCTTTTATTTTTCAAAAGCACTTTCAAAAAATATATATAGTAATTATTTTTCATATTAGCGTTTGGTAAAATATTTTCAAAGTGCTTTTAACCAAAAACACTTCCAAAATACCCCAATTTTTAACCCGGCTTGATTGGGGTATACCCAGATTAATTGGGGTATAGCCAAATTTAAATGGACCTAGTGTCCTTGCTAAGGGGTGGTGAAATGTGCTGAAGTTACGAATTTACCCTTCACAATTATAATTAAAAGTTAACCTAATAATCTGATTTCACTTCATCTTCTCTTCTTCCTCTCCTCCTCTTACCACCATACCCACCTCCCATCAACATTCATCATCAAACTCAAAAAAAGTCGTCGATTATCGATGCGAAAATTCCATCGTCGATAAATTTTCAAACATGCAGAATCACTTCAAGCAAAGAAAACCTAACAAAAAAAGTCACTCCCAAATTGGAAGAACCGCTCAACTCAAACTCAAGAAAAATCTGCAGGTATTTGGCCGGCACGGTTCCAGGTTAAATATCGTGCCGACCTTTCATACCTGGATGCGACATTTATAAGGTCGGCATGGTATTCAACTAACTGCCTTGTCAGCTTTTTATTGGTCGTTGGTTTTGGTCGGCACTGTTCTCAATTTGCGACCTTGCCGGATAATTGATTTTGTTTCTGTATTGTTCTCATACACTTGCTCAGCTTAACCTATTTGAAGCACATGGAAGAGCTCTACATTCTTGTTCTATCATTGGCTCTCTCCAGTTCACTCTATGAGAAAGGTGACATTGTCTATGAATGAGGAGAAATCCTCAAATCTCATAAACAGCGAGACTACATTGGAGTATCTCCTTGAGATGGCAATTCCTCTCTTTTTTCTCATGTGTAGATACATCTTTGTTGCGTTCTGTGCACTTCACTAGTTTATGTCTATTCCTCATCGATAAAACACCTATATTTGTTTTTATTGTGTAACTAGAACCATTATGGTTACTTTGTGAAATCTCTGGTTATGGTTACTTTGTGAAATCTTTGTGAACCACACGGTTGCCTCCTGCAGTCCCTAGTGTGTCAGGATTTTGAATTTACATGTGCTTTGTTAATATGCAAGTTTTGGAACTAAACACAGTTCTATCACGATGTTAAACTTCATCCTAGCTCACTTGGTGATGGCATGGTGCCCTCAGATGAAACCACCGCCACTGAGTATTAAGAAAACGAAGGCATTGGTTCAACTATCTGTGGTAGACATAGTTCTAAACATTAATATATAAGAAGTCCGTTTCTCTTTACTCCAAACATTATATGAATTTTATGGTTACTAGAGTTTGATGACATCTCTGAATGATAACTCATTTTTTCCTATCACAGATGCATGGGAATTCTGTGCTTCATATAACAAACAACACATAGATAAGTTGGATCTTCTTACTAGCGCATTGGTATTTTAGGGGAGAAAACATCTTTGCTCTTCCGACCATGTTTTCGTCGGCATGTTAAGAAAATATACCCTACCGGCCATGTTTTCGCCGGCACATTAAGAAACTATACCCTGCCGACCATGTTTTCGCCGGCACGTTAAGAAAATATACCCTGCCGACCATGTTTTCGCCGGCATGTTAAGAAAATATATACCCAGCCGACCATGTTTTCGTCGGCAGGTTAAGAAATGTATACCCTACCGACTAATGAACCATATATAACACTTTTTCTGATGGTGAAAACTCATTTGGTCGGCGTGATCTTCATTCAAAGACCATTCCGGCCTAAAAAGGTCGGTGTTTTCTTCATCCGCGGACCATGCCGGCCGGATTTAGTCGGCATCGTATTTAAACGTCGACCATGCCGTGAAACATAGCCGACACCTTATTCAAACGTCGACCTTTCATATTTTCAAAACCAAAATTTTTGATCGAAATCGAACTCATAAGACAGGACAAAAGGTTTAATCTATTGAATTCATAATTTCAAAATTTTAATCTAAACTCAATTAATTAACCTAATCAAAAAAATTAGTGTTAATTAAACAAGGGTATATTAGCCATTTAGAAAATATATGGTTAAGGGGTGGCCTATTTTACTTCTAAATGTCTTGGATTTTGTCTCATTAGGTATACCCCAATTAATGTGGGTATACCCCAATCTCGCCAGGATTTTTAAAAGCTGGGGGAGAGGAGCTTATAAAAGCTCTAAAAGCATAAGCTTTGGTCCCACCTTATTTTAATGCATGATTTTTCTTTTATATCCCTATTATAGTATATAAATGACCAAAATTGCCCTTAAATATTTGATAATTAATTTCTTTTTCTCCATAATATTCTTAAAATGTTGTTATTTTAAACTATGTCACATTCTTCAAAGATTATTATTTTTATTTTCAAATTTTTGGTTATGTACCATTTTAATTAAAAAAATAAATAAATAAGAACCAATATAATTATAAAATAAAAAGTAGTATAACTTTAGTAAATATTTGATTTTAGTATAATTTTTTTATCCCAAGTTATATCAATAATAAAAAATAGTTACTCAAAATATATATAAATATCTAATATATTTAAATCCGATAAAATAGAATAAAAATATATTAAAATATTATGTCTGTTTTTGTCATTTGTTACAACTACAATAAGTGAACCTATATTTTACCAAACACAATTTGATCATTTTTTTAATCAGCTTTAACTTTTAGTATCTACTTTACCAAACACCTAATCGCTTTCTTTACACAACACGGCGTGAGCAAGACAAATGAGAAAAGCACTTTTACAAAAGCCATGAGCATTACCAAACTAAGCCTAAATGCAAGTGCTTACAGAAAAAATGTTGCCATAGCTTATTTCAATTTTTTTGCCTTACATAAAATGAAGTGTCGCCCGGAAATTTGATGCAGTAATATACCACCAGGCTAGAGAAATGTTGTCATAAAATTTTGTGTTAGGGATTTCAAAATCAGTTCCTCAATATTCCCAAGTCTTATTACCTTCATCAAATGAGGTGATTAAAGTCTGATGCGGAATATGGATGATCAATTGATAATTTGGATTTTTCAGCCATGAGATATTTGGGTTGCTTCGAATTTTATAATTGTGTGATATATGATACAATACCAAATTCAAATGACTATAAGTCTATAAGCATCACCAAACGGCACCGTAACTCAAATTCAATCAACATGGCCTCAATTTTTCCCTACTCATCAACATACAAAGTACTTAGAAATGATCGACTTAACTAGGAACCGGAATTTTTATTGACACGGTCAGATATTCAGAGTAGGGCACTGAAAGCCACGACTTCATGACAACAAATCGATTATCAAACAAGTTATAGAGATAATCTCATTGTAATTGTACAATATGCACTGAAGGATCACTGGTGTGGACAAAACTGGTTCCAACCTGTATAAGAATTTGCCTTTATCTTAGAATTGCGGAGATTCGGTTCCGTCTGCATGCTGTCTAAATATGACTGGCATCTCTAGACTAAACAGCATAACGACACAGGTGTAGGTTAGAATACGTTCCAGTTAGATGTGCGCTAGGAGTATGTAAAATTCGCTACAATGCAAACAACTGACCGTGATGGAGTCGAATTGCCTGGTTCTTAAAATTTGAGAATTTTCTTCCCGTATTGCTTGTCCATACACTCATTTTCTTTTTCTATTTTATAGTTTTCCTCCTTATTGCTTGCCCATAAACACATCGAGAAACGTCCATTGGCACCCTACTAAGTGTGGACAATTCAGAGAAGAAGGGAGGTGCCTTGTTTTTATAATTAATTCTTCTCGGTAACTTTATCTGTAGAAAACTAGGTGTCTCTTGAGTTTGATGCGATGTTCATATTAGTGTGGCTCATAAGAAATTCAGGGTTACACATAATTTCCTAGTCAACAAACGTAATGCTGGCACCAGATGAAAAAATGATCTAACCCTTTAAAGTTATATATACGTGTATTTTGCACATACAGCCCGTCTAAATTCACAAATATAGGTCAGAAAGTAAGGTCAGTGATAGAATATGTTACAGCCATTAGATCAAGTGGTAAAATTGAAATCAAAGCTGATAAACTAACCCTAATCCAAACAGCATATCTCCAACCATTATAAGTAGAATAGTGTTCTCCTAGGGCATCCAAGTTGTGCCTCCCTCGTTTCTCCACAGAAACAATGAAAGCAAATTCATCAGCTGCAACAAATTCATGTCATAAACAAGTGGTTATGGTTCACCAACAATAACAAGCTATCACAGTGATTTCTCCTCTCAAATTGTTAATTTTGCTTGTCTGAAGGATAGGAATTTTGATCCAATATTTCTTTTCTTTTTTTCTCTTTGGTACAGGTCTCTCTTTGCTGCACCATACTCTGCTGTATTTGGGTAAGGAAGATTTCAGCGGCTAATTAATTAGTAGAAGATTTGGTAGCTTGAAGTTTTGAAGCCCAAGATCTGATCTGGTTTATTAACCGTTTGTACTCTCACTGTTTGTAGATCTCCATAAGTTTGTTTATTACATTATGTATGTGAAACCAATTACCAATAAACAATGAAGTTAAGGAGTTCTGTTGATTACCAAACAAACAATGAAGTTTGTTTATTATTTTGTTTATGAAATTACCTGGATGTACCACACTAGATATGTAAGAGCAAAGAGACAATACCAAAAAATGTTGCCACAACTAATTTCGATGGAACAAAAACTTGTTCCAATTTCATTATGTTACCTATAGAAAATTAATATTTGATGGATACGGTTAGAAAAATGTTGTCACAAATTCTTTTGCCTTCCAATTTTCCCCGGTTCGAAATCTGCCCATTAAGTTTGGGGTTCCAGATTCTCCCTTTTACTCTCATCTAACGGCTGAAACGCATTTGCTTGAAATGAGGCAAATCCTGCCATCTCTCATTATCAAACCAAGTGAAGATAATGAGAGATGCCATCTCTCATTTTATATTAACGTTAATGAGAGAGCAAATCATGAATTATAGGTGAGAGTGTAAAATGGCAATAAAAAACTTTCCCGCTTTGAGTTAAGATCAATCTAACAAGCAACTTGATTAGCCTCCATGAATCTTTGTTCATTTTCCATTTTTATTTTTTTATTTTTTCATTCCATCCCATACTGATTTCTGGGGGACGCAAGAGCGACTCCAACTATCACAACCATCTCATCAAGTAATCTCATGAATTTCTTGTTCTCTTAGACTTGTTGCCTGATGGCTAGTGTTTATATTTGGTTGCAGGAGATCATAATTACTGCATCATGATGACTATGAAATGATATGTACACAAATTGCATATAGGCCATTTTGTGACAACATTTTCTCACCCGTTGGTGGTGGTGCTATAGAATACCACAATGAGATGGAAAAATAAATAAAAAAAAAATCAATACAAGCAGATTATGATATCTTGACCGTTCAGTTTTCTGGCTTGTGTCCCTGGTATGACAAAACACGACAATATATTTCACTGAGATGGTTCCCAAATCTACCGTTGTTGAATAGTTTTTTTGGTAGGTTAATCGTAGAGATTTTGATGCAATACAAACAATTTCACACTTCACCAAGTCTAATGGTTACATGAAAAAAAGGCCCATCAATTTGATGCAATAACGTGGACATCATTCTTGACAACGAATTATACCACCTATAATGTATTAACTTTTTTTTTTTTTTTTTTTTTTTTTTTTTTTTTAACCTTCATGGTCAACAAATCAACCCAAGTGAAGATGACAATGTAGCAGCTTGAGCTAAGCGACTATAAATAAGAAGTTTAGAAGTTGAGATGGCGTCGCACAACCAGTTAGATCATTACATATACTATAGATGTATCTTTTCATTCGAAAAGAATTCAAACTTGTGACAACATACCATTTATGTTTTCTCCTCTTACATTAAAATTACTTATATATCAACAACTAAATGACATTATCAACAATTTTATTCCGCTCTTAACAAAAAACATAAAAGATAATCAGAAAAAGATTAGTATTGCTAACTCATATAACAAGATTACAAATTCCATCTACAAGATTCATACAACTATCTGTACAACTTCCCTTTTTGTCGTCCTTTTCATTCAACTTCCTGTTTTTGTTAGAATCGAACTAAAAAGAGAAGAACATGAAAAAGTTGGAGAACCTACAACACGAGACATGGAATAAAAACCATTGCGTAGCAGTTAGGAAACGATCAAAGACAACAACGGTAATCATTCCAGCCGAAGGGAAGATATTTACCGGAGATTTAATAACTATGAGAGGAAATATCATTATGCTGACATAATTTCTAGTTGATGATTCTATTAGAGAACCGTCTGCCATGATTCTCTTGCATCGATATATCTGTATAATCAACAGATCTGTTGTTTTGAAGGAGATAGGGTTTTGGTTTCTCGGGTTTTGGTTTCTCCTTTTCATTCTCTACACTACACAGACGAGGAAAGAGGGGAGGCGCAAATAAGAGGCCCTAGAAAACTACACTACTTATAAAGGGATACAAATCTGCCGGTTCAATTTAGGGTTTAGTTATTATCTTTCACTTCATTGATCTAACGGCCATTCTATAAATCTGACTAACCAGCATATGTATCGTGGATGGCTGTAGTTGAGATATGTGAGAGTTTTAAGTTTAGACGGTTGGATATCATTTTATAGAGCTTGTCTTATATAGGGTAATTTGAGCTGGATTGTCCATCCGAGGTCCATAACCAATATGGAGATTTGGTGCTAGCATGTAGATGAGTAGATCAACTTCTCCTGCGGCCATTCATCAATTTCATATGCACTATTGAAGGAATTCTCACATTATACTGTATTCAAGTGTATGAAAGATTACAAGAGAAGGTCTAGGGTTGCACTATTTATAGAACATAATAAACCACTACATAACATAATGTTGTGATAGTCAATCTCTACATGCTTCGTTGAGCATGAAAACCAGGTTTGGTCGCCAAACTATTTGCTTCTGTTAGTAATCCAACACTCCCCCTCAAGCTAATAAACCTGACAAAGTTGGAAGCTTGACTAGCAATGAAGCACTTGATCCAGCTAACTCTCTATTGGAATAAACATAAACGTTGTGCAGGCTTAGTTTGAAGCGCAAATGCAATACTTATACACTTTGACTGGCGGGCTTGTGTTGTGGTTATATTGTTTGGTCTACAAGTGCCACTCCTAATTGGTCAGTTGTATATATGTTTTGATTCAATTCGATTCAAAATCTCCATAATTATATGATAATGGCCAAAAGGCTTATACTGGTGCACCAACAATGGTCCATTAGCCCAATATATGGTTAAGATTATTTCCATAAGTTGTACATAATTGATTTTTAGTTAAGTTGTGGATTTTACTTCTATTAGTTCAATTGAAATGAGCCATATCCTGCAATATGACCAAAAAATACAACTGGGTGTCAGTCCATGTTTATGCATGAAGTTTGTTGTCATTCTTGTGATAGTTTGGGTCAACGACTACCAATAAGTACTTGTCTCACTAAGTTCCTCTGGATCTGTTAGTTTTGAATTAGAGAAAAGTAATTCAACAGTGTACAAATTTGGTTTGTACAGAGAGTACTGATATCAAAACTGATTAAAGAAGATTGTAATACCATGAGTTAATTAGCAAGAAGTACAGTCAGTCATTGAATGCGCTACAGCCATTAGATTAAATGGTACATATGATGGTGAAAATTTATCCCAAAATGAAACAGGCAGATGTCTAGCCCTTATAAGTAAAACAAGTGTTTTACATGGAAGGTCCAAACTTGTGCCTCCAGAAGAAAAAATGCAAATCAAACCCATAACCCTAGTAGAAAATAACAAAAATAACAGTTCCCTCATCTCATCTCAATAGCAGCAACAACACAATCATGGCAGAAGAAGCAAATGACGGTTAGTTCAGTAGCAGCAGCGGCATCAACTACAACAACCAGCATTATGATTTCTCCTCTCAAAATGTGAACTTTGGCTTTGATCATCTATGGAATTCTTATCTAGTATTCCTTTTAAGTTGTTTATCTTCCTCATCACTTAATGAGTTGTACATACAAGCACAAGAACAGAATCTGGTAGTTTCAATCATTTGTATTCCCACTCACTATTTCTTCATCTCCTTAGTTTAATCATTAGGCCAATAAAATTAAGTAAATTATCAAGTGGTGGAGAAGTTATTTCCCTGCTAGTTTTTTTGTTCATTGTTTTTTATTCATGAAACTGTAATCTGGATGCCGTAGAGAAGCATACCTAATTAAATCCGATTTTCAGTATGTTACCAATAGAAACTGAAGTGTCAAGTGTGATTGAGTTTGATGTGGAAAATAGATGCACATGTATATAATTGATCCAATATAAGCACCACCAAATTGGTGAGAAATTCAAATGTCGTTGCCAAATTAAAATGACATACAGTCAAGTTGGCTTTTGCTTAGAAATGGTTCACTTGACTATAGAAGGAACCTGGCTTCGATGACAGACACTGTCTAAACTTCAATGAATTGGTTACATACCTACAGCTTACACGATTATAGATCAGCCTGTTTGAGTCAAATAGATGGAATATGCATTTTCCAACTAAAACCGAAACAAGAAGATACGCTCTTTCTTAAACCAATGAAACAAATACGAAATCATGGATCTTATTGCAATTAGGTAGGATCGCAAAAAAAAAAAAAAAAACTTCTTCCGGTGGATTAATAAAGTTAAAATGTGCCTCCTCTAACCTCATGTTCTGAATTTGCCCATGATAAATTACAAGTTTGAGAGGAAAAGTCAGGTTGCTACTCTAGTCGACCATTTCTAAAAAATTGTATGTCTTGGGAAAAACAATTGAGGCATTGATTTTGAATTTACAGGTGACAAAATTTTTTCAAGACCAGAAACAAGTTGCCGCTTTAGGTAATACTTTGTGCATCCAGATTACATTATATACATTACATTTCATGAAAGAAAAAAAAAAAAAAGAACAAACCATACGTGCAAATTACTCCCCATCATACATTTCAATTTTTTGTTTCCTTCAAGTCGTCCGGGAATTCAACTTTGTTGATAGAATTATCACAAGGTTTGAGTTGTTCTCATATAGTTTGTTTGTAGTGTTGCCAACCCTTTTAGTGGTGGATGAATCCTCTATAGTTTTTGATGATTTACTCTCTTGTCCGGTTAGTCTGGAGCAATATTATCTATCTAGATATTTCCCTTTGTTGTTTTTTATTGTTCTTTTATTTTCACTTGTCGTTCTTGATGTTCCTAGCATGTCTATATGTACCAGTCTTGTTCTCCTGCTTGGCTATCTCCAGCAGTTGAGGCGGACTGTTTGGCTTTCTGAAGGCCTTCGCTTATAGAAGAAAAAGAAAAAAAAATCCACATCCACACCAATTTCCCTGCTCACTACTTTAGTCCAAATACATGAAGAAGATCTTTGGGACATGTTAATAGTTAACAAGTGAAGCCCGGTGCCACCGCCACCACAAAACCGACCGATGCTTAGAATTTATACAAGGGTAGTTTCGGTAATTTTATTTTCAGCTTGAAAACCTAAATACACCAAAGGGCCAACTTTACTTATTTCAGTTCTCTTTCTGTGTTACTCATTCCTCCTCCTCCTTCCCTAACCATACAGCGCCGTTTTCATCCACCACCACCAGCACTATTATCTTCATTTCCACCACCAAAACCACTTGATGAATGTAATATGGGGTTTGTGTATCAAAATGATTTAATCTGGATTTTTGGTATGAGCGGAATCGGAAATTGGGATTTCATGAATTGAACAGCTATTTTGAATAATCCGGCTGTTGATCTGCAGCATCGGAAGAGTAAGTATGAAATCAAATTTAATTTTTAATCACTAATTTTAATTAATTCCTCGTCCCTCTCTTTTTAGTCGGAATTAAATCCTATTCTCGGTACAATTGAGAATGAGAGGGTTTCTGAGGGGTTATTGGTCAGCTGGATTATTTTTCTCATTCTGATTCTTGGGTTTTGATCAGATTTCTATTCAAGTTTGTATTTCCTCTTACTCCATTCTTTCTAATATGAAAACGAGATCCAATGGGGGTTCTTTAGTTGTACATTTTTATTGTTAATCCTAAAATAAAACCTCAGAGGAAATCTGTAATTTTCAACAAGGTTGAAAATCTAGACTTTTGTGTTGTGTTTGTATTAAAAGATGACATATTTTCTTGAGGAGTTAGTATTTGATATTGATTTTGCACTCCACTGGCTGGGAACTAAGAATGGTTTATTCACCGGTAAATCTGCCTATGCTCTTATATCAGGATCTTCCAACAGACATGACACTTGGTTTTGGACAAAAATATGGAAAATTCAAGTAATACTAGGGTCTCTCTATTTGAATGGAAAATATTTGCAGATGTTTTTTCTTTGAATTTTAAAATGGCATGTTTATGTTATGTAATCACAAAATTGGTCAAAAAGACCAAAATCAATAATTACTTGGGTGAAAAAGACACTTAGGTTTTGATATTGTTTAAATAGCCAAAAATTAAAAATATACTGTTTAAATGGACAAAAATTTAAAAATATGAAGGATGTAACCAGTTTCATCCTGTCCATTTTCAAATATTTTTTTCTTATTTTTTATTTTTCACAGAATGCATCCAGTTTCATCCTTGCTATTTTTAAAGTATAAGCCAAGATGAAATCCAGTTTCATCCTTGCTATTTTTTTTTGGCTATTTCACCCGTAATTTTTTTTACTCGTCCATTTGAACCGTGTTTTAAATTTTTTTGGACAAATGACCCATTTTCTCTTATGTAATTCAGGGGAAGCAGAATCTAGTAGTCATTTGGTTTACACTAAATATACCATGCCTTCCTTACAATGGAAATTTCCTTGACTACAAGTCTTTAGTATTTTAACATGGTTTATATGGAAATACAGAAATTCTGTACAATTTCGAACTTGTGAATCAGGTTAAGAGACAGCTCACACAACGGAGAGTTTGGGATTGGAGTTGTACAATTTCAAAATGGTTTAATCAATGATGTGGTCTTTAATTCAGGTTGGACTACAAGAAAAGGCTCAGAAGAAGCACTAGTGGATCAGTTGGCGGTAAATTGGGAGAAAGCAATTAAGGAAGCAAAGATGGAGCTGCTTTTCGACTGCCATCAACGTGGTGTTCTGCATCCATAATAAGCCTAACTCCTGTTCTTGGGAAGAAATAAATGGAAACATAATTATAAGGAACCAACATTCCTCTATCAATAGCATTCGTAAGTATTAAAAATCACTCCCTTTACGGATAAAATTATTCCTGTAGTTTTGTGCACTTGATCAGTACTTACACAAATGTCCTGCAACCACCAAGTGAGTAAGTTACTTGAGCTTTGGGTTTCAAGTATATGTTTTTTGACATCTAGGATCAGAAACAAGCATGAAAGCATGTCCTTTAGGTTCCTTCGCGTGGGATTAGCGTAGATCTATGATTGTATTCTGGACCACATAAGTCGTGAGTACAGTCCTCGTTTGTCATAATTAGAGGTTAAGTTTACAGTTGTTGTTTCCAGTACTTGGATTTGATAAGGTTGTGCAAAATGGTCTCGTATTTTGGTAGTAAAATTATGTTGTTGCTAGTTCGCAACATTGTGCCCAAGGAATGCTTCTCTACCTGAACATTGGTAGAGTTTTAGGCTTTATGAGATTATACACAGCCGCATTGTTGATTCTTTGAAACTTGATCAAGAGGCAAAATATGTGTGTTTTATATCCAAGTTTATTTGATCAAGAGCCGCATGGAAGAATCCATTTTGGTTTTGTGACCTGATGATGCCTTGTGTTTGTGTTTTGGATTTCACCGATTAAGTAACTTCATGCATTTCGATTAAAGACACTTGCAATGAAAAATTTATTTGAGCTTTGGGTTTCAAGTATTTGTTTTTTAACATCTGGGTTTTGGAACAAGCACAAAAGCATGTCCTTTAGGTTGTCCTAGGTGTGGGATCAGCTGAAATTTAATTATGACTTTCAAGTGCGAAGGAATGTGTCTGACTAAAGTCACCCTTTAGACAACTAATAGAATCAAAATTTCTGACTTTGTTGTTTTATTACTACTGAAATCGAACGAAATTGAGCTAAGCTAGTCTTTTCCACCGCACCAATTACTGCTCGATAAAATTTAATCACTCTTAATACAGCTAATAGGATCAAAATTTGATTGAAAGCACTATCGATGAACAAGGTATTTGAGCATTTGGTTTCAGGTATTTGTTTTTTAACAACCAGGTTTAGAAACAAGCATGAAAATCTGTCCTTTAGGTTGTCCTTACTTTGAGATTTGGTGATTTTAATAATGACTTTCCAAAATTAATATTTTCAATTGGGAAGGAACATGGCTTGAATTTTTATATTAAGGGCTGCTAAAAAGGTTTATATTTATTGTGTGTGCCTTTACGATGTGGTTTTCTAGTAACAGTTGATTAAGAACTTCAGCTAGTCCAGATTGCTGCAACCCAAATGTACTCTAATGTTGTATCCGAGTTGGGTATTTTTTTTTGGATGCAACTGGATTCCAATTAAACTTGTTAGCTCTGGTTTCCGGCTGTTAGCACACTACTTTTGTTCAATTATTATATCATGAAAGCTATCTGTATCTTCTTGAAATTGTTCCATGAATATATATTTATATCATGACTTTTATTTGGTGCAGAGATGCAATAGCTTCAAAATACCTTACACAAGACTTTAAGTATATATGTGATGTTGTTGGAGCCTCTATAAGGTAAAGTTCTTCATGTTATTTTGGAAATATCAGATTTTTACACTTTGTTTTTAGGAGGCTGGTATCGATATCCCTCATGAATTGCGGAGGCATGCAATTTGCTACGAAATTTACATTTTTGATAGGATTGGTTGTCGATGATTGAATCACTTTTCATTATAACTTTCATGTTTAGTCCACTGCATGACTAACTACAAATTCGTTATCAGGTAGCCTCTTAGTATCTAGTAAAGACACGATTAGTTTATGGCAGCTGTTTTATTCAATAACACTAGTTTATGGAAGCTGTTTGCTTCTCTGAAGTAACCTCTGTTTTAAAACTTCGACTTACTGCTTTTGGAACTCACTAATTCATAGTATAAAGCTGCGAAACCATGGCTACTACTTGAAGAATTTTACATTTGCATCAGGAATTCCTTCACATAGTTCTGCAACCGTCTCTCATACCTTTGTTCATATAGCTTCTGGTGTGAAAATGAAACCCTTTGTCGCCTGTTTATTAGCAGTATAATCTCTATACTCTGCTCTTAAATGAGAAAAGTTTCGCTCTTAGTTTATAACATTACATTTTTTTGATGCTGAATTTTATTAGCTTCTCTTTCGAATGAATTTACACACGAAGGCTTCTAACTATGGGCTGTTCGCACTTACAGAAGTAAACAAAGTTCTTTTGTGGTTTGATGGGAACAACCTTTGTCATAAACTGCGACCATAAAAAGCGCTGTGGATGCTCATGCTGTGCGCTTCCAGGATTTTCAAGCAAATTCTATATATGAAAAGCAATGTTTCGTTGAGACTTCAGGAGACGGTTGCTGGACGTGGATCCAGGATTTAGAGAGTAAAGTCTGATGGATATATATTATAATCATGTCAATGAATTAGTTTTTCACTTTTCCGGTTTGCATGAAAGATGAAATAATGGATCACTGTTAGAACATACCCAGCACAACCTAACTTCGTTGTTTACTTTCAATTAGATGTGGTTATGATGAGATATGTATACATGCATCTTATATGAGTATGATGCTAAACATATGTATGTCAGTATCTTAATGTCACTCTTCTTCGGGTTTAAATTTGTGTAGTGGTTTTGTTTTTGAGATAAAAAGTTTGCACAATGCCATTTCAATTTTGTGGACGGTAATTGAATAATATCATTCCCTTTATTTGGTGGGAACACTTAGTATGCTTAGTTCAAGAGGATGATGAGCCGAGCTATTTCCTTGAAGATTTCAGTACTTTCAAATTATATGTTGTGAATCTTGGGATTAATAAGTGGTCTAATGTTTTAGTCAAGTTAATCTTGGGGTTTACTGATCTTGTGTATACTTTAATGATTTCGTTGTCGATTAGGATCTCAATTGGTAAGGCCTTGTTTAACTCCACTGATGCACAGAATGCTCATAGACTGCGAGATATGAACTTGAGTCTTCAGAGGTGTTACCCATTTGACTTGCAAGTAGGATTAGGAACCTGAAGTAAAGGCGACTTTAAGAGAATTCAATTGATTTCAAGAACACTATCCTCCTTACTGTAGTCCTGAATGATTGTCATATCAATTTCCCCAGATCTAACAAGCGCCAGATTAACAAAATCAACGTCAGTTAGTGGTGGTTACACCCTGAAGGTGTTTTTAAAGCACAATAAGGTCGTCTGACCAAATTAAAGGTTAGCACGGCAGGGCCAATCATCTACCTCGTGCTTTTAGGGTTTTCTTTTTGGACAGCGGCCCCAGATGTGTGAGAGACAGCTGTGTGTCACTAGCCTTTTATCTCCAATCTTTTCATCTTAAACCCTAAAACAAAAATCACCAACAACAAACCATCAGGAGACACAACCACAAACACAAGAAATTGAAAAACCTAAATTAGATCCCAATGGAAGAAATTGAAAATCCGGCTGATTTAGGTGAAATCATAGTGAAAGAAACAGTTGATGAAAACAGAGAAGAAATCAAAACATTGCAGGAATCCAAAGAAGAACTTGAATCTGAGATTAATCAGGAGTTCGAAAGAGAGAAGAAGGAACTTGAAGAAGTGAAAGATGAAATGAAGAGAGAAGTAGAAAAGGTTAAAGCTGAAGTGGAAGAGAAAGTGAAAGAAGGGGATCAGTTGAGGATGAAGATTAAAGAGTTGGAGAAACAAAATTTTGATGAGATCGAAAGGTTCAAATTGAAATTCGATAGTATTTCACAAGAGAAAACAGAATTGCAAGATGAAGTTTATAAATTGAAGAAGTATTTGGATCTTCTTAATGTAGATCTTGTTCGAGAAAGAGAAGTTGTTTCTGAAATGGAAACGATTCAGGAGAAATTGGATCTTCAGGTCGAGGAATCCAGGGATCTGAAATCGAAAATCAAAAAGTTGGAGAAGAATGAAGTGTTGATTCAGAACAGACTCAGTGAGGTAGAAATCGAGAATGAAAAGCTTGTCAAAGTAAAGAAAACCCTTGAATCGGTGAAAACTGAGAAGAAGGCGGTCGAGAAGAAATTGGCCGAGTCTTTGAAAGCGTTTGATGATTTGAAGCAAGACAAGGAAAGGATTGTATTGCAGAAGGAGAATATTGAGAAGAACAGAAACTATCAGTTGGCCAAAATCGATGATTTGGAGAAATATGTTCAGGAGCTTGTTGCAACGATTGCTTCATTGGAGAGGAGTAATAAGATGCTGGGAAGCGAAGTCGAAGACGAAAACAAGGAAAGGGATGAATCATTTGAACGTTTATTGGGTGAGAAATGTTTGTTTGAGCAGAAATTGGTTGATTTGGGGAAATCATGTCCAATATAAGGTCAATGACTAACCTCAACCATTATTCTTCTTCTTCTAACATACAAACATCATCATTCAGATACATGATTCACTAAACATGATACTGATCTTAGTAATCAAATCACATAAAACCATCCTAAACATGATATTTCAGGGATCTAAGATGTGACAGACAACAAATTTAACCTCTAACGGGTTGGATTTCAACCCATCAGCAAGGCCAAACTCACGGTACGTCGCTCAAAAAAAAATACATACATATATATACATTTTTAGTACTTAACAAGTCCCAAAGACTGATACCAATAAACAAAAAAAAACAGAAATGAGAATTTCTTGTCGCAGCTACGGCAAGCCAAAAGATCTTTACAATTATTATTATTTTGATGCTAGGTACTAGGAAATATAGATCAAGAACACACAAATAAGCTATCTTAGTAAAATATTAAAAAAAATAGGTATTGTTCTCACAAAGCAACAATTCATATGGACGAGTTACAACACCGTGTTTAAGCGGCTTAACTGAGTAACGGGATCTTTAAAAATGTAAACCGAAAATTTTAGGGAAACCATTTGGTCCGATTCTAAGCTTTGACTAAATAAATCTAAAAGTAATGCTTAATGTAGAATGACATAGTAAATACACAGTAAACATCAATTCATTTTAAAATAAACTTTAAGCACAAAGTACATTTTAACAAATTAACCACCGTCTACTATCGTGGATTTCGATAACATCTTGAAAACTTAGTTTAGTGGTACTAAGTGGTAGGGATCTAAAGAGTTAGCAGTATAGATAGAAAAATGCCAAAGTGGTGGAGAAAGTATGCAAGCATTAGGCAGTTTAACAAACTCATTAAATTACAATAAAGAGGAAGACACAGCTAAGTACACTTGAAAACAAATCCATAACTTAGTGATGAACGTATAAGTAGAAACCCCAAATACGTAGAAACCACAAATACGTAAGGTCTGTAGTAACCCCAAATATGCAAGGTCTGTGATACATCAAAGCTAAACAAAATGAGAAAGGCATGGATCGGCAGCGATGAAAACTACATATTCAGAATTCTTACTTACAAACTTTGCAAACATCTTAGCTTATATATTCACATCAACACATGGGCTAAGCCTACAAAGCCAAAATAAAACGACAAGAAAATAGGCATGGATGTTTTGCTTCTCTAATTAACCCAGCAAACCCCGTAATATAAAAATTATAAACAACAAAATACTAACTTTCGACGCGTTAACACCTGCTGTAAGCTCTACTCGGCTTACTGCTGCAAGCTCCGCTCGTACTCTGTGGAAAAAACAAAACTAAAAGGAGTGAGCCACAACTCAGGAGGGGATATAGCAGTTTAGTATGAAATGTTGACATAAAAATATAAAGGCATAGGCAAGAGAAGCAGGAATAATAATTTATGAAATGTAAAGCTTTAAACAAATCAGTCGATAACCAAGGTCATTCATGAGGATATCACGACTATCCAGTACAAAAATGAAAACTAACTTTTACTTTAGCAAGTTTTAAAACCAAATACTTAGCCAATTGAAATGCATTTCTTTTTACTACAAAGAAATCATACAAATAAGATTTAGGAAGTGTCAGTAGCAGGCAAAATGAGTAACAAGGAAAAGAAATAAAATTGGAAGTGACCTGTGGTCGTAAATCATTTCCACTGACCCAAAATAAACGATCCAAGGTTAAGGTGAACTCCAGGAAAATGCATGTTACAAGGAAATATGAGTAGTAGTAGAAAACAAGCATAGATATGGTTGCATATCATACTTATTCCTCATAAAATCATTTATTAACATTTGAAATCATTTACATTTCAATGTACAAAGAATTTGTATCGCAAAATTCAACAAAGTGACACGGGTTGTTTAAAACAGAATGTATGTATAAAATTGGTAAGATTCAAGATTTATAATCCTTATAAATGCCCATCTGCTGGTTTTCATAAATCATTTTAATCATGGAAAATTTGTATACCCATTTAGTAAAAATGCACAATTCAGATATTTTTCAAGGAAATGAAATCAAGCTACTGACAGTTCAAATCGATTTCAAAGTAAATTCGTTCAAGCATTAAATCAAACAAGTTAATGGCTATATAAAAACACCATTTTTTTTTCTAGCTTAAATCACACTGAAAAATTCAGAAATTATGTAACTGAAAACAAAATTAAATTCTTCAAATATTTTAGATTCACAACCAAGAACAACATGCATCATAATCATGGAAATATTGCAGGAATTAAACACAAAATATATAAATTTTCAAACCCATTTGCAAAGTTTTAAAATAGAAATCAAAGAGAAAAGAAACCCCCCCTACCTTTGCAGATTACAAATTCAGCCACAAACCCTTGATGGGTTGAACTCGAATTTCAATTTTCAAAGCTACGATTTCTTCTCTTGTTTGAGATCGTTTGAGTGGAAAACAAAAACAGAAGCATATAGATTTTTGGAAAGAAAAACAAAGTTTATAGAAGACAGAAAAAGGTGAAAATGAAATCTTATTAGCTCTTACAGTTCAAATCGAGCAAAAAATTATCTCAAATACACATGCATTCCAGATCTAACAAAACCCCTAAATTTTTCTTCACAAAATTAATTTTTTTTTTACCATGTTTCTAAATTGAACATAGACAACACCATCTAGCCGTATTCTGGTATTCTAATCTTAGATGAAATTAAAAAAAAAAAAACAAAAAAAAAAAAAAAACAATCGGAAACTCTAAATCAAACGGAGAATAAATGAGGGAATGATTGAGAGAGGAAAAAGAAGACAAAGAGAAGAAATTCCAGACGGAGATGATGGAGAGATAAAGGAACAATTACTGATTATACCTTCTTCTTACTCCACCTTCTTACTCCACTGCTGAAGAAAAGGGGAAGAAAAGGGGTTTTTGGTTTTGCTCTTACCTAACCTAGCTTTTACTCCCGCAGCCTAAGAAAGAGAGGTTTTTTCAAGTTTAGTTTTTGGTTCTATCCGGATATGGACCAAAACAAAGCTTTAAAAGGCAATAAAAAGGCCCACGTGAACCATATTTGCCGCTTATAATTTCGTGAAAGTCGAATTTCGCCGCTCACTTTGCCGCACACTATTTCACCAAATGTTAAACTTTGCCGCTCATGTTTTGGCAAGTAAATTTTTTTGCCCCTTTTTTTTTTTACCTTATAATTTTAACCAAAAAAAAAAGAAAGTCATGTGGTTTGTTTTTGCCAAAAGGAAATCCTGGAGAGATTGGGGTATACTCAAACTAATTGGGGTATACCCAATTTTAAAGGGACACTTTTTGTGGGTTTTACGGGGAGTCCTAATGGGTAAGTTACAAAACTACCCTTACCCATTAATAATTTTAATTACCCTAAATCAGTTTTTGTTCTCTTCATTTCATCTTCTTCTCTTCATCTTCATCTTCATCTTCATCTTCCATCAACCAATGACATATAAAAATCTTCAACTTTGATTTTCCAAAAAAATTGTTGACTCTACCAGCGAAAAGAAGACTATAAATGATGTTTAAACTCAAACCCATCATTGTGTTGTGTGATTGATTGTTATGTTAGGTTGGAAATCGAAAATTATGATTTCTGTGTTTTTGGTCGGCAAGGTCGTAACATGCATATCTTGGCGACTTTTCATAACATCCATGGCGACGATCAGTAAAATTTTTTTCTACAAATGTACGGGTATTTTTTGAAGACCTTGCCGACTTATACCGCCGGCGGGGTATTTTTCTCAACAGCCGGCGGGGTTTTCTGTAGACCTTGCCGACTAATATTTTTCAATAGCCCTCTCCTGTGTGTCAAAAAAAAATAAAGTCGGCATGTTCTTCATTTAAATACCTTGCCGGCTAAAATTGGTCGGTATTTTATTCAAACAAAGACCATGCTGGACATATATAGCCGGCACCTTATTCAAACGTATATCTTGCTGACCTTTGACATTTTTGAAAACCAAATTTTTTGATCGAAATTGAACTCATAAGAAGGATTAAAGGTTTAACCTCATTGGATTTTCATTTTCAAAATTTTAATCTAAACTCAATTAATTAACCTAATCAATTTTTTAGTGTTAATTAAACAAGGGCATATTAGCCATTTTGAAAATACAAGGTTAAGGGGTGACTTGGCTTTACTTCAAAATGACCCTATTTTGTCTCATTGGGTATACCCAATTAGTTTGGGTATACCCCAATCTCGGCATGAAGGAAATGCCATGCACATTCTAATTTTTGTTTCTTTGAATGCATATTGTAAAGTGGAATTTATCTCGAGGTATTCTTTTCAATGACTAATTTATATCCATAAATATTGCTTAATTGATTCACCAAAAAATATGCAGTTAGGATTAGTCTGTGAGTTTTCGATGCATCCGTGTCGAAGATTTATTTCAATTTATTTTCACATTGATTTTGAGGATCTCTAAACTCCGGGAGATGATAGATTCACATTAGTAATTATTACCGTAAATATAGAGGTTATAGAGTACTCATATCGATCGATATTGACAAACTCTGAGGGGACACGTAAACTTTCAAAGTGTCGAACCATCTCGAATGCTTGTTATAAAAAGATTAATTTGTTGTTCTTCTACTAAAACGATATTAATTAAGAAGAATCATACTAGAGCTTCACATCTCCACAATGTGAATGTAAGTCTTTCATGACGAACCTCTTAATTTTTCTATGTGATTCACATTACAACTCATATTTACTAACTCAGCTTTGAATCCTAGTTTCTTTTCCTTCAAAGATTTTAAAATAAAAAAATATTAACTTGACAATGCACTTTAAACGTTATGAAAATATAGGATCAACAACGTTTTTAAAAGAAACGTTGTCGAAAAAGCTACCTTCATAACTGTTGTTTGGTTGGGATAGGATTCAACAATGGTTTATTAGGGTAAGTGTTGTGGAAAGCTTATTTATCGACAACGTTTCGCAAAACGTTGTCATATATCCGTTGTCAAAGGCCACTTTTCTTGTAGTGAGTCCGCAAACTAGAATTTGCCAAAGTCGGTTCATAGCAGTGCGAACTGGTTCTAGGTAACCTACTAAGTTTGTGTATACTTGCAAGTCAAGTACACTTGTATTCCAAGTATTTGTAGTCTGTAAATAGACATGTCTAATATCATTTGTAATTGAGAAGAAAATCATTATAAAGTCTATGTTTTCAGAGACTTACTCTTGCTCTCCACTTCTCTACTATTTTGAGAGCTTTAGAGGTGGTCTGTACGAGCAACACTACTATGCTAGCATATCTCCGCAATATTATTGTCTCGAATATCTAAGAACTATATCACTTGAGGTTTCTACTCTGCAGAAGGCCATCTAAAGCTTCCAAGCCTTTTCCTACTCAAGTCGACCATTTCTAAGAAAGTTGTATGACAATGGATATATTGAGGCATTGATTTTCAATTTACTGTCGCACTATTTGGTGAGAACATTTTCTCACCCATTGGTGGGGCTGTATCATGTGCATCTATATGTTTCTGTAGGTTAAATATTGTGCAACAATTTTGGGTATGCTGTGTGTTGGGTGCAATAATCAAAAAAATAAAGGTAAAAATCAAATAAGCAAAAGTTATTGATACTTAGCTCCTTTATAATAGAAGTGATCGATTTGATGAAACGAACGACCTCCCCAGATCTCCGCAATAGCAACAAGGCAAAACTTTGGAAAAACAAAGTGAGTCAACAGAAAAACATTCCCGTGCTAGAAAGAAATCATGCATCAAGCTAATCGCTTGAGACACATAACAAGTACCTCGCTCCCAATAAAAGCACCATTAGAAATCCACAAGCCAGAATCCGTCTTGTATTATCTAGAACTACTATGGCGCACCAACTAGATAACTATACAAAAGATGTAATGAAACACCAGCAGGAACACCAACAACAAATTTGGACACCAGAAAGAGATCAACAACTGAAAAGATGCACCAACATCAGCTCAAAAATGCTTCAAAAAAAGAAAAAAAACTCATAAGTTGTACGAACTTCCAAAAGATGCGTTCTGAGTAGCAAGATTCGGCAAACAACTATCCATAAGAATCCTTTGCACAGAGTTTAATATGTGGATTGTCCACTAACTGCACAAACACTGTCACACGACACATCCGGGATCAAGAGAGATCAATTCACACCGTGTAGCATCACCATATCCAGCACTGACAGCCAAATACAACAAACAGAACAACATTAACCCCATTCCTGTTCACTTGCAAACTCACAATATCAACCAAACTGCATCGCATATAGGTTGGAACCAGACTAGCGCTAAAACAAAATATGTCAGCACTAACAATCACCTACTGAAAGTTTTAAAACAGTCATGATGACATACTTTATCTTTAATACTACAAGTACCTGCATGCACGTCCAATAAGACCAACATTTCTTGGTCTAAAATCATTAAAAGAAATAACATTCACTTAAATAAAAACAAGAGTAACATTCAAGTGTAGTAGTAAAACAAAAAATGGGAATAACATTCAAGTCTAGTCGAAAATGCTAATGATGTTTAGTAATAGAAGACGTAATCATCTACCGACAAAAAATACTTCTTGTAAGAATAAGAAATTGACCAACTGCACATCTTCACTACTATGAAATTGCATTATAGTTAAAACTGCATGCACATTCAAAAACGACACTACACTTTCTTGTCTAAAATCAAACCTTTCTCCTGCTTTACTACCATTTCTTCGCCATCTGACCCATTGCTCCCATCACCCACCCAGTTAATCCTCGGCGAATTTGCAGTAACTGGCCAAGGTCTTAGAATCCTCGAGTTCAAAGTAATCCCATCCACCCTTCTCTATGAACTTCTGCGGGAAATCTGCAATGTCTTTTAGTATGGCCTTCCACTGTAGTTTTTTAGTGTTCACATAGTACTTCACATCGTTAAGGCGATCTTTTATGCTAGCAAGCGCCTGTAAGGGAACTGAATTGATTTCAAGCACACTGTCCTCCTTACCGTAGTCCTGAAATATGACTGTCATATCAATTTCCCCAGGTCTAAGCAGCGCCAGATTAACAAAATCAACATCCGTTAGTTGGAACACAGTGAAAGGTTTTTCTAAAAGCACAATTAGGTCATATGAAGTGAGGACAAAGGTTGATGCCTTGGAGCAGAAAACCCCATAAAATTCATACTGCTTCTCTAGCTCATAAAACAGACAAGGTGAATGGTGCAGGGAACTCCATCGAGCATAAACTTTGTCGACAAAGTTCTTTAAACGTTCGTTATGGCCCCCATCCCAGCTGATTTGCTTTTGTTCATCAATCTTACCTGCATGATAAGACCTCATCTTTCTTTTCCGTTTCAGAGGGCATTGCACCAAATGGAATTCGATGTCTTTTGTATTTTCTATCCCCTTCATGAATGGAACATGCAACTGAAAGTGCAAGAGAGGCAGCAACTTGTTGTCTCCAAGACGGAAGAAGGATTTTTTAATATCATGAAAATAAAAATGCTTACGGAATTTGGAGGCCGTGTATACAAACCCGTTAACATGGGTTTCAAGAGTACCAGCAGCAATGGTTTCTCCACCTTGGCCTTCTTTTACCTTGGGAAGGATGATCACAACATCAGTTAGACTTATTACCCTGTCTTTTGTTTCCATCCGCAGCTTCAACGGACTAGTCAAAGGCCGTCTTTTTCCGAATTCAAACGGGTAACATTTTTAAGCCGTGGTTTCGGAGGTTTAGTTTCCTCCTCGTCAGTGTCGCTGTACTCAACACCCAACAATCTTTCTTCAACTTTCATCTTCAACCAGACACCAAGTTGTGCCTGCTTTGCAATACGCCTCTCCTCCTTTTCATCCTCGGATTCATCAATTTTTCCATAAAATTTCAATCTGGTCCGCATGTTTAGTTCTGAGGTTCGAACAACTTCCATTGTAATATTAGATCTGCATATGATAGAAAGAAGGCAGAAAACAACTTATTCCTAGCGCTACATGTAATTACCAGGTACAACAACCAGTATATATAGATTTATAAAAACCACAAATCTGTACCAACTAATAGATAAAAATCAATCTACTAAATCATGTGAACAAACATAATTAACTCAAATTAGAGGATATGTACAAGCACAATGTCAAACAATGAGCTTAAATTGAGCTGGAAATCAAGCAATAAGAGGATATATACAACAAGCAGAATGTCAAACAAAAATACTACCAATTTGAACAGAGATTCGAAACCCTAGAACTTAAATTGGGAAAAAACCTTAGATCTAAACAAATATCATTGGCAGGTTTCATATCATACATACCTAAATTGTTAATCGGAAGAAAAATCTGATTTCCCCTTTTGTGTCTCACTCTCAACAGAGGCTAAAAACTCTTCTTTCTTCTTCTTTTGCTTTTTTTTTTTTTTTAATGAAAATAACACGGAAATTCCCAAATATAAATCTATCTATACATATACCAAGAGATGGAAAACCAAAAAAAAGCCTTGGCTATCACTAAGGTTAGGCACGGTAGGGGCAATCGTCTACTTCGTGCTTTGCCCGTCTAGTTTATGAATAAGTTTATTTCAGTTTTATAATTTGATCCAACGGATGTAAATTTATTTCAGTTTTATAATCACCAGATGTATACGCCCAATAAAAAGAAAAAACCCTAGCCTCTTATCTCCAATCTTTTCATCTTAAACATATACTTCCATATCCAGCACTGACAGCCAAATACACTATAAAACAAAATATGCCAACACTAACAATCACCAACAGAAAATAGTCACCATGACATACCTTGAAAAGACATATACTTCTTTGCCGAAAATCATTAAAAGAAATAACAGTCACTGAAACAAAAACAAGAGTAACATTCATGAAGTAGATCCACTCAACATGAGTTTCACTTAAAAGAAACAAAATATGGGAATAACATTCAAGTTTACTAGAATATGCTAATGAAGTTTAGTAGTATAAGACGGATGCCATCTGCTAACACAAAATATCTCTTGTAAGATTAAGAAATTGACCAAGTTGATACCTGCATGCACATACATAATCGACGCTGCACTTTCTTGGCTAAAATCAAACCTACGCTGCACTTTATTGTCTAAAATCAAACCTTTCCCCTGCTGTACTAGCGTTTCTTCGCCATTTGACCCATTGCTCTATTCACCCCCCCTAGTTAATCATTGGAGCAGTACTTGGACAAGGTATTAGAATCCTCGAGTTCAAAGTAATCCCATCCACCCTTCTCTACGAACTTCTGCGGGAAATCTGTAATATTTTTCAGTATGGCCTTCCACTCTAGTTTTTTAGTGTTCACATAGTACTTCACATAGTTAAAGCGATCTTTTATGCTAGCAAGTGCCTTTAAGGGAATTGAATTGATTTCAAGCACACTGTCCTCCTTACTGTAGTCCTGAAATATGACTGTCATATCAATTTCCCCAGGTCTAAGCAGCGCTAGATTAACAAAATCAACGTCCCTTAGTGGGAACACAGTGAAAGGTGTTTTCAAAAGAACAATTAGGTCATACGAAGTCAGGACAAAGGTTGATGCCTTGGAGGAGAATACCCCATAAAATTCATAGTTCTTTTCTAGCTCATAAAACAGACAAGGTGAATGATGCAGGGAACTCAATCGAACATGAACTTTGTCGACAAAGTTCTTTAAACGTTCGTTATGGCGCCTATCCCAGCTGATTTGCTTCTCTACCTCAATCATACCTTTAACCTTCTTCCGTCGTTTCAAATGGAATTCGATGTCTTTTGTATCTTCTATCCCCTTCATGAAAGGAAGATGCAACTGAAAGTGTAAGAGAGGTGGCAACTTCCTGTCCCCAAGACGGAAGAAGGATTTTTTAATATCGTGAAAATAAAAATGCTTCCGAAAATTGGAGGCCGTGTATATGTACCCGTTTGCATGGGTTTCAAGAGTACCAGAAGCAATGGTTTCTTCACCTTGGCCTCTTTCTACCTTGGGAAGGATGATCACAACATCAGTTAAGCTTATTACCCTGTCTTTTTTTTCCATCCGCAGCTTCAACTGACCACTGACAGGCCGTCTTTTTCCAACTTCAAACGGCGTGACATTTTTAAGCCATGGTTTAGGTGGTTTAATTTCCTCCTTTTCAGAGTCGCTGTACTCAAGACCCAACAATCTTTCTTCAATTTTCATCTTCAACCAGACACCAAGTTGTGCCTGCTTCGCAATGCGTCTCTCCTCCCTTTTATCCTCTGGTTCATTAACAATTGATCGACGTTTTCTCAATTGGGTAAACATGTTTAGTTCTGAGGTTTCAACGACCTCCAAATCTGCATATGATAAAGAAAGCAGAAAGCAACTTGTTCCATAAAAACATCGCATCCTATATCGGATTTGAGATGACCAAAAATACATAAGATTAGTACTTATCAAAATCAATATGTACGAGCATGAGAGTTAACCAAGATACTCCGTGTATGTTAGTATTAAATTGTAGGAAGGAGTTCATTGTCTGATCTACAAGTGTTGTGGTTTAAGTTTAAGTAGGTGTTTGATTAAGAAAAGAGTGAGAGGATCACAGTCTCCCAGCAGTAAATGTAATTACCAGGTACTGCAACCAGTATATATATAGATAGATGATCTAAACCACAAAATCGCACTAAGAAGAAGATAAAGATCAATCTATTAAATCATAAAGGAAAACAAAATTAACTCAAATTATCAACTCAATCAAAGATTTATAACAGTGATGAGCTGGAAATCAAGCAATCATATGATATATTCAAGATCATATATACTATCAATTTGAACCGGAATTCAGAACCCTAGAACTAAAATTAGGGGAAAAAAACTTAGATCTAAACAAATATCATTTGCAGGACTCATATCATACATACCTTAACCGTTAATCTGAAGAAAAATCTGACTTCCCCTTTTATGTCTCGCTCTCAACAGAAGCTTAAACTCTTGTTTTTTTCTTTCTTTCTTTCTTTCTTTTTTTTGTAAAAATAATAACTCGAAAATCCATCTATATGTACGAAGGTTAGGCACGAGCTAAGGTAACCGAAGGTTAGGCACGGTAGGAGCAAGCCCGTCCCTGTTTGTTGCTACGAATTTGAGTCTTGGTAGATTTAGCTAGTTTACAGGAGGAATTTAAATATGTTTTTTTTTACTGGCCACCCTCAAATACCAAAATACCCTTACTTATTTGCCGAACAAAATCTATGAAAGAAATGATGGAAATATGGAATCGTAACTTGATTGCACAATACAAAACCAAACTTCCACTTCGTTTTCTATCTCAGAACTCTTTTTGTCAGAACACCTCCATCATCTTCGCTATGATTTCTGAAACAATTGTCTGGTGAATTTTTTGTGGGGGTAGTGGGGTGTGTTATAATTGGAGTAGTATTGGTTTTATTGTTAGGAGATGAAGAAGAAAGGAATGGTTTAACAGTTGAAGCAGGATGAGCAACTGATAATGGGGTGAGTACGAAAGGTCTAAAGAATGATTTAAGGGGTTTTGGATGATGAAACATTGAAGCCTGTTGCATTCTATCTAGGAAAAAATATTTAGAAGTAGTCTCTCGGTTTAAACATTTGTACAAAGGGTACGAATATCTTCCTTTAAACCACTAATAAATCCGAGTGTATAAAAACTTTCCTGCAGATTTGGGTTGTTAGCAACCATAAACCCTTTATAATGTTCCCATGCGATGTGGTATGAGCAAGTTTATTAACACTTCTAACATGATTATCCTGCAATATCCTCAAATTGAGCGCATAAATCACGAACAAAGGTAGCCCATGGAATAGATTGTTTACCTTGTTGGTAATTCATATACCACGAATCCACCCGTGAATCGAAATGAATAGCTGCCATGTCCACTTGCTCCTCTTCAGAAAATTGTGAAACGCAAAATATCTTTCACATCTAAGAGCCCATCCATGAGGGTTAGTTCCATCAAATCTTGGAAAATCGACCTTAGGAGTTCTTGAAATTCGATTGTGGTTGGTATGAGATATAGTTTTGATGAGTTGATTAAGATTATTGTAGGGTTTGAGAGGGTTAGATTGAGATTCATCGAAGATGAATCGGTGGGTGTTGTTGATTATTCTCCAAGAACCCGAGAATAATGTGACAATGTAGATTTAACATCGATTCATCGCCGAATTCAACGAATTGATTTGATCTCTAATTTCGATGATTGAAGTGGTGTTTCGAGCAACGAATTGAGTGAGATCGACATTGAATTGTCTGTCAACCATGGAAACAGGTGCCGAGAGTAAATCTGATACCAATTGTAGTGTACTGATGTACAACTACAAGGATTTGTTCAAGGATAACTAGCAGCAAGCTGCTTTCTCACTGATGAATTTTAGGGTCTTACAAAAATTGGGTATTTAACCACCAATCTGAGAAGAAGAAGGACATCGACGACCCTAGTTACATCAGGGAAGAAAAAGGGTAAAAAGCGGTACTCGAGGATATAGAATTATTACATCATCAAGACGTGACTACTCTAGCTAACTCGGTGAGTTGTAGTATCTACTAAGTTAAGCAACTCGGTCTCACAGTCTTGGGTACATGACACTCGTGTACATGTGTTGGGGATGAGCAAGTCGGAGACGTCTGGGGTCGAAGAACTTTCAGACAAAGATATAACTTTGATTTTCCAATATTAAGTATTTTTGGATTTTTTTTTTTTTTGTTTATTGTAACTTTGTACTTTAGATGACATCTTTATTGTTAAAGATTTGAACTTTTCTTTAGGAATTTAAGAGCCAAATTAGGAAAAATAGCTAATTCCTAAAGCTAAGGTTTCTTAATGGCTAAGTTTGTGTTCTCTCTATATATGATTAGAATTGTAAGTTTGTAAATAATCCAACCTAAAAGAGTGGTAAATTCTTGTGCTTATGATTTTGCTCTCTTTGTTGGGAAGGTCGAGCGCTACCGTGAAGGTCAATATCCGTGTGAAAGAAAAAGTTGTAGGGAGAGGATTTGGTGTTCTAGTGTTTAAGGTTTGTGGCTTTTCCCTAAACCAAGTTTATAGTTGCCATGTTAGGGGAAAATTTTGATTTGTATGTTTACAAAATATATCAAATTAGGGATCCCCAATATTTGAACATCCGTCCTTTTTTAAGTAGATATATCAATTAAGTATGAATTAGTGATTCAACATACTTTGGCAACGAATACAAGTCACGTTATGATTATAGGATAACCTTTATCCACATTTTTGAGTTTTCCTCATTGATGATAATAGAAATTCTTATTCATATTAGTATAAAGCAAGTTGTTAAAGTTTGCACAACGCTCTTCAAGATAAGTCTGTCAATATCTGTTCGATATCCGAATTTTTTTCCAAGTGTTCGGGATCCTATAGGATTTTATCTGCTTTATCGGATATCGGATATTTCTTCCTTAATATATCGGAATCAGATGATACTCAATCTGAATTGTTAATATCCGATATCCGACAGAACAAGGACTTAGTTATGATTTACCCTAACCATATTAGAGTTGAGTAGAAGAGTATGGTAAACTATCTGATATCCGATATAAAATGTTTGAGAAATCGAACTTAAATTTGAATTATAAACATGTTTTATAGGGTTTTTAACACTTTTATCAGAACCGAATAAATATCTGATGTCCGATAGCTTAGCCTATCGGAATCCATATGTGATTTCGATAATCTATAAGAGATTATCGGATATCGAATACCCGATAGCACTTAACCTATCAGATACAAATTTTCAAATATCCACTTTGATATTCATCCATTGACACCCCTACTTCAAGACTCAAGGATCAGCACCGATCTTCATTTGCTTCTCCTATGATTTTGTTATCGTTTGTTGTGTAATTCTTTAAGGCCTGGGTTTATCAGATTTATTTTTTCCTCGATCGGCCCATCAAATATAGGTTAAATTACCCACCTTTCATCTCAATTTTACCATTAATCTAACGGCTGACTGTATTTGCATATATACCATACAGCTGTGATGTGTTGTGGTTTATACACCTGGAGGATATTGAAATGTTTTCTATCCTTAGGCTGCATCGTTATTTGGGCGAGTGGTAAATACGTAATTTGAGCTATTAAAAGAAGCCCTAATCATCAAAATCCTCCTATAAAATCAATCGTATCCGATATGCAGCGCCTCTCTATGTTCTTCGTTCTTCAGCACCGCCCTTCTCAATGATATCTGTATCACAATATCTTCCTCCTCCTGTTGTATTTTTGATAGATTTGTGTGTTTTTTGATAAATTACAATGATGCGATGATGATGTTTAATATACAATCCAACTACGAGACCTTACTTTGTGGAAGGTCAGGGAAAACAAATTATAATACATCTGAGCATCCTCCAATTCTGTTCAATTTCTTTGTTTTCGAATTTATTTTTTAGGGCTTTTGATACTCTGAGATTCCTTTTTTAGTGAATTGAATTCTTTGGTTTAAATCTTAGGGAACTTGTTCTGTTTGATTCACGGCCCTAGAATTTTAAATTTTGCTGATTGTTTATTCTTTCTATTGTGTTTCGGAATTGTTTATACAGGTAGAATCTTTAGTAATTGGGGTTGTTGTTTATTATCATTAGCGTTCTTTGCAGCTGCAATCGATCTGTGTGTTCAGCTTGTGCAACCGGCAACAACAGTATATCGCACAGAACTTCTCTAATTCATGATTTCACATATCCAATTTAGTAATTGATTAATTTATTGATAATTGATAATTTATTGATTAAATTAAATGTAACTATGGTGATGAATAAATCTGAAGAGGATTAAACTGATAATTGATTGACGATGCGATGATGATGTTTTAATACAATCCAACTACGAGACCTTACTTTGTGGAAGGTCAGGGAAAACAAATTATAATAAATCTGAGCATCCTGCGATTCAATTCAATCTCTCTTTGTTATCTTAGGGATTTTCCTATTTGAATTCAATTATTTGTTATCGATATTATGATTGTTTATTCAATTTCTGAATTGAATTTCCGAATTTCTTTGCCGCTGCACACACATATAATGTTTTTTCTGTTCAAAACTAGGCGTCGGATGCCAAAGGTTGGCTGAGCGGCCGAATGCTTTCTTGCTGGCTTGCACTTCCCATAGCGGAACTTGGGCCTTTCCCGTGGCTAGGCAAATAGCTTATTTTCTCCTTTGCTCTTTAGAGCTAGAGTTTTGGGTGGAACATAGCACCAAAATTACTTTGTGTTACAATTACAGGTAGTGTTTCCAGCAGGCTAATAATGTATTTCCTCGATCAAGCGTCAAGCGTCTCGAGTGACAATTATTAACTCTTTACAGTAATCGTGCGACTGATCATTGAAAACTTGCTTAAGGGTTAACAATTGTCGCTCAGGACGTGTGATCGACAAAGTTTCCACAATTATAGTGTTTGTATATTATTTGATTCTACTGCGTACAGAAAGGAGTGAGTCTGCAGATAATATTATGACTCAATAGCCAGTTTCTATGCAGGAACTAGTCACCGTTGTGACTTGTAATCAAGTGCCCACATCTCAGTTTGAGGCACGGCCATTCTCCTTTTAAATATTGTATTGTGATGTATTGTGATGCTTCCTACATTGCTATCTCTAATAAGATTGGTGTTGGCATCTACTTGGTTGATGAAACAGGGAACTATGGAGGATGCAAAATTATTACAGGGATAGCTAGAGATTCGGAAGAAGCCCAGAGTCTTGCATCAACAGTGATGCCAAAAATCCAGTCTCTTACTTTAAAAATAAGAACAGCCAGTGACTTTATCCTAGAGGATAGCATTTTTATTTTAAATAATTTCAGCTTTTATGATGTCAGACTGCATCTTTTGCTGATGTTGCTGCCAAACATTGTAGGCAGCACAATAGTTCAGTTGAAGCACAATAGTTCAGGTGAATGGCTGGGTACAGTTCCCTCATTCCTATGTAAAACTCTCTTTTATATACTCGTTCCCATTGTGCCTCTTATCCATCAATTTGAGACCCAATACACAAGAATTTCACTCTCTTTACATGAAACTCTGTTGATCTCCAACCACAAGCAACTTCCAGTAACAATTATAAACTCTTTACAATAGTCGTGCTGATCATTCAGGAAAACTTGGTTAAGGGTTAACAATTGTCGCTCAAACCGTGTGATCCAGCCAATTTATTTACTCTTTGGTTGGGAACTTGTGCTTATGGAAGGAGTGAAACACCTGTAGTTTTGAAGGGAAGCAAAAAATCAAGTGAGGGCCTCATAATATTATGCAGACCTTGTACATTGCAGGATGAAGACCTGAAAATCGCCACGAGACAAGGAATCAATTTTTTGAGAACCAATACACAAGAATTTCACTCTCTTTACATGCAACTCAGTTGGTGTACTACCACAAGCAACTTCTAGTAACAATGCATAAAACTTAGCAGTAAATGTCAGACAATTTCACTCTCTTTACATGCAACTTCCGGTGACAATTCGCCAAACTTAGCAGTAAATGTCAGACAACAAGTAACATTGCACCAAACTTTGCAGTAAATGTCAGACAACAAATACAACAGGGATAAACAAACCTAGATAAATTCATGCTAACCAGCACGCACCCATTCTGAAAAAAGAAAAAAAGAATGATCAACTATTGGAATTGTAATATAAAAACATCATAGCATTTAATCAAATTCAATTGACTTGGACAATTTTTTTATTCATCGTGTGACAAGCTTAGCAGTAAATGTCCGACAACAAATACAATTGTAATAAACAAAGCCCTTAAAACACTTAAACCTCATTTGGACCTAAGATAAATTCATGCTAGAGTTATCACAAACTAACTAGCCCGCCGCACCCATTCTAAAAAAAAAAAAGAAAAAAAGAATTTCATCACGTTCAACTATTGGAATTGGAATATAAAAACATCACAGCATATAAAAACATCACCGCTTTCGATTAACCAAACCAATTTCTTTCTATAATCATTTCAAAACCCATTACACTTTTATATTCGCACCAACATTCTTCGTCATCTGACCCTTCTTCACATCACCCAGTTCATCCATGGCTCATCCTCAGCGAATTTGCAGTAATTGGCCAAGGTTTTAGAATCCTCCAGTTCAAAGTAATCCCATCCACCATTCTCAATGAACTTCTGCGGAAAATCTGTAATGTCTTTCAGTATGGCCTTCCACTCTAGTTCTTTAGTGTTCACATAGTACTTCACGTAACCATCGTTAAGGCAATCTTTTATGCTAGCAAGCGCCTTTAAGGGAATTGAATTGATTTCAAGCACACTGTCCTCCTTACTGTAGTCCTGAAATATGACTGTCATATCAATTTCCCCAGATCTAAGCAGCGCCAAATTAACAAAATCAACGTCCCTTAGTGGGAACACAGTGAAAGGTGTTTTCAAAAGCACAATTAGGTCATGCGATGTTAGGACAAAGGCTGATGCCTTGGAGGAGAAAACCCCATAAAATTCGTAATTCTTCTCTAGCTCATGAAACAGACAAGGTGAATGATGCAAGGAACTCCATCGGAGATAAACTTTGTCGACAAAGTTCTTTAAACGTTCGTTATGGCCCCCATCCCAGCTGATTTGCTTCTCTTCCTCAATGAGTTGTTTCTGTCTCAGAGGGCATTGCACCAAATGGAATTCGATGTCTTTTGTGTTTTCTATCCCCTTCCTGAATGGAACATGCAACTGAAAATGCAAGAGAGGCGGCATCCTCTTGTCCCCCAGACGGAAGAAGGATTTTTTAATATCGTGAAAATAAAAATGCTTACGGAAATTGGAGGCCGTGTACACGAACCCGTTAACATGGGTTTCAAGAGTACCAGCAGCAATGGATTCTCCACCTTGGCCTTCTTCTAACTTGGGAATGATGATCATAACATCAGTTAGGCTTATTACCCTTTCTTTTGTTTCCATCCGAAGCTTCAACGGACTAGTGACAGGCCGTCTTTTTCCAACTTCAAACGGCGTAACTTGTTTAAGCCATGGTTTTGGTGGTTTAACTTCCTCCTTGTGAGAGTCGATATACTTTACTCCCAACACTCTTCGTTCAACTTTCTTCTTCAACCAGACACCAAGTTCTGCCTGCTTTGCAATACACCTCTCCTCCTTTTATCCTCTGGTTCATCATCAATTCTTCGACGTTTTTCTCAACTGGGTCAACATGTTTAGTACTTCTGAGGTTTCAACAAGTTCCATTGTAAAACTAAATCTGCATGTCATAGAAAGAAAAAGGCAGAAAACAAAATTAACTCTAATTAACTTTGAAGCACAACTCAAAGACTTCTCACAACGATGAGCTGAAAATCAAATACAAAGAGGATATATATACAAGTACATGTCAAACAAAAATTCCAAAAAAAAGCATACATACCTACCCTTTATTGGAAGAAAAATCTGGTTTCCACTTTTATGTCTCGCCCTCGCAAAACTTCCAAAAACAAATCTATCTATATATATAGAAAGGCTAGCCACGGCCAAAAGGCGGTAGGGGCAATCTTTTACTGCGTGCTTTTAGGGTTTTATTTTTTAGTATGAGGGAGGCACACTTTGTTTTGGATGCCCTGGTACAAAACAATTATAAGGGTTTGAGATCTTCCCTCCGAATTTAGGAATAAGTTATCATCGTTTATTCAAATTTTATCATCTTATCTAACGAGTGTAAAGAGATATATCACTCACCGTAGTTACTGACCTGGGTTGCACGGACGCGTAGACGTGGACACGACACGACGCGGAGGCGGATCTCACAAAATTCTCAAAAAAAAAAATACACGTATATATATATATATATTTTATTTATATATTATTTACACTAGTATCTGACCCGTGCTACGCACTGGGACCCGTGGGATCGGCAATTTACTGTGGCGGGGCTTCGCCCCGCACCCGTAGACAAATGCATTAATATTTTTTTAAATAATTTGTGATTAGTTTTATTTTTAAAGGGATGAGAAACTTTGTTACCCATTAGGTGTCTTATTGTTCGATGGTTTAAATTTGGTATTAGAAATTCATGTTAATGTATTGGTTTTATGGGTAGATATCAAAAAAATTAAAAAGAAGTGGACTCCATAATTAATTTAAATTTTATATGTCTATATTTATTTACAATTGAACAAAATTATACACCTATTTATTTATGTTGATATACAAAAAGTTGATTAATGCATTTAATTTTCGATAGGGGTTGATTTTTATGTTAGTAGGAATAGGGGTTTCTAGGATGTTGCATTTACTGAAGTTT
The DNA here is from genome assembly GCA_023531295.1 of Papaver armeniacum. Classification (NCBI taxonomy): domain Eukaryota; kingdom Viridiplantae; phylum Streptophyta; class Magnoliopsida; order Ranunculales; family Papaveraceae; genus Papaver; species Papaver armeniacum. Next base: position 348,916 of record JAJJWW010002574.1, read on the forward strand.
ACATTTCATGATTTTAATTACAGTGTTTCGTTTTTTAAGATAATTGGTTTTTCCGTGGTCGGGAAAGTTGAGTTTTCGGATTTGATATCCACCGGAAGGATCAACAACCTAAAAAGAATTAAAAACATGTTGCATTTTCACTAATTGAGTTAAGGAACGTTAAAAATTAAGAAATCTATCCCAGTCGTTCAAAAAAACTATTAAGTAGTCAATGATATGTTGACTGGTAAAACCCATATCAAATTTTTCTTCTCAAGGTCCTTTGTACGGTGAATGCACTTGTACACAACACGTGTTGCATCATCCAGTGACATCGAAAATGAATTTTTATTCATCATTTATCGTCGAGAGAAAGTGAGAACAAAACCTTGTCATTTGGAAGTACATAAGAAAATTAAGTCGAGAGAAATTATTTCTGAACAAAAGATCAAGAGAAATCGAGTCAACGCCGTTTAGTACATAAATTTTTGAAGATATTTTGTCACGATTTGAGAAAATTTGAAGACAGAGTCTAGTTTGTTCCTAATACAGCTGACAAAGAAGCTTATCGGGATTAAAAATTTTCTATACCGGTTAGTGCATCAAACACACCTCCATGTTTTACTATACTTCGTAGTTGTTTGTTTAATCCCTGCCCTCATTAATGCAAGCAAGCTAAATCAAAAATCCTTACCCATTTCTGGTTCACCTAACGGATGGTTAACCAAACGGATTTCGGTTCACCAAACGGAAAACGCTTAACGGAATAGGGATCATTTAGTTAACAAATCTCAATATGGACTACGGAATAGGGACTTAAAAATAATAATATGTGAAATCATTTATTTACAGAAATGTCATTTTTATAAAAATGATGATAAATATTTTAAAACTTCATATCTTCCAAATGGTACGTCGGACTTTTGTGAATTTTTTATATTTGGAAAGCTCTATGAATTACCTAGTCAATGAGTATAAACAACTATATCAAATTTTTACTTTTTAATATATTTGTAGTTCTCCAAAAAAAATAGATATAATTTAAAGGTAAAAATTCTCCAAAAAATAGCTTGTGATGATTTTCATCCTACTCTCTTCCATTTGCGCGGTTATCTTGATGGTATCAGCCTTGGTGAATTCATGGATGTGTTGGTAGGTGTAAGCATACAAAATTTTTTACTTGTACAGATCCAACAATTCCTTCAATCAATAAACCACACATTTCTCATAATCCTTCTTCCATAGCCCAATAAAACTCTCCAAATAGGATTCAAACTCGGCCACGAACATTGAGTGTACCAATTAAATCCCAATGATATTGAAAATTCTTCCACTATAACCCATTAGCTTCATACTCCGATTTCCTTTTCTTCTTGTCCTCCTCTCGTTGTTCCGGAGTTATTTTTTGAAGACGCTCATCTTCGGCCTTTTCACGAGCGGTACCTTTTTGTGGATTTGGATTTTGGATATGACCCCTACAATTACTTCTAATATTGCTTTGTATGTTCCATGTGCAAATAAAATGATTAGCGTTCGAAAAAACCACTCCTATGAAATTCATTAGTGCTTGGTCCTTATCTGTTACTAGGATCCTCGGAGTTTGATCGCCATGGTATATCTCCTTCAAGGTTTCTAGCATCCAAGTAAAACTCACATCATTCTCCCGATCCATAAACCCACATGCTACCGCGAAAGTTTGCATGTCGGAAAAATGGCAAGCAATGTTTAACAACAACGGGTTGTACTTGTTTGTGTTGTACGTACAATCTATTAACAAAATTTGATAGAAGCAATGGGCCAACTTGATCATCTCCGGATGCGCCAAGAAAATACGAGTTACTTTGTTTTCCAATACCTGCTTCCTCATTATGTATCCGTGTTGATCGGCTAACCACTGAGATTGTTCCATAACCGCTATACCATCCCATTCCCTCTTCCGAAAGGCTGCTCTTGCCGTGTAAATTTGCCTAAAAGTGGACAAGTTATCCTTATCAACTTCCTTAATCTTCTTAAGGATGTCACTTGGTTTAAACGCTTTCATCGACTTCACCGATTCCAATTGATGTGGTTTCAACCCACAAACGGCCGCGTGTCCAACAAGAGATTCTGGATCATCATGATTATGACAACAATTCATCACTTTAGGGAGCTTGTATACCTTACCATGGGGTCCCTTGGGTCTATTAACTATAATCTTAAACGGGCGACCATGCTTCTTTGATTTAGTAATGTATTCCCTTGTCGTCTTCTTCACATACAATCTGTCCTTTTCCTAGTGACTTTCTTGCTTTCCACCTCTCTCACAAACAAGTTCCAAACGATCTTCACTTGAATGACGACCTAAAACTAACGCGCATTTGATCTCTATTACCTTGTCCATAAACCCGTTAACATGGGTTTCAAGAGTACCAGCAGCAAGGGCTTCTCCACCTTGGCCTTCTTCTACTTTGGGAAGGATGATCACAACACCAGTTAGGCTTATTACCCTGTCTTTTGTTTCCATACGCAGCTTCAACGGACTAGTGACAGGCCGTCTCTTCCCAACTTCAAACGGCGTAACATTTTTAAGCCATGGTTTTGGTGGTTTAACTTCCTCCTTGTCAGAATCGATGTACCATACGCCTCTCCTCCCTTTTATCCTCTGATTCATCATCAATTCTTTGACGTTTTCTCAGTTGGGTAAACATGTTTAGTAATGAGATTTCAACAACTTCAGAATCTGCATATGATAGAAAGAAGCCAGACACCAAACAACTTATTTCCTTAGAAACATGGACACAAAGGAAAACAAAACTCAAACAAGCAATAAGAGGATATATATATACAACACGAACATGCCAAATAAAAATACGAACCCTGATTCGAAACTAAAATTAAGGCGAAAAAATAGCATACATACCTAAACCGTTAATCGGAAGAAAAATCTGATTTCCCATTTTATGTCTCGCTCTCGACAGAGGCTTAAAACAAATATTCCAAAAATAAATCTATCCATATATACCAAGGCTAGGCACGGCCAATTTTAACCAAACCAAAAGGAGGCTATCACTAAGGTTAGGCACGGTAGGGTCAATCATCTACTTCGTGCTTTTAGGGTTTTCTTTTTCGTTTCCTTTTGAAGGAGGCACACTTTGCTTTGGATGCCCTAGTAGAATACAATATGAGTTAGAGAACTGCCCGTCTAGCTTTATAATTTGATCTAACGGTTGTTAGAAGTTCTATGACTGACCGTTGTTGCTGCCCTACAGATGTGTGATAGCTGCTTTTTCAAAAGGTAAAACCCTAGCCTCTTATATTTCTCCAATCTTATCATCTTAAACCCTAAAACAAAAACCAACAACCAAAAAACATCAGGAGGCAGAAACACAAACACAAGAAATTGAAAAACCTAGAAAAGATCCCAATGGAAGAAATTGAAAATCCTGTTGATTCAAATGAAATATTAGTGAAAGAAACAGTTGAGGAAAACAGAGAAGACACCAATACTTTGCAGGAATCCAAAGAAGAACTTGAATCTGAGATTAAAGAAGAACTTGAATCTGAGATTAATCAGAAGTTTGAAACAGACAAGGGGGAAATTGAAGTTATGGAAGTGAAAGAAACAGTTGATAACAGAGAAGACATCAATATGTTGCAGGAATCCAAAGAAGAACTTGAATCTGTGATTACCCAGAAATTTGAATCAGAGAAGAAGGAACTTGAAGGTAAAGTGATGGAAGTGAAAGCTGAAATGAAGAAACAAAATTCTGATGAGATTGAAAGTTTCAAAATCAAGTATGATGGTGTTTTGCAAGAAAAATCAGAATTGCAAGATGAGATTAAAAAGTTAAAGATGAAGATTAAAGAGTTGGAGAAACAAAATTTTGATGAGATTGAAAGCTTGAAATTGAAGTATAATGGTGTTTTGCAAGAGAAATCTGAGTTGCAATATGATAATAACAAATTGAAGAAATCTGTGGATCTTCTTAATGGAGATCTTGTTCGTGAAAGAGAGCTTGTTTCTGAAATGGGAACGATTCAGAAGAAATTGGATGATCAGGTTGAGGAATCCAGAGATCTGAGAGTTAAAATCAAAAAGTTAGAGAAGAATGAAGTGTTGATTCAGAAGAAACTCAGTGAGTTAGAAATGGAGAATGAAAAGCTTGTCAAAGGAAAGAAAAATCTGGAATCTGTGAAAACTGAGAAGAAAGAAGTCGAGAAGAGATTGGCGGAGTCTTTGAAAGCGTTTGATGATTTGAAGCAAGACAAGGAAAGGATTGTGTTGCAGAAGGTGAATATTGAGAAGAACAGAGTTTATCAGTTGGCCAAAATTGATGATTTGGAGAAATATGTTAACGAGCTTACTGCAACCATTGCTTCATTGGAGAAGAATAATAAGATGCTGGGAAGCAAAGTTGATGATTTGGAGAAAGGCTATAGTGACACTTTAGAGAAACAACAACTGTTGAAATTGGAATTGGCTTCATTGGAGAAGAATGATAAGATGCTGAGAGCCAAAGTCGCAGAAGAAAACAAGGAAAGGAACGTAGCATTTCAAGGTTTATTGGCTGAGAAAGATTTTATTGAGCACAAGTTGGTTGATTCCGAGAAGATGGTCGAGGAATTGACACGCGAGAAGGAAGGAATAGTCGCAGAGAAGAACAAGATTGAGAAGACCAGGGCCGATCAATCGGTGAAAGCAGCTTTAGAGAATGTGAAATGGAGAAAAGGCTATACTGAAGCTTTGGAGAAACAACAAATGTTGGAAGTGGAATTGGATTCCGAAAGAAAGAAAATGAAGGAAATTGTTGAAGAGAAAGATGTTATTGAGAAGTGTTACAATGATCAAATGGACGCTAACAAGCATATGAAATTAGAGGTTGGGTTTTTAAATGATGATCTCAGAAGAGTCGCTGCCGAGAAGAGTGAAATACAAAAGGAACTTGAGTTGAAGAAAAAGGAAGAGTTGGGTTTGAGTTTGAAACTGAAGGAATTTCAAAAGAGCAGGGATGACACAATGAAGGAGATTCAAGAGAAGTCATTGCTAGAGCAGAAATTGGTTGAAGTTGAAAAGGGAAACCAGTGTTTGACATCAAAGTTGAATGCTGCTCAAATGAATGCTGAGAAGGCTTTGTTGATGTTGAAGGATGCTGCAGAAGTGATGTGCAGGGATGAAGACGAAGAGAAGGAAGCCACTGTTGAATCAGATTTGGATATGATGAAAATTGAGGAAGATATCCAACCATTTGCATCTGAATTGGAAAGCATTAAAAAGGCTTTGGAGAATAAGGATAAGAAAATGGAAGAAATGACTCAACAGATTGAGAAGCTGAACAAGTCTGCTAAGAAGAATTCTAACATTTGGGCATTGGTATCTTCTGCAACCACTATCCTTGCTGCAGCAGGTGCAACTTACATTGCAAGAGGACGCTAAATTGCTCATCTTTTTTACCAATAGCATCAACTATCTTTTGTCTGTGTTATGAATAGCATCAACTATCTTTTGTATGTGTTATGTTTTGCTGATGTTGTTAGTTCACTTTGATGTCTATCTTTTGAATGAAATAATCAGAAACTATCTGCTTTGTGGGTTTTGCACTTGTTGCTCAGACTTCATTTGCTGAAGGGAAAGGCTTAACCCGAATAGAATTTTCATAATCCTAATGTACTGGTGCGAGAAAAAAAAAAAAAAAAACTTCAGACGAGTGGTCCTTGACTGCTTCGCTTTCCTTCTCCGGCTTGTGACGATAATCAAAATTTCCTTTCAAATTCTTAAAATGGAGGCCGAGTACAGTGAGGATGGTACAGTTTATCACCAGAAAAATTGAATTGAAATCGAAATTGAATGATGACAGTATGGTGAATTAGAAATGTGGTGTATTCAAGGTGCAGGCTGTCATTTGAGAACAAAAAGACCACTAAGGAGGAACATCACTAGCAGCTGCATTTTATCACTTTCAACCAGCGTATCCAGTTGAAAAGGGAAGCAGGCAGAGATCAAGCTCAAAAGGAGTTTTAAATGAGAATTCATTTGACAAAGATATCTGCAAATTACATATTGAGAGGAGATATCATAATGCTTGTTTGTTTTTAATGGCGCAGCTACTGAATCACCACCACTTGCTTCTTCCATGATTTTTCTGTTGCCGTCGATGAGGGTGATCAGTATATTTTAGGGTTTCTTTGTATCCTCTGTCTACACAGACGATACTACTACTTATAAGGAGGGTTTAAGATCTTCCCATTAACTTACTACCGTTCATTTCAGTTTTTTTCACCATTTGATCTAACAGCTGAAACGTATCCTCTTATTACTGGCGTCAGTGACCTTACTTTTTGACCAGCGTATGAATATGGTTCAAATGCGGCTTTGAAGTATTCTATGACTGACTTAACACAAGTAGAGAATTTTAAACGGAAATTTTTTTTTGCATCAAACGGCTGTGACTAGTGTTTGGATGCGTTATTACAGTATATGATTCCAGCTTCTGTTTTGAGCTTTTGCATCAAACTGGATACAACATAACTATAGAAAGACGCTTCTTCGTTTACAGTTCAGGTTCCTACTCAATTCGACACTTTCTAAGCAACTTGGGTATGTCTAGAGGAAATATTGAGGCACTTATTTTGAATTTACTGAGGCCAACTCGGTAACAGCATTATTCTCGCCCATTTCTGGTGATGTGCATCTATTTACTGCATCAAACTCATTCATTTACTGTAGGTAAAAGGTTGAAATTGCTCTTGGTATACTTTTAATTGTGTGTATTGTATATCCATAATCATGATCACAGCATACATGGGGTATTATTATCATGCATTTAAGTGCATCATAATAAGTGATTCTTTGAAATTTTTGGTGTCAATCCATATGTTCAGAGCAGTAGAACTCAAATATTTAAGATCTTCAATATATAAACATAAAACAATCAAACGCATTAATATAAATTAAAAACCCAACTAATAACAACATAGTCATATTGATATATAACAGATCTCCTACCTACACTTTCATATTTCTATTTTCTTTTAGTGATTGTTTCACATAGGCGCATCAGGTTTGTGAGCTTAATTTGGACTTCTTTATCCCCGCAACCACTCATCAATTTCAGGCACTATGACTACAAGCAGATATCTATTTTCTAAATCTAACTGCAACTGTACCCATCCACCGACTCTGCATACTTCTATGGCCATTATCTCATATCTTAGTGCTCCTCAAAGATAATATAGATGGGTGGTACTGGTACATGACCTAATTTTTTCAAGTCTCTTTAAAGTTAATCGCCATTCATTTTTTCCGGCAAGTCATAGATTCATAAGGTTAGCTGAATACAATCCATGTGCCCGTGGTAAATTTTTTACAAATCGACCGAGTAGGTTGTTAAATTATTCACTAATATTATTGTTGAAGATGTTTTTGGTAGGATAATTTTAAACTTGAAGATGTTTTTGGTCACTGCTGCATAAAAGGGCAAGATTTTGCTTCATATGACTTTAGGCATAAATACAAAGGCTAATCTTAGATATTTAGATATGCATAGGCACTTAATGACACTTTCACTAATCTTTTTGTAATACAAAGGCTAATCTTAAATTTGTGATATTTAGTTATACCAGTGCTAAGTTATGAAAGCATCTTAATCAACACCGAAATCGAAGATACATGGGTTGAACAAGATATATCATCATCTTCAACAAGACCACAATCCCAAATTAGATTACATCACAAATTTCCGATTCTTCTTAGTCAACTCTCTCATGTTCCTGCATCAGTTTCCCTCTCCTTTTTTCTTCTTCTTCTCCTAATTCTAGATCCAGATCTTGATGTTGATCCTGATCTTGGTGGAAGGAGGACACCTGATCGCACAAGGGTGTAGATTTAAAACACAACCTTCATAATAGATTTTACAGGTTTGAGAGGAAATATCATTATGCTGATATAAATTGTTGTTGGTGATGATGCTAATAAACCACCATCTTCCATGATTTTGATGATTCGTCGCTGATGTATTCCTGTATTTATGTTGAAGGTTAATTGGTTTGGCTTCTTCTTTTTCATTCTGCAAACACATGAGGGAGAAGGAGGCGCAAATAAAATATGGCAGTCGATAACTTTGCTAATTCTACACTACTATATAAGGGTTACAGTTTTTTATGAACCGGCGTATCTATTATGAACGGTGTTGATTATGTGTTTGAGGACACGTGTAGAGTTTTAAGATTCCCTTTGAAAATAGCTAGTTATGGTCAGTCACATTTCAGCCGCTAGATCAATAATAACCCTAATGACAGATGTGCAACACTTTAGTGCTGTATTGTTTGCTACTAGGGCATCCAAAGTAACTGAGCCGCTCTCGTCTGTAGAGAAAGAAACCCTAAAAACAAACTACCAACAGACAGTTCTTTCATAATCATCTACGGCAACAAATACATCGATCTTCAAAAAAACCATGGCAGAAACAAGTGGTGGTAGTTCCATACATAACATCATCAACACCAATAACAAGCACTATGATTTCTCCTCTCAAATTGTTAACTTCAATACAGAATTCTCATCTAATTCTCCTTCTGAGTTGATTATTTAACAGTTTTATATTTAAACTGAATCTGCCAAGTAAATTCAGGAGCGGCTACTCTCTCTTCATCTGGATACTTTGTCGGACATACTTATCTCTTGACGGAAGAGTATATCTGGATCTGATCTAATTCACTCTACTAATCATCAATTCATCACCTACTGTACTTAGCGTCCACTTTCAGAACTAAAAGGAAATTCAAATATTTTCATGGGTGGGAAAATGAATGCAGGAAGAGTTAGTATTTGTAGGAACAAACGAAAGAGCGCCTGCCCCTGTAATTTGTAAGAGCATTCTATAAAGAAAATTGGGTTTTTTAAATTTCTTTCTTGTACAATCTTGTGCAACAAATTGCCGTGTTTGTGGGATTTTAGAATAGGCTGATTTCTTTGGAGATGCATATAATGAATCCTCTTCACAAATTTGAATTGCTTCTACCTAATATTGCACTCTAGCATCATCAAACAAACAAACAAACAAAAATTGCATCTGCCTAACAGCCATTATTTTCATTGGTGATACGATTAAGATTACATCAAAATTTATACAACTATCTAATTATGACCGGACCTCTAGACGAAACACATAAGCAGAACAGTGCCACCTGATGGTGCATGTACAATTCCTTGCAATGCAAAAGAATAACCATAAACTCATAGGATACGTCTAGTGAAGTGTCAGGTGTTGTATTCGAGAACCAATTAGAAAAAAAATAATCGAGTGAAGAAGTTCTTTCAATTACATTTTTTTTTTTTTTTTTGTCATGAAATTCTAGGCTCAGAAGTTCTAATCTGGATATACCCGAGACTAAATGCAAGTGCTTACAGAAAAAATGTAGCCATAGCTTATTTCAATTTTTTGCCTTACATAAAATGAAGTGTCGCCGGAAATTTGATGCAGTAATCACCAGGCTAGAGAAATGTTGTCATAAAATTTTGTGTTGGGGATTTGAAAATCAGTGCCTCAATATTCCTAAGTCTTACCTTCATCAAATGAGGTGATTAAAGTCTGATGCGGAATATGGATGATCAATTGATAATTTGGATTTTTCAGCCATGAGATATTTGGGTTGCTTCGAATTTTATAATTGTGTGATATATGATACAATACCAAATTCAAATGATTATAAGTCTATAAACATCACCAAATGGCAATGGCATCGTAACTCAAATTCAATCAATATGGCCTGAATTTTCCCTACTAATCAACATACAAATTACTTAGAAATGATCGACTTAACTAGGAACCGGAATTTTAATTGACACGGTCAGATATTCAGAATAGGGCACTGAAAGCCACGACTTCATTACAACAGATCGATTATCAAACAAGTTATGGAGATAATCTCATTGTAATTGTACAATATGCACTGAAGGATCACTGGTGTGGACAAAAATGGTTCCAACCTGTATAAGCATTTGCCTTTATCTTAGAATATTGCGGAGATTCAGTTCCGTTTGCATGCTGTCTAAATATGACTGGCATCTCCAGACTAAGCAGCATAACCACACAGGTGTAGGTTAGAATATGTTCCATGCGCAGTTAGATGTGCGCTAGGAGTATGTAAAATTCGCTACAATGCAAACAACTGACCGTGATGGAGTCGAATTGCCTGGTTCTTAAAATTTGAGAATTTTCTTCCCGTATTGCTTGTCCATACACTCATTTGCTTTTTCTATTTTATAGTTTTCCTCCTTATTGCTTGCCCATAAACACATCGAGAAACGTCCATTGGCACCCTAGTAAGTGTGGACAATTCAGAAGAAGGGAGGTGCCTTGTTTTTATAATTAATTCTTCTCGGTAACTTTATCTGTAGAAAATTAGGTGTCTCTTGAGTTTGATGCAGATGTTCATATTAAAGTGGCCCATAAGCGATTCAGGGTTACACATAATTTCCTAGTCAACAAACGTAATACTGGCACCAGATGAAAAAATGATCTAACCCTTTAAAGTTATGTATTTTGCACATACAGCCGTCTAAATTCACAAATATATGTCAGAAAGTAAGGTCAATGATAAAATATGTTACAGCCATTAGATCAAGTGGTAAAATTGAAATCAAAGGTGATAAACTAACCCTAATCCAAACAGCATATCTCCAACCCTTATAAGTAGCATAGTGTTCTCCTAGGGCATCCAAGTTGTGCCTCCCTCGTTTCTCCACAGAAACAATGAAAGCAAATTCATCTGCTGCAACAAAGTCATGTCATAAACAAGTGGTTATGGTTCACCAACAATAACAAGCTATCACAGTGATTTCTCCTCTCAAATTGTTAATTTTGCTTGTCTGAAGGATAGGAATTTTGATCCAATATTTCTTTTTTGTTCTCTTTGGTATAAGTCTCTCTTTGCTGCACCATACTCTGCTGTATTTGGGTAAGGAAGATTTCAGCGGCTAATTAATTAGAAGATTTCGTAGCTTGAAGTTTTGAAGCCCAAGATCTGATCTGATTTATTAACCGTTTGTACTCTCACTGTTTGTAGATCTCCATAAGTTTGTTTATTACATTATGTTATGTGAAACCAATTACCAATAAACAATGAAGTTAAGGAGTTCTGTTGATTACCAAACAAACAATGAAGTTTGTTTATTCTTTTGTTTATGAAATTACCTGGATGTACCAGACTAGATATGTAAGAGCAAAGAGACAATACCAAAAAATGTTGCCACAACTTATTTCGATGGAACAAAAACTTGTTCCAATTTCATTATGTTACCATGAATTATAGGTGAGAGTGGAAAATGGCAATAAAATACTTTCCCGCTTTGAGTTAAGATCAATCTAACAAGCAACTTGATTAGCCTCCATGAATCTTTGTTCATTTTCCATTTTTATTTTATTTTTTCATTGCATCCCATACTGATTTCTGGGGGACACGCAAGAGCGACTCCAACTATCACAACCATCTCATCAAGTAATCTCATGAATTTTTTGTTCTCTTAGACTTGTTACCTGATGGCTAGTGTTTATATTTGGTTGCAGGAGATCATAATTACTGCGTCATGATGACTATGAAACATATGTACACAAATTGCATATAGGCCATTTTGTGACAACATTTTCTCACCCATTGGTGGTGGTGCTATAGAATACCACAATGAGATGGAAAAAAAAAAATCAATACAAGCAGAATATGATCTCTTGACCGTTCAGTTTTCTGGCTTGTGTCCCTGGGATGACAAAACACGACAATATATTTCACTGAGATGGTTCCCAAATCTACCGTTGTTGAATAGTTTTTTGGTAGGTTAATCGTAGAGATTTTGATGCAATACAAACAATTTCATACTTCACCAAGTATAATTGTTAGATGAAAAAAAGGCCCATCAATTTGATGCAATAACGTAGACCTCATTCTTCACAACGAATGAGGATAAAGAATGGAGAGGATGACAATGTAGCTGCTTGAGCTAAGCGACTATCAATAAGAAGTTTAGAAGTTGAGATGGCGTCGCACAACCAGTTAGATCATTACATATATATTATAGATGTATCTTTTCATTCGAAAAAAAATTCGAACTTGTGACAACATACCATTTCTGTTTAAACCTCTTACATTAAAATTACTCATATATCAACAACTAAATGACATTATCAACAATTTTATTCCGCTCTTAACAAAAAAGATAAAAGATAATCAGAATAAGATTATTATTGTTTAACTCATATAACAAGATTACAAATTCCATCTACAAGATACATACAACTATCTTTACCACTTCCCTTTTTGTCGTCCTTTTCATTCAACTTCCTGTGTTTTTGTTAGAATCGAACTGAAAGAGAAGAACATGAAGCAAATATAACAAAGAGAAAAAACATGAAACTAGAAAAGTTGGAGAACCGACAACACGAGACATGGAATAAAAACCATTGCGTAGCAGTTAGGAATCGATCAAAGACAACAACGGTAATCATTCCCGCTGAAGGGATGATATTTACCGGAGATTTAATAACTATGAGAGGAAATATCATTATGCTGACATAATTTCTTGTTGATGATTCTATTAGAGAACCGTCTGCCATGATTCTCTTGCATCGATATATTTGTATAATCAACACAGATCTGTTGTTTTGAAGGAGATAGGGTTTTGGTTTTCCCTTTCATTCTATACACTACACAGACGAGGAAAGAGGGGAGGCGCAAATAAGAGGCCCTAGAAAACTACACTACTTATAAAGGGATACAAATCTGCCCGGTTCAATTTAGGGTTTAGTTATTATCTTTCACTTAATTGATCTAACGGCCATTCTATAAATCTGACTGACCAGCATATGTATTGTGGATGGCTGTAGTTGAGATATGTGAGAGTTTTAAGTTTAGACGGTTGGATATCATTTTATAGAGCTTGTCTTATATAGGGTAATTTGAGCTGGATTGTCAATCCGAGGTCCATAACCAATATGGAGATTTGGTGCTAGCATGTAGATGAGTAGATAAACTTCTCCTGCGACCATTCATCAATTTCATATGCACTATTTAAGGAATTCTCACATTGTACTGTATTCAAGTGTATGAAAGGTTACAAGAGAAGGTCTAGGGTTGCACTATTTATAGAAGATAATAAACCACTACATAACATAATGCAGTGATAGTCAATCTCTACATGCTTCGTTGAGCATGAAAACCAGGTTTGGTCGCCAAACTATTTGCTTCTGTTAGTAATCCAACACTCCCCCTCAAGCTAATAAACCTGACAAATTTGGAAGCTTGACTAGCAATGAAGCACTTGATCCAGCTAACTCTCTATTGGAACAAACATAAACATTGTGCAGGCTTAGTTTGAAGCGCAAATGCAATACTTATACACATGGAAATAGTTGTGGGTTCATCGATAGCAAGGACAACATCAGGTGGAGCTAGCAGCATGGATAACTTGTTGTGGGTATGAACCTACCACATCAGCTTCGAAATGATTTGAATAACTAATTTCATATGCTTTTAGGAGCTGACTGCAAATGATTTTAAGGAATTGAGTAGACATGATGGTACTAGGTTTGAAAAAGGTGAAATTTCTCCTCCGAATTTGTAGTATGAGATAGTCGAAATACCTCTTCAAAGTTTTAGTTATGTGTTGGTTAACAGACATAAGAGTTTTTCAGTTCTGTATTGGGTAAACAGACACAAGAGTTTTGATGTTCCGTATTGGATGACAAACACAAGAGTTTTGATGTGCTGTAAGTTAAGAGACACAATAATTTTGATGAACAGTAGTATTTTTAAGTGGTGTAGAAAATATTTTGGTAGTAGAACTGAATAGTTGAAAATGGCAATTGTACCTGCAGGTTCGGTTGAGGAAAAAAAAAAGGAAAGGTTAATGATTATAGGTAAACTATGCCTTGTTGGAATGGGTAGAAACCACACAGTGAATCCAAATCTGTGCCGCAAACAATGGTAATGGTACTCTTACACCTATCGAGAACAAATCCTGGAATCACTTGCAGGATGCATCGATTTCATCCTCGCTATTTTTTAAGTTTAAGCCAAGATGAATCCAGTTTCATCCTATTTTTTTGTGTCCATTTCACCCATAATAATTTTTACTCGACCATTTGAACCATGTTTTAAGATTTTTTGGACAATTGACCCATTTTCCGAATCTTCAAACCATAAGAAAACCTAGTAAGAAGCAAGGAAAAGCTAATTTCATGGATAAAAACGAAAGAAAAAAAGTGGGAGCACAAATGATTAGGATCTAAGTATTGGCGTTTGGTGATATGCCGATAAAGTTGAAACACCAAATATTTCTAACATCTTCACCATAATTTCGTGGCTAAGCTCATTTTCTGACAAATTGACCGCGTCAATTCATGTTCCACACGAGTTACAAGGGAGGCATATATTACAAACGGGAACTCGAAAATCTGACCGTGTTAATCAATGGTTCCTAGTCAAATGCCATTTCTAATTAACTTCTGTTTGAGTTATTAGGGGAAAATTAGGGAAAGGTAGAGGTTTTGCTGATTGATTTTTAGTTAGGATGCCATTGAAACTGCGCATATTCAATGCCAATAATCTCAAGTTTGAGTCTGAGAGAATACAAACGGTAAATGCACTGATCAAACATACTTACTCCATTGTTTCCTGTGAAATCTTAGTCCTCCGACACAAGCAGTAGATGCAATTATTTCAAATTTAGTGACAACATTTTGCTAGCCCATTGGTGGTACATTATTCAATGATCAAATTTCCGCAATACCTCATTTTCTGCAAGGAAAAAAATTGATGATGGTAGAGGAAACAACCACCGATTGCATTTGCGGTGGGGGTTTAAGAGTTGACTAGTGCCAAATATGGCTATACATTAGTGCATTTTAGGCTTTTTTAGCAGTCAAGTTGATGGAACTAGCGTGCGGAGAAGAACTAGTTGTAAAAAAGAAAACTCCATGTCGAGTGATACAAAATCTACGAAGATTAAAATTGGCATCCACACACCCGTTTATTTTCCACTCACCCAGCACATCTGGCTAATTTTCCACACACTCAGGTTATAGTGGAATGTGGATGCTTCCGATGACTTTTTCCACAACGAATACAGGAGAAAAATTCTAAAATTAAAGGAGCATACCATACAAAGCCCGGAAAGTCGTTTGCGCCAAAATTATGTTGGCCTTTCATTTCTTCTCTGACCTCTTCGCAGTTAAGTTGAGTAAGTGCTAAACTGTTACCATATACATTCCGATGATTATCAATCTAGCATGGTTAATTTAGGAAGTATCGTGAGAGTAGAACAAGAAAAAACAGAACTTAGTTATCACTTAACCATGTTGTGGCAACATTTATCTCACCCATTTGGTTGTGTGCTTTATTGAATCAATTATATGTGCACATAGAACTCAATCACATATCATTTTCTATTGGTAACAATCACACTGAAATTGGATTTATTACTACATCCCGATTGGATTTATATGTATGCTTTTACTACATCCACATTACATCAATACATTTCATGGATGAAAAACCAAAAACAGAAGAACAAAACTGTAACCGAGAACGAATAGATAACACAAATTAAGAACTTTAATTTGATCAACAAAGATAGATCTCGTTAAAAAGTACACAATACATTTGGGCACTTTCGTGGAATTACGTTTCATTCTTCACTTTATTTCCCCCTGTGATACTCCAATTGATTTGCAGCTATACTCGATTGGATCCACAGATAACGAAACAAATTGAATCTCGCTTTGCTTTGCTGTGCTGAGAGGAGAAATCATACTGCAAATATATATTAGTTGATGCCATGATTGTGTTGCTGTTGCTACATGATGAGAAAAGCTGCAGTTGTTTGATGAATCTCGATACTTTAGATCAAACTCATTACCAATCCCTCTATCACGGGTATGAACAGTTATTTCTCTGAACAATTCCAGCAGAAGGTTGAATGCTACTGAAATTAAGATTTTGAGAGGAGAAATCATTATGCTTTGTTGCTGTTGGCGATTGAACCACCACCACTTGCTTCTGCCATGATTTTGCTGCTGCCGTCGATTATAGTAAGGAACTGTGGCTGTTGGGATTTGCTTTCTCTGTTTCCTTCTCAAATCTCAATTCAGAAGAAGCGCAAATCATGTGATTTTACAGACCAAGAACCGCTGCTAGTAAACCACCACTTCTTCCGGCATGATTTTGCTGTAGGGTTATGAATGAGGGGAGCACAATTATTTATATTGAGGGTTATGATTTTGCTGAAAACTATGCTACATTGCTACTTATAAGGGTTCGAGATTTGATCTCAATTTTTATTATTTGATCAACGGCTGTAGCACTTGGATGTTTTGTTTAGTTGCCTGGGCTTGGTTTCAAATGAGATGCAAAACTCTTATGAGTGTCTCCTTTCTAGTTATATAAGGTTACCATGAACTATAACTTTACCTAATCATCGATTGCATAATTGCATATGATTATAACAAGACAATCCATATATTTTCTGCATCAAACTTAAATGAACTTCATTTATTATATTATGTTATGTGAAACCAATTACCAATAAACAATGAAGTTAAGGAGTTCTGTTGATTACCAAACAAACAATGAAGTTTGTTTATTCTTTTGTTTATGAAATTACCTGGATGTACCAGACTAGATATGTAAGAGCAAAGAGACAATACCATAAAATGTTGCCACAACTTATTTCGATGGAACAAAAACTTGTTCCAATTTCATTATGTTACCTATAGAAAATTAATATTTGATGGATGCGGCTAGAAAAATGTTGTCACAAATTTTTTTGCCTTCGAATTTTCCCTTGCTTAAAAATGGTTTGAAATCTGCCCATTAAGTTTGGGGTTCCAGATTCGCCCTTTTACTCATTTAACGACTGAAACGCATTTTATGTGTGTTATGTGTTTGGCTTAGAGGCGCATTTTTTTCCATATTGATGGTCGTTGGTGGATTTTACGGTTATAATGAGACTAATACCAATCTCTAGGGCTGCCGGACACATTTGCTTGAAATGAGGAAAATCCTGCTATCTCTCATTCTTGCAAATCTTGCTATCTCTCATTATTAAGAAATCATCATTTTATTTTATTTTATTTTTACTTTATGGTTAACATATCAAACCAAGTGAAGATAAAAGTGTATATTAATGTTATTGAGAGAGCAAATCATGAATTATAGGTGAGAGTGTAAAATGAAAAAACTTTCGCTTTGAGTTAAGATCAATCTAACAAGCAACTTGATTAGCCTCCATGAATCTTTGTTCATTTTCCATTTTTATTTTATTTTTTCATTGCATCCCATACTGATGTCTGGGGGACGCAAGAGCGACTCCAACTATCACAACCATCTCATCAAGTAATCTCATGAATTTCTTGTTCTCTTCGACTTGTTGCTTAGTGTTTACATTTGGTTGTAGGAGATCATAATTACTGCGTCATGATGACTATGAAATGATATGTACACAAATTGCATATAGGCCATTTTGTGACAACATTTTCTCACCCGTTGGTGGTGGTGCTATAGAATACCACAATGAGATGGAAAAATAAAATAGAATAAAATCAATACAAGCAGATTATGATCTCTTGACCATTCAGTTTTCTGGCTTGTGTCCCTGGGATGACAAAACACGACAAAATATATCCCTGAGATGGTTCCCAAATCTACCGTTGTTGAATAGTTTTTTGGTAGGTTAATCGTAGAGATTTTGATGCAATACAAACAATTTCACACTTCACCAAGTCTAATGGTTAGATGAAAAAAGAAAAGGCCCCTCAGTTTGATGCGATAACGTAGACCTAATTCTTCACAACGAATTATACCATGTAGATTACACCACCTGTAATGTATTATTTTTTTTTTTTTTTTTTTTCAAATCAACCCAAGTGAAGATGACAATGTAGCAGCTTGAGCTAAGCGACTATCAATAAGAAGTTTAGAAGTTGAGATGGCGTCGCACAACCAGTTAGATCATTACATATACTATAGATGTATCTTTTCATTCGAAAAGAATTCAAACTTGTGACAACATACCATTTCTGTTTTCTCCTCTTACATTAAAATTACTCATATATCCACAACTAAATGACATTATCAACAATTTTATTCCGCTCTTAACAAAAAAGATAAAAGATAATCAGAAAAAGATTAGTATTGTTAACTCATATAACAAGATTAAAAATTCCATATCCAAGATACATACAACTATCTGTACCACTTCTCTTTTTGTCGTCCTTGTCATTCAACTTCCTGTTTTTGTTAGAATCGAACTAAAAGAGAAGAACATGAAGCAAATATAACAAAAGAGAAGAACATGAAACTAGAAAAGTGGGAGAACCGACAACACGAGACATGGAATTAAAACCATTGCGTAGCAGTTAGGAATCGATCAAAGACGACAACGGTAATCATTCCCGCTGAAGGGAAGATATTTACGGTAGATTTAATAACTATGAGAGGAAATATCATTATGCTAACATAATTTCTAGTTGATGATTCTATTAGAGAATTGTCTCGCCATGATTCTCTTGCATCGATATATAACAACAGATCAGTATATTCAATGAGATCTGTAAGGGATACACTACACAGACGAGGAAAGAGGGGAGGCCCAAATAAGAGGCCTTAGAAAACTACACTACTTAAAACGGGATACAAATCTGCCGGTTCAATTTAGGGTTTAGTTATTATCTTTCACTTCGGTTGATCTAACGGCCTTTCTATAAATCTGACTGACCAGCATATGTATTGTGGATGGCTGTAGTTGAGATATGTGGAGAGTTTTAAGTTTAGACGGTTGGATATCATTTTATAGAGCTTGTCTTATATAGGGTAATTTGAGCTGGATTGTCCATCCGAGGTCCATAACCAATATGGAGATTTGGTGCTATCATGAAATATGAGATGAGTGACATGGGTTTGCTCAAGTACTTCCTTGGTATAGAAGTTCATCAAAGTGAAGATGGAGTGTTCATTTCTCAAAGCAAGTATGCCGAAAAGGTGTTGAAGAAATTTGGTATGCTTGGTTGTAACCCCACATCTACACCACTTGTAGTGAATGAGAAACTTAAGAAAGATGATGGAGGAAGGAAGGTTGATGAGACTTACTATAGAGGTCTTATTGGAAACTTGTTGTATCTTACACATACAAGACCCGACATCATGTTTGCTTCAAGTATGCTTTCTAGGTTCATGAGTTCACCTAGTCATCTACATCTTGGCGCGGCAAAGAGGTTGTTAAGGTACATACAAGGAAAAATGAATTTTGGAATCATGTATTCAAGAAATTTGGATGTCAAATTAGTTGGCTATTGTGATAGCGACTTGGGAGGGTGTATTGATGACATGAAGAGTACATCGGGTTATGCTTTTCTCTTGGTTCGGGTATATTCACATGGGCATCTAAGAAGCAAGAAACCTTAGCTCAATCCACGGCGGAAGCGGAGTACATTTCGGCATCAATAGATACATCTCATGTTGTATGGCTAAGAAGAATCATGGAAGACATTCAAGAGAAGCAAGAAGAAAGCACCGTAATCTTTTGTGACAACAAATCGGCAATTGCTATGTCCAAAAATTCGGTTGAGCATTGTAGAGCAAGGCACATCAAACTCAAGTACCATTTCATTCGAGAAGCGGTTGAAGATGGTGAGATAGAGCTCAAGTATTACAAGACGGAAGACCAATTGGCGGACATTTTCACCAAGGCACTTGCCAAAGGAAAATTTCAACATTTCGGTGAACTACTAGGAGTAGAAGAACATCACATTAAGGAGGAGATTGTTGAGTAATGTAATGTTAGTGAACTAGTGTAATAGGAGTGTCAAGTCAACTTTATATTTAATTGTGTGTGTTGACTAAATATGTGGGTGTAGGATATCCACAAGTTGTTAGGTCTTTTGTAGACCAAGTAGAAGAGTTAGTATTATCTCTTCAACTACATGAAATTAGAGAGAGAGTGAGAAGAACCAAAGAGGTTCCCACTACTCCATTATCAAAATCACCCATAAACATCTATCTTAATCACCCATACATCCAACAAAGTGGACCATTTCTAAGCAACTGGTGGTTTCAATAAGGAAAAACTGGAAAGTCCATGTTAAATTAATTTGGTTACAATGCCATTTGGTGATGCTTATAGTCATTTGACACACAGCATGAAAGTAACTTTTCAAACAAAAAAATAATACTAAGAAAACCACATAAATCAGTCTATTTAATAAACACGCAGCAAGAAAAAAATTAAGAAAACCCTTGTCAACAAAATTTATTTGATTTTATTTTGTGCTCTTACAAATTACAAGGGGCAGGATAAACACCAACGCATCGTCTCTTCCCAATTCATTTCCCATCGCATTCCTTTTCTGGCTTGTCACGATTTCCTTTCAAATTCTGAAAACGGAGGCTGAGTACAGTGAGGATGATACAGTTTATCACCAGAAAAATTAAATTGAAAAATCGAATGATGATCAATCAAGTGACTCAAACCAGGCTTACAATTACAGAGATTTAGTAGTCTGAACGAGAAGAAAGGTGTATTGGAAATGTTGTGATTCTGAATTCAAGAGGTAGGTTGAGAAATTTGATGATGTGAGGAATAATCAGATCTAGTTTATCTCTAGTCTCTAGAGAGATACGGTTGAGAATGAAAAGACCAGTAAGGAGGAACATCACTAACAGCTCCAGTTTATCTCTTTCAACCAGCATATGCAGTTGAAAAGGGAAGCAGGCAGAGATAAAACTCAAAAGTAGTTTTAGAAAAGAAATTGTGTGACAAAGATATCTGAAAATTACATATTGAGAGGA
Source organism: Papaver armeniacum (assembly GCA_023531295.1). NCBI lineage: Eukaryota > Viridiplantae > Streptophyta > Magnoliopsida > Ranunculales > Papaveraceae > Papaver > Papaver armeniacum. The sequence goes on from JAJJWW010002574.1 coordinate 369,706, forward strand.
GATATCATAGTGCTGGTTGTTGATGACGATACTACTGAATCACCACCACTTGCTTCTGCCATAATTTTTCTGTTGCTGTCGATGAGGGAGATCTGTATATTTCTGTTTAGGGTTTCTTTGTATCCCATATAACAACACAGACGATACTGCTACTTATAAGGAGGGTTTGAGATCTTCGCATCAATTTACTACCGTTCATTTCATTTTTCTTATCATTGGATCTAACAGCTGAAACGTGTCCTCCTATTAATAGTGTTACTGACTTTACTTTTTGACCGGTTTATGAATATGGTTAGGTGTTTGATGAAGAGTGGCAAAACACAATTCGACAACGCTTGGGACCTTGTGGTTAACTGGTTATGTGTTTGGTGTAGAGTGGTCAGTCGCCAATGCAATATTATCATCTGATCCAACGGCTTTGAAGTATTCTATGACTGACTGAAACTGCTAACCTACATATATAACATAAACAGATGTGATATGTGCTTTATACAAGTAGAGAACTTTAAAGGGAAGAAATCTTGTATCAAACGGCTGTGACTAGTGTTTAGATGAACTTTATTACTGCATATGGTTCCAGCATTTGAGCTTTTGCATCAAAATGGATACAAGATAACAATTCAGGTTCCTACTCAGTTCGACACGTTCTAAGAAACTTGGGTATGTCTTGAGGAAATATTGATGCATTGATTTTGGATTTACTGAGGTCAAGTCCGTTTATCTGGTGCTTTATTTAAGTTTATCTGCATCTATTATTTACCGCATCAAACTCATTCATTTACTGTAGGTAAAAGGTTGAAATTGCTCTTGGTATACTTTTAATTGTGTGTATTGTATATCCATAATCATGATCACATCATTCATGGGGTATTATTATCATGCATTTAAGTGCATCATATCCGCTAATAAGTGATTCTTTGAAATTTTTGGTGTCAATCCATGTTCCAGAGCAGTAGAACTCAAATATTTAAGATCCTCAATATATAAACATAAAACAATCAAACGCATGGATATTTTCTTAATTGCATTAATATAAAGTAAAAAACCAAATAATAGCAGCAAAGTCATATTCATATATAACAGATCTCCTACCTACACTTTCATATATTTCTATTTTCTTTTAGTGATTGTTTCACATAGGCGCATCAGGTTTGTGAGCTTAATTTGGACTTGGCGCAAGCATCTACTTCTTTATCCCCGCCACCACTCATCAATTTCAGGCACTATGACTACAAGCACATATCTATTTTCTAAATCTAACTGCAACTGTACCCATCCACCGACTCTGCATACTTCTATGGCCATTATCTCATATCTAATATCTTAGTGCTCCTCAAAGATAATATAGATGGGTGGTACTGGTACATGACCTAATTTTTTAAAGTCTCTTTAAAGTTAATCTGCCATTCATTTTTTCTGGCAAGTCATAGATTCATAGGGTTAGCTGAATACAATCCATGTGCCCGTGGTAAAAATTTACAAATGGACTGAGTAGGTTGTTAAATTATTCACTAATATTATTGTTGAAGATGTTTTTTGTCACTGCACCATAAAAGTGCAAGATTTTGATTCATATGACTTTAGGCAAAAATATAAAGGCTAATCTTAGATATTTAGATGCAATACAGATAATTTAAAGCATAGGCACTTAATGACACTTTCACTAATCTTTTTTAAATTACAACAACACAGAGTTATACCAGTGCTAAGTTATGAAAGCATCTTAATCAACACCGAAATCAAAGATACATGGGTTGAACAAGATATATCATCATAAAGACCACAATCCAAAATAGATTAGGATTAAATCACAAATTTCAGATTCTTCATCGTCAACTCTCTCATGGTCCTTCTCCTTTCTTCTTCTTAGTCTCCTAATTATAGATTCAGATCCTTATGTTAATCCTGATCTTGGTGGAAGGAGGATACCTGGCCAGACCATGGTGTGGAATCAAAAGACAACCTTCATAGTTAATTTTACAGGTTTGAGAGGAAATATCATAATGCTGATATAAATTGTTGTTGGTGATGATGCTATTGAACCACCATCTTCCATGATTTTGATGGTGCGGCGCTGATGTATTCCAGTATTTATGTTAAGGTGAATAGGTTTGGCTTGTTCTTTTTCATTTTGCAAACAGATGAGGGAGAAGGAGGCACAAATAAAATATGGCAGCCGATAACTTTGCTAATTCTACACTACTGTATAAGGGTTACAGTTTCTTCTAGGGTTAAATTTTGATCCAACGGCTGATCGATCTATTCGACTAACTTATGAACGGTGCTGATTATTTGTTTGAGGACAGGTGTAGAGTTTTAAGATTTCCTTTGAAAATACCTTGTGTGAACGTACGGTAAGTCACATTTCAGCCGTTAGATCAATAATAACCCTAATGACAGATGTGCAACACTTTAGTGCTGTATTGTTTGCTACTAGGGCATCCAAAGTAACTGAGCCGCTCTCGTCTGTAGAGAAAGAAACCCTAAAAACAAACTAACAACAGTTCTTTCAAAATCATCGACGGCAACAAATACATCGATATTCAAAAAAACCATGGCAGAAACAAGTGGTGGTAGTTCAATATGTAACATCATCAACACCAATAACAAGCACTACGATTTCTCCTCTCAAATTGTTAACTTCAAATCACTTCACTAGCGGAATTCTCATCTAAGACTCCTTCTGAGTTGATTATTTAACAGTTTTCTCTGTAAACTGAATCTGCCAAGTAAATTCAGGAGCGGCTACTCAGGCTCATCCTACACAATCTTTTCATCTGGATACTTTATCGGACATACTCTCTCTTGACGGAAGAGTAAATCTGGATCTGGATCTGATCTATTCTATTGGTTACTATGATCCAAACAAATACAGAATCTCAATTCCAACCAAATTCCTGCTGATAGTCGTGGTAAGCCAGATCTGATTCACTCTACTAATCATCAATTCAGCACCTACTGTACTTAGCGTCCACTTTCAGAACTAAAAGGAAATTCAAATATTTTCATGAGTGGGAAAATGAATGCAGGAAGAGTTAGTATCTGTAGGAACATACGAAAGAGCGCCTGCCCCTGTAATTTGTAAGAGCATTCTATAAAGAAAATTAATAAATTGAATCTTCCAGAGAAAGGGTTTTTTTAATTTCTTTCTTATACAATCTTGTGCAACAAATTGCCGTGTTTGTGGGATTCTGATTTCTTTGGAGATGCATATAATGAATCCTCTTCAAAACTTTGAATTGCTTCCACCTAATATTGCACTCTAGCTAGCATCATCAAACAAACAAACAAACAAAAATTGCATCTGCCTAACAGCCATTATTTTCATTGGCGATACGATTAAGATTACATCAAAATTCATACAACTATCTAATTATGACCGGACCTCTAGACGAAACACATAAGCACAACAGTGCCACCTGATGGTGCATGTACAATTCCTTTCACAGGATACGTCTAGTGAAGTGTCAAGTGTTGTATTTGAGAACCAATTAGAAAAAAAATAATCGAGTGAAGAAGTTCTTTCAATTACATTTTTTTTTGTCATGATATTCTACAAATTCTAATCTGGATAGACCCGAGACTAAATGCAAGTGCTTACAGAAAAAATGCTGCCATAGCTTATTTCAATTTTTTGCCTTACATAAAATGAAGTGTCGCCGGAAATTTGATGCAGTAATGTACCACCAGGCTAGAGAAATGTTGTCATAAAATTTTGTGTTGTCGGATTTCAAAATCAGTGCCTCAATATTCGTAAGTCTTACCTTCATCAAATGAGGTGATTAAAGTCTGATGCGGAATATGGATGATCCATTGATAATTTGGATTTTTCAGCCATGAGATATTTGGGTTGCTTCGAATTTTATAATTGTGTGATATATGATACAATACCAAATTCAAATGACTATAAGTCTATAAACATCACCAAATGGCAACGGCATCGTAACTCAAATTCAATCAACATGGCCTGAATTTTTCCCTACTCATCAACATACAAATTACTTAGAAATGATCGACTTAACTAGGAACCGGAATTTTTATTGACACGGTTAGATATTCAGAGTAGGGAACTGAAAGCCACGACTTCATTACAACAAATCAATTATCAAACAAGTTATGGAGATAATCTCATTGTAATTGTACAATATGCACTGAAGGATCACTGGTGTGGACAAAAATGGTTCCAACTTGTATAAGCATTTGCCTTTATCTTAGAATTGCGGAGATTCGGTTCCGTTTGCATGCTGTCTAAATATGACTGGCATCTCTAGACTAAACAGCATAACCACACCGTGATGGAGTCGAATTGCCTGGTTCTTAAAATTTGAGAATTTTCTTCCCGTATTGCTTGTCCATAAACACATCGAGAAACGTCCTTTGGCACCCTATTAAGTGTGGACAATTCAGAAGAAGGGAGGTGCCTTGTTTTTATAATTAATTCTTCTCGGTAACTTTATCTGTAGAAAATTAGGTGTCTCTTGAGTTTGATGCAGATGAGTGGCCCATAAGAAATTCAGGGTTACACATAATTTCCTAGTCAACAAACGTAATGCGGGCACCAGATGAAAAAATGATCTAACCCTTTAAAGTTATGTATTTTGCACATATAGCCGTCTAAATTCACAAATATAGGTCAGAAAGTAAGGTCAGTGAAAGAATATGTTACATCCATTAGATCAAGTGGTAAAATTGAAATCAAAGGTGATAAACAAACCCTAATCCAAACAGCATATCTCCAACCCTTATAAGTAGCATAGTGTTCTCCTAGGGCATCCAAGTTGTGCCTCCCTCGTTTCTCCACAGAAACAATGAAAGCAATTTCATCAGAAACAAGTGGTTATGGTTCACCAACAATAACAAGCTATCACAATGATTTCTCCTCTCAAATTGTTAATTTTGCTTGTCTGAAGGATAGGAATTTTGATCCTATATTTCTTTTTTGTTCTCTTTGGTATAGGTCTCTCTTTGCTGCACCGTAATACTCTGCTGTATTTGGGTAAAGAAGATTTCAGCGGCTAATTAATTAGAAGATTTCGTAGCTTAAAGTTTTGAAGCCCAAGATCTGATCTGGTTTATTAACCGTTTGTACTCTCACTGTTTGTAGATCTCCATAAGTTTGTTTATTACATTATGTATGTGAAAACAATTACCAATAAACAATGAAGTTAAGGAGTTCTGTTGATTACCAAACAAACAATGAAGTTTGTTTATTCTTTTGTTTATGAAATTACCTGGATGTACCAGACTAGATATGTAAGAGCAAAGAGACAATACCAAAAAATGTTGCCACAACTTATTTCGATGGAACAAAAACTTGTTCCAATTTCATTATGTTACCTATAGAAAATTAGTATTTCATGGATACGGTTAGAAAAATGTTGTCACAAATTTTTTGCCTTAGAATTTTCCCCTTCTTAAAAATGGTTCGAAATCTGCCCATTAAGTTTGGGGTACTCTCATTTAACGACTGAAACGCATTTTATGTGTTTGGCTTAGAGGCGCATTTTTTTCCATATTGATGGTCGTTGGTGGATTTGACGGTTATAATGAGACTAATACCAATCTCTAGGGCTGCCGGACACATTTGGTTAAATGAGGCCAATCCTGCTATCTCTCATTCTTGACAACAAAATTATACTCCCTCCGTTTCTGGGAAAGAGATACTTTCACTTTTTCAATTTGTCCTATTTTTAGGCTAAAATAAAAAAGTGAAAGTATCACTTTTTCAAAAACAGAGGGAGTACCATGCATCGATATATATATTACACAACCCATTGTATTAAGAAATCATCATTTTTTTTTTTACTTTATGGTTAACATATCAAACCAAGTGAAGATAAAAGTGTATATTAATGTTAATGAGAGAGCAAATCATGAATTATAGGTGAGAGTGTAAAATGGAAATAAAAAACTTTCCCGCTTTGAGTTAAGATCAATCTAACAAGCAACTTGATTTGCCTCCATGAATCTTTGTTCATTTTCCATTTTTATATTATTTTATCATTGCATCCCATACTGATTTCTGGGGGACGCAAGAAGCTCCAACTATCACAACCATCTCATCAAGTAATCTCATGAATTTTATTGTTCTCTCAGACTTGTTTCCTGATGGCTAGTGTTTATATTTGGTTGCAGGAGATCATAATTACTGCATCATGACGACTATGAAATGATATGTACACAAATTCCATATAGGCCATTTGGTGACAACATTTTCTCACCCATTGGTGGTGGTGCTATAGAAGAACACGCAATTGGGGGATATAAAAACTAATTGGGGGATATGAATTACTTAGTTATCACTTAACCATGTTGTGGCAACATTTATCTCACCCATTTGGTTGTGTGCTTTATTGAATCAATTATATGTGCACATAGAACTCAATCACATATCATTTTCTATTGGTAACAATCACACTGAAATTGGATTTATTACTACATCCCGATTGGATTTATATGTATGCTTTTACTACATCCACATTACATCAATACATTTCATGGATGAAAAACCAAAAACAGAAGAACAAAACTGTAACCGAGAACGAATAGATAACACAAATTAAGAACTTTAATTTGAACAACAAAGATAGATCTCGTTAAAAAGTACAAGTTTTACACAATACATTTGGGCACTTTCGTGGAATTACGTTTCATTCTTCACTTTATTTCCCCCCTGTGATACTCCAATTGATTTGCAGCTATACTCGATTGGATCCACAGATAACGAAACAAACTGAATCTCGCTTTGCTTTGCTGTGCTGAGAGGAGAAGTCATACTGCAAATATATATTAGTTGATGCCATGATTGTGTTGCTGTTGCTACATGATGAGAAAAGCTGCAGTTGTTTGATGAATCTCGATACTTTAGATCAAACTCATTACCAATCCCTCTATCACGGGTATGAACAGTTGTTTCTCTAAACAATTCCAGCAGAAGGATGAATGCTATGGAAATTAAGATTTTGAGAGGAGAAATCATTATGCTTTGTTGCTGTTGGCGATTGAACCACCACCACTTGCTTCTGCCATGATTTTGCTGCTGCCGTCGATTATAGTAAGGAACTGTGGCTGTTGGGATTTGCTTTCTCTGTTTCCTTCTCAAATCTCAATTCAGAAGAAGCGCAAATCATGTGATTTTACAGACCAAGAACCGCTGCTAGTAAACCACCACTTCTTCCGGCATGATTTTGCTGTAGGGTTATGAATGAGGGGAGCACAATTATTTATATTGAGGGTTATGATTTTGCTGAAAACTATGCTACATTGCTACTTATAAGGGTTCGAGATTTGATCTCAATTTTTATTATTTGATCAACGGCTGTAGCACTTGGATGTTTTGTTTAGTTGCCTGGGCTTGGTTTCAAATGAGATGCAAAACTCTTATGAGTGCCTCCTTTCTAGTTATATAAGGTTACCATGAACTATAACTTTACCTAATCATCGATTGCATAATTGCATATGATTATAACAAGACAATCCATATATTTTCTGCATCAAACTTAAATGAACTTCATTTATTATATTATGTTATGTGAAACCAATTACCAATAAACAATGAAGTTAAGGAGTTCTGTTGATTACGAAACAAACAATGAAGTTTGTTTATTCTTTTGTTTATGAAATTACCTGGATGTACCAGACTAGATATGTAAGAGCAAAGAGACAATACCATAAAATGTTGCCACAACTTATTTCGATGGAACAAAAACTTGTTCCAATTTCATTATGTTACCTATAGAAAATTAATATTTGATGGATGCGGCTAGAAAAATGTTGTCACAAATTTTTTTGCCTTCGAATTTTCCCCTGCTTAAAAATGGTTCGAAATCTGCCCATAAAGTTTGGGGTTCCAGATTCTCCCTTTTAGTCTCATTTAACGACTGAAACGCATTTTATGTGTGTTATGTGTTTGGTTTAGAGGAGCATTTTTTCCATATTGATGGTCGTTGGTGGATTTTACGGTTATAATGAGACTAATACCAATCTCTAGGGCTGCCGGACACATTTGCTTGAAATGAGGAAAATCCTGCTATCTCTCATTCTTGCAAATCTTGCTATCTCTCATTATTAAGAAATCATCATTTTATTTTATTTTATTTTTACTTTATGGTTAACATATCAAACCAAGTGAAGATAAAAGTGTATATTAATGTTATTGAGAGAGCAAATCATGAATTATAGGTGAGAGTGTAAAATGAAAAAACTTTCTCGCTTTGAGTTAAGATCAATCTAACAAGCAACTTGATTAGCCTCCATGAATCTTTGTTCATTTTCCATTTTTATTTTATTTTTTCATTGCATCCCATACTGATGTCTGGGGGACGCAAGAGCGACTCCAACTATCACAACCATCTCATCAAGTAATCTCATGAATTTCTTGTTCTCTTCGACTTGTTGCTTAGTGTTTACATTTGGTTGCAGGAGATCATAATTACTGCGTCATCATGACTATGAAATGATATGTACACAAATTGCATATAGGCCATTTTGTGACAACATTTTCTCACCCGTTGGTGGTGGTGCTATAGAATACCACAATGAGATGGAAAAATAAAATAGAATAAAATCAATACAAGCAGATTATGATCTCTTGACCATTCAGTTTTCTGGCTTGTGTCCCTGGGATGACAAAACACGACAAAATATATCCCGAGATGGTTCCCAAATCTACCGTTGTTGAATAGTTTTTGGTAGGTTAATCGTAGAGATTTTGATGCAATACAAACAATTTCACACTTCACCAAGTCTAATGGTTAGATGAAAAAGAAAAGGCCCCTCAGTTTGATGCGATAACGTAGACCTAATTCTTCACAACGAATTATACCATGTAGATTACACCACCTGTAATGTATTAATTTTTTTTTTTTTTTTTTTTTTTTTTTTTTTTTTTTCAAATCAACCCAAGTGAAGATGACAATGTAGCAGCTTGAGCTAAGCGACTATCAATAAGAAGTTTAGAAGTTGAGATGGCGTCGCACAACCAGTTAGATCATTACATATACTATAGATGTATCTTTTCATTCGAAAAGAATTCAAACTTGTGACAACATACCATTTCTGTTTTCTCCTCTTACATTAAAATTACTCATATATCCACAACTAAATGACATTATCAACAATTTTATTCCGCTCTTAACAAAAAAGATAAAAGATAATCAGAAAAAGATTAGTATTGTTAACTCATATAACAAGATTAAAAATTCCATATCCAAGATACATACAACTATCTGTACCACTTCTCTTTTTGTCGTCCTTGTCATTCAACTTCCTGTTTTTGTTAGAATCGAACTAAAAGAGAAGAACATGAAGCAAATATAACAAAAGAGAAGAACATGAAACTAGAAAAGTGGGAGAACCGACAACACGAGACATGGAATTAAAACCATTGCGTAGCGATTAGGAATCGATCAAAGACGACAACGGTAATCATTCCCGCTGAAGGGAAGATATTTACGGTAGATTTAATAACTATGAGAGGAAATATCATTATGCTAACATAATTTCTAGTTGATGATTCTATTAGAGAATTGTCTGCCATGATTCTCTTGCATCGATATATCTGTATATTCAACAGATCTGTAAGGGATACACTACACAGACGAGGAAAGAGGGGAGGCCCAAATAAGAGGCCTTAGAAAACTACACTACTTAAAACGGGATACAAATCTGCGGTTCAATTTAGGTTTAGTTATTATCTTTCACTTCGGTTGATCTAACGGCCTTTCTATAAATCGACCGACCAGATATGTATTGTGGATGGCTGTAGTTGAGATATGTGGAGAGTTTTAAGTTTAGACGGTTGGATATCATTTTATAGAGCTTGTCTTATATAGGGTAATTTGATTTGGATTGTCCATCCGAGGTCCATAACCAATATGGAGATTTGGTGCTATCATGAAATATGAGATGAGTGACATGGGTTTGCTCAAGTACTTCCTTGGTATAGAAGTTCATCAAAGTGAAGATGGAGTGTTCATTTCTCAAAGCAAGTATGCCGAAAAGGTGTTGAAGAAATTTGGTATGCTTGGTTGTAACCCCACATCTACACCACTTGTAGTGAATGAGAAACTTAAGAAAGATGATGGAGGAAGGAAGGTTGATGAGACTTACTATAGAGGTCTTATTGGAAACTTGTTGTATCTTACACATACAAGACCCGACATCATGTTTGCTTCAAGTATGCTTTCTAGGTTCATGAGTTCACCTAGTCATCTACATCTTGGCGGCAAAGAGGTTGTTAAGGTACATACAAGGAAAAATGAATTTTGGAATCATGTATTCAAGAAATTTGGATGTCAAATTAGTTGGCTATTGTGATAGCGACTTGGGAGGGTGTATTGATGACATGAAGAGTACATCGGGTTATGCTTTTTCTCTTGGTTCGGGTATATTCACATGGGCATCTAAGAAGCAAGAAACCTTAGCTCAATCCACGGCGGAAGCGGAGTACATTTCGGCATCAATAGATACATCTCATGTTGTATGGTTAAGAAGAATCATGGAAGACATTCAAGAGAAGCAAGAAGAAAGCACCGTAATCTTTTGTGACAACAAATCGGCAATTGCTATGTCCAAAAATTCGGTTGAGCATTGTAGAGCAAGGCACATCAAACTCAAGTACCATTTCATTCGAGAAGCGGTTGAAGATGGTGAGATAGAGCTCAAGTATTACAAGACGGAAGACCAATTGGCGGACATTTTCACCAAGGCACTTGCCAAAGGAAAATTTCAACATTTCGGTGAACTACTAGGAGTAGAAGAACATCACATTAAGGAGGAGATTGTTGAGTAATGTAATGTTAGTGAACTAGTGTAATAGGAGTGTCAAGTCAACTTTATATTTAATTGTGTGTGTTGACTAAATATGTGGGTGTAGGATATCCACAAGTTGTTAGGTCTTTTGTAGACCAAGTAGAAGAGTTAGTATTATCTCTTCAACTACATGAAATTAGAGAGAGAGTGAGAAGAACCAAAGAGGTTCCCACTACTCCATTATCAAAATCACCCATAAACATCTATCTTAATCACCCATACATCCAACAAAGTGGACCATTTCTAAGCAACTGGTGGTTTCAATAAGGAAAAACTGGAAAGTCCATGTTAAATTAATTTGGTTACAATGCCATTTGGTGATGCTTATAGTCATTTGACACACAGCAAGAAAGTAACTTTTCAAACAAAAAAAAATAATACTAAGAAAACCACATAAATCAGTCTATTTAATAAACACGCAGCAAGAAAAAAATTAAGAAAACCCTTGTCAACAAAATTTATTTGATTTTATTTTGTGCTCTTACAAATTACAAGGGGCAGGATAAACACCAACGCATCGTCTCTTCCCAATTCATTTCCCATCGCATTCCTTTTCTGGCTTGTCACGATTTCCTTTCAAATTCTGAAAACGGAGGCTGAGTACAGTGAGGATGATACAGTTTATCACCAGAAAAATTAAATTGAAAAATCGAATGATGATCAATCAAGTGACTCAAACCAGGCTTACAATTACAGAGATTTAGTAGTCTGAACGAGAAGAAAGGTGTATTGGAAATGTTGTGATTCTGAATTCAAGAGGTAGGTTGAGAAATTTGATGATGTGAGGAATAATCAGATCTAGTTTATCTCTAGTCTCTAGAGAGATACGGTTGAGAATGAAAAGACCAGTAAGGAGGAACATCACTAACAGCTCCAGTTTATCTCTTTCAACCAGCATATGCAGTTGAAAAGGGAAGCAGGCAGAGATAAAACTCAAAAGTAGTTTTAGAAAAGAAATTGTGTGACAAAGATATCTGAAAATTACATATTGAGAGGAGATATCATAGTGCTGGTTGTTGATGACGATACTACTGAATCACCACCACTTGCTTCTGCCATAATTTTTCTGTTGCTGTCGATGAGGGAGATCTGTATATTTCTGTTTAGGGTTTCTTTGTATCCCATATAACAACACAGACGATACTGCTACTTATAAGGAGGGTTTGAGATCTTCGCATCAATTTACTACCGTTCATTTCATTTTTCTTATCATTGGATCTAACAGCTGAAACGTGTCCTCCTATTAATAGTGTTACTGACTTTACTTTTTGACCGGTTTATGAATATGGTTAGGTGTTTGATGAAGAGTGGCAAAACACAATTCGACAACGCTTGGGACCTTGTGGTTAACTGGTTATGTGTTTGGTGTAGAGTGGTCAGTCGCCAATGCAATATTATCATCTGATCCAACGGCTTTGAAGTATTCTATGACTGACTGAAACTGCTAACCTACATATATAACATAAACAGATGTGATATGTGCTTTATACAAGTAGAGAACTTTAAAGGGAAGAAATCTTGTATCAAACGGCTGTGACTAGTGTTTAGATGAACTTTATTACTGCATATGGTTCCAGCATTTGAGCTTTTGCATCAAAATGGATACAAGATAACAATTCAGGTTCCTACTCAGTTCGACACGTTCTAAGAAACTTGGGTATGTCTTGAGGAAATATTGATGCATTGATTTTGGATTTACTGAGGTCAAGTCCGTTTATCTGGTGCTTTATTTAAGTTTATCTGCATCTATTATTTACCGCATCAAACTCATTCATTTACTGTAGGTAAAAGGTTGAAATTGCTCTTGGTATACTTTTAATTGTGTGTAATGTATATCCATAATCATGATCACATCATTCATGGGGTACTATTATCATGCATTTTAGTGCATCATATCCGCTAATAAGTGATTCTTTGAAATTTTTGGTGTCAATCCATGTTCCAGAGCAGTAGAACTCAAATATTTAAGATCCTCAATATATAAACATAAAACAATCAAACGCATGGATATTTTCTTAATTGCATTAATATAAAGTAAAAAACCCAACTAATAACACCATAGTCATATTGATATATAACAGATCTCCTACCTACACTTTCATATATTTCTATTTTCTTTTAGTGATTGTTTCACATAGGCGCATCAGGTTTGTGAGCTTAATTTGGACTTGGCGCAAGCATCTACTTCTTTATCCCCGCCACCACTCATCAATTTCAGGCACTATGACTACAAGCACATATCTATTTTCTAAATCTAACTGCAACTGTACCCATCCACCGACTCTGCATACTTCTATGGCCATTATCTCATATCTAATATCTTAGTGCTCCTCAAAGATAATATAGATGGGTGGTACTGGTACATGACCTAATTTTTTAAAGTCTCTTTAAAGTTAAATCTGCCATTCACTTTTTTTGGCAAGTCATAGATTCATAGGGTTAGCTGAATACAATCCATGTTCCCGTGGTAAAAATTTACAAATCGACTGAGTAGGTTGTTAAATTATTCACTAATATTATTGTTGAAGATGTTTTTGGTCACTGCTCCATAAAAGTGCAAGATTTTAGTTCATATGACTTTAGGCAAAAATACAAAGGCTAATCTTAGAGATTTAGATGCAATACAGATAATTTAAAGCATAGGCACTTAATGACACTTTCACTAATCTTTTTTTAATTACAACAACACAGAGTTATACCAGTGCTAAGTTATGAAAGCATCTTAATCAACACCGAAATCAAAGATACATGGGTTGAACAAGATATATCATCATAAAGACCACAATCCAAAATAGATTAGGATTAAATCACAAATTTCAGATTCTTCATCGTCAACTCTCTCATGGTCCTTCTCCTTTCTTCTTCTTAGTCTCCTAATTATAGATTCAGATCCTTATGTTAATCCTGATCTTGGTGGAAGGAGGATACCTGGCCAGACCATGGTGTGGAATCAAAAGACAACCTTCATAGTTAATTTTACAGGTTTGAGAGGAAATATCATAATGCTGATATAAATTGTTGTTGGTGATGATGCTATTGAACCACCATCTTCCATGATTTTGATGGTGCGGCGCTGATGTATTCCAGTATTTATGTTAAGGTGAATAGGTTTGGCTTGTTCTTTTTCATTTTGCAAACAGATGAGGGAGAAGGAGGCACAAATAAAATATGGCAGCCGATAACTTTGCTAATTCTACACTACTGTATAAGGGTTACAGTTTCTTCTAGGGTTAAATTTTGATCCAACGGCTGATCGATCTATTCGACTAACTTATGAACGGTGCTGATTATTTGTTTGAGGACAGGTGTAGAGTTTTAAGATTTCCTTTGAAAATACCTTGTGTGAACGTACGGTAAGTCACATTTCAGCCGTTAGATCAATAATAACCCTAATGACAGATCTGCAACACTTTGTAAGTAGTGCTGTATTGTTTGCTACTAGGGCATCCAAAGTAACTGAGCCGCTCTCGTCTGTAGAGAAAGAAACCCTAAAAACAAACTAACAACAGTTCTTTCAAAATCATCGACGGCAACAAATACATCGATCTTCAAAAAAACCATGGCAGAAACAAGTGGTGGTAGTTCAATATGTAACATCATCAACACCAATAACAAGCACTACGATTTCTCCTCTCAAATTGTTAACTTCAAATGACTTCACTATTCTCATCTAAGACTCCTTCTGAGTTGATTATTTAACAGTTTTCTCTGTAAACTGAATCTGCCAAGTAAATTCAGGAGCGGCTACTCAGGCTCATCCTACACAATCTTTTCATCTGGATACTTTATCGGACATACTCTCTCTTGACGGAAGAGTAAATCTGGATCTGGATCTGATCTATTCTATTGGTTACTATGATCCAAACAAATACAGAATCTCAATTCCAACCAAATTCCTGCTGATAATCGTGGTAAGCCAGATCTGATTCACTCTACTAATCATCAATTCAGCACCTACTGTACTTAGCGTCCACTTTCAGAACTAAAAGGAAATTCAAATATTTTCATGAGTGGGAAAATGAATGCAGGAAGAGTTAGTATCTGTAGGAACATACGAAAGAGCGCCTGCCCCTGTAATTTGTAAGAGCATTCTATAAAGAAAATTAATAAATTGAATCTTCCAGAGAAAGGGTTTTTAATTTCTTTCTTATACAATCTTGTGCAACAAATTGCCGTGTTTGTGGGATTCTGATTTCTTTGGAGATGCATATAATGAATCCTCTTCAAAACTTTGAATTGCTTCCACCTAATATTGCACTCTAGCTAGCATCATCAAACAAACAAACAAACAAAAATTGCATCTGCCTAACAGCCATTATTTTCATTGGCGATACGATTAAGATTACATCAAAATTCATACAACTATCTAATTATGACCGGACCTCTAGACGAAACACATAAGCACAACAGTGCCACCTGATGGTGCATGTACAATTCCTTTCATAGGATACGTCTAGTGAAGTGTCAAGTGTTGTATTTGAGAACCAATTAGAAAAAAAATAATCGAGTGAAGAAGTTCTTTCAATTACATTTTTTTTTGTCATGATATTCTACAAATTCTAATCTGGATAGACCGAGACTAAATGCAAGTGCTTACAGAAAAAATGCTGCCATAGCTTATTTCAATTTTTTGCCTTACATAAAATGAAGTGTATCCGGAAATTTGATGCTGTAATGTACCACCAGGCTAGAGAAATGTTGTCATAAAGTTTTGCGTAGGGAATTCAAAATCAGTGCCTCAATATTCGTAAGTCTTACCTTCATCAAATGAGGTGATTAAAGTCTGATGTGGAATATGGATGATCAATTGATAATTTGGATTTTTCAGCCATGAGATTTTGTGGTTGCTTCGATTTTTATAATTGTGTGATATATGATACAATACCAAATTCAAATGACTATAAGTCTATAAACATCACCAAATGGCAACGGCATCGTAACTCAAATTCAATCAACATGGCCTGAATTTTTCCCTACTCATCAACATACAAATTACTTAGAAATGATCGACTTAACTAGGAACCAGAAATTTTTATTGACACGATCAGATATTGAGTAGGGAACTGAAAGCCACGACTTCATTACAACAAATCAATTATCAAACAAGTTATGGAGATAATCTCATTGTAATTGTACAATATGCACTGAAGGATCACTGGTGTGGACAAAAATGGTTCCAACTTGTATAAGCATTTGCCTTTATCTTAGAATTGCGGAGATTCGGTTCCGTTTGCATCTTTGTCTAAATATGACTGGCATCTCTAGACTAAATGACATAACCACACCGTGATGGAGTCGAATTGCCTGGTTCTTAAAATTTGAGAATTTTCTTCCCGTATTGCTTGTCCATAAACACATCGAGAAACGTCCTTTGGCACCCTATTAAGTGTGGACAATTCAGAAGAAGGGAGGTGCCTTGTTTTATAATTAATTCTTCTCGGTAACTTTATCTGTAGAAAATTAGGTGTCTCTTGAGTTTGATGCAGATGAGTGGCCCATAAGAAATTCAGGGTTACACATAATTTCCTAGTCAACAAACGTAATGCGGGCACCAGATGAAAAAATGATCTAACCCTTTAAAGTTATGTATTTTGCACATAGAGCCGTCTAAATTCACAAATATAGGTCAGAAAGTAAGGTCAGTGAAAGAATATGTTACATCCATTAGATCAAGTGGTAAAATTGAAATCAAAGGTGATAAACAAACCTAATCCAAACAGCATATCTCAACCCTTATAAGTAGCATAGTGTTCTCCTAGGGCATCCAAGTTGTGCCTCCCTCGTTTCTCCACAGAAACAATGAAAGCAATTTCATCAGAAACAAGTGGTTATGGTTCACCAACAATAACAAGCTATCACAATGATTTCTCCTCTCAAATTGTTAATTTTGCTTGTCTGAAGGATAGGAATTTTGATCCTATATTTCTTTTTGTTCTCTTTGGTATAGGTCTCTCTTTGCTGCACCGTAATACTCTGCTGTATTTGTTGGGTAAAGAAGATTTCAGCGTCTAATTAATTAGAAGATTTCGCAGCTTGAAGTTTGGAAGCCCAAGATCTGATCTGGTTTATTAACCGTTTGTACTCTCACTGTTTGTAGATCTCCATAAGTTTGTTTATTACATTATGTATGTGAAAACAATTACCAATAAACAATGAAGTTAAGGAGTTCTGTTGATTACCAAACAAACAATGAAGTTTGTTTATTCTTTTGTTTATGAAATTACCTGGATGTACCAGACTAGATATGTAAGAGCAAAGAGACAATACCAAAAAATGTTGCCACAACTTATTTCGATGGAACAAAAACTTGTTCCAATTTCATTATGTTACCTATAGAAAATTAATAATTGATGGATGCGGCTAGAAAAATGTTGTCACAAATTTTTTTAATTTTCCCCTGCTTAAAAATGGTTCGAAATCTGCCCATTAAGTTTGGGGTTCCAGATTCGCCCTTTTACTCTCATCTAACGGCTGAAACGCATTTTATGTGTGTTATGTGTTTGGCCTAGAGGCGCAATTTTTTCCATATTGATGGTTCGTTAGAGGATTTTAATGAGACTAATACCAATCTCTAGGGCTGCCGGAAACATTTGGTTGAAATGAGGCAAATCCTGCTATCTCTCATTATTAAGAAAGCATAATATTTTTTTTTTTTTTTTTTTTTTTTTTTTTCCAAGTGAAGATAACAGTGTATATTAATGTTAATGAGAGGCAAATCATGAATTATAGGTGAGAGTGTAAAATGGCAATAAAAAACTTTCCGCTTTGAGTTAAGATCAATCTAACAAGCAACTTGATTAGCCTCCATGAATCTTTGTTCATTTTCCATTTTTATTTTATTTTTTCATTGCATCCCATACTGATTTATGGGGGCGCAAGAGCGACTCCAACTATCACAACCATCTCATCAAGTAATCTCATGAATTTCTTCTTCTCTTAGACTTGTTGCCTGATGGCTAGTGTTTAGATTTGGTTGCAGGAGATCATAATTACTGCGTCATGATGACTATGAAATGATATGTACGCAAATTACATATAGGCCATTTTGTGACAACATTTTCTCACCCATTGGTGGTGGTGCTATAGAATACCACAATGAGATGGAAAAATAAATAAATAAAAAATCAATACAAGCAGATTATGATCTCTTGACCGTTCAGTTTTCCGGCTTGTGTCCCTGGGATGACAAAACACGACAATATATTTCACTGAGATGGTTGCCAAATCTACAGTTGTTGAATAGTTTTTTGTTAGGTTAATCGTAGAGATTTTGATGAAATACAAACAATTTCACACTTCACTAAGTCTAATGGTTAGATGAAAAAGAAAAGGCCCCTCAGTTTGATGCGATAACGTAGACCTCATTCTTCACAACGAATTATACCATGTAGATTATACCACCTATAATGTATTAAAATTTTTTTTATTTTTTTTTTTAATTTTCATGGTCAACAAATCAACCCAAGTGAAGATGACAATGTAGCAGCTTGAGCTAAGCGACTATCAATTAGAAGTTTAGAAGTTGAGATGGCGTCGCACAACCAGTTAGATCATTACATATACTATAGATGTATCTTTTCATTCGAAAAGAATTCAAACTTGTGACAACATACCATTTCTGTTTTCTCCTCTTACATTAAAATTACTCATATATCAACAACTAAATGACATTATCAACAATTTTATTCCGCTCTTAACAAATAAGATAAAAGATAATCAGAAAAAGATTAGTAATGTTTAACTCATATAACAAGATTACAAATTCCATCTACAAGATACATACAACTATCTGTACCACTTCCCTTTTTGTCGTCCTTTTCATTCAACTTCCTGTTTTGTTTTTGTTAGATCGAACTAAAAGAGAAGAACATGAAAAATTTGGAGAACCGACAACACGAGACATGGAATAAAAACCATTGTGTAGCAGTTAGGAAACGATCAAAGACAACAACGGTAATCATTCCCGCTGAAGGGAAGATATTTACCGCAGATTTAACAACTATGAGAGGTAATATCATTATGCTGACATAATTTCTAGTTGATGATTCTATTAGAGAACCGTCTGCCATGATTCTCTTGCATCGATGTATCTGTATAATCAACAGATCTGGTGTTTTGAAGGAGATAGGGTTTTGGTTTCTCCCTTTCATTCTCTACACTACACAGACGAGGAAAGAGGGGAGGCGCAAATAAGAGGCCCTAGAAAACTACACTACTTATAAAGGGATACAAATCTGCCGGTTCAATTTAGGGTTTAGTTATTATCTTTCACTTCGTTCATATAACGGCCGTTCTATAAATCTGACTGACCAGCATATGTATTGTGGATGGCTGTAGTTGAGATATGTGGAGAGTTTTAAGTTTAGACGATTGGATATCATTTTATAGAGCTGGTCTTATATAGGGTAATTTGAGCTGGATTGTCAATCCGAGGTCCATAGCCAATATGGAGATTTGGTCCTAGCATGTAGATGAGTAGATCAACTTCTCAGGCGCCCATTCATCAATTTCATATGCATTATATTACAAGCAGATTATCATCTACTTTGAGCTATTTTTGAAGGTTCCTGGCTATTCATACGTTAGGAATCTTATTACGTTTTGGACTTTGAGGTTAATCCAATCCATCTATCGGTGCGGTAATATAAACAGATGAAAACATATACTTTTTCGGAGAAGGATGCTAAACTTTGCACCAATCCTAGGACGGGTTAGATAACAATATTTGTTATTATGAAGGCTAAGAGTTTTGTATTAATGCAGTAACAAGATGGCAAACTTCACCACCGATATACAAACATCTGTTCAACTTCCTATAATATTGTTCTTTTTCAGCTTCAAAGTTCAGATTAAAAAATAAACAAGAAAAAAAAAAAGCTTGAATAAATAGAGAAGGCGAATATCAAGATAACGGGTCCATCTATGATTATACAACTTTTAGAGGAAAAGTCAGTGCGGATATTTTCATCATTTTGATGAATTGTTAAATATGATTACAAACAGATTACCACCTATTTTCGTCAAACTTAAAAGACTCTTCAATTTCTATCCGGATACAATATTAAGTGAACCAGTTTACTTCCCTGAATATAGTTGTTATTTCATTTCTTAATTCTTGAAATCACTGCGCCATTCATTTCTCTTGTCATGGGGACGCATATTTTTGTTGTCTCTTTTTTGCATCAAACTTATGGATAATATATGTGCCTTTTTTTTCCACAACACAATCAATGACACCAAAGATTGAAATAAGTTGTGGCTCACAGTATGCTTATACTCGTACATGTGCATCTCTGGTAAATTGGATTATGGGGTCAACCTTGTAGTAATGTATATCTGTAGTTAAGCTATCATGCTAAGGTGAGACCGTGATGTGCATATCATGCTAAATTGTCAATATAAGTTCCGATGGAAAAACTTACTAGTTAAGCTACCGATCAAAAAAAAAAAAACAAAAAAAAACAAAAAAATCTTACGAGCTAAGCTCAATATGACGAGCACCGCTTTATTTGATTTTCGTTTCGTCTTTTGACCATTTTGTAAGCAACTTGTATGCCACTACAGGGCATTGTACATTTTCTAAGCAACTTGTTGGTGGTTTTTGAAAAATATGGCCATCTATTTGCGGCATGAAACTGAATGTCACTTTTCTATAGGTGTTGACTGAAATAGATTTTGGTCTCTAGGTATACTTTTGCTTCAAAGGCATATCCAAAAACCCAGATTAAATCTTACATGAGGTTTTTCAAGAATGATCTTTATTTTCTTTTGGCATTGATTAACCATTCTATGGGGAGCGCAGGAATATATAAGCTATTCTTTGATGTTTTATAGTATCGATCGATGAGCAGTAGCAGTAGATCTGAAATATTTAAGATTTAAACATAAAAAAATCATACATTCATGGACCTAAAAGTAAAATAAAACTAATAACAACAGATTCATAACATATCCTCTTAAAAGTGCATAACAGATCTCCTAAAAATCTTCATCGATCGTCGATAAGATTACTCTTATCTAGTTTGAATTTATCTTTTACCTCTGTCTACACTTGTAACTGGATAAAACTCAAACCCTGCTCTTGGTTTTTCTTTCCACATCAATACTTACTATCTCCTTTCAGATCTTGTAGAAAATACATTCAAACAAAACTCTAATTCTTTTGTTGATAATGAGTTGTTTGATTTATTCTAGGTTAATCCCGTTGAAGTCCGATGTGAAGGACCAACAAAGTGGATCACAACAACAATGACAACGACATAAGATAAAACCTATTAAGAAAAGTGACGACGGAAAAAACGAAAATTAAAATTATTAGAGGAGAAATCATAATGCTATGTTGTTTGTGGTGATGTTGCTGACTTGCTGCAATTGAACCGCCACCACTTGTTTTTGCCATGATTTTGGACGAGGGAGCTGTTGTTGCTTCTATTTATGGTTGGTTTTTTGTTAATTTTTTGTTGTTGTTTCGGATAGACAACGGAGGCGCAGCAAAGAGATGCAGTAACTGCTAGCTACTTATATGGTTGGAGATCTCCTGTCTAGTTTAGGGTTAATTTGTCACCTTTGATTTCCGGTTCATCATATGATCTAAATGTCCGTAGCGAATTCTTTGGCTTACCTTCTTGGTGACCTAACATTGTTCTCATAGACGGTAATGATATCTGCTTCATACACGCGAAGAGTGTAAGATTTTGTCATGTGAATCTTAGGTGCAAGCAAGCATCGAGCAAATTCTAAAATAGAAGAAAGAAAACAATATTACAATAGGACTACATCACAGTTAGTGAATAGCCCTTGCTTTTACAAGAAAACCAAATGTAGAAATTGACGTTTAGTCCCATTAATGATGGGCTTTGGACGCTCTAGTCCAGCCTCCTCAGGCCTGGTACTCGTTAGTCCAAAAAAGCCAAACTTCAGTTTGATCCAAATTTTAACGAGTTGGTCCAAACTCGTATCAGTTCAAAAAAAATCAGTACCAGAATTACCCTCCTATAGAGATTCAGATATACAAAGAGTTTCTTTCATTTTTAGATCTCAGATTTAGAATTAGGAGAGATTGATGAGAGAGACCTAACAAGATTTCGTAAATACTCAAAATCTAAGAAGAAATTCAGATCGGAAGAATATTCATGTAATGATTCAGCTAGGAAAGAAAAAATATCGGTGGAAATTTTTGGAGATAATGTTTCAGAGATTTCATTTGTTAAATATTCTTACGAATTGAAAAATCAAATTAAAATCATCGGAGTAAAAGAAGATGAAATCAAATCGTCGAAGACGTCAACATTCTCAGAAGTATCGAGATATTATTATAATGTCCAGGTGATATTAAATGAAAGTCTTGTTTTGAATTTTATCCGTATAGTGATGAAGAGTCAGATTATGTCTCGTATTTTCGTCAATACACAAAGCATTTCTCCAAATTAAGCTCTGTTGTATCTCATTATTAAGTCTCCTCAAAAATACAATGGGAGGATCCCAATGCATTAATCATTATTTGTCCTGACATTCTTTGTGCCAGAAATTAATAATCATCCGTATGTTTGATCTGAAAATTTCTTTCTTGGTCAGGGTTTGTACTGATGACTTTCGTCAATTGTTTTGCCGGCGTCTCAACTACTCAAGTTGTCAAAATAAGGTTTCGCGACTTGTTGTTTCTTATGGCGCTGTAAGGCTTTCGTTATAGGATTAAGATGAGACTATCATCGAAGTACCCTTTCTAGCCATGGCTTTGGAAAACCCTAACTCAATGATTTCGACTTGGTTTTACCGTTGCTACTGTTGTGTTTAATTAGACACATGAAGAGATATGACTGGTGAGATGAGGTTTCGTTCTAGCTTCAACCAAGCATCAAAGGTGATCTTTTTGGGAGCTTAGAACCTTTCTAATAACTCATCTTACTCATAGGAGGAAACACGATCGACCATAACTCAAACCTGAGACCTTAACTATTTCAAAGGTTCTGACATAAAGAAATGTTTTCAGAACAAAGCAAATCGTAAGTTTCTTAGACTCAAAACCGTATGGTAAGAAGATTCTTGTTCGACAGGCGACAAAAGTTTGGTTTAACAAGATAAAAATAGTTCAGACCATTAACAGGATTTTTCGACTCAAAAGTGAGGACTCTGCTAGCTTAACAATGGTTAGATAAAAACACATATAGAAGATCCGAGGTTCGAAGAAAAAATTATTTAAAAGACTCAACTCTCAACTCATAACCATAAGAGTCTTTCACTTAGCGTCAACTAACATCAAAAGATGTTTTAGTAGATTTTGAATCTCTCTTTAATGGTTTGATGCAAGGTATCAAATGATGTTACACGGTCCCCTTAGTCGGCGCCAGAATGTAGATGCGGAAAATCCTACTTCTACATCCAAGAAACATAAAGACTCACACAATGAAGTAAAAAAGCAAGAGATGCACAAGAACACAAAATATACGTGGTTCGGTATGATTATCTACGTCCACAGGGGTAAAAGAATGATCTTATTACTTGATTTGAGGTTACAAAGTATGTATATCACCAACAAACACTCTATTCTCACTCTTAAGCTCTTAGTGTTCTCCCTCTCTCACTTAATACTTGGTCCTTTAGCTCTCTACATAGCTCTCTATTTATAGCTACAAGTGATGATACATTCAAGTTACGTGTGTGTCACGGTATATCTTCCTTGATGTCCTTCTCGGGTGGATGGTGATGTCTCTTTTGAGATGTGGGGCCGAGCCTATTGATGTCTTCTCCTTCATCCCTTCATCCAATATCGATCACTTAGTGAGCTATTAGACGATGTCGCCCTTGATACTCTTGGCCGAGTCTTACTTTGACTAGATTTTCCTTATCTTCTCAAACACTTAGTCAGTGCATTTATTGCTTTTGTACCCGATGGCTGTCTCTTCTGTCACCCTCGACCTTTACACGTATTGCCTTCACGGGTTCCCATGGTGTCTCTTTTCTGGTGCCAAGGCCGGGAATAATGATTTGGTGCTTCATACTTCATCCACTATAGATGTTCCACTACCTAGGATTGCTCTACATGGATCCGTGGATTATTCACACCTACATATCTCTAACCTCAACTCTAAGGTTTGGTTTTAGATGCTTCTGCTAATGGAAAGCAAAATCCGTGGATTATTTCAGTCTTCACTTTATTTTTCATCGGTGATACACCACTTGATTTGTTGTTGTACTCCAATCCACAGGTAGCGAAGAATACCGAATATCAATTTGTTGTAATGTTCATAAAAAAGATTATGCCAAGGAAACTAAGATTTGACACCACCATAGGATTTTAGATTTCTTAGCCGGTCAGTACATTTCATGGATGAAAAAACGGAAACAGAAGAACAAAACTGTAACTGAGAACGAATAGATAACACAAATTAAGATAAATCTCGTTAAAAAGTATAAATTTTACACAATACATTTGGGTACTTTCGTGGAATTACATTTCATTCTTCACTTTATTTCCCCCCTGTAATGCTCCACTTGATTTGTTGCTATCCTCTGTTGGATCGACAGATAACGAAAGAAACTAAAGTTTGATGTGCACATATAATCCACAGATAGCTTATTTTGCGGAAATTAAAACTTATGTCCACAGTTTGCTTTTAGATTTTGAGAGGAGAAATCATAGTGCGAATATATATATTTTGTTGTTGATGATGCTCTATTAAGCCACCTGCCATGATTGTGTTGCTGTTGCTACTGGATGAGGTAATCATAGGATAGATGAGAAAGCTGTAGTTGTTTTCCTAGGGTTAGGGTTTTTATCCTTTCGTCAGCATAAGTTGGTAAAGGATCCTACTTATAAGGGTTAGAAACGGCCCGGTTAAGCTTAGGGTTAACTTATGATCCTTGATTTTAGATTCATTCTTTGATCCAACGGCCGACACACGTGTTCATGACTAACCGGCATATCAAATGTAAACTTCGATGATTATCTGTGTTTGATACACGTGGAGTGTCTAAAACGGTTGGAACGTTTTTTGGGGAGTTTGTCCGTGTGGAGGTTTAGGGTAAATTGAGATGCACCATGGTTTCCTGATGTTTTTCATGGTGACAAAGGAACAATCCCAAATGGTCGGCATAAAGAAACTAGAAGATCAGTTTTCGTGCTTAAAAGCCACGATATCTTCTAAGGCGAGCCATGAGATCTTCAAAGGAGAGATCTTCTAAATCCTAATACAATACACCAGCAAATCTTCAAATCATAAGAAAACCAAGTAAGAAGCATGGAAAAGCTAATTTCATGGATAAAAAAGAAAAAAAAGTAGGAGCACAAATGATTAAGATCTAAGTATTGGCGTTTGTGATATGCCTATAAAGTTGAATCACCAAATATTTCTAACATCTTCACCATAATTTCATGGATAAGCTAATTTTCATTCATATTCTGAAAATTGGAGACCAGGTACAGTGAAGATAATATAGTCTAGAGTGATTTGTGAAAAGGATTCAAAAGTGAATTGTGGTGATCCTGTGCATCTCGTGGTGGTGAGTACGAATGAATCAGATATCCACTTCCTCTCTACTATCTAGAAAGATGATTTTGTCGGAAATAAGCTAAGACAAGGAACTATTAGATCGGATTTTACTGTCAAAAGAACTTTTAGATCTGAATTCACTATTGCAAAAATTAGCATTTTGAGAGGAGAAATCATTGTGCTAATAGCTAGTTGTTGTTGGTGCCGCAATTGAACCACCGCTTGCTTCTGCCATGATTTGGTTGCCGTCGATTGATAATCAAAAGAGATAGTAGAGAACTGCTGTTGTTAAGCTTTTAGGGTTTCTTTGTTTATTCAGATTAGGGAGGCGCATTTTGGAAGATGGATGCACTTGTTGACTTGTAGAAAACTATATGGGTTTGAAATCTGCCAGTTTAATTTAACCACAAGTTATCACCGTTTATTTCAATTTTATTTGATCCAACGGCTGATGTATTTATTTGACAGACCGTACATGTTTACCGACACATCTATTAAAGGCGGCTGTATTCGAGACATGTGGAGAGTTTAAAGTATTGGATTTCATTTTAAAGAGCTAGTCCGAGAGAGTAGTTTGAGCTGCGGTAGCAATCCGAGCTCCCTAAGCATCATGCATCCAACCTTAAAAGACTCTTCTTCATTTACAAAAGGATCAACAAATTTCAAAGGTTAAGGGAGTACTAGCAGAATATTGTGCAATTTAGTTCAAGACAGGTACAAGGGATCAACAAGTTTCACGAAAGTTATCAAACTCCATACGAATAAAGGGTGATGTTGCCATGTTGGATTAGTACTGGTAATCTTTTGTAAAAGTTGATAATCCTGCGCAGAAATATTTGTTTAGTTGTGTGTACCCCTAATTGGTTGCTTATAGGCCACTTGCATACTGACATTGGTTTTAGTTTGAAGTTAATAATAATATATAGACATAAATTGTTAAAACTTAAAGGATTAAATAACAGTAATGCACCGAAACGTTGGAAACAACAAGTGAACATCCGGTCCGGCGGGTACTGGTAGTAGATTTCAATATAAAGAATAATTCAAACTACTCCATCCAAAGACCAAAGACCAAAGCTCTTTTTTCAATAACAAGTATCGGGTAGAGCAGAGATAAACCGCATAACGATCTTATCTCTAAAGTTGCGACAAAAGTTTTTACACCGGCCGTCTGGCTGCCTAGACGCAACCCACCTATTGGTAGGAATAATCCTTAACACATCCCGTGTCGTGTTGTGATGAACAGGGAGTGAGCACACCGCTCTAGTAGGGTTTACGTATTCACGACCGTTAAAGTAGCATTCTCACTTTATCCCTGCCCAGAAGACAGAGTAAGTCCGCTAACCGGGTGGTATAACAAGTTCGCATCGAGGGTATGACCGTCTTCAAAGTGGACCCTGGCGAATGCCCGTATACATGATCCATGGATACGGCTAACCGCCCAAAACGGCAATCGTCGGATGCTAAATCACAACGGTTTTAACGCTCAACATTGTTGGGTAATCGAGTCTGGTTGTTGGATAACCTTTGGACAGGGTCCATTGCAATGAGATTAAAATTGACATCCGGCAAGTTGTTTGCACTAAATTCCGTTGGCTTTTTATTTCTTCTCTTTACCGAAATGGAACCTCAATGACACAAGAGTATTCTCAGTCAAGGAGCTGTACAAGGCAAAAATTGATCATCTTTACAGAAATGAAACTCTAACAGGCAATTTGGAAGCCATTTGGAACATGGATGTGGCTCCAGTCATCAAAATCTTTATCTAGAAATGTGCACATGGAATTCTTCCCACAAATGGCAAAACAACTAGCATTTTGCATTACATCAATCCATTATTTTTTGTTTGCAACATTGGGCAAGAAGAAACCATGTCTCATTTGTTCCTAAATTTTCTTACCGCTACTTTGGTGTGGAAGGAAATTAAGGCACATCTCATACTCTCTTTGATAACAATACCATCTTTATTGACTGGTTAAATTCCTGGTTCCATGTTGGAAACTTTAGCTCTGCCTGCAGTATTTATGCCACCACTTGTTGGTATTTATGGAAAGCTAGATGTGATTTCACTTTCAAAGAAATTCAGTCTAAGGTGGGAGTTATTACTCTCAGGATTAAATAGCATTTGTGCAATCATAATAGAATACATGCAATGCCAGCTCATATCATGAATGACTTCCCTCTTTTACCTGAGGAAGTTGATACTGCCTTACAACCAGTCAATACTTCTTACACTTGGAATGCAGAAGCAATATTTGGGAAGCATATCAATATATGCACTCTACAAGATCCTGAGAATTCTCTATATTACACTACACTAATTATGACAGATTTTGCAGGAAACACCATTGGCGCTAGAGGACATACAGGACACTATGGAGAAGGGGGAGTCACAGGAGGGGAAGACCTAGCTTTCCAGTGGGCCAAAGAAATGCAGCATATAAACATTGCAATATCTGCTGAATCAATGGACATTCTAGATCGCTTTAAGTTGCTCTACCATGAAGCTGTTCAAGGAAGATTTCATCTTAATTTCTATGAAATAAGAAGTAGTCAAGAAGACAATAGTAGAAATATGGTCATAAACCCCATATCTTTTGTTTTATTGAATCTTAGCATCATCCATCGTATTCAAAATATGGATGCTTTTAATTTAGCTCTTTCTTGTAAGAACAATGCAGGCAGGCTGAGTGGTGCTTCTACTGCCACTGCCAATGCCAAAACAACACTCTTGTACTGCTCTTAGTGCCTTTCTAGGCCTAAGCTTTTTTCTATGTAAAAAAAAAAAAAGATTAACATTGCAGATTGATAACTTGTCTTGTGGGGAGTAATTAACAGGTTCTCAAAAACTAAAAGAAAGGATGGACCATTTTAGAAACATGAAAGCTATAGATGCTGAAATGAAAGAAAAACTCAAACATGGAAAAATGATTAGCTGTTGCCATTTGAAGTCAATCTCCAATATAGAGGGTGAAGATATCTCAGTATAAAAATTGACACCTCGATAGAGAATGCTCTTGTAATTATACAGAATGCTCTTGCATTTATTCTTATCTGTATGTGCATTTTGTTCCTTGTGGGACTCCAAATGGTCCGGTAACTATGTAAATATCATTGATATGCACCATGGACAGGATGAAACTCGTAGATTTTTTCGTCAAACATTCGTATTAACTTGAAGGCATGAGAAATCGAGAAATGCTGTTGAAGATTTCAGGGGAAGAAATTGGAAGAAATTACATGATTTTAGAAGGAAGTGATTCCATTTTTTGCATCAAACTTAAGGACACTTCACTATGTTTGGCTGAGAAATTAAGGAGGTGATTATAAATTCTGCCGTGAAACAAAAAATTATTTCTTCCAAACTTCTAATACAATTTAAACATCAAGAAGGAAATTTCTTGCCTTGATCAACTTTTGCATTCCCAAAGGTGGACACGTGAATAGTGGTGAATTTCCAGTTTTCTAAACAAAGGAAAAAAAACGAGATAGAGGATTTATGATTTTGCAGATTCAGCTATGAATAAACATTTTTGTGGCAAATGGATGATTCTTGTAATCATTATCTTCCGAAGATCTAATGAATGGTTTTGATTTTGCGCATGTAACCACGAAAATAAGACATGCTCATGTCATGAACAACGGCGGAAAAATTAGATTGAAATGAAGTCGACCAAAAGGAAGAAGAAGAAGAGGAGGTCCACCTCATTCGGTGCATTAAAGAATTTTACAAAATTAGAATTTGGAAGGCATCGATCATTAAGCACAATCACACGTATATCTAATCGGGAAGCCATTAAATATACTCGACTACCCCATGTTTTCATCTTCTATTGCACGTTGGATCCAGCTTCGGTACAAATGGGAAGGTTTTTTCTAAATCCACCCAAAAATCAGCTTTCCCTCTAGTAATAGTGGCTTTCCCCTAATAATTATCCGAAACAATGAGAAGATTTATTCATAGGCTCTTTTCTCTTAATACATGACTCTTATTCCTTAATACTAAATTTCTCCATTGAGCTCACCAAACCTTCTCACATAGCTTTTGTAACCCCCCTCCACTTCTTCAACTCTCGATCTCAGATATCATTTCTCTGAATATACTCCGGATGATTCTAGAAAACAAATCTATGAACTTATTCCTTAATTCTAAATTTCCTCGAGTGAACTCATATCCAAAACTAACATGTTGAGAGGAGAAATCATAGTGAAAATAGCTTGTTGTTGTTGCTGATGCTGCAATGGATCCACCATTACTTGCTTCTTCCATGATTGTGCAAATTGCTTATTGTGAATTTGGCTTGGTGATAATATTTTCTCCTAGCTAGAAAGATAGACTTAGGGTTTAATAATATGGCAGTTCAGTCGTGCCTCTCAAATGTTCCCTCGTATAAGTGCATCTTGGGTCCATAAAGTCATGCTAAGAAGGCAAGAACTGTAAAAGCGAGGCACATCCACCAGACTGAATTTTGCAGACTACCAGGGAGTAAAAACAAGGAACGTCCTCCCAAGTACCGAATGAATTCACACCTACCATGGCGTCAACTGACTTTTTCAATGTGTTTGTTAACACTTAGATAGATACATTTTGACTGGCGGGCTTGTGTTGTGGTTATATTGTTTGGTCTACAAGTGCCACTCCTAATTGGTCAGTTGTATATATGTTTTGATTCAATTCGATTCAAAATCTCCATAATTATAAGATAATGGCCAAAAAGCTTATACTGGTGCACCAACAATGGTCCATTAGCCCAATATATGGTTAAAATTATTTCCATAAGTTGTACATAATTGATTTGTTTTAGTTAAGTTGAGGATTTTACTTCTATTAGTTCAATTGAAATGAGCCATATCCTGCAATATGACCAAAAAATACAACTGGGTGTCAGTCCATGTTTATGCATGAAGTTTGTTGTCATTCTTGTGATAGTTTGGGTGAACGACTACCAATAACTTGTCTCACTAAGTTCCTCTGGATCTGTTAGTTTTGAATTAGCAGAAAAGTATTTTTGTACAGAGAGTACTGATATCAAAACTGATTAAAGAAGATTGTAATACCATGAGTTAATTAGCAACAAGTACAGTCAGTCATTGAATTCGCTACAGCCATTAGATTAAATGGTACATATGACGGTGAAAATTTATCCCAAAATGAAACAGGCAGATGTCTAGCCCTTACAAGTAGAACAAGTTTTTTACATCGAAGGTACAAACTTGTGCCTCCATAAAAAAAAATGCAAATCAAACCCATAACCCTAGTAGAAATAACAAAAATAACAGTTCCCTCATCTCATCTCAATAGCAGCAACAACACAATCATGGGAAGCATATGACGGTTAGTTCAATAGCAGCAGCCGCATCAACTACAACAACCAGCATTATGATTTCTCCTCTCAAAATGTGAACTTTGGCTTTGATCATCTATGGAATTCTTATCCAGTATTCCGTTTAAGTTGTTGCTCTTCCTTATCACTTAATGAGTTGTACATACAAGCACAAGAACAGAATCTGGTAGTTTCAATCATTTGTATTCCCACTCACTATTTCATCATCTCCTTAGTTTAATCATTAGGCCAATAAATAAAGTAAATTATCAAGTGGTGGAGAAGTTATTTCCCTGCTAGTTTTTTTGTTCATTGTTTTTTATTCATGAAACTGTAATCTGGATGCCGTAGAAGCATACCTAATTAAATCCGATTTTCAGTATGTTACCAATACAGACTGAAGTGTCAAGTGTGATTGAGTTTGATGTGGAAAATAGATGCACATGCATATAATTGATCCAATATAAGCACCACCAAATTGGTGAGAAATTCAAATGTCGTTGCCAAATTAAAATGACATACAGTCATACAAGTTGGCTTTTGCTTAGAAATGGTTCACTTGACTATAGAAGGAACCTGGCTTCCATGACAGACACTGTCTAAACTTCAATGAATTGGAATATGCATTTTCCAACTAAAATCGAAACAAGAAGATACGCTCTTTCTTAAACCAATGAAACAAATACGAAATCATGGATCTTATTGCAATTAGGTAGGATCGCAAAAAAAAAAAAAAAAAACTTCTTCCGGTGGATTAATAAAGTTAAAATGTGCCTCCTCTAACCGGAAAAATGAATTCCGCGGCAACTTCAAAGATACTTCAAAAACTAGCCATATATGATATTGAACTTGTCTCCGGCATTGCTTATCGATACACTCACCAGAAACATGCGTTGTCACTGGATATGTGTTGAAAATTTAGCTGAATGTATGTGCTATTTTATAGCTACGTGCCTTTTACTTTTGAAGCAAGAGTACAACATGATTTTCTTGTAAGAATTATATCAAATCGTCAACGATGTTGATTTCAATCTGAAAAGAGATTATTATCATCACTCAACTTGGAGTTTTCTTGTTTCCAACTAGCTAAGCCAAGGTGAATAGTATGAGTATCTATTTTATGCATTAACTCAAAGACGCTTAGTTTTTCTAGGTAAAAGACCACAATGTGATGGTGGACAATCGCTAATGACTTATAATCAATTCTCCTCATCTCTGCCGTCGAACTTACAAAGTCTCTTGAAATTTATTGACCATTTATTTTTCTGGTTAGTCCAAAAGGAGGCTTATTTATCAAGTAGTTGAGTTTTGTCCCTGGTTTAACAAAAAAAAAGAAAAGAAAACATGACTACATTTCACTGAAAGGCTGCTGAATCCACTACAGTTGAGTAGGACAATCCAACTGGAAGATGAAGATGTTTTTGATCATTTATTTTCTATATCAAATTTGAAAGAATACAAGATTAACTGTGCGAATCCACTAATCTACTCTACATAATTTGTCACCCATGTATGAGCATCTATATTCCGCATCAAACTTGATGGCTATAGTAGACCACTGTGATGAATGAAAGAAAGAAAGTCAAGGAAATTATTGAAGAGAAATATGTCATTGGGAGAACTAAGATGAAGATGGAAAATAAAATTGAAGAGCTTCGAGTTGGGTGCGCTTGAGATGTCGGTTTCTCAGCTTGAGAAGTCTTACAAAGATCAAATGGACGCTAACAAGAATCTGAAATCTGAGGTTGGTTCTTTCAATGGGAATCTCGAAAAGGTTGTTGCTAGGAGAGTGAAGGAACTTGAGATGAAGAAAAAGGAAGAGTTGAGTTGAAGTTTGAAAGTGAAGGAATTGGAAAATAGCAAGGATGACCACTAATTCCTTTGGGGTCGCGCCAGGATTTTTTAATTCCAAATCTAGACATACATGACTGAAAAAAGCTAGAGAGTATTGCAGCCTTGAACCCAACCAAGGCTATTCGCGGATTCTAATCAATGTTATCATCAATTGCAATTTGCAACAAATATTCACGGATTCTAAGCTAGAGATACGTGGAGCGTCCTAACTGAAGTGTGGGATTTCCTTTCAAAGAACTTGCCTTACGGTGCCCATCTGAGGTCCAGGGGCACTAGTAATCTTCGCTGTAGTTAAGTTGCAGACTAGGGTCCGTTGAACAAATTTCACAAGGCTTGCGAAACTCCATAGTCGTGGTGACACCAATTTCATTGGTAACGGTGATCAACTATAAAATTTGATAATTATTTGGAGCAACCTTGATACATGTTTATTATTGGTAAGTTTCTGTGGAATTTAGCAAGTGTATCTCTAATATAGACAATAAGTTGACTACAAAGTATTTTATCAATATTTACTATTGTAAGATAGGGCTGATGAATGGTGGTAAGCATACCACAAGGAAGTCGACTCTAGAGCCGGTACTGGCCCAGAGTGTACTTGTTTAAGGTCTCATGGAGACATAATTGCATATCAAAATGTAAAATGAAAAATGATTGTTGTCCCGTAATATCAACTGGTAAACTATTTCTGTTTTTTCTAAGCACTCTAGCGATTCCCCCCTGCTTTAAATGCTAAATGGTGGTCGCTTTATGTAAAACATGGCTGAAACCCGGGTGCATTTGTTACTTCGAGTATTATCTATCTAGATATTTCTTTTTGTTGTTTTTTATTGTTTTTTTATTTTCACTTGTCGTTCTAGATGTTCCTAGCATGTCTATATGTACCAGTCTTGTTCTCCTGCTTGGCTATCTCCAGCAGTTGAGGCGGACTATTTGGCTTTTTGAAGGCCTTCCCTTATAAAAGAAAAAGAAAAAAAAAAATCGACATCCACAACAATTTCCCTGCTCACTACTCTAGTCCAAATACATGAAGAAGATCTTTGGGACATGTTAATAGTTAACAAGTGAAGCCCGGTGCCACCGCCACCATATACAAGGGTAGTTTCGGTAATTTTATTTCCAGCTTGAAAACCTAAATACACCAAAGGGCCAGCTTCACTTATATCAGTTCTCTTTCTGTGTCACTAATACCTCCTCCTCCTTCCCTAACCATACAGCGCCGTTTTCATCCACCACCACCAGCACTATTATCTTCATTTCCACCACCAAAACCACTTGATGAATGAGAAATTGGGCTTTCATGAATTGAACAACTATTTTGAATAATCTGGCTGTTGATCTGCAGCATCGGAAGAGTAAGTAAGAAATCAAATTTAATTTTTAATCACTAATTTTAATTAATTCCTCCTCCCTCTCTTTTTTAGTCGGAATTAAATCCTATTCTCGGTACAATTGAAAATCAGAGGGTTTCTGAGGGGTTATTGGTCAGCTGGATGATTTTTCTCATTCTGATTCTTGGGTTTTGATCAGATTTCTATTTAAGTTTGTATAACATCTTACTTCATTCTTTCTGATCTGAAAACGAGGTCCAATGGGGGTTCTTTAGTTGTACATTTTTATTGTTAATCCTAAAATAAAACCTCAGAGGAAATTTGTAATTTTCAACAAGGTTGAAAATCTAGACTTTTGTGTTGTCTTTGTATTGAAAGATGACAGATTTTCTTGAGGAGTTAGTATTTGATTTTAGTAGGATATTGATTTTACACTCCACTTGCTGGGAACTAAGAATGGTTTATGCACCGGTAAATCTGCCTATGCTCTTATATCAGGATCTTCCAACAGACATGACACTTGGTTTAGGACAAAAATTTGGAAAATTCAAGTTATACCTAGGGTCTCTCTATTTGAATGGAAAATGTTTGCAGATGTTTTTTCTTTGAATTATAAAGTAGCATGTTTTTTACAACAGGTCAATTTGCAGTGTATGTTATGTAATCCAGGGGCAGCAGAATCTAGTAGTCATTTGGTTTACACTAAATATACCATGTCTTCCTTACAATGGAAATTTCCTTGACTACAAGTCTTTAGTATTTTAACCTGGTGTATATGGAAATACAGAAATTCTGTCGTGTTTGAGCTCCGTTCGAACTTGTGAATCAGGTTAAGAGACAGCTCACACAATGGAGAGTTTGGGGTTGGAGTTGTACAATTTCAAAATGGTTTAATCAATGATGTGGTCTTTGATTCAGGTTGGACTACAAGAACAGGCTCAGAAGAAGCACTAGTGGATCAGTTGGCGGTGAATTGGGAGAAAGCAATTCAGGAAGCAAAGACGGAGCTTCTTTTCGACTGCCATCAATGTGGTGTTAAAAATCACCACATTGTAAATAAATGTAATAAATGTAAATAAGCCTAACTCCTGTTCTTGGGAAGAAATAAATGGAAACATAAGTATATGAAAACAACAATCCTCTATCAATAGCATTCGTAAGTATTAAAAATCACTCTATTTACGGATAAAATTATTCCTGTAGTTTTGTGCACTTGATCAATACTTACACGAATGTCCTGCAACCACCAAGTGAGTGAGTTATTTGAGCTTTGGGTTTCAAGTATATGTTTTTTGACATCTAGGTTCAGAAAAAAACATGAAAGCATGTCCTTTAGGTTCCTTCGTGTGGGATTAGCGCAGAACTATGATTGTATTTTGGACCACATAAGTCGTGAGTACAGTCCTCGTTTGTCATAATTAGAGGTTAAGTTTACAGTTGTTGTTTCCAGTACTTGGATTTGATAAGGTTGTGCAAAATGCTCCATAGAGACTTATGATCGTATTTTGGTAGTAAAGTTATGTTGTTGCTAGTTTGGAACATTATGCCCAAGGAATGCTTCTCTACCTGAGCCAGTTGGGACCATTGGTAGAGTTTTAGGCTTTATGAGATTATGCACAGCTGCATTGTTGATTCTTTGAAACTTGATCAAGCGTCGAAATATGTGTGTTTTATATCCAAGTTTGTTTGATCAAGAGCCGCATTGAAGAATCCTTTTTGGTTTTGTGACCTGATGATGCCTTGTGCATGTGTTTTAGATTTAACCGAGTAAGTAACTACATGCATTTCGATTTAAGGCACTTGCAATGAAAACTTTATTTGTGCTTAGGGATTCAAGTATTTGTTTTTTAACATCTGGGTTTTGAAACAAGCACAAAAGCATGTCCTTTAGATTGTCCTTGGTGTGGGATCAGCTGAAATTTAATTATGACTTTCAAGTGCGAAGGAATGTGTCTGACTAAAGTCACCCTTTAGACAACTAATAGAATCAAAATTTCTGATTTTGTTGTTTTATTACTACTGAAATCGAACGAAATTGAGCTAAGCTAGTCTTTTCCATCGCACCAATTACTGCTAGATACAATTTAATCACTGTTAATACAGCTAATAGGATCAAAATTTGATTGAAAGCACTATCGATGAACAAGGTATTTGAGCTTTTGGTTTCAGGTATTTGTTTTTTAACAACCAGGTTTAGAAACAAGCATGAAAATCTGTCCTTTAGGTTGTCCTTAGTTTGAGATTTGCTGAGTTTAATAATGACTTTCCAAAATTAATATTTTCAATTGGGAAGGAACATGGCTTGAATTTTTATATTAAGGGCTGCTAAAAAGGTATATATTTATTGTGTGTGCCTTTACGATGTGGTTTTCTAGTAACAGTTGATTAAGAACTTCAGCTAGTCCAGATTGCTGCAACCCAAATGTACTCTAATGTTGTATCCGAGTTGGGTATTTTTTTTGGATGCAACTGGATTCCAATTAAACTTGTTAGCTCTGGTTTCCCGCTGTTAGCACACTATTTTTGTTCAATTATTATATCATGAAAGCTATCTGTATCTTCTTGAAATTGTTCCATGAATATATATTATATCATGACTTTTATTTGGTGCAGAGATGCAATAGCTTCAAAATACCTTACACATGTTGTTGGAGCCTCTACAAGGTAAAGTTCTTCATGTTCTTTTGGAAATATCAGATTTTTACACTTTGTTTTTAGGAGGCTGGTATCAATATCCCTCATGAATAGGCATGCAATTTGCTACGAAATTAACATTTTTGATAGGATTGGTTGTCGTTAATTGAATCGCTTTTCATTATAACTTTCATGTTTGGTCCACTGCATGACTAACTACAAATTCGTTATCAGGTAGCCTCTTAGTCACTGAAAAAGGTGGTCTATTCAATAAACCACATGAACGTTTTATTCAATAACCAAGATGAATTCGTTTTATTCAACAACACTAGTTTATGGTAGCTGTTTGCTTCTTTGAAGTAACCTCTGTTTTAAAACTTCGACTTACTGCTTTTGGAACTCACTAATTCATATAAAGCTGCGAAACCATGTCTACTACGCGAAGAATTTTACATTTGCATCAGGAATTCCCTCACATAGTTCTGCAACCGTTTCTCATACATTTGTTCATATAGCTTCTGGTGTGAAAATGAAACCCTTTGTCGCCTGTTTATTAGCAGTAGTAATCTCTATACTGCTCTTAAATGAGAAAAGTTTCGCTCTTAGTTTATAACATTACATTTTTTTGATGCTGAATTTTATTAGCTTCTCTTTCGAATGAATTTACACACGAAGGCTTCTAACTATGGGCTGTTTGCACTTACAGAAGTAAACAAAGTTCTTTTGTGGTGTGATGGGAACAACCTTTGTCATAAACTGCAACCATAAAAAGCGCTGTGGATGCTCATGCCGTGCGCTTCCAGGATTTTCAAGCAAATTCTATATATGAGAAGCAATGTTTCGTTGAGACTTCAAGAGACGGTTGCTGGATGTGGATCCAGGATTTAGAGAGTAAAGTCTGATGGATATATATTATAATCATGTCAATGAATTAGTTTTTCACTTTTCCGGTTTGCATGAAAGATGAAATAATGGATCACTGTTAGAACATACCCAGCACAACCTAACTTTGTTGTTTCAATTAGATGTGATTATGATGAGATATGTATACATGCATCTTATATGAGTGTGATGCTAAACATATGTATGTCAGTATCTTAATGTCACTCTTCTTCGGGTTTAAATTTGTGTAGTGGTTTTGTTTTTGAGATAAAAAGTTTGCACAATGCCATTTCAATATTGTGGACGGTAATTGAATAATATCATTCCCTTTATTTCGTGGGAACACTTAGTATGCTTAGTTCAAGAGGATGATGAGCCGAGCTATTTCCTTGAAGATTTCAGTACTTCCAAATACATGTTGTGAATCTTGGGATTAATGAGTAGTCTAATGTTTTAGTCAAGTTAATCTTGGGGTTTACTTATCTTGTGTATACTTTAATGATTTCGTTGTTGATTAGGATCTCAATTGGTAAGGCCTTGTTTAACTCCACTGATGCACAGAATAATCATAGACTGCGAGATATGAACTTGAGTCTTCAGAGGTGTTACCCATTTGACTTGCAAGTAGGATTAGGAACCTCAAGTTAAGAGACTTTAAGAGAATTCAATTGATTTCAAGAACACTGTCCTCCTTACTGTAGTCCTGAATGACTGTCATGTCAATTTCCCCAGATCTAACTTGGGATTAAAGTAGTCGCAAGTTAATCTTGGGGTTTAGATTAATAAAATCTCAATTGTCAGGCCTTGTTTTAGTGGAATAATCATAGACTGCGAGATATGTTACAGAGGTGTTACCCATTTGACTGAAAGGATTGTTTTTAAAGACTTTAAGAGAATTCAATTGATTTCAAGAACACTGTCCTCCTTACTGTAGTCCTGAATGACTGTCATGTCAATTTCCCCAGATCTAACAAGCGCCAGACTAACAAAATCAACGTCAGTTAGTGGTGGTTACACACTGAAAGGTGTTTTTAAAGCACAATAAGGTCGTATGACCAAACTAAAAGCCTATCACTAAGGTTAGGCACGGCAGGGGCAGTCATCTACCTCGTGCTTTTAGGGTTTTCTTTTTGGACAGCGGCCCCAGATGTGTGATAGACAGCTGTGTGTCACTAGCCTTTTATCTCCAATCTTTTCATCTTAAACCCTAAAACAAAATCAACAACAAAAATCATCAGGAGACACAAACACAGACATAAGAAATTGAAAAACCTAGAAAAATCCCAATGGAAGAAATTGAAAATCCGGCTGATTTTAATGAAATCTTAGTGAAAGAAACAGTTGATGGAAACAGAGAGGAAATCAAAACATTGCAGGAATCCAAAGAAGAACTTGAATCTGAGATTAATCAGAACTTTGAACAAGATAGGGAGGAATTTGAAGTGAAAGTGATGGAAGGATTGAAAGCTGAAATGAAGAAAGAAATTGAAGTGGAAGAGAAAGTGAAAGAAGGGGATGAGTTGAGGATGAAGATTGAAGAGTTGGAGAAACAAAATTTTGATGAAATCGAAAGGTTCAAATTGAAATTCGATAGTATTTCACAAGAGAAAACAGAATTGCAAGATGAAGTTGATAAATTGAAGAAGTCTGTGGATCTTCTTAATGAAGATCTTGTTCGTGAAAGAAAGCTTGTTTCTGAAATGGAAACGATTCAGGAGAAATTGGATCTTCAGGTCGAGGAATCCAGGGATCTGAAATCGAAAATCAAAAAGTTGGAGAAGAATGAATTGTTGATTCAGAACAGACTCAGTGAGGTAGAAATGGAGAATGAAAAGCTTGTCAAGGGAAGAAAACCATTGAATCGGTGAAAAGTGAGAAGAAGGCGGTCGAGAAGAAATTGGCTGAGTCTTTGAAAGCATTTGATGAATTGAAGCAAGACAAGGAAAGGATTGTGTTGCAGAAGGAGAATATTGAGAAGAACAGAAACTATCAGTTGGGCAAAATCGATGATTTGGAGAAATATGTTCAGGAGCTTGTTTCAACGATTGCTTCATTGGAGAGGAGTAATAAGATGCTGGGAAGCGAAGTCGAAGATGAAAACAAGCAAAGGGATGAATCATTTGAGCGTTTATTGGGTGAGAAATGTTTGTTTGAGCAGAAATTGGTTGATTTGGGGAAGATGTTTGAAGAATTGAAACGAGAGAAGGGAGAAATTGTTTCGGAGAAGAAAATAATTCAGAAAAAATTGGTTGATTCCGAGAAGATGGTCGAGGAATTGATACGAGAGAAGGATGAAATTGTTGCAGAGATGAACAAGATTGAGAAGAACAAGGCCGATCAGTCAGTGAAAGTAACTTTAGATAATGTGAAATGGAGGAAACGCTACACTGAGGCCTTAGAGAAACAACAACTGTTGAGAGATGAATTGCATTCCGAAAGAAAGAAAGTCAAGGAAATTGTTGAAGAGAAAGATTTCATTGAGAAGACTTACAAAGAACAAATGGAAGCTAACTTGAGTGAACTACTGAAGGAACTTGAGTTGAAGAAAAAGGAAGAATTGAGTTTGAGTTTGAAAGTGAAGAAATTGCAAAATATCATAATTGACGCAGTGAAGGAGATTGAGAAGCAAAAGAAAGGAAAGGATTCGCTTGCTGTTGAAGTGAAGAAGTTGGAAGCTCGGTCTGAAATGTTGATTCAAGAGAAGTCATTACTAGAGCAGAAATTGGTTGCAGTTGAAAAGGGAAACCAATGTTTGACTTCGAAGATCAATTGTGCTCAAATGAATGCTGAGAAGGCTTTGTTGATGTTGAAGGATGCTGCAGAAGTGATGTGCAGGGCTGAAGACGAAGAGAAGGAAGCAACTGTTGAATCGGATATGATGAAAATCGAGGAAGATATTCTACCATTTGCATCTGAGTTGGAAAGTATTAGAAAGGCTTTCAAGAATAAGGATAAGAAAATTGAAGAAATTACTCAACAGGTTGAGAAGTTGAACAAGGCTGCTAAGAAGAATTTTAGCATTTTGACATTGGTGTCTATTGGGACCACTATCCTTTCTGCTGCAGCTGCTACTTACATTGCAAGAGGACAGTAAATTGCTCATCTTTTTTACTGAGTTTTGCGCAACATTTGTGGCACATGTTTCTACCAATAGCATCAAATATCTATTGTCTGTGTTTGTCATAAGCCTTAACAGACAGATAAGGAGACCCTGATATTCACCCCATTTAGGTTGCAGTAGGCTGTCTTTACTGATTAGAGACCTACACTGACACTAGACTACTAGGTGTTGCAGCTTTACTACATTCTTGACTCTAACCATCTGTTGATCTAAACAAGATTTTCTGTAAAAAAAGTTGGAGACTAGCTAAGATGGGTTAGGTGACATGATAATTTGAGTATCGAAAAGAATACAAACGGTAGGTAAGCCATGTATAGCCATGTATGTGGTAGGTAAGCCAGTCTTTAAAATTTAGTCTTTGTTCTTCATCAAAGCCAGGTTTCAACTGAAGGCGACCATTTCTAAGGAATTACTATTCGACCTTATTGCCATTCATAACTACACAGTTGTACAAAATTTCGATGTAATCAGAATAGAATTTCCATAATCTAAAGGTATTGGTGCAAGCATGTTTTTTTTTTCTTCAATCCTTGGCTGCATTGTAGGGTAACAACGAGATTATTTCAGTAGCTTAGTACATAATTCATCTGTGGTTTTTGAAGCTAAAGGAAATATTGATGATGGTGGAGGAGAAAAAAACAAACATTGATTTCATTTTTGGTGGGGGTTTAAGAATTGACTAGTACCAAATATGGCTGCACATTGTTCTTCTAACTTTCTGAATTGTTGATTCGTAAAAGCCTAAACTCGTAGCATTATTGTATTTTAGCAGTCAAATTGATGGAACTACCCACCTACCTACCTTGGCCTAGATGAATGAATACTTGGCTTTGGCGTGATAAGAACTAGTTGTAAACAAGAAAGCTCCATGTCTGGTGATACAAAATCTACGAAGATTAAAATTGACATCCAACAATTCTTATAAGAAAGGCATGCTGTCTTCTTCCTTCCAAACAAAGAAAATGAAAGTACCTACAAACTAGCATATGATGTGACATTAAACAAAATCAAAATCGTAAGGCAATTGATTTCATAGAAATAAAAAACACGATGAGATTCATCTGGCTAAATTTTCCACACATACCCAGGTGATAGTGGATGCTTCCAATTAGTTTATCCGCAAGCAATATGGTAGGAATTTCTAAGTTAAAGGAGCAAGCCATGTCTTTGCAAAAGTAGAAGCAAAATTGGTTATCCGAATTACGGCCTGGATATATAGCCGTAACAAGGAGCCATTTTTTTTTGGGGTTAACAGAGTGACATACGGCTAGGAAACTCCAAGCCGTAAATTTATTTACGGCCAGGAACTTCAAATGTCGAACAAGCCGTAAACCAGAGTTGCAAATTTATGTCAACATTACGGTTAGGAGTTCCAACCGCAAAAAAGATACACGGCCCGGAAACGTAGACGCAATAAGGACTCATTTAATTTTTGAGTCTCGAGGGTTACGGTTTCTTTTCCTAACCGTTTGCAAATAACGGCCCGGACTTTCCAATCGATATTTTGTGCAATTTTATTTGACAAGAATTATATGCACTATCGGCTAGGTTATGTGAAGGATCGACCTAGCCGAAAGTGCACAAAAAATTAGTAAATCCTGATTGTTTCCCCAGTTTTCTTTGATTAGACAAAGACTAACAAAGTTTTAAAAATTCATCCATCCAAATCCATAACCAAACAACAAAAATAGTAAATAGACAAAGTCTTAGATAATAATAATATAATAAAAAGAGAGTAAATAGTAAAAAGAGACTCAAAAATGAGAGTAAATAGTCATTCACTTTCACTTGATCAATGAAGTAATATAATAAAAAGAGAGTAAATAGTCATTCACTTTCACTTGATCCCTCCTCCTACGTGCTTTGCAAAAACTCATCTAAATCGGCCTCTTGCTCAGGTTCCACAACTTGTTCTATAACTCTAGATTTTTTACCTCGACCGCTGCCACCTTGAATTGGAGTCTTTTTACCTCCACCACGTCCACCTCGAGCACTTGTTCCAGCACGGCTAACTTTTGCACTTGTTCTAGTACCTCGACCACCTCGAGCACTTGTACCACCTTTTACACCTCGACCTTTTTCACCTCTACCACCTCGATCGGCTTTTCCTTGCTTAGATTGAACTTTGGGGTTGGGGGTGTATCCCTTTTAGTTCTCCTTGGTACGAGTCGTCGCTAGAAGAAGGAGACCTAGCCCTTGTAGTTCTCCTTGGTCGTTCCGCTTCATCAGGATATAAACCTCCTTTCTCGGGGATAATTATGCCTCTAACTCGATTCCGCATTAATCTTAGTTCAGCTACTGTTAACTCATCACCCAAATTAATCATACGGGTGATGTCATTGGCCACCCAATTAACTCGTTCGACCTATTTTTTCATATCAAACACACATACTCTAATTATTCATATATAATTAAAAAAACAACTTATACAAACGTAATTAGTAGTGTAAAAGGGACTTCACATGTGAAGAAAAATAAGATCACTATTCGTAAATTCAGAAGCCCCTTATCCAATTATCGTTAAAAATGACTAAAGTGCCCTTAGTTATTCAGAGTTAATGATTTAATTTGATTGGTTAAATTAGTTTTGGTTGTTACATTAGATTTATGGTTTTCAATTATAGTTAACAATAGAAAATTTGGGGAGAACAATAAGTACAAGAAAATGATTTTTGTTATAGGGAAAGCTGATTTGTTTAAGGGAAAGTTAAAACTCTAGAGTTTTCTATAATGGGTTTTCCCCAAATTTAACAAGTTACGATTGGTAGTTCATCAGTTATGAATCGTAACTCTCACATATGGTTGGTTACTTGAACAATTCCAACCATAAGTAAAAGTATTGATCTTTTTACGTACTTTAGATAATTTTTATCAACAAAAAGCTAATTGGAGCAAAGTTAGAGGTATACCTAGTAATATAAAGATTCACCAATCTCAAATTTGTCACCTGGATTCACTCATTTTGGTTTATTGAATCAAAACCTAGGGTTTCAAAAATATCACACAAGTTTTTCTTTTTCTACTCCTCCACATTTTTCTTTTTCAAAACCTAGTAATATAAAGATTTACTATGGTCCATAGTGGAAGGATAATTGGAAGATTAGCTATTTGCCTTCTCCATTGGTATTGGATTCACCTATTTTATCCGGTTCGAATTCTTGTGTAAAACCCATATTCGAATGAACTTTAACCTGCTCAGTCATGTCAACCGGGTAACCTGACCAACCCTTACAAAAGAAATTCGAAGGAAAAAACACAAATCAGACCTTCTTCTTGGCCAGGCTGTTGTCTTGTCACAATTTCCATCACCAAATTATTCCTTCCTTACCTCCATTACCACGATCACAAAGAAAAACCCCTATCCAAACCGATTCGAACTCTCTCTAATCAATTTCTGTATCAAAACCCTAATTCAAGATGATTGTGATTGATATACTAACTTACCCGAGTTGATTCGATCTGTAAGTATGATATTGATAGA
Source organism: Papaver armeniacum (assembly GCA_023531295.1). Lineage (NCBI taxonomy): Eukaryota > Viridiplantae > Streptophyta > Magnoliopsida > Ranunculales > Papaveraceae > Papaver > Papaver armeniacum. The sequence continues at coordinate 413,634 of JAJJWW010002574.1, forward strand.
CAAAAGGATTCTAATGTATCAGGTGAAGATGCATTTGCTCGTCTTTACTCTGCTGTTGAATCTGACATTGAAGCTGCTTTGCAGGTATTTACTGTAATTATGTTTGATCTGTTTCTTTTCTTCTTTCTAGGGTTTTTTACAATTTTGGGGATTTTTGTTACAGAAAGCAGAAGCTGCAGCAATTGGGAAGAGTAGAGCTGCAACTGTTGCTATTAATGCTGAGATTCGTAAGCTGCAGAGACTAGCGGTTAAGAAGGTTAGCCCTCTTTCTAGATTCATGGTCAACATTGATGCTTGCTAATGTTAATTTGTCTGAGGAATTAGGGTGTATTTGATGATCTTATTTGAATTTTGAATTTCTGTAAATTGGGGGTTTGTCAGTGTAGTGAACAGGAGGTATTATTACATATAAAAAGAAGGGCAATGCTTGAATTTGGGGTTGTAATGCATTATCTGTTATTGATTTTTAGTACTCTAATGACTATGAACCCACATAGCTTAGGGTCATTTTAACTATGTAGCCAACCTTGTTAAGAAAATGAAATAAATAAGGAGAAACCTTTTGTGAATTATTTATGGTTGTCTAAAATCCAATATGGGAATGGTGTTTTGGTTTGGCAATGTGTGTGTTTGGGAATTGTAGAATTCGGTATTCCTTATTTGGTTACCTCCTGGCACAGTGAACCAAAAATCTCTTCAAAAATCAGCCAAATAGAGCATTCTCCAAATCTTAGTCACCAGGAGCGAAAGGGAGCGAGAACAGAATCGAGATTCTTAAGATTTTCAAAAATGAAATTTGGGGAGCGAGTCGGGAGCCCAAATAAGTTTTACAGCTAATTTTTCACAATAAATAAAGCGAAAAATCCATAGCAAGTCTTAATCTTCCTCTTCTAAGTTCATATAACTGAGCTAAGAAGAATTATAAGCATCCATGGAAGGAAAAATAAGAGAATAAGAGAGAGATTTTATTTTGGTGCTTGAGGTATTTGAAGAGTGTATGGGGGTCATATATATATATAGAGTTTTAGATGCCTTTATGTTTTCTAAAAACAAAAAAGCCCAACACAATCTATGTTCTCCCTGAATTTGTATTTCATCTTGAGAATTAATCTGGATGTGTTTCCATTGAATAAAACTCCAACCATTAGTTGGGACTTCCAATTGTGTGTACCTGGCATAATCAGTTCAGAAACCCATTTATACTGTCCTGCATTGGTAGCTACAGAAGATGGGACTATATGTAAAAAGATAGGGTCGACTAGGGTTTCTTGACTGTCTTGTATGAGCATGGGAAAGAAGTAGACCGTTGTGAATCTGGGTCTGAAAATGGTGGTTCTTCCATGTAGTCTCTCAATGTTCAAGTTTGTTTTCGTGGCTAAGGCGTTGTTAACAAATATTGTTTTCTGAAAGTGATGAAGACTTGAAACACTTGCATCTTCTGAGATGAATAGCTTATGAAGGCAAGCCACGGTATATTTATAGAAAAACTTTGATAATGTCATTCAAAGATGAAGGCCTATTTTCCATTATCAGGAATTCGCATGTTCCAAAGTATTATCTTGTGAACTCTGCCAAGTAGTATATGAGAAGTTGAATTAATGCCTATGTCTATAGACTATACATGCGCTGCGTCTCTTTAGAATTTTGATTGAATCAAAAACCAAAACAAGAAAAAGCCAGATTACTTGCGGAAATCCCTAAGATGCAGAGATTAGCGCTTATGAAAGTTAACCTTCTTATTTGTCTTTCTAAATTTAGTTATTATTCTCTGAGACCTAGTATGGGGATGGAGTTTTGGTTTCGCAATGTGTATGTTTAGAAAGTGTAGAATTCTGTATTTTGCTTGTATGTGGTACACGTTAGCTAGATGATAAGGTCAACGGAGTTTCCTTGCCTGTCTGAATGGTATGAGCATGGGACAGAAGCAGATCTTTGTGAATCTGTGTCTCAAAATGGTAGTTCTGGCATGTAGTTTGTTTATGTTTAAGACTTTAAGTTCCTTTTTGTGGCTATCGAGTTGTTGACAAATATTATTTTCTGAATACTCTGAAGATTTGGCGCACTTGCATCCGTCTGAGATGAATATGAAACTAGTATAAACGATAGTAGACAACTGGTAGTGTTTTTTTGCTATATTACGGATGAAAATTGTGAACTATGTTATTGTATGACATCATTAGGCTAATTATATTAAATCCGGATAATCACAGGTCAAAGGGCTATCAGGAGAAGAACTTGCTACCCGTAATGACTTGGTTCTGGTAATGGCAGAGAGAATTCAAGCCATACCAGATGGTCTACAACCAATCCAAAACAAGGTGGAGGTGGAGGTTGGGCAGCTTCGGGATCTCGCCAGGATATTAAGTTTGACTCAATAGCAGGTGACCAGATTTCACTTTGATATCTCGACATTCTTATATATAGAGTTTTATTCTCCATTAGTAGTATGCTGTAGTGAAGTTCTGACGTTTAGTGTGTACCTCTGCATTATCTGTAGTCAAATCAGTTTAGGGGAGAGTATGAAATGAGGAAAATCAGGCAGGCAAGTGTTATTTAATTATTTATTTCCTTTTTATATCTATTTTATACTTGGACTGCATGAACCTGAATATGCTTCTTTTTATTTTTATTTTTGCTTTGCAAATTTGTGCATTAATGGTAACTATACCCATGCAGGATCAAGGTCTTGATGTCATTGCGGAAGGGTTAGATACGCTTAAATATGGCTTCTGAAATGGATGAGGTATTTTTTTTTTTTTTTACATGGTATCTTTCAAACATATGAAGAAAGACTACAATAATGGATTGAAAATATGTGCAGGAGTTGGACAGGCAAGTGCCCTTGGGCAAGGAAATTGAAAGAAAGGTGAGAAGTTTGTTTGGAAAATTTTCCATTCTTCCAAGATATACTATCAACAGGAGAGCACATAACTTTACAATGTATATTATCTGATGTGCGTTTGATCTCATTACAGGTGGGTAGGGCTAGCTCTGACCTTAAGAATACCAATGTCAGACTAAAGCATACTGTCAACCAGGTAATGGAGTAGGTTTTAGACTGTTGAAATCTGTTTATACTGTAATCATTCTAATAAATGCTATACTTTTTGATGTTTGCTGCAGCTGAGGTCTAGTAGGAACTTCTGCATCGATATTATTCTGTTGTGTATAATCCTTGGGATTGCTGCCTATCTATACAAGTAAGTTTCTTCTTTTTCAAACCACTAGCTGAAGGAATAAAGGTCAGCACTACCTTGTTATCTATCTACTAGACTATATGCTGGTTGAAAATGTGCTTGAGGAATGTTTTCTTGTTTGCAGTGTACTGAAGAAATGAAGGGGAGCCTAATTCGGTTTGTTACTCTACTTGGTTTGGCTTGTGATTGATCTTCGTTATTTAAAACCATTTTTCTTAGTTTCAAACATGGTTGTGTTGTTGAGATATGTTTTTTTTTTTTTCTGTTTGTGAATGTCCGTATATTTTGCGCTTCTATGTCCTGGACATGTCTTTGTGTAACACATTACACCTTCACTATCAGTCCATCCATGTTGGTCGTCTGAACTCTTGAATGGGATGTGCTTATTCCCAGGTTTCCAAATCTACCAAAGCAAAACTAAGTTGTTTGGATAGGCAAATGTACCTGATTAGTTTGATCTAACGGATGACAGTCTTTTCCCTGACCGTAGTTGTTGAGATGTTTAATAATTCAAGCTGTGGTATGCAAACGTGGAGGATTCAGAAGGGAGAGATTTTCTTCTAAAGTTGGGTGGTGAAGGCCAATGTTATTAAGATTTGGAGATAGCATTTCATTTCATTTCTTTACGTGATATACAAAATTGTAATGGACATTTGGTGACAATATTTTCACCCATTTAACCCCAAGATTGTTAGATGGACTCATAGTATTAGTAGTCCTATAATGTGGTAGTCAAAAAGGTACCAAGTTAAGTCTCCTGAATTATCCAACCGGGGGATGTGCTGTGCATAAAGACTCCAATCTAAAGGGAATATTGACTAGTACCACATATGGCTACAAATTATTTCTTCTAACTTTTTGAATTATTGAGTTGCATTAGCTTATTCTGGTAAACATTATTGCATTTAGCAATTAAGTTGATGGAACTAGCAGCTACCTACTTTGGCGTGAGAAGAACTAGTTGTAAACAAGAAAGCTCCACGTCGGGTGATACAAAATCTACGAAGATTAAAATTGACATCCAACAATTCTTACATGGAAAGTACTTACGAACTAGTACATACGCCATGTGGTGTGACAAAACAAAATAAAAAGACACTTCATTTCATAGAGATAAAAAACCAATGGGATATGAAAACATGGCTCATCAGGCTAAATTTTCCACACATCCCGGTGATAGTGGATGCTTCCAATGAATTTATCGGCAAGCAATAGGGGAAGCAAATTCTAAATTAAAGAAGCAAAAACCATACAAAGGACCGCAAGTCATTTGCACCAAAATTTTGTTGGCCTTCAATTTCTTCTCTTCAGCGAAATGACCTACCACTACAAAAAACCTGACCATTGGCAACACGACTAGTTTACATTTCATGTAAGAACAAAAGGACCAAACTAGGCATAACAGATCTCCTGCAATTCCTAATCTAATTTTATTTATTTTTAATAATTGTCACATACATTTAGATTAAGAAAAAAATCCCCATCTCCGTTTACTTTTCCAAGATTCATGTGGAAATTAAGGACAAAAAATCCTCAAAGTGAGACAAAAAAAGAGCTGAGGAAGAAAATCACAAATTTGAAAAACACTACAAAGTAATAACACTTTGAGATGAGAATCAAGATATGAACACTTAAAACTAGATCCCGAGGAGAACTCAAGGACAAAAAATTGAGAGGAGAAATCATAATGCTTGTTAATAATGATGATGCTGCTACTGAACCACCACCACTTGCTTCTCCTCCCATGATTTTATTGTTGTTTTCGCCTTCGATGAGAAACAAGATAGATAGAGTGAACTGTGGATTGTTGTTTGTGTTTAGGGTTAGGGTTTGCTATCTCTCTTTTCTCTTTTGTAGGCGTCACAGTTTGGATGCTTTAGTAGAAAACTTGTATACTACAAGTGTTCCATCAAGTCCAGGTTCACTTATCATCGTTGATTTCACTTCTATTATCTGATCTAGCTAACAGCTCTAGCGTATTCTATGACTGCCCTTGGACTTTTTGCTTGAAAGATGTGATATGTGCTTGATACAACGTGGGGGATTTTTGCATGGTGTCATAAAAGTCTGGATAGCAATCGCTATTGGTTTGAAGACTAGTGTTAATTTTGGTGCTACAATTTCGTTTGAAAATTTATGGACTAAGGATCTTTACCCCCCCAATTTGCTTATAGGGTCACAACCCAATGGTGGTGCTATATGTGCATCTGACTCAAAGAAAATTCATTTCCTAGAGATACATAGAAGAAGCCCGCGATTAAGATGAAACCAAGGCACATCCGGCTGAATTTGTTGTCAAGCAATATGGGAGGCAAAATCTCGAATAAAAGAAGAAAAGGAAAATCAGCGCATTGACTTTGAAAATTTATAAGGTTATAAATATGTCGACTCATAAAAAAGTCATACTTTGTGTTACGCACTTGAGCTAATTTTTGAGGTCTGTTTAAGGTTATGTTGTCATTCATTTTTCTGACTAGTCATCTGGGAGGCATTGGAACGTTTAATCGCGTCAATAGAAGTTAGATTTCCAACAAACTAGTTTATTTCTATATCTTGTTTCTTATTTCAACCCATGTCGAAGACTTGTTAATCGTAAAGGTTGCTAATTCTTAAAAGATTTTTTTGTTCAATCCTTTATAGAAGAAATTTCAAGCATTGGCTATATACTGATTTTTGGATATAGCCAATGATGTGTGTGGAAGTGCTAGAATTTGATTCAATCATGACTAGTTAGTACTTAACAATTAATTTTAGAGATTTTGATACGGTACAGATAATTTACAGCATTGGTATTTGGCAGACACTTGGGCTTCTGTCATGTGTCTGGTACAAATAAAAAAACATGACAACAGTTTCACTAAGAAGGTTGCTGGATGAATCCACCGCTGTTGAGCAGTTTTGTATAGGATAATATCAATTTGGAAGATGATTCTGATCAATCCACTAAATGTTAACATCAATTCTAGGATGAGCCAGTACAGAACATTTGTAATTCATCACGCCGGCCTTAGAGATATTGATGTAATACAGATAATTTCAAGCATTGGCACTTGTAGTTAAGTTGTGGCTTTCAATTTGCTAAAATTCACATAAGTGGGTCTCTGACATGTATTACCTAACCGGCAGTATCAATAAGAAGTTGTTCACATCCGGCGGTAGATTTCAATATAAAAAACAATATTACGTCATACATGTATATGTTCATCCATGAAAAATGTAAACCGGTGAAATACAAGCATATTACCAACTTGCTAAAATCCTAAGTCATTTATATGTTACAGTTTCTTTTTTCTTCTATTTCATTACTCATCTTCTAATTTTCTAAACAGGAAAGGTATATATATTAAACAAGTTGATAGATTAACATATTTGAAACAACATAGAGTAAATCATGCACTACAGATTAGATTAATATGTTCCTTTATTTTCTTTCTCCTTCGATTTTCTTTCTTCCATTATTTCTCTATTCCCTTCCAAGATGCAATGTATTTCAAAGATAATTGAGATAGGATTCAATCATATAAACCTTAGTTTGTTCCGGATCTTAACTAGAAGATAAAACCCAGAAGTGCACGGAGGAATGAAGAGAATACCTACATCATAGAGTTTACAACTTTGAGAGGACATATCATAATGCTGATATATTTTGTTTTTGGTGATGATGATGCTATTGAACCATCTCCATCTTCCATAATATTGTTGCTGCTGTATTTTGAAGTTAGTGTTTTCTTGGTTTCTTTATGCAGTTCTTTCTCTACACAGGTGAGGGAGGATGGAGGCACGAATAAAATGCGGTAGTGAAAACGCTATACTTATAAGGATTATACAGATATGCCCTTTAGATTTAGGGTTTATTTACTATCTTCCATTAATTTGTACATATTGATCCAACGGCTGATCTATTTATTTGACTGCCAAGTTCTTCTGGACCGGCATATCTATTGTGGATGGTGTGGTTATGTGTTTGAGACACGTGGAGAGCTTTAAAGAGTTTGATTTCTTTGAAAATGAGCTTGTCACACTGTAATTCCTGAATTTAATTGATTAAGAGTCTAAGACGCCTCATTTTTAAGGTCAATTTCTTTGAAAATGAGCTAGTCACCGATGTAGAGAGTTTATACGCCAAGTCTGTGCTACATGAGCCAATTTTTTAAGGTCTCTTGAAATTTATCTTATCATTCAATTTTCTGGTTAGTCATCGGGATGCACACTATGAAATAGTAGGACCTGAGCTTAATTTAATCCATGTGTCTCTGGTGCAACTAAAAATGCTAAAAAATCCACTACATTGAGTAGTTCATTTTGTTCAACGCTTTGTAAGTTAATTTTGCTTCAGTAGACAACATTGGAAAATCATTCATTTTTGCAGAACTGCTTCAATTCATAATTCACTTTGGCAATCGGTTCACATACAAAAAAATGAATAAACCAGCAGATCAGTTCTGCAATGAAATCCTCTAAGCTCCATTTTAACAGTACTGTGAAGAAAAAAAGACCCCTGACTAATAAAAGCTGAAGAGGATACTGGATCTAACCAAACGGAAATTAAAATTTTGAGAGAAAAACCATAATGCAAATAGCTGCTTGTTGTTATTGGTGATGGCGCTGTTAGTGAACACCACCGTCTTCTGCCATAATTTTTCATGGGTGAAAGATAATCATAATGGTACTCAAGGTCAAACTTATTGATTGAATTTGGTTACGATTGCATTTGTTGATTCTTATTGTCATTTGAATTTGAACAATTACGAAATTTGAAACTGGTCATAATTTATTGTTGAGACTAGTTTTTTTGTGGGTTTTGCACTTGCTTAAGGTTTTATTCTTCAGATAAAGAATCATTTGTAGGAGGATGCAGATAGCTGAATGGAGCCTCAGGGATCTGCTGGGGTTGTAAGAATCTCTATGTATATAGAATCACAGTTAACATGGCAGGTGCGACATAGGTTACCAAATTTTAGTCAAGCCGGTCCCGAAGATACTCCTGGAATTATTAAAGTTAGATCTTAAAGCTGTAGTGATGCTCCATCCGTCAAGAGTAGGAATTGTTTGCATCTAGGTGCAAGCAGTAAATTAGTATAAGAAAAAAATCAACAGTTCTATTTCCCTTCTGGTAACTTATACATCTAAGACGGATATATGGAAGCAATTAATCCTGATTTACATTGATAAAGAATTGTTTTGATGTTTCTAAAAAAAATACTAAGGTTTTAAGCAATTCATGAAGTTATAAAGGGTATTTATCTCCAAGAAATCAGTCTATTGAATAAACACACAGCAAGAAAGAAATTTAGATAACCATCGTCAGCAAATTTTATTTTATTAATTTTGTTTACAGAGTGAATTTCAAGGGGCTGGATAAACACCAACACTTCCGATTCATTTCTCTTGGCATTCTTTTTCTGTCTTGTGACGATAATCAAAATTTCCTTTCAAATTCTGAAAATGGAGGCTAAGTAAATTGAGGAATGAGGATGATACAGTTTATCACCAGAAAAATTGAATTGAAATCGAAATTGAATGATGATCATTCTAGTGAATCAAACCAGGCTTACTCCTACCAATCACAGAGATTTAGTAGTGGGAAAAAGAAGTGAGGTGAATTAGAAATGTGGTGATTCTGTATTCAAGGGGTAGGCTGACATTGATGGTCTGAGGAATAACTAATCAGATCTAGTGTATCTCTAGTCTCTAGAGAGATTCAGTTGAGAACAAAAAGACCAATTAGGAGGAACATCACTAGCAGCTCCAGTTTATCTATTTCAATCAATGTATCCAGTTGAAAAAGGAAGCATAAAGAGAACAAAGCTGAAAAGAAGTTTTAGATGAGAATTAGTGAGACAAAGACGTACGAAAAATACATAATGAGAGGAGATATCATACTGCTTGTTGTTGATGTTGCTGCTACTGAATCACCACCACTTGATTCTGCCATGATTTTGCTGTTGCTGGAGATCTATATATTTATGCTTAGGGTTTCTTTGTATCCTTCGTCTACACAGTACTACTTATAAGGAGGGTTTGAGATCATCCTATTAATCTACTACCGTTCATTTCATTTTTTTATCGTTTGATCTAACGGCTGAAAAGTATCCTCCTATTGCTGGTGTCACTGACCTTATTTTTTGACCCCCGTGTGAATATAGTTTGGTGTTTTGTGAAGAATTGCAAAAAAAAATCGTTATTTGTTTGGTGTAGAGTTGTCAGTCGCCAATGCTAAATATTATCATCTGATCCAACGGCTTTGAAGTATTCTATGACTGACTGATTTTTTTGTTTTTTTGTTCTTTTGTTGGCTCTATGACTGACTGAAACTGCTAACCTACATATGTGACATAAACGGCTGTGATATGTGCTTAATACAAGTAGAGAATTTTAAAGGGAAGAAATTTTGCATCAAATGGCTGTGACTAGTGTTTAGATGCGTTATTACTGCATATGATTCCAGCTTTTGAGCTTTTGCATCAAACTGGATACAAGATAACTATAGAAAGACGCTACTTCCTTTACAATTCAGGTTCTTACTCAGTTCGACACTTTCTATGCAACTTGGGTATGTCTACAGAAAATATTGAGGCATTGATTTTGAATTTATCGAGGCCAACTCCGTGACATTTCTGGTGCTTTAGTTTAGTTTATGCGCATCTATTTACCGCATCAACTCATTCATTTACTGTAGGTAATTGAAATTGCTCTTGGTATACTTTTAATTGTATGTATGGTAGATCCATCATCCAGATGACATCATACATTTAAGTGCATCATATCCGCTCACAAGTGATTCTTTGAAATTTTTGGTGTCAATCCATGTTCCAGAGCAGTAGAACTCAAATAATTAAGATCCTTAATATATAAACATAAAACAATCAAACGCATGGATATTTTCTTAATTGAATTAATATAAAGTAAAAAAACCAACTAATAACAACCGAGTGATATTCATATATAACAGATCTCCTACCTACATTTTCATAATTCTATTTTCTTTTAGTGATTGTTTCACATAAATTTATATAAGAAATATTAATTATCTTCAATTACACTATCAAATTTTAATTCATATTTTACAAATAGAAAGAAAATCCTTCTCATTAGTACTTATCTTTTTCGTCAGCTTCTTTTGCATCAGTGCTACTATCTTTCTTTCACATGATGTGGATCAGGTAAAGAAAAAAATTCACAAAATCATAGAGGCAAAAATTAAGATTTTGAGAGGAGAAATCATAATGCTTTGTTGTTGTTGGTGATGCTTATGCTGCTATATATTACTGAACCACCACCACTTGTTTCCGCCATGATTTTGTTATTGCCGTTGATGAGAAACTGTTCTTGTTGTTTGTATTTAGGGTTAGGGTTTTTGATTCTTTCTCTACACAGTTGAGGCAGCCACAATCTGGAAGCACTAGTAGAGAACTGTTCTATTTATAAGGGTTAGAGATTTGCCCATCAAGTTTAGGGATAAGCCACCACCGTTTATTTCGATTTTATCATTTCATCGGATGGGTGTAGCGTATATAATGACTGACCGTTTTTTCTGACCAAAAGATGTATAAAAGATGTATCATTGATGCTAAGTTGATATACAGGTGGAGGATTTTAAATGGTTGGATTTATTTAATGTGGTGTTACGTGAAATAAGTTGTGGCTCACAGTATGCTTTTACTCGTACATGTGCATCTCTGGTAAATTGGATTATAGGGTGTTTTTTTCATGAAAAAAAAAAAAAAAAAAGCTGGGGACTACAAAACTCTTACATTCATAGCTAATTTTATTCTTTAAAAAAAGAGAAATTTGAAGCATTTTTTTATTTGTAATTGGTTCTCATACATCTTAAACTTTAGATATAACACTATGAAGGTAAGACTTAGGAATACTCAATTTCCTAACACAATTTTTTTTTTTCTTGCCAATAAGTTATGGCAACATTTTTTCTCTATGCTCTTCTTGCTTTGAGTCTCTGGTATATCCAGATTAGAACATAAATGGGGGTAACTTCATGAAAAAAAAAAAAAAATTTACTTCAACTGAAAGAACTTCTTCACTTAACAATATATTTATTTCTTTTGGTAATTGGTTCTTGCACACATAAATTTGAACGTAATAAACTTATGGAGATGAAGAAATTGAAGGATTCCAAAGAATCGTATGATAAAACTATAAGATCACTTTTTCTGCTATGAAATCTCATCGTAATCCCAGTTATAGGCAGTGATGGAGAGAAGGACCCGTAGCATCACCGAGACCCAAAACTGAAATCATAGTTGCAAGTAAACCCAACAAATCGAAGAAGGAGGAGAGGGATGGGATACTTGATTGACGAAATAAAACAACTGGAACTAACATATTGAGAGGAGATATCATAATGCTTGGTTTGTAGTTGATGCTGCCACTGCAGTTGAACCGCCACCACTTGCTTTTGCCATGATTTTGCAGTTAATGTTTGTATTATGGGTTAGCAAGCTTTTGGAGATGGACGATTGAATGGAGGCACAAAAGGAGAAAACTATACTACTTATAAGCGTTGGAGAATGGAGATCTGTCCGTTAGTTCTAGGGTTCACTTTGGTTTCAGATTTTATTATATGATTGGACGGCTGTAGCGTAATCTATGTATATTTGTGTTATAGGTGGCTTTGTTGTTGTTTTTTTTAAGCATAAAGTGGCTTTGTTATATTGTTGGTAAATGTTGAAAACTTTAAACATAAACAGAATTTTGGTTAATTAACCCTTGAATTTGAATTCTTGTGTATATAAGACGAGCAAAGTATGAGTATTGTTATAATATCCAAAAAATCCAAAAATAATGTTGAAGTATACTAAATTGGATATTTCACCAAACCTTTATAACTAATTTCATATCCTACTTACTAAAATCACGAGACATATCCTACTCACTAAAATTAAGTTTCAATATTATCCATAATCATCACGACCATCATCACAGTCATCTCTACTATATCAGAAACTTTTACAGCCTCAAGATTTGATCGATTTTATTTTAATACCAGTGAATCCATTTCCTTCTAATACCCATTTTCTTCATACAAACTCCAAGTAACTCCAATTTATCCTATCAAAGGTTTTCTCCAGGTCAATTTTGCAGATCACACCAGGGCTTCCTGATTTCAGTCTAGAGTCCACTAATTCATTAGCTATAAAGGCCATCCATGATTTGTCTTCCCTCTATATAAGCACATTGTACAAGTGAAATGAGTTTTCTCATAACTAATTTCAACCTAGTAGCAAGTACCTTGGATTAGATTTTATAGACACTTGTAAGAAGGAAAATAGGTCTGATTTTAGAGGTTGAAATGCAACAAATTCCCTCCAAAAAGTAATACCTTCCCATAAACATATTCAAAATTCATGCTCAAATTGACACCTTATAAAAATATCCAACCCAAAATTTAAACCTCCGGCGTGTATGAAATACAGACAAAGGCTTCTATAACAAACATGTAAATCGGTTCTTCATTTCACTTGCTATAAATCTGTAATTTTAATAACATGGTTGTGACACTAAATGTCCTATAGGCTATAGCTAATTTGGAGATACACTCAAATTTCTTAATCCATCCGAATTTTGTAAATAAGAAATGAAATGAAATGCTAACTCCAAATCTCAATACAACTAGATTTCACAGGGAACACCACTTAACTTCACAAAAATGTCTCTCCCTTTCAAATCCTCCAGGTTTGCATATCAAAGCTTCAATTACACATCTCAACAACTACGGTCAGGCAAAGGACTCTTTAATCCGTTAGATCAAATGATAACCCTGGAATGAACGGTGATAACTTATTCTTTAACAAGACGGGCAGATCTCAAACTCTTTATAAGTAGTAGTGTTGTTTCCTACTAGGGCATCCCAACACTGCCTCCATCCCTCATCTTGTAAAGAGAAACACATTACAACAGAAAAATCATGATTAATCATGGGAGAAGCAAGTGGTGGTGGTGGTTCAATAGCAGCTTCAGCAGCATCACCACCACTAACAACAAAGCATTATGATATCTCCTCTCAAAATCTCAATTTGCACCATCTTCAATGGAGGAATAACTGTCTTCAGTTTTTCTTTCGTCTAAAGGTATAGATTTTCATGATACAAAGAGGTTGAAAGAAATTGTTAAGATGGAGTTTTTTTGTTATATGTGAAACAATCACTAAAACAGATGGAATTATGAAACTGTAGGAGATCTGTTATGACTCTGTTGTTATTAAATTGTTTTGGCTTCTTTATTTTTAACAAAATTTTGTAAAGATCCTTGTATGATTTGATTGTTTTATGTTTATATTGAAATCATAAATTCTTTGAGATCAACCCTATTAGAGGGAATTTGTTGTTAGAGGTAAGTGAATGCAATTACCTTTACAATTACAAGGATTTGTGACTGATTTTAGAGTCACGGCGTAGATCCGGCCAATTATGGCTACAGCTTTGGCATGGAATTGTCAATGCTGTTTGAAAAAGGTTCCTAGAAATCAAATCATATTGTTAATATGCTGCTTTCACAACTTAAATTATGGTATAATTATGTAGTCGCCCAGTTCATGTTTTTTCATCAATCAAATTGCGTAATGTTGTTTTTTTATTTGAAATCTAACACTACATCGTCGTCTCAACTTCATATCTACTTTGGCTTAACTAATAAATCACTTTTGTGAGTATCACCAAATTGAGAGCCATAACTGAAGTACCCAAATTGATCCAACTTTGGCTGTCTATCTACTGCCTGAGGGGTCTTTTGTTTTTGTTCATCTCATCACTAGTCCTGAGTGAAGTGCCAACGCTTGAAATTATTTGTTGTGTAGACCCTCAACATCAACTTTTCTGTTACCAATAGCTAAATGAAGTGTCATTCCGTTTGATGCGGCTAATAAAAGCACAAATGTTTTAGTATAAAGCACCACCAAGTGGTGAGAATTATAATGTTGTCACCGAATTTGCATCAGCAAATCTCCCCTAGACATGTAAGTTTCTTGGAAACAATGGAATAAGTATGTTTGAGCGAACCTACTGTCTGTATTCACTATAGTTCTCTCAAACTCATATTTTTGATGTATTACGAAACCCATCTTAACTTGTCTCAATTTATTGTTAGAAAATCGTATTTACATCAAGGGATGGTGGGAGTCTTTTCATTTTGTATATCTAAATCAGAATAAACACAGCCTACTGCAATCCAAATGCAAATGCGCTTCAACGTCTTGGTCACACCAAGTTGAGGTACTCTTAAGGTGTTTTTACCCCAAGTTGCAAATTAAGGAAGCTGAGGCACTCTTTTTCACTGGTTATGTATGAAATTAAACATTGCCTAGTTTCTGCATTATGCGTGCTACATAGTAGTATAATGCACTACTTAATTGGTAAACATGTTGATCAAAAAAAAAAAAAAATAATTGGTGAACATCTTCTGCCCATGGATGTAGAAGGACACTCTGGACTAGGCAATAATTGTAAGGGTATAATAGACAAAACCCCACCTAACTAGTACCTGAGGGAGGCTTTATAAATGTTTGTAGATGTAGAATCTAGGGCAACAAGATATTTTTTTCTTGTTGTATTGAAGAAGAAAATGGAGAGTTGCAGCTGAAAATTTGGAAATGGAGATGCAAGAATGCTAGTGCTGATAATGAATTGGGTTATTGTCAAAAACATTACAATAAATTGGAGTTGGAGAGGAAAAAGCTGCCTCCAGATGAACAACATTGTTCTCACACTAATGGAAAAGGAACCTATAGATACAGATGCAAGAATTAGGATGGGTCTTGGTGCTGCTGCTGATGATGATATGAGTGTTCCCAGGACCAAATTTTGTGAAAACCATTATTACAATCTTCGTGCAAAGTATTATAAGAATCTGAAGGAGAAGAAGAGAAGTGGAGATGGTGAAGAAACCAGGGATCGAAACGGAGGAGGAAGATGATGATAATTGTGAGTAATTCTTACATACATTTCTTTAATCTAGTGGTTTTGTTTGCTCTTAATTATTGTTGTGATTTGATTGAATATATTTGATTGATTTTGGTTGAAATGGAGATGGGGAAGTATTTCCTCTCTATCTCTTCTATTTCATTTTCTCAAAACATATTACATTCTCTTTCTTAATTTAGTCAATATATGACTAGAGAAGCATGTGTGCCACACACCTACACACTAACTAAATGTGGAGTTGACACTCCTATTACACTACACATTACATTACATTACTCAACAATCTCCTCCTTAATGTGATGTTCTTCTACTCCTAGTAGTTCACGGAAATGTTGAAATTTTCCTTTGGGAAGTGCCTTGGTGAATATGTCCGCCAATTGGTCTTCCGTCTTGCAATACTTGAGTTCTATCTCACCATCTTCAACCGCTTCTCGAATGAAATGGTACTTGAGTTTGATGTGCCTTGCTCTACAATGCTCAACCGAATTTTGGACATAGCAATTGCCGATTTGTTGTCACAAAAGATTACGGTGCTTTCTTCTTGCTTATCTTGAATGTCTTCCATGATTCTTCTTAGCCATACAACATGAGATGTAGCTATTGATGCCGAAATGTACTCGCTTCCGCCGTGGATTGAGCTACGGTTTCTTGCTTCTTCGATGCCCATGTGAATATACCCGAACCAAGAGAAAAAGCATAACCCGATGTACTCCTCATGTCATCAATACACCCTCCCAAGTCGCTATCACAATAGCCAACTAATTTGACATCCGAATTTCTTGAATACATGATTCAAATTCATTGTTCCTTGTATGTACCTTAATAACCTCTTTGCCGCCAAGATGTAAATGACTAGGTGAACTCATGAACCTAGAAAGCATACTTGAAGCAAACATGATGTCGGGTCTTGTATGTGTAAGATACAACAAGTTTCCAATAAGACCTCTATAGTAAGTCTCATCAACCTTTCTTCCTCCATCATCTTTCTTGAGTTTCTCATTTACTACAAGTGGTGTAGATGTGGGGTTACAACCAAGCATACCAAATTTCTTCAACACCTTTTCGGCATACTTGCTTTGAGAAATGAACACTCCATCTTCACTTTGATGAACTTCTATACCAAGGAAGTACTTGAGCAAACCCATGTCACTCATCTCATATTTCATCATCATTTCTCTCTTGAATTGCTCTATCATATGAGCATCATTACCCGTAAAGATAAGATCATCAACATACAAGGCAACGATGAGAATAGACGTACCTTTAGTCTTCACATAAAGTGTAGGCTCACTCTTGCTTTTGTTGAAGTTTTGCCTTTTGAAGTATCCATCTATCTCACTATACCAAGCTCTTGGTGCTTGCTTGAGGCCATACAAAGCTTTCTTCAACTTGTATACTTTGTCCTCTTCTCCTTCCACCACAAAACCTTGTGGTTGTTCTACATAAACCTCTTCATGGAGTTCTCCATTCAAAAATGCCGATTTGACATCAAGTTGATAAAGTAACCAACCTTTTTGGGAAGCCATAGCAATCACGGCTCTAATGGTGTCAAGACGAGCAACCGGTGCAAAAGTTTCATTGTAGTCGATACCGGGTTGTTTGAGTAGCCCTTTGCCACCAACCTTGCTTTGTATCTTTGAACCGTTCCATCCGCATTGTACTTCACCTTGTAGATCCATTTCACACCAATAACTTCTTTATCACTTGGCCTTGCTACCTTCTCCCATGTATCGTTTCGTCAATGACAAAAACTTCTTCTTCCATGGCTTTTATCCAAACCCGGGTTCTTTTGATGCTTCTTCAAAATTTTCCGGTTCAACCACACAATAGTTACATCTTTCATAGACTTCACTCAACCTTCGCAACTTCTTTGGTGCCGACGGTGGCGATGTTGATGCACTAGTACTTGGAGACATACTTGGAGATGCTCCTTGTCTTGTATTTGGTGGTGTTTGAGGTAGTTCTTCCTCATCTTCTTCACCTTCTTCAACTTCATTTGTTGCTGAATTTTCTTGCTCTTCATCAACAATAATGGTTCTCTTTTCAATTTTACCTTCTTCCCAATTCCATGAAGCCCCTTCATCAAACAAGACATCACGACTTGTAATCATTGTGTTGTTCTTCAAGCTAAACAACCTATAACCTTTTGATTGGAGGCTATAGCCAATGAATATACACTTCTCACTTGCTTCATCAAGCTTTGTTCTCTTCACCTTTGGAATTTGAGAATAACACACACTACCAAAAACTTTGAGATGTCTTACCGATGGCTTTCTCCCACTCCATGCTTCAAAAGGAGTTTTATCCCATACGGCTTTGTTGGACACCTATTCATCAAGTAGACGGCGTGTGTTTACGGCTTCGGCCCAAAACACTTTAGGCATACCCTTGTCATGAAGCATGGACTTCGCCATCTCCATCACGGTTTGGTTCTTTCTCTCGGAAACACCATTTTGTTGAGGAGTATAACCCACGGTTAGTTGCCTTTCCAAGCCTTCATCTTCACAAAATTTATCAAACTCTTTGTTGTTGTACTCTTTGCCTCTATCACTTCTCAAAACTTTGATGTAGTGACCACTTTGCTTTTCAACAAGGCTCTTGAACTTCTTGAAGATGCTAAAAACTTCGGACTTTTGTCTCATGAAGTACACCCAAGTCATACGACTTAAATCATCAATGAACAAGATAAAGTATCTATTACCTCCATGAGTTGGTGTCTTCATTGGTCCACACACATCGGTATGTACCAAACCAAGAAGTTCTTTTGCTCTCCATGCTACACCTTTTGGGAATGGTTGGCGATGATGTTTCCCAAGTGCACAACCTTCACATACTCCATCCTTGTGGTTGATATGTTGTGGAAGTCCTTGCACCATGTTCTTGTTGGAAAGTAACTTGAGACTATTGAAATTCAAATGCCCAAGTCTTTTATGCCATAACCATGTTTCATCAATGGTTTCCATCCTCAATGCAACATTCTTCTCCTTTTCAAAGATAATTGGAAAGCTTCTATTTTTCTCCATCTTGATACTCTTCATGACTTGTCTCTTGTTGTTGTGCTTCTTGTCATAAATGGTGCAATATCCATCTTCAAAATGAACCGCATACCCAAGCTCCACAAGTTGCCCAACACTAAGCAAATTTTGTGCCAAACCGGAACATATAACACATCTCTAATGTATTTCGCTCCATTGATAGTTTGCACGCAAATTGTACCTCTTCCGTTAGCTTGAACCATGTTTCCATCCCCCATCTTCACTAGAGAGTTTATGGATGTATCCATGTCAACAAACAAGCTCTTCACACCGGACATATGAGTTGTACAACCACTATCTACAAACCAAACTTCACTCTTGGAAGTCACCATGGCACTTTGACAAGCATAAAACAAATTTTGTTTTTCTTCTTTTTCTTCCGCTCTACCGGCTTGTTCTTCATCTTCTTTGTATCTACAATCTTTCTCCAAATGTCCATACTTCTTGCAATTGCGACATTGGGGCTTTCCTTGTTCCAACAATTCTTCTCCAAATGACCATTCTTCTTGCAAAAATTGCACCTTGGTACTTGAGAAGTATCACTTTTTGTGTAGTTGTTGGAGTTAGCTCCTCCTTTCTTCCATTTTCCCTTTCCATTGGAGCTAGATGAAGAATCGCCCTTGTACCCATTTTGCTTCATTGCTGAATTTTTTGAGTTCAAGTTCAATTTTGATTGAAAAGCACTTTCAATTGATTTTTCCGAGTGCCTCGACACCCTTTGTTCATACACCTTCAAAGAAGCCCATAATTCTTGTGATTTTAATGTAGAGAAATCTTTAGTCTCTTCTAAAACCGCCACAATGGGTTCAAATTTCTCCGCAAACAAATCAATATCTTCTCACAAATTCTTCTTTCTTCCATCTTCTCACCACACATCAACATATTATTAACAATTTCAACAACTCTTGAAGAAAATTCATTCAAGCATTCATTCTCATTCATTTTTAGATTCTCAAAATCTCTTCTATATGAATGTAATTTCAATTCTCTTATCTTCTTATTACCTCCATACTCTTGTTGAAGGATATTCCAAGCTTCCTTAGCTATAGGAAAATGGATTACTCTTGGTAGAATAGTGTCTCCAACTCCTTGTTGAATGTACATGGATGCTTTTGCATTCTTCTTTCTACTCTCCTTAAGTAAATCCTTTTGGGGTTGTTCTAGAGTTGATGTATCTTCAACTTCATCATACCCATTTTGTACAATCTCCCACACATCTTGTGACATGAACAAGGTCTTCATTTTGATGGCCCAAAAATCATAATTTTCTCCATGAAAAAGTGGTATTGAAGGTTGTTGAATGTAGAAACTTGAGTTACTACTACTTGCCATTGATTTGGTTGATGATTGATTGAAGAAATTGGGTTTTTCTTTTCTAGATCTAGATTTTGAAAACTTTAAATGTTGCTGATTTTTTTGATTTAATGGGTAGAAATTGATTTTTTCACTCACCAAGATCAAATCTAATAGATTTAAGCTCTAGATACCAATTGTTGTGATTTGATTGAATATATTTGATTGATTTTGGTTGAAATGGAGATGGGGAAGTATTTCCTCTCTATCTCTTCTATTTCATTTTCTCAAAACATATTACATTCTCTTTCTTAATTTAGTCAATATATGACTAGAGAAGCATGTGTGCCACACACCTACACACTAACTAAATGTGGAGTTGACACTCCTATTACACTACACATTACATTACATTACTCAACAATTATTATAACTAATGGAGAAATTTCATAGTTTCATCTTTTGATTGAAGGGAGAGTAAGTAAGAATCACTACAATGTCTAACTAATTGGTAACTTTCTATCCAGCAGCTAGTTCTGCCAAAATTGAAAGAATTGTCTGGAATGCTAAACTCATTGACAGAATTAGGAACCTGTAGTTGTAATTATTTGTTTGATTGATAGAAATGAAGAGTAAAAATCATTGCATTGTCTATCTAATTTAGAATTCTCGGTATATGCGGTGATATAGAAGGTGGCTCGCTAATGACGAAGCGCCTCCCGGAGGAACATGACGTTATACTAAAATGAACTAAGGGGATGGAGATGCAAGAATTTTTGGAATTATTGTGAAAACATTACAATTATTTTGTAGAGTATAAAAGAAACGTAAGAAGAAGAAGAAGACGAGTGGAGATGGTGAAGGTGCGGTGTTCCGGTCCTATAGAAGAAACTAGGGATCCATGCCCGTGAAGAGGAAGGAAACCGAGGAGGAAGATGACTTTGTCCCTTGAACTGCATTGACCGCCGAAACTGGGCAAAGAGGAAAAAATTGAAACCACATCGGAGAGCTAAAATCATCAATGTGAATTAGTGAACCGTTGTTGAATTAGAGAATCCAGGACAATTATAAGACTAAGTGCTTACAAGTGTCTGTGGAATGAGAGCTTGCGAAGATAAAACTGGAGCTTGAGAAGAAGACTTGCTGCTAGAGATGAGGATGCAAATGAATATTGGAGGAACAAGTGTTCTGATTTGAAGACTCTATTCCTGACGTTGTAAATTGAAAAATTAACAATGAGCTCAATATTGAGATGTGGAGAGTTGCTTACAAGTGGCCTCAATTTTTTTCCATACAGCTAGAACTGCCAGCCATGTGGATCAGACTGCTTAGTGATAGCAGATTGTTGTGCAAGTGTCCTTAATTTTTTGCACTATTCATTGCCATCTTGAATCTCCATTTAACCTCCTCTAATTTTGTACACATATGAAATGGAAAACTGGTTAACATACCATATAATACAATGGATGTGTATTTTTATTTTTATTCTTGATCGGTACATTGTCTGTGTATTGACTCTGCAATGTAGTAAGTCATATTGTGGCAGCTACATTTCCAATGTTTACCACTCCCTAAGTTGAATTTTAAGCTCCATGATACTATGATGTGATGGATCCAACATTAGGTGTCTCAAGTTCTGGTTTCAGAGATTCAGTTGATTCCCAAATGAGATTCAGTTAGTCAGATATTCAATAATCAATATGGACGAGAGTTGGGTTCTTATATATGATTCTAAGATGCAGATAGGAGGAAATGGCCTTTGTGGTAATAAAAGTTTAGTTATGGAAATAATTTCATGCTGTTTCAGTTGAGTTCATTGAAGTAGAATTTCCTGAGATGGGTTCTTCTTGGTTCTTACCCCGAAACTCCAGGAATATCTTGTAGAATTCTCGGAAAATATGAAGTAAGACTATGAATGTCTTTGTTGATAATAATCTAACCGTAACAACTCAATGAAAGAAGAAAAAAAAATGGTTAGATGGCTGTCAACAAAACATAATCATATATTCTTACTGACATTGTAAAAAAGATGGGCAGACCCACCTCGCCGCAAATGTGGAGGTAGCTCTTGAGCCTTGCCATGGAACCCAACCGCTTCCCGCAAGGTAAATTTCAAGGAATTATCATCTTTTGCTTCAACCATAGAGTAGTAAAAACGTGATAACTCGGACCTAGAGCAGTAAATTCCGTAACTTCAATGATGGTAGCGTTTTGTGCAACACCTGCTACTTTACTTGATTGTTTTTGGATTTCCTCACAGAATGACTCTTGTCCGTTGGCTACATGTTTGTTGTTGTTGTTGTAATGGAGAATACTAAGTAAGAAGGCATACCGCGCCGTAGTGAAGAAGAAGGAGAGATTTGCAGTAGAATAATTAATAAATGGAGATGCCAGAATGCAAGCGCTGGTAGTGGATGACCTTGATGTGTCATGAATGTAACAAAGCTGCAACATCTAGTAGTCTAGTTTAAGTTTATATGTCTACAATCGAATAGACACGAGCCTACTTCAAAGAAAAACTACGGTGCATATCACAAGGATTTGCTATTGAAGATAAAATAACAGATTAACATCATAAGGATTTGATCAAATGACGGACATCAACTCGAACTAACAACATAAGACAAAAGATATTTGATTTCTTTGGTAGAAACATGCATCACAACTATTCACAAAAATTCACCGTCCTCCCGTGATGTAAGTCGCACTTCTGCCGTAGCAAAGATGGTGGTCGCGGAAGATACCAATGCCCAAATGTTAGCTTTCCTCTTGTGAGACTTGTTCGCCTTCTCAATATGTCGAGTCATTTCTTCCATTTTCTTATCCTTAATCTCCAAAGCTTTTTTAATGATTACCAACTCAGATGCAAATGGTTGGATATCTTCCTCGATTTTCATCATCTCAATATCTGATTCAACACTTGCTTCCTTCTCTTCGTCTTCAGCCCTGCACATCACTTGTCCAGCGTCCTTCAACATCAACAAGGCCTTCTCAAAGATTCATTTGAGCAGGACTCCATCTTTGAAGTCAAACATTGGTTTCCCTTTTCGACTTCAACCAATTTCTTCTAGAGCAATGACTTCTCTGTAGCCAACTCCTTCACTTTCAAACTCAAACTCAACTCTTCCTTTTTCTTCAACTCAAGTTCCTTTTGTATTTCACTCTTTCTGCAGCAACACTTTTGAGATTATCATTCAATGACCCAACCTCGATTTGGATGCTTGTTACCGTTCATTTGATCTTTGTAAGCCTTCTCAAGCTGAGAAACCGACATCTCAAGCGCATCCAATTTATTCCGAAGCTCTTCAATCTCATTTTCCATCTTCATCTTACTTTTCTCAATGGCATCTCTCTCTTCAACAATTTTCTTTCTTTCGGATTCAATTCCACTTTCAACAGCTGTTGTGTCTCTAAAGCTTTTCTCCATTTCACGTTCTCTAAAGCTACTTTCACTGACTGATCGGCACTGTTCTTCTCAATTTTCTTCTTCTCCGCAACAATTTCTTCCTTCTCTCGTTTTAATTCCTCTAACATCTTCCCCAAACCAACCAATTTCTGCTCAAACAAACATTTCTCACCCAATAAACGTTCAAATGATTCATCCCTTTCCTTGTTTTTGTCTTCCACTTCGCTTCCCAGCATCTTATTACTCTTCTCCAATGAAGCAATCGTTGCAACAAGTTCCTGAACATATTTCTCCTGTTGTGATTTGATTGAATATATTTGATTGATTTTGGTTGAAATGGAGATGGGGAAGTATTTCCTCTCTATCTCTTCTATTTCATTTTCTCAAAACATATTACATTCTCTTTTCTTAATTTAGTCAATATATGACTAGAGAAGCATGTGTGCCACACACCTACACACTAACTAAATGTGGAGTTGACACTCCTATTACACTACACATTACATTACATTACTCAACAATCTCCTCCTTAATGTGATGTTCTTCTACTCCTAGTAGTTCACGGAAATGTTGAAATTTTCCTTTGGGAAGTGCCTTGGTGAATATGTCCGCCAATTGGTCTTCCGTCTTGCAATACTTGAGTTCTATCTCACCATCTTCAACCGCTTCGAATGAAATGGTACTTGAGTTTGATGTGCCTTGCTCTACAATGCTCAACCGAATTTTTGGACATAGCAATTGCCGATTTGTTGTCACAAAAGATTACGGTGCTTTCTTCTTGCTTATCTTGAATGTCTTCCATGATTCTTCTTAGCCATACAACATGAGATGTAGCTATTGATGCCGAAATGTACTCCGCTTCCGCCGTGGATTGAGCTACGGTTTCTTGCTTCTTCGATGCCCATGTGAATATACCTGAACCAAGAGAAAAGCATAACCCGATGTACTCCTCATGTCATCAATACACCCTCCCAAGTCGCTATCACAATAGCCAACTAATTTGACATCCGAATTTCTTGAATACATGATTCGAAATTCATTGTTCCTTGTATGTACCTTAATAACCTCTTTGCCGCGCCAAGATGTAAATGACTAGGTGAACTCATGAACCTAGAAAGCATACTTGAAGCAAACATGATGTCGGGTCTTGTATATGTAAGATACAACAAGTTTCCAATAAGACCTCTATAGTAAGTCTCATCAACCTTTCTTCCTCCATCATCTTTCTTGAGTTTCTCATTTACTACAAGTGGTGTAGATGTGGGGTTACAACCAAGCATACCAAATTTCTTCAACACCTTTTCGGCATACTTGCTTTGAGAAATGAACACTCCATCTTCACTTTGATGAACTTCTATACCAAGGAAGTACTTGAGCAAACCCATGTCACTCATCTCATATTTCATCATCATTTCTCTCTTGAATTGCTCTATCATATGAGCATCATTACCCGTAAAGATAAGATCATCAACATACAAGGCAACGATGAGAATAGACGTACCTTTAGTCTTCACATAAAGTGTAGGCTCACTCTTGCTTTTGTTGAAGTTTTGCCTTTTGAAGTATCCATCTATCTCACTATACCAAGCTCTTGGTGCTTGCTTGAGGCCATACAAAGCTTTCTTCAACTTGTATACTTTGTCCTCTTCTCCTTCCACCACAAAACCTTGTGGTTGTTCTACATAAACCTCTTCATGGAGTTCTCCATTCAAAATGCCGATTTGACATCAAGTTGATAAAGTAACCAACCTTTTTGGGAAGCCATAGCAATCACGGCTCTAATGGTGTCAAGACGAGCAACCGTGCAAAAGTTTCATTGTAGTCGATACCGGGTTGTTGTGAGTAGCCCTTTGCCACCAACCTTGCTTTGTATCTTTGAACCGTTCCATCCGCATTGTACTTCACCTTGTAGATCCATTTCACACCAATAACTTCTTTATCACTTGGCCTTGCTACCTTCTCCCATGTATCGTTCGTCAATGACAAAAACTTCTTCTTCCATGGCTTTTTATCCAAACCGGTTCTTTTGATGCTTCTTCAAAATTTTCCGGTTCAACCACACAATAGTTACATCTTTCATAGACTTCACTCAACCTTCGCAACTTCTTTGGTGCCGACGGTGGCGATGTTGATGCACTAGTACTTGGAGACATACTTGGAGATGCTCCTTGTCTTGTATTTGGTGGTGTTTGAGGTAGTTCTTCCTCATCTTCTTCACCTTCTTCAACTTCATTTGTTGCTGAATTTTCTTGCTCTTCATCAACAATAATGGTTCTCTTTCAATTTTACCTTCTTCCCAATTCCATGAAGCCCCTTCATCAAACAAGACATCACGACTTGTAATCATTGTGTTGTTCTTCAAGCTAAACAACCTATAACCTTTTGATTGGAGGCTATAGCCAATGAATATACACTTCTCACTTGCTTCATCAAGCTTTGTTCTCTTCACCTTTGGAATTTGAGAATAACACACACTACCAAAAACTTTGAGATGTCTTACCGATGGCTTTCTCCCACTCCATGCTTCAAAAGGAGTTTTATCCCATACGGCTTTTGTTGGACACCTATTCATCAAGTAGACGGCGGTGTTTACGGCTTCGGCCCAAAACACTTTAGGCATACCCTTGTCATGAAGCATGGACTTCGCCATCTCCATCACGGTTTGGTTCTTTCTCTCGGAAACACCATTTTGTTGAGGAGTATAACCCAGTTGTTAGTTGCCTTTCCAAGCCTTCATCTTCACAAAATTTATCAAACTCTTTGTTGTTGTACTCTTTGCCTCTATCACTTCTCAAAACTTTGATGTAGTGACCACTTTGCTTTTCAACAAGGCTCTTGAACTTCTTGAAGATGCTAAAAACTTCGGACTTTTGTCTCATGAAGTACACCCAAGTCATACGACTTAAATCATCAATGAACAAGATAAAGTATCTATTACCTCCATGAGTTGGTGTCTTCATTGGTCCACACACATCGGTATGTACCAAACCAAGAATTTCTTTTGCTCTCCATGCTACACCTTTTTGGGAATGGTTGGCGATGATGTTTCCCAAGTGCACAACCTTCGCATACTCCATCCTTGTGGTTGATATGTTGTGGAAGTCCTTGCACCATGTTCTTGTTGGAAAGTAACTTGAGACTATTGAAATTCAAATGCCCAAGTCTTTTATGCCATAACCATGTTTCATCAATGGTTTCCATCCTCAATGCAACATTCTTCTCCTTTTCAAAGATAATTGGAAAGCTTCTATTTTTCTCCATCTTGATACTCTTCATGACTTGTCTCTTGTTGTTGTGCTTCTTGTCATAAATGGTGCAATATCCATCTTCAAAATGAACCGCATACCCAAGCTCCACAAGTTGCCCAACACTAAGCAAATTTTGTGCCAAATCCGGAACATATAACACATCTCTAATGTATTTCGCTCCATTGATAGTTTGCCGCCAAATTGTACCTCTTCCGTTAGCTTGAACCATGTTTCCATCCCCATCTTCACTAGAGAGTTTATGGATGTATCCATGTCAACAAACAAGCTCTTCACACCGGACATATGAGTTGTACAACCACTATCTACAAACCAAACTTCACTCTTGGAAGTCACCATGGCACTTTGACAAGCATAAAACAAATTTTGTTTTTCTTCTTTTTCTTCCGCTCTACCGGCTTGTTCTTCATCTTCTTTGTATCTACAATCTTTCTCCAAATGTCCATACTTCTTGCAATTGCGACATTGGGGCTTTCCTTTGTTCCAACAATTCTTCTCCAAATGACCATTCTTCTTGCAAAAATTGCACCTTGGTACTTGAGAAGTATCACTTTTTGTGTAGTTGTTGGAGTTAGCTCCTCCTTTCTTCCATTTTCCCTTTCCATTGGAGCTAGATGAAGAATCGCCCTTGTACCCATTTTGCTTCATTGCTGAATTTTTGAGTTCAAGTTCAATTTTGATTGAAAAGCACTTTCAATTGATTTTTCCGAGTGCCTCGACACCCTTTGTTCATACACCTTCAAAGAAGCCCATAATTCTTGTGACTTTAATGTAGAGAAATCTTTAGTCTCTTCTAAAACCGCCACAATGGGTTCAAATTTCTCCGCAAACAAATCAATATCTTCTCACAAATTCTTCTTTCTTCCATCTTCTCACCACACATCAACATATTATTAACAATTTCAACAACTCTTGAAGAAAATTCATTCAAACATTCATTCTCATTCATTTTTAGATTCTCAAAATCTCTTCTATATGAATGTAATTTCAATTCTCTTACCTTCTTATTACCTCCATACTCTTGTTGAAGGATATTCCAAGCTTCCTTAGCTATAGGAAAATGGATTACTCTTGGTAGAATAGTGTCTCCAACTCCTTGTTGAATGTACATGGATGCTTTTGCATTCTTCTTTCTACTCTCCTTAAGTAAATCCTTTTGGGGTTGTTCTAGAGTTGATGTATCTTCAACTTCATCATACCCATTTTGTACAATCTCCCACACATCTTGTGACATGAACAAGGTCTTCATTTTGATGGCCCAAAAATCATAATTTTCTCCATGAAAAAGTGGTATTGAAGGTTGTTGAATGTAGAAACTTGAGTTACTACTACTTGCCATTGATTTGGTTGATGATTGATTGAAGAAATTGGGTTTTTCTTTTCTAGATCTAGATTTTGAAAACTTTAAATGTTGCTGATTTTTTTGATTTAATGGGTAGAAATTGATTTTTTTCACTCACCAAGATCAAATCTAATAGATTTAAGCTCTAGATACCAATTGTTGTGATTTGATTGAATATATTTGATTGATTTTGGTTGAAATGGAGATGGGGAAGTATTTCCTCTCTATCTCTTCTATTTCATTTTCTCAAAACATATTACATTCTCTTTCTTAATTTAGTCAATATATGACTAGAGAAGCATGTGTGCCACACACCTACACACTAACTAAATGTGGAGTTGACACTCCTATTACACTACACATTACATTACATTACTCAACAATTATTATAACTAATGGAGAAATTTCATAGTTTCATCTTTTGATTGAAGGAGAGTAAGTAAGAATCACTACAATGTCTAACTAATTGGTAACTTTCTATCCAGCAGCTAGTTCTGCCAAAATTGAAAGAATTGTCTGGAAAACTAAACTCATTGACAGGAATTAGGGAACCTGTAGTTGTAATTATTTGTTTGATTGATAGAAATGAAGAGTAAAAATCATTGCATTGTCTATCTAATTGAGAATTCTCTGTATATGCAGCTGATATAGAAGGTGGCTCGCAATGGCGATAGCGAAGCGCCTCCAGGAGGAACAAGCGTTATACTAAAATGAACGGAAGGGGATGGAGATGCAAGAATTTTTGGAATTATTGTGAAAAACATTACAATTATTTTGTAGAGTATAAAAGAAACGTAAGAAGAAGAAGAAGACGAGTGGAGATGGTGAAGGTGCGGAGTTACGGTCCTATAGAAGAAACTAGGGGATCCATGCCCAGGAAGAGGAAGGAAACCGAGGAGGAAGATGACCTGTCCCTTGAACTCGCTGCTGAATCTGCCGAAACTGGGGCAAAGAGGAAAAAAATTGAAACCACATCTGGAGAGCTAAAATCATCACGGGAATTAGTGAACCCGTTGTTGAATTAGAGAATCCAGGACAATTATAAGACTAAGTGCTTACAAGTGTCTGTGGAATGAGAGCTTGCGAAGATAAAACTGGAGCTTGAGAAGAAGACTTTGCCGCTAGAGATGAGGATGCAAATGAATATTGGAGGAACAAGTGTTCTGATTTGAAGACTCTATTCCGACGTTGTAAATTGAAAAATTAACAATGAGCTCAATATTGAGATGTGGAGAGTTGCTTACAAGTGGCCTCAATTTTTTTCCATACAGCTAGAACTGCCAGCCATGTGGATCAGACTGCTTAGTGATAGCAGATTGTTGTGCAAGTGTCCTTAATTTTTTGCACTATTCATTGCCATCTTGAATCTCCATTTAACCTCCTCTAATTTTGTACACATATGAAATGGAAAACTGGTTAACATACCATATAATACAATGGATGTGTATTTTTATTTTTATTCTTGATCGGTACATTGTCTGTGTATTGACTCTGCAATGTAGTAAGTCATATTGTGGCAGCTACATTTCCAATGTTTACCACTCCCTAAGTTGAATTTTAAGCTCCATGATACTATGATGTGATGGATCCAACATTAGGTGTCTCAAGTTCTGGTTTCAGAGATTCAGTTGATTCCCAAATGAGATTGATTGTCGGATATTCAATAATCAATATGGACGAGAGTTGGGTTCTTATATATGATTCTAAGATGCGAGATAGGAGGAAATGGCCTTTGTGGGAATAAAAGTTTAGTTATGGAAATAATTTCATCTTTGTTTTGATTGAGTTCATTGAAGTAGAATTTCCCGAGATGGGTTCTTCTTGGTTCTTACCCCGAAACTCCAGGAATATCTGTAGAATTCTCGGAAAATATGAAGTAAGACTATGAATGTCTTTGTTGATAATAATCTAACCGTAACAACTCAATGAAAGAAGAAAAAAATGGTTAGATGGCTGTCAACAAAACATAATCATATATTCTTACAGCATTGTAAAAGATGGGGCAGACCCACCTGCTGCAAATGTGGAGGTAGCTCTTGAGCCTTGCCATGGAACTCTAATCTGCTTCCGCAAGGTAAATTTCAAGGAATTATCATCTTTTTGCTTCAACCATAGAGTAGTAAAAACGTGATAACTCGGACCTAGAGCAGTAAATTCCGTAACTTCAATGATGGTAGCGTTTTGTGCAACACCTGCTACTTTACTTGATTGTTTTTGGATTTCCTCACAGTAACAGCTCTTGTCCGTTGGCTACATGTTTGTTGTTGTTGTTGTAATGGAGAATACTAAGTAAGAAGGCGGCTGGCGCCCGTAGTGAAGAAGAAGGAGAGATTTGCAGTAGAATAATTAATAAATGGAGATGCCAGAATGCAAGCGCTGGTAGTGGATGACCTTGATGTGTCATGAATGTAACAAAGCTGCAACATCTAGTAGTCTAGTTTAAGTTTATATGTCTACAATCAGAATAGACACAGCCTACTTCAGCAAAACTACGGTGCATATCACAAGGATTTGCTATTGAAGATAAAATAACAGTTAACATCATAAGGATTTCAGTCAAATGACAGACATCAACCTGAACTAACAACATAAGACAAAAGATATTTGATTTTACTGGTAGAAACATGCATCACAACTGTTGCGCAAAAATTCACTGTCCTCCTGTGATGTAAGTCGCACCTGCTGCAGCAAAGATGGTGGTCGCGGAAGATACCAATGCCCAAATGTTAGCTTTCCTCTTGGCAGACTTGTTCAGCTTCTCAATATGTCGAGTCATTTCTTCCATTTTCTTATCCTTAATCTCCAAAGCTTTTTTAATGATTACCAACTCAGATGCAAATGGTTGGATATCTTCCTCGATTTTCATCATCTCAATATACGATTCAACACTTGCTTCCTTCTCTTCGTCTTGACCCGCACATCACTTGTCCAGTCGTCCTTCAACATCAACAAGGCCTTCTCAAGATTCATTTGAGCAGACTCCATCTTTGAAGTCAAACATTGGTTTCCCTTTTCGACTTCAACCAATTTTTCTTCGTAGCAATGACTTCTCGTAGCCAACTCCTTCACTTTCAAACTCAAACTCAACTCTTCCTTTTTCTTCAACTCAAGTTCCTTTTGTATTTCACTCTTCTCTGCAAAGCAACACTTTTGAGATTATCATTCAATGACCCAACCTCGATTTCGGATGCTTGTTACCGTTCATTTGATCTTTGTAAGCCTTCTCAAGTGAGAAACCGACATCTCAAGCGCATCCAATTTATTCGAAGCTCTTCAATCTCATTTTCCATCTTCATCTTACTTTTCTCAATGGCATCTCTCTCTTCAACAATTTTCTTTCTTTGAATTCAATTCCACTTTCAAGCAATTGTTGTGTCTCTAAAGCTTTTCTCCATTTCACGTTTCTAAAGCTACTTTCACCGGTCGGGATCAGACTTTGTTCTTCTCAATTTTCTTCTTCTCCGCAACAATTTCTTCCTTCTCTCGTTTTAATTCCTCTAACATCTTCCCCAAACCAACCAATTTCTGCTCAAACAAACATTTCTCACCCAATAAACGTTCAAATGATTCATCCCTTTCCTTGTTTTTGTCTTCCACTTCGCTCTCAAAGATCTTATTACTCTTCTCCAATGAAGCAATCGTTGCAACAAGTTCCCGAACATATTTCTCCTGTTGTGATTTGATTGAATATATTTGATTGATTTTGGTTGAAATGGAGATGGGGAAGTATTTCCTCTCTATCTCTTCTATTTCATTTTCTCAAAACATATTACATTCTCTTTCTTAATTTAGTCAATATATGACTAGAGAAGCATGTGTGCCACACACCTACACACTAACTAAATGTGGAGTTGACACTCTATTACACTACACATTACATTACATTACTCAACAATCTCCTCCTTAATGTGATGTTCTTCTACTCCTAGTAGTTCACGGAAATGTTGAAATTTTCCTTTGGGAAGTGCCTTGGTGAATATGTCCGCCAATTGGTCTTCCGTCTTGCAATACTTGAGTTCTATCTCACCATCTTCAACCGCTTCTCGAATGAAATGGTACTTGAGTTTGATGTGCCTTATTTGCTCTACAATGCTCAACCGAATTTTTGGACATAGCAATTGCCGATTTGTTGTCACAAAAGATTACGGTGCTTTCTTCTTGCTTATCTTGAATGTCTTCCATGATTCTTCTTAGCCATACAACATGAGATGTAGCTATTGATGCCGAAATGTACTCGCTTCCGCCGTGGATTGAGCTACGGTTTCTTGCTTCTTCGATGCCCATGTGAATATACCCGAACCAAGAGAAAAAGCATAACCCGATGTACTCCTCATGTCATCAATACACCCTCCCAAGTCGCTATCACAATAGCCAACTAATTTGACATCCGAATTTCTTGAATACATGATTCGAAATTCATTGTTCCTTGTATGTACCTTAATAACCTCTTTGCCGCGCCAAGATGTAAATGACTAGGTGAACTCATGAACCTAGAAAGCATACTTGAAGCAAACATGATGTCGGGTCTTGTATGTGTAAGATACAACAAGTTTCCAATAAGACCTCTATAGTAAGTCTCATCAACCTTTCTTCCTCCATCATCTTTCTTGAGTTTCTCATTTACTACAAGTGGTGTAGATGTGGGGTTACAACCAAGCATACCAAATTTCTTCAACACCTTTTCGGCATACTTGCTTTGAGAAATGAACACTCCATCTTCACTTTGATGAACTTCTATACCAAGGAAGTACTTGAGCAAACCCATGTCACTCATCTCATATTTCATCATCATTTCTCTCTTGAATTGCTCTATCATATGAGCATCATTACCCGTAAAGATAAGATCATCAACATACAAGGAAACGATGAGAATAGACGTACCTTTAGTCTTCACATAAAGTGTAGGCTCACTCTTGCTTTTGTTGAAGTTTTGCCTTTTGAAGTATCCATCTATCTCACTATACCAAGCTCTTGGTGCTTGCTTGAGGCCATACAAAGCTTTCTTCAACTTGTATACTTTGTCCTCTTCTCCTTCCACCACAAAACCTTGTGGTTGTTCTACATAAACCTCTTCATGGAGTTCTCCATTCAAAATGCCGATTTGACATCAAGTTGATAAAGTAACCAACCTTTTTGGGAAGCCATAGCAATCACGGCTCTAATGGTGTCAAGACGAGCAACCGGTGCAAAAGTTTCATTGTAGTCGATACCGGGTTGTTGTGAGTAGCCCTTTTTGCCACCAACCTTGCTTTGTATCTTTGAACCGTTCCATCCGCATTGTACTTCACCTTGTAGATCCATTTCACACCAATAACTTCTTTATCACTTGGCCTTGCTACCTTCTCCCATGTATCGTTCTCGTCAATGACAAAAACTTCTTCTTCCATGGCTTTTATCCAAACCGGTTCTTTTGATGCTTCTTCAAAATTTTCCGGTTCAACCACACAATAGTTACATCTTTCATAGACTTCACTCAACCTTCGCAACTTCTTTGGTGCCGACGGTGGCGATGTTGATGCACTAGTACTTGGAGACATACTTGGAGATGCTCCTTGTCTTGTATTTGGTGGTGTTTGAGGTAGTTCTTCCTCATCTTCTTCACCTTCTTCAACTTCATTTGTTGCTGAATTTTCTTGCTCTTCATCAACAATAATGGTTCTCTTTTCAATTTTACCTTCTTCCCAATTCCATGAAGCCCCTTCATCAAACAAGACATCACGACTTGTAATCATTGTGTTGTTCTTCAAGCTAAACAACCTATAACCTTTTGATTGGAGGCTATAGCCAATGAATATACACTTCTCACTTGCTTCATAAAGCTTTTGTTCTCTTCACCTTTGGAATTTGAGAATAACACACACTACCAAAAACTTTGAGATGTCTTACCGATGGCTTTCTCCCACTCCATGCTTCAAAAGGAGTTTTATCCCATACTGCTTTTGTTGGACACCTATTCATCAAGTAGACGGCGGTGTTGACGGCTTCGGCCCAAAACACTTTAGGCATACCCTTGTCATGAAGCATGGACTTCGCCATCTCCATCACGGTTTGGTTCTTTCTCTCTAAACACCATTTTGTTGAGGAGTATAACCCACGGTTAGTTGCCTTTCCAAGCCTTCATCTTCACAAAATTTATCAAACTCTTTGTTGTTGTACTCTTTGCCTCTATCACTTCTCAAAACTTTGATGTAGTGACCACTTTGCTTTTCAACAAGGCTCTTGAACTTCTTGAAGATGCTAAAACTTCGGACTTTTGTCTCATGAAGTACACCCAAGTCATACGACTTAAATCATCAATGAACAAGATAAAGTATCTATTACCTCCATGAGTTGGTGTCTTCATTGGTCCACACACATCGGGTATGTACCAAACCAAGAAGTTCTTTTGCTCTCCATGCTACACCTTTTGGGAATGGTTGGCGATGATGTTTCCCAAGTGCACAACCTTCGCATACTCCATCCTTGTGGTTGATATGTTGTGGAAGTCCTTGCACCATGTTCTTGTTGGAAAGTAACTTGAGACTATTGAAATTCAAATGCCCAAGTCTTTTATGCCATAACCATGTTTCATCAATGGTTTCCATCCTCAATGCAACATTCTTCTCCTTTTCAAAGATAATTGGAAAGCTTCTATTTTTTCTCCATCTTGATACTCTTCATGACTTGTCTCTTGTTGTTGTGCTTCTTGTCATAAATGGTGCAATATCCATCTTCAAAATGAACCGCATACCCAAGCTCCACAAGTTGCCCAACACTAAGCAAATTTTGTGCCAAATCCGGAACATATAACACATCTCTAATGTATTTCGCTCCATTGATAGTTTGCACGCAAATTGTACCTCTTCCGTTAGCTTGAACCATGTTTCCATCCCCCATCTTCACTAGAGAGTTTATGGATGTATCCATGTCAACAAACAAGCTCTTCACACCGGACATATGAGTTGTACAACCACTATCTACAAACCAAACTTCACTCTTGGAAGTCACCATGGCACTTTGACAAGCATAAAACAAATTTTGTTTTTCTTCTTTTTCTTCCGCTCTACCGGCTTGTTCTTCATCTTCTTTGTATCTACAATCTTTCTCCAAATGTCCATACTTCTTGCAATTGCGACATTGGGGCTTTCCTTTGTTCCAACAATTCTTCTCCAAATGACCATTCTTCTTGCAAAAATTGCACCTTGGTACTTGAGAAGTATCACTTTTTGTGTAGTTGTTGGAGTTAGCTCCTCCTTTCTTCCATTTTCCTTTCCATTGGAGCTAGATGAAGAATCGCCCTTGTACCCATTTTGCTTCATTGCTGAATTTTTTGAGTTCAAGTTCAATTTTGATTGAAAAGCACTTTCAATTGATTTTCCGAGTGCCTCGACACCCTTTGTTCATACACCTTCAAAGAAGCCCATAATTCTTGTGACTTTAATGTAGAGAAATCTTTAGTCTCTTCTAAAACCGCCACAATGGGTTCAAATTTCTCCGGCAAACAAATCAATATCTTCTCACAAATTCTTCTTTCTTCCATCTTCTCACCACACATCAACATATTATTAACAATTTCAACAACTCTTGAAGAAAATTCATTCAAACATTCATTCTCATTCATTTTTAGATTCTCAAAATCTCTTCTATATGAATGTAATTTCAATTCTCTTACCTTCTTATTACCTCCATACTCTTGTTGAAGGATATTCCAAGCTTCCTTAGCTATAGGAAAATGGATTACTCTTGGTAGAATAGTGTCTCCAACTCCTTGTTGAATGTACATGGATGCTTTTGCATTCTTCTTTCTACTCTCCTTAAGTAAATCCTTTTGGGGTTGTTCTAGAGTTGATGTATCTTCAACTTCATCATACCCATTTTGTACAATCTCCCACACATCTTGTGACATGAACAAGGTCTTCATTTTGATGGCCCAAAAATCATAATTTTCTCCATGAAAAAGTGGTATTGAAGGTTGTTGAATGTAGAAACTTGAGTTACTACTACTTGCCATTGATTTGGTTGATGATTGATTGAAGAAATTGGGTTTTTTCTTTTCTAGATCTAGATTTTGAAAACTTTAAATGTTGCTGATTTTTTTGATTTAATGGGTAGAAATTGATTTTTTCACTCACCAAGATCAAATCTAATAGATTTAAGCTCTAGATACCAATTGTTGTGATTTGATTGAATATATTTGATTGATTTTGGTTGAAATGGAGATGGGGAAGTATTTCCTCTCTATCTCTTCTATTTCATTTTCTCAAAACATATTACATTCTCTTTCTTAATTTAGTCAATATATGACTAGAGAAGCATGTGTGCCACACACCTACACACTAACTAAATGTGGAGTTGACACTCCTATTACACTACACATTACATTACA
Organism: Papaver armeniacum; assembly: GCA_023531295.1. NCBI lineage: Eukaryota > Viridiplantae > Streptophyta > Magnoliopsida > Ranunculales > Papaveraceae > Papaver > Papaver armeniacum. The sequence goes on from JAJJWW010002574.1 coordinate 449,474, forward strand.
TTACTCAACAATTATTATAACTAATGGAGAAATTTCATAGTTTCATCTTTTGATTGAAGGGAGAGTAAGTAAGAATCACTACAATGTCTAACTAATTGGTAACTTTCTATCCAAGTAACTAGTTACTCGCCAAAATTGAAAGAATTGTCTGGAATGCTAAACTCATTGACAGGAATTAGGGAACCTGTAGTTGTAATTATTTGTTTGATTGATAGAAATGAAGAGTAAAAATCATTGCATTGTCTATCTAATTTAGAATTCTCAGTATATGCAGCTGATATAGAAGGTGGCTCTGCCAATGACGAAGCTGCCTCCAGAGGAACAGCGTTATACTAAAATGAACGGAAGGGGATGGAGATGCAAGAATTTTTGGAATTATTGTGAAAAACATTACAATTATTTTGTAGAGTATAAAAAGAAACGTAAGAAGAAGAAGAAGACGAGTGGAGATGGTGAAGGTGCAGGTTCTGGTCCTATAGAAGAAACTAGGGGATCCATGCCCAGGAAGAGGAAGGAAACCGAGGAGGAAGATGACCTGTCCCTTGAACTCGCTGCTGAATCTGCCGAAACTGGGGCAAAGAGGAAAAAAATTGAAACCACATCTGGAGAGCTAAAATCATCAACAGGAATTAGTGAACCTGTTGTTGAATTAGAGAATCCGGACAATTATAAGACTAAGTGCTTACAAGTGTCTGTGGAATGAGAGCTTGCGAAGATAAAACTGGAGCTTGAGAAGAAGACTTGCTGCTAGAGATGAGGATGCAAATGAATATTGGAGGAACAAGTGTTCTGATTTGAAGACTCTATTCCTGACGTTGTAAATTGAAAAATTAACAATGAGCTCAATATTGAGATGTGGAGAGTTGCTTACAAGTGGCCTCAATTTTTTTTTTCCATACGCCTAGAACGCCACCATGTGGATCGATCGCTTTAGTGATAGCAGATTGTTGTGCAAGTGTCCTTAATTTTTGCACTATTCATTGCCATCTTGAATCTCCATTTAACCTCCTCTAATTTTGTACACATATGAAATGGAAAACTGGTTAACATACCATATAATACAATGGATGTGTATTTTTATTTTTATTCTTGATCAAGACATTGTCCGTGTATTGACTCCGCAATGTAGTAAGTCATATTGTGGCAGCTACATTTCCAATGTTTACCACTCCCTAAGTTGAATTTTAAGCTCCATGATACTATGATGTGATGGATCCAACATTAGGTGTCTCAAGTTCTGGTTTCAGAGATTCAGTTGATTCCCAAATGAGATTCAGTTAGTCAGATATTCAATAATCAATATGGACGAGAGTTGGGTTCTTATATATGATTCTAAGATGCAGATAGGAGGAAATGGCCTTTGTGGGAATAAAAAGTTTAGTTATGGAAATAATTTCATGCTGTTTCAGTTGAGTTCATTGAAGTAGAATTTCCTGAGATGGGTTCTTCTTGGTTCTTACCCCGAAACTCCAGGAATATCTGTAGAATTCTCGGAAAATATGAAGTAAGACTATGAATGTCTTTGTTGATAATAATCTAACCGTAACAACTCAATGAAAGAAGAAAAAATGGTTAGATGGCTGTCAACAAAACATAATCATATATTCTTACAAAGATTGTAAAAGATGGGGCAGACCCACCTGCTGCAAATGTGGAGGTAGCTCTTGAGCCTTGCCATGGAACTCTAATCTGCTTCCCCAAAGTAAATTTCAAGGAATTATCATCTTTTTGCTTCAACCATAGAGTAGTAAAAACGTGATAACTCGGACCTAGAGCAGTAAATTCCGTAACTTCAATGATGGTAGCGTTTTGTGCAACACCTGCTACTTTACTTGATTGTTTTTGGATTTCCTCACAAGAATGAGCTCTTGTCCGTTGGCTACATGTTTGTTGTTGTTGTTGTAATGGAGAATACTAAGTAAGAAGGCGGCTGGCGCCCGTAGTGAAGAAGAAGGAGAGATTTGCAGTAGAATAATTAATAAATGGAGATGCCAGAATGCAAGCGCTGGTAGTGGATGACCTTGATGTGTCATGAATGTAACAAAGCTGCAACATCTAGTAGTCTAGTTTAAGTTTATATGTCTACAATCAGAATAGACACGCCTACTTCAAAAAAACTACGGTGCATATCACAAGGATTTGCTATTGAAGATAAAATAATGTTAACATCATAAGGATTTGATCAAATGACAGACATCAACCTGAACTAACAACATAAGACAAAAGATATTTGATTTTACTGGTAGAAACATGCATCACAACTGTCAAGCAAAAATTCACCGTCCTCCCGTGATGTAAGTCGCTTTCCGGCAGCAGCAAAGATGGTGGTCGCGGAAGATACCAATGCCCAAATGTTAGCTTTCCTCTTGCGGACTCTTGTTCGGGCTTCTCAATATGTCGAAGTCATTTCTTCCATTTTCTTATCCTTAATCTCCAAAGCTTTTTAATGATTACCAACTCGGATGCAAATGGTTGGATATCTTCCTCGATTTTCATCATCTCAATATCTCGATTCAACACTTGCTTCCTTCTCTTCGTCTTCGCCCCGCACATCACTTGTCCAGCGTCCTTCAACATCAACAAGGCCTTCTCAAGCATTCATTTGAGCAGACTCCATCTTTGAAGTCAAACATTGGTTTCCCTTTTCGACTTCAACCAATTTCTTCTGTAGCAATGACTTCTCAGAGCCAACTCCTTCACTTTCAAACTCAAACTCAACTCTTCCTTTTTCTTCAACTCAAGTTCCTTTTGTATTTCACTCTTCTCTGCAGCAACACTTTTGAGATTATCATTCAATGACCCAACCTCTGATTTCAGATGCTTGTTACCGTTCATTTGATCTTTGTAAGCCTTCTCAAGCTGAGAAACCGACATCTCAAGCGCATCCAATTTATTCCGAAGCTCTTCAATCTCATTTTCCATCTTCATCTTACTTTTCTCAATGGCATCTCTCTCTTCAACAATTTTCTTTCTTTCTAATTCAATTCCACTTTCAACAAATTTGTTGTGTCTCTAAAGCTTTTCTCCATTTCACGTTCTCTAAAGCTACTTTCACCGACTGACGCAGCATTTGTTCTTCTCAATTTTCTTCTTCTCCGCAACAATTTCTTCCTTCTCTCGTTTTAATTCCTCTAACATCTTCCCCAAACCAACCAATTTCTGCTCAAACAAACATTTCTCACCCAATAAACGTTCAAATGATTCATCCCTTTCCTTGTTTTTGTCTTCCACTTCGCTTCCCAGCATCTTATTACTCTTCTCCAATGAAGCAATCGTTGCAACAAGTTCCTGAACATATTTCTCCTGTTGTGATTTGATTGAATATATTTGATTGATTTTGGTTGAAATGGAGATGGGGAGTATTTCCTCTCTATCTCTTCTATTTCATTTTCTCAAAACATATTACATTCTCTTTCTTAATTTAGTCAATATATGACTAGAGAAGCATGTGTGCCACACACCTACACACTAACTAAATGTGGAGTTGACACTCTATTACACTACACATTACATTACATTACTCAACAATCTCCTCCTTAATGTGATGTTCTTCTACTCCTAGTAGTTCACGAAATGTTGAAATTTTCCTTTGGGAAGTGCCTTGGTGAATATGTCCGCCAATTGGTCTTCCGTCTTGCAATACTTGAGTTCTATCTCACCATCTTCAACCGCTTCTCGAATGAAATGGTACTTGAGTTTGATGTGCCTTGCTCTACAATGCTCAACCGAATTTTTGGACATAGCAATTGCCGATTTGTTGTCACAAAAGATTGCAGTGCTTTCTTCTTGCTTATCTTGAATGTCTTCCATGATTCTTCTTAGCCATACAACATGAGATGTAGCTATTGATGCCGAAATGTACTCCGCTTCCGCCGTGGATTGAGCTACGGTTTCTTGCTTCTTCGATGCCCATGTGAATATACCCGAACCAAGAGAAAAAGCATAACCCGATGTACTCCTCATGTCATCAATACACCCTCCCAAGTCGCTATCACAATAGCCAACTAATTTGACATCCGAATTTCTTGAATACATGATTCAAATTCATTGTTCTTGTATGTACCTTAATAACCTCTTTGCCGCGCCAAGATGTAAATGACTAGGTGAACTCATGAACCTAGAAAGCATACTTGAAGCAAACATGATGTCGGGTCTTGTATGTGTAAGATACAACAAGTTTCCAATAAGACCTCTATAGTAAGTCTCATCAACCTTTCTTCCTCCATCATCTTTCTTGAGTTTCTCATTTACTACAAGTGGTGTAGATGTGGGGTTACAACCAAGCATACCAAATTTCTTCAACACCTTTTCGGCATACTTGCTTTGAGAAATGAACACTCCATCTTCACTTTGATGAACTTCTATACCAAGGAAGTACTTGAGCAAACCCATGTCACTCATCTCATATTTCATCATCATTTTCTCTCTTGAATTGCTCTATCATATGAGCATCATTACCCGTAAAGATAAGATCATCAACATACAAGGCAACGATGAGAATAGACGTACCTTTAGTCTTCACATAAAGTGTAGGCTCACTCTTGCTTTTGTTGAAGTTTTGCCTTTTGAAGTATCCATCTATCTCACTATACCAAGCTCTTGGTGCTTGCTTGAGGCCATACAAAGCTTTCTTCAACTTGTATACTTTGTCCTCTTCTCCTTCCACCACAAAACCTTGTGGTTGTTCTACATAAACCTCTTCATGGAGTTCTCCATTCAAAATGCCGATTTGACATCAAGTTGATAAAGTAACCAACCTTTTTTGGGAAGCCATAGCAATCACGGCTCTAATGGTGTCAAGACGAGCAACCGGTGCAAAAGTTTCATTGTAGTCGATACCGGGTTGTTGTGAGTAGCCCTTTGCCACCAACCTTGCTTTGTATCTTTGAACCGTTCCATCCGCATTGTACTTCACCTTGTAGATCCATTTCACACCAATAACTTCTTTATCACTTGGCCTTGCTACCTTCTCCCATGTATCGTTCGTCAATGACAAAAACTTCTTCTTCCATGGCTTTTATCCAAACCGGTTCTTTTGATGCTTCTTCAAAATTTTCCGGTTCAACCACACAATAGTTACATCTTTCATAGACTTCACTCAACCTTCGCAACTTCTTTGGTGCCGACGGTGGCGATGTTGATGCACTAGTACTTGGAGACATACTTGGAGATGCTCCTTGTCTTGTATTTGGTGGTGTTTGAGGTAGTTCTTCCTCATCTTCTTCACCTTCTTCAACTTCATTTGTTGCTGAATTTTCTTGCTCTTCATCAACAATAATGGTTCTCTTTTCAATTTTACCTTCTTCCCAATTCCATGAAGCCCTTCATCAAACAAGACATCACGACTTGTAATCATTGTGTTGTTCTTCAAGCTAAACAACCTATAACCTTTTGATTGGAGGCTATAGCCAATGAATATACACTTCTCACTTGCTTCATCAAGCTTTGTTCTCTTCACCTTTGGAATTTGAGAATAACACACACTACCAAAAACTTTGAGATGTCTTACCGATGGCTTTCTCCCACTCCATGCTTCAAAAGGAGTTTTATCCCATACGGCTTTTGTTGGACACCTATTCATCAAGTAGACGGCGGTGTTGACGGCTTCGGCCCAAAACACTTTAGGCATACCCTTGTCATGAAGCATGGACTTCGCCATCTCCATCACGGTTTGGTTCTTTCTCTCGGAAACACCATTTTGTTGAGGAGTATAACCCACGGTTAGTTGCCTTTCCAAGCCTTCATCTTCACAAAATTTATCAAACTCTTTGTTGTTGTACTCTTTGCCTCTATCACTTCTCAAAACTTTGATGTAGTGACCACTTTGCTTTTCAACAAGGCTCTTGAACTTCTTGAAGATGCTAAAACTTCGGACTTTTGTCTCATGAAGTACACCCAAGTCATACGACTTAAATCATCAATGAACAAGATAAAGTATCTATTACCTCCATGAGTTGGTGTCTTCATTGGTCCACACACATCGGTATGTACCAAACCAAGAAGTTCTTTTGCTCTCCATGCTACACCTTTTGGGAATGGTTGGCGATGATGTTTCCCAAGTGCACAACCTTCGCATACTCCATCCTTGTGGTTGATATGTTGTGGAAGTCCTTGCACCATGTTCTTGTTGGAAAGTAACTTGAGACTATTGAAATTCAAATGCCCAAGTCTTTTATGCCATAACCATGTTTCATCAATGGTTTCCATCCTCAATGCAACATTCTTCTCCTTTTCAAAGATAATTGGAAAGCTTCTATTTTTCTCCATCTTGATACTCTTCATGACTTGTCTCTTGTTGTTGTGCTTCTTGTCATAAATGGTGCAATATCCATCTTCAAAATGAACCGCATACCCAAGCTCCACAAGTTGCCCAACACTAAGCAAATTTTGTGCCAAATCCGGAACATATAACACATCTCTAATGTATTTCGCTCCATTGATAGTTTGCACGCAAATTGTACCTCTTCCGTTAGCTTGAACCATGTTTCCATCCCCCATCTTCACTAGAGAGTTTATGGATGTATCCATGTCAACAAACAAGCTCTTCACACCGGACATATGAGTTGTACAACCACTATCTACAAACCAAACTTCACTCTTGGAAGTCACCATGGCACTTTGACAAGCATAAAACAAATTTTGTTTTTCTTCTTTTCTTCCGCTCTACCGGCTTGTTCTTCATCTTCTTTGTATCTACAATCTTTCTCCAAATGTCCATACTTCTTGCAATTGCGACATTGGGGCTTTCCTTTGTTCCAACAATTCTTCTCCAAATGACCATTCTTCTTGCAAAAATTGCACCTTGGTACTTGAGAAGTATCACTTTTTTGTGTAGTTGTTGGAGTTAGCTCCTCCTTTCTTCCATTTTCCCTTTCCATTGGAGCTAGATGAAGAATCGCCCTTGTACCCATTTTGCTTCATTGCTGAATTTTTTGAGTTCAAGTTCAATTTTGATTGAAAAGCACTTTCAATTGATTTTTCCGAGTGCCTCGACACCTTTGTTCATACACCTTCAAAGAAGCCCATAATTCTTGTGACTTTAATGTAGAGAAATCTTTAGTCTCTTCTAAAACCGCCACAATGGGTTCAAATTTCTCCCGGCAAACAAATCAATATCTTCTCACAAATTCTTCTTTCTTCCATCTTCTCACCACACATCAACATATTATTAACAATTTCAACAACTCTTGAAGAAAATTCATTCAAACATTCATTCTCATTCATTTTTAGATTCTCAAAATCTCTTCTATATGAATGTAATTTCAATTCTCTTACCTTCTTATTACCTCCATACTCTTGTTGAAGGATATTCCAAGCTTCCTTAGCTATAGGAAAATGGATTACTCTTGGTAGAATAGTGTCTCCAACTCCTTGTTGAATGTACATGGATGCTTTTGCATTCTTCTTTCTACTCTCCTTAAGTAAATCCTTTTGGGGTTGTTCTAGAGTTGATGTATCTTCAACTTCATCATACCCATTTTGTACAATCTCCCACACATCTTGTGACATGAACAAGGTCTTCATTTTGATGGCCCAAAAATCATAATTTTCTCCATGAAAAAGTGGTATTGAAGGTTGTTGAATGTAGAAACTTGAGTTACTACTACTTGCCATTGATTTGGTTGATGATTGATTGAAGAAATTGGGTTTTTCTTTTCTAGATCTAGATTTTGAAAACTTTAAATGTTGCTGATTTTTTTGATTTAATGGGTAGAAATTGATTTTTTCACTCACCAAGATCAAATCTAATAGATTTAAGCTCTAGATACCAATTGTTGTGATTTAATTGAATATATTTGATTGATTTTGGTTGAAATGGACATGGGGAAGTATTTCCTCTCTATCTCTTCTATTTCATTTTCTCAAAACATATTACATTCTCTTTCTTAATTTAGTCAATATATGACTAGAGAAGCATGTGTGCCACACACCTACACACTAACTAAATGTGGAGTTGACACTCCTATTACACTACACATTACATTACATTACTCAACATCTCCAAATCATCGATTTTCGCTAACCGATAAAGTCCGTTCTTGTCAATATTCTCCTTCGGGAATACAATCCTTTCCTTGTCTTGCTTCAAATCATCAAACGCTGTCAAAGTCTCAGCCAATTTCTTCTCGACCTCCTTCTTTTCAATCTTTACGGATTCTAGAATTTTCTTACAATCTTTCTTTTCTTGGACAAGCTTTCCGTTTCTCTCTCACTGAGTTTCTTCTGAATCGACACTTGATTCTTCTCCAACTCGCTGATTTTCACATTCATATTCTTGGATTTCTTAACCTGAAGATCGGATTTTTTCTTAATTTCAGAAACAACCTCTCTTTCACGAACCAGATCTCCATTAAGAAGATCCACAGATATCTTCAACTTGTTAATTTCATCTTGCAATTGATTTGTCTTGCAAAACAAAGATCAAACTTCAATTTAATCTGGATTTCATTTAATTTTTCTTTAATCTTCATCTTCTTCAATTGATTGGCTTCTTTCACTTGAACTATAACCTTGTCTATTTCTTTCTTCATCTCACTTTTACTACCATCGAGTTTTCCTTCAAGTTCCTTGTTGTCTGCTCGAACTTCGAGTCTTAGTTTGAAACTCGCGAATCTCGGATAAAAGTTGTGCTTTCTGGATTTTCGCAATGTATTGATTTGTTGTCCGTATTCAACTCGATTTTTTCACTAATATTTCATTTAGCAATTTCAGATTGCTCATTTTCTCATCCGGATTTTCAATTTCTTGATTGATTTCGTGTTGATGTTGTTGTGGTTGTTTCTTCTTAGCCTTTGATTTTTGTTTAGAGTTTGATATGATGATACGATAAGAGGTAAGGGTTATTTGTTTCTCGATTTGATTTCACTTCTTCCATCACTTGACCTTCAATTTCCTTTTCAGATTCAATTTCTTCTTTGGATTTTTGCAGCGTATTGATCTCATCACTGTGTTTTGTTTCTGTCTCTTGATGGTTTTGTTCTTGTTGCAGATTTGATTGTTTCTTCTTCGCCATTGTTTTTTTGTTTTAGGGTTTTTTTTTATGATAAGATTGGAGATGAGAGGTTAGGGTTTTTGCTACAAAATGATTCAAAAATTAGCTTCGAGAGTGAATATATGGTAGTCAAATACGGTTAGTCTAAAAATACGATACAGCCGTCACTTGAAATGAAACTTAGCCCTAATTTAGGGAATCCAAACTATATTACGATACAGCCGTTGGATCAAATAAAAGTTAACACCAAATTTACGGACAGATCTCCAACTTTATAAGTAGTAGTCTTTTACTAGGGCATCCAAATTGTGTCTCTTTGTAATCGTAAAATTCTAAAGGACCATCAATGTGGAAAAAATGCCCTCTAAGCCTAACACATAAAGTAGGTTTCAGCCAGTTAGAAAGTAAGATTTGGTGAATGGCTTCCACAGTTTGGTCTGTGGAGACTGGATATTATTTATATTGAGAGTACATTGGTTGTTACACAATTTAGCCTGTTTATAGGCAGTAGACTCTATTCTTAATGTAACAAGATCCGAAAAACTAATTCTAAAACAACTCCAAAATACTCGATCAACCCTTAAGACTCGGTATTATTGTTGTTGTGGAGAGTAGAGTCTTTCACCGACGGAGAACTCGCTAACACCTCTCCTCAAGTTGTACGTCAGTTTACGGATGTGCAACTTGTCTCTCAATAACGAAACCTAGGAGCAGCGTGGACCTTTAGTAAATATGTCCGCGGTGATCCCTAGTGCTTATAAAACGAACATTTAACTTCTTCTCAAAGAACTCGTTCTCGAACAAAGTGATAGTCGATTTCAATATGCTTCATTCGCGTGGAACACTGGATTTGCAGTGAGATAAGCGGCCCCCAAATTATCACACACGAGATAATAAGGCATTTAATCTGAACTCCCGGTTCTTTAAGTAGAGACCGAATCAGATCGGTTCCGATGTTGCAATTGCTACACCCCTATACTCACTCGTGCTAGATTTAGACACTGTTTTTGCTTTCTTGCACTCCAGAGACAAGATTACCACCAAAATACACGCAATACCCACTAGTGGATCGCTTTGTCATCCAAACCGTCGCCGTCCGCATCGGAATACGCGCCGAAGTGAATAATGCACCTCTCCATGAGATGCAATCCATAATCAATTGTATTTTTAAGATAACGCAAAATTCGTTTACCAACTCCTGCTCAATGTAGGGATCATGCATATATTGACACACTTTGTTCACAAAGAACAGATATGTCCGGTCGCGTCGGATGAAGGTCTGCAGAAACGCACCAACAACACCGCGATATAACGTAGGATCTTCAAACCTTGTAGTGCCTAGCCGTTGTATCTTCACATTAGGAGCTAGTGGTGTGCAAACTGGTTTTGCACCATCTAGTCGAGTAAAACTTCAACAGGTCAGTGACATATTTGCGCCGTGTCGCACTAGTTCGTTTCTATGTCGCAGTTGATACCTCAACACCCAAGAAGTAGCTTAAATCTCCCATGTCTTTGAGGGCAAAAACAAGAACTAAATCCTTAATCAATTTCGAATATGAGAAAGATTAGATCCCGTGACAATAATGTCATCAACATAAATTAAAACATAAGTGATGCTATCATCATCAGTCTTCAAAATAAAAGAGAAGTATCCGAAATAGAACCCTTAAAACCTAGTCGCCTGCCAAATATTGACTTAGCTTGAAAACCAAGCTCAGGGGCGCTTGCTTTAGCCCATATAAACTCTTGTGTAGTTTACAGACATGGTTTGGGAAGTCCGGATCCACGTAACCAGCAGGCTGACGCATGTAAACATCTTCCTCCAGATCACCATGTAGAAAAGCATTTTCTACATCAAGCTGCTTTATAGGCCATTGATTCATCACCGCAATTGTGATACCAAACGTATTGTACAAGGCTTTATCACTTAGGACTAAACGTTTCTCCATAGTCCAGGACCCTCTTCCGAGTATTACCTTTAGCCACTAAACGAGCTTTAAACTTGTCAAGAGTGCCATCGTGGTTTTGTTTGACACGAATACCCATTTGGACCCAACTACATTCATACCTTTTTCGTATTTCACCAGAGAATATGTTCTATTACGAAGTAAGGCATTGATTTGAACGTCCATTGCAACTTTCCATCTCGGATCTTTTGCAGCTTGCGTATAGCATGTTGGCTCCATGAAGTCAGCTTCAACCAATGGATGTTTTGAAGGCATCGACACAACTTATTAATGGGTTTGCTTATTCCGGCCTTAGCACGAGTTATCATAGAATGTCCGTCGACCATTTGTGTTTCTGATGAAGTGGCGATGATCAATGGATTGTTGTGCTTCGAGATACGGTGTTCTTTGTTACCAGTGTCGACACTTGAACCGTTGGCATGTTGATGTGCGGAACTGTCGAAAAACGAAACAACAGAGGCTAGCGTGGCGTGGAAATTTCGAAAATGTAGGTCGATCTTTGTGTCGTGGGTCGATGATGACGACTCTCCTGATGAACTGTCTAGCTCACAAACTCTATTAAAAGGAGGAGAGATCAAAACACTTGTGCTAGTAGGAATATTACCTTGATGAATGACGGTACTTTAGAAGAAGAGACTGAAAAGGGAATGTGTTTTCCTCAAACTTCACATGCCTTGATATATAGACCCGATTAGTTTTACGATGCAAACACAAGTACCCCTTATGCGCATTACTATAACCTACAAAGACACGGGGAAGTGATCTAGGTTCTAGTTTGTTGGAGTTATCTTTGCCGTAAGCATGGATAAGCTAAGCAACCAAACACACGTAGGAATTTGTAATCCGGTTTTTGTGAAATAAGATTTCTAAAGGAGTTTTGAATTCTTGGTGACTTTGGAAGTCTATTTATCAAATATGCTGCAAGAAGTGAAAGCATCTCGCCCAAAATTCCTTAGGCATATGAGCATGAAAGAGTAGCGCTAAACCAGATTCTCGTAACATGTCTAATACGCCTCTCTCTTTATACCATTTTGTGGCGATGTATGGGGGCATGAAAAACGATGTTGTATACCAACCGAATTGAGATAAGTGTGAATTTCTTAAATTCCAAAGCATTATCGGAAAAAACCTTGATTTTGTGGTGCGAGATGTTTTCTATTTGTTTCTCGGAAATGAATGAATGTTTTCAAAGCATAGCGTACAATAGGAAAAACCGGAGTAAAGTGAGAGAAAACATCCATTATTAAAAGATAGTATTTAAAACCGGACCTAGACAACTCGGGTGACACCAAAATGTCGAAACAACAAGACCGAGAGGTTTATCATAGACAGTTGTACTTAAAGAAAATGATAACTTCTTGCTCTTACTCAAATGACAAGAGTGACAAAAGCTGGAACTTTTATTGCTAACTGGAAGAGAATTCTTAAGACAAATCTGGGAAACAGTGCGCAACATAGGATGCCCTAAACGTTGATGCCATAACGGGAAGGAAGTTGAGACGTTAACTTGTGGCCGGATTGGTTTGTCTATCATGTCAACATCTTCAAAAATGTATAACCCATTCCTATTCGGTTCTTGAGAGTTTTCCCGTTTGCATTTCCTTCACAAGAAAATAAGAAGTGTGAAACTCAAAAAAACACTCCATTATCCTTACTGAATTGTGATACCGATAAGAGATTAGTCTTTATTTTCGGCACATGATAGATATTATTGAGATGAAAAGCACGAGACTGGTAAGTAAATGATGCATGACCAATATTTGCAATTTTTAAAGCATTACCATTGCCAACATGTACCATCTCAGTACCATCATACTCATGAGGAATTGTGAGATTTCTCATGTCAGAAGTAAGGTGATGAGTTGCACCTGTGTCCGTGACCCATCGATTTCCTTGGAAACCATCTGGCAAAGCTATGTAAGCAGCTGGATTCTTCGGCTGCTTGTTATTTGGCTTATACCTAAACCAGCAAACATCACCCTTATGACCTTTTTCTTGCATATCGACACTTCTCCATTTGTCATCGTCTCCGCGAGGTGAAGGATTTCGTGATTTGAAACCGATTATTACCGCTGCATAGGCCGACGATTCTCGCTGATTGAAGTTTCTTGGTCCCGCACTTATTTGGACGCTCTAGAAAGCGACAACGTTAGCAATGGGTTGTTGGAGTTCATCAAGACGTCGGGTAATCCTCATATCAAATGTTAGAAGATGAGAATAGAACAAATCCATGTTCATGTCTTCCATTGTGCTTAAAGTAGTGACTATGGAATCATATTCTTGATTCAATCCATTGCTTATGGACTGTTTCTTTTCATCATTTGTAACCGTATAACAGGTTCTTTGCAAGTTGAGCAAAGAGATGTTTAGCTTCATTCAAATAGACACGTAAACTTTTGTTACCTTTGGCCATATTATGCAGCTGTTTCTTAAGATTCATTTGATGAACCTTAGATTTTGGTGCAAACTCTTCCTCTAACGCATCCCATACTTGCTTAGCAGTCTCCAGATCTCTTACCACTCCCAAAACTTCAGGTGTAAGAGTTGAGTTCAGCCAGCCCACGAGCAGTGAATCTTGTTCTTCATAAGCTGTAAAATCTGGGTTTCTGACTTGAGAATTAGGTAGGGTTCTAGAGGGAACTGTTTTTGTGCCATCTACAAAGCAGGTTAAACCATAGCCTTTGAGAATGGGTTTAAACGTGTTTTCCACAGTGGATAGTTGGTTTCGTTAGTTTGAGTAACCATATGATGAATCGAACATTACGAAGTTGAGTAATGGTTGTCATCTTAAGTGGTAATGGTTTTTTTTTTTTTAATGATGGTGAAAGGAACGAGGCGAAGCTTGGATCAGGGATGATACCAAGTTAGAAAGTAAGATTTGGTGAATGGCTTCCTGGGTTTGGTCTGTGGAGACTGGATATTATTTATATTGAGAGTACATTGGTTGTTACACAATTTAGCCTTGTTTATAGGCAGTAGACTCTATTCTTAATGTAAAGAAGATCCGAAAAACTAATTCTAAAACAACTCCAAAATACTCGATCAACCCTTAAGACTCGGTATTATTGTTGTTGTGGCAGAGAGTCTTTCACCGACGGAGAACTCTCCTTAACACAGCCAATAGATGAGAGTAAAGGGGCAAATCTGGAACCCCAAATTTAATGGGCACATCTCGAACCCTCCTTATAAGTAGTATAGTTTTGCTCTATTGCTTCTAAATTGTGCCTCCCTCATCTCTGTAGACAAGGAAAGAAAACCTAAAAGCAAACAACAACAGGTTCACTCTATCTATCTGTGATTCTCATCGACGGCAATAACAATGTCATGGCAGAAGCAAGTGACGGTTCAATAGCTCATCACCACCACCAACAAAAAAGCATTATGATATCTCCTCTCAAAATGTTAATATTGAATATACCCATGATCATCTAAAACTTTTTCTTTGTCTTGAGGTATTCCAGCTCTCTTTTAAACTGAATCTGATAATTGGAAGAGTTAAACAGTATCTTCTAATCACGGTGGTTTAAGCTAGATTCCAATTCTTTTCTTGTAATCTTCCTTACCAAATCAGATATACACAAGATCTGATTGACTGTCCTGGAATTCTTGATGATCATCCCATATGAAATACATAAGAGAGATGTATGTGAACCAGTTAGGAGATCTGTTATGACTAGTTCTATTTTACTTGTAATGAATGAAATTATGTGAAGATCCATGTGTGATCTTGTTTCATCTAAATGTATGTGAACCTATTACCAATTAAAATTTATGTTTCAAAATAATTTTTTTTATTTTACCAAGATACAGTAAAAAGATCCAGGTCCGAGGGGTCTCAACGTTACTTAACTATGTACCTCATGTAAAATTGTCCGTCTCAGAAGAAACTGAAGTTATGCCTCGACTACATAATGGTCCATCGACTGACTAAGAATTGACAAGAAAGATTTTACTATGACCAGTTAGCTATCATGTAAACATTCAAGTTAGACATAAAAAGCGCAATTGGTGAAAGCAACAGCCCGCATTCCATTCCAACATGCAAGCTGAGCACGTTCTCATTCTAGACCCAATTAATGTAGAAGTTACAACAGTCATAAACTTGTTGGCTAGAATTGTTGCCAGCTGATTCACTTGCATTCCACTCGGCATAAACTTGCAGGATTCAGGATTGGGACCCGTCTGGCCAGATAATTTTGTATTTCAGCTGTACCTCTACGCACTCATTTTTCTTTTAGTCGAAGCTGAAACCATGGAGCCATCATCATCCTGAACATGAACAACCCACAAGGCTCCAGCTAGACTCCCATCTAACACATAACACAATGCTGGGTTAGAGCTAGCTTACCAGAGTCTCCCATTATCCGGTCCTACATAATGGTCCATGGACTGACCAACAATTCTCAGCCCAACATAGTAATGAAGTGTCCTAGCTAGAGGCTGATGCAGGATAGCATGATTTCCTTCTAAAATCATGTAATGTAATGCATTAAAAAGGTCCCAATGTTATATATGGCTCCCTTGTAACTCATCTGGAACATGGATTTACACGAAACAATGAGGTATGTGGAGTCTTGATGTATGACCGGATATACTTTTCTCCGGTCAGTACATAATCGAGTGTTCCAGCAAGAGAAATATGTATGACCGGATATGGTACCCTTAATTCCCAACATTGTCTGAACTTGGTAATTTTGTGTACCTAAGAGGCACTTATATGAGTAAACATGAAGAGTCACTACTTAGCCTCATTATAGAACTATGAATTTATCTGACCATCTAGGACTTACTGAATCCCTTATTTTTTCATTTCATGGCATTCATTTTATATATTTAGTAATTAAGGGTTTTGAGTTTGATGCGGAAAATATAGATGCTGGTAAAAGAATTGATGCAAAAAATGTTGTATCTGACCATAAAAATCGAAATGAAATGCTGGCACCAAAATCTAAACACTAGCCTTCAAGGCAACTAATCCACAAACTCAGATGACACCTCGAAAGAAAATCAAACGCTACAAGATTCTTCACGTGTGGAAAGTGCATAGCACATCCGTTTATCACCACATATGCAGGTCAGCAGCCAAGCACATGGATCATCCGTTGGATCAAAGAAACCCTAAACTAAAGGGGTAGATTCTAACCTAGACCCTTCCGTATAAGTAGCACTCTTCTCTACTCTCCTTGTCGGTTAAAGAAAAAAAGCAAACCCTATCCCCTAAAACAAACCAACAGCAGCTCTCATCACCATCCATGGCAACAAAAAGTCTCAACAACAACAAAGTATGTAATTGCACTATGATTTTTCCTCTCAAAAGTGCAATATTTGGGGATCATTTCCGACAGTTTTACCTTACCAATATCTCATCGAAATTGAAGCCTTCCAGTAACATAAAGTAAACTACCGAAGTTGTGGTTTCTAATCTAAATCCAATCGAAGAAGGAATAGGTACTATGAAGCTTTTTATGTTCAAGTATATGTGTTAAATCAATGATGGGAGCATTCAATCAAGCGTGGGCTAGGTGTGGCTGGCATGATTTGCCATTGGCACGGAGGTGCGGCTAGCATGGTTGGCATGCTTTGGCGCGTTTGGTGTGACTAGCATAGCTAGGGCCAAGCTGCAGAGTGTGTTTGGCATGGCGCGGCTAGCTTGGGCTAGGTGTGGCCGGCATGATTTACCATTAGCACGGAGGGGAATTAGGGTTTTGTTCGTTGTAACCCTAATTTGAAAAATTACCCCTATTAAGTCGACTACATGCATTAAGCGTTCTAATAAATGTGTCACAGGTAACATTAGGTTATTTGGGTGTTTATACAATTTTACCCTTTGTTTAAAAAACCACCATCGACAGTTAGATATGTCGAAAGCTTTGTGAGTTGAGTAGTCCTTTATGGTGGATATTCTCAAGAGATTTGGTTTTCTAATGAATGGTGTGAATTAATTCATCTATGCATTAGTACAACTAATATATCTCTCTTGTTGAATGGTACTCCATATAATTATTTTAAACCCTCTAGAGGATTAAGATAGGTAGATCCTCTGTCTCCTACCTTTTATCATATGTATGGAGTCACTTTCTAGATATTTGCTTCATGCCGAATCTACTAATCTCATTCATGGAATCAAGGTTACTAAAGATGCTCCAAGCATTTCTCATCTGCTTTTTTTGCAAATGATTGCCTCATATTTAGTAATGCTTCCCATGAAGAGGATGATAATTTAATGTCTTTAATTAATGATTTTAGTGCTTGTTGGTCAAGCCATTAATTTGCAAAAATCGGATGTTTTTTGGTAAAAATTGTAATCCAGTTTCGTGTCTCCCTTATTAAACAGCTCAAAATTAAGAAAATAGACCTTAAAGAGAAATATTTTGGTATTCCTCTTTTTATTGGTAGATCAAAGAATGAGGCTTTTGTTCATCTATCAGATCATTTTTATAAAAGAGCTGTTAAATGGAAAGGGAAAGACTTTACTCAGTCAGGTAGATCTGTCATGGTTCAGCATGTTCTTCAATCTTCTCCCCTTTATCAAATGAACACTTTTCTCCTTCCTTATGACACTATTTATAAAATGGAGCAATCTCAAAGAGATTTTTGGTGGGGTGAAAACCATCCAGGTGGTAGTTATCCTATTGCTTGGGATAGAATTTATAGTCCTAAATTTCAGGGTGGTTAAGGTTCGTAAAACCTAAAACACTTCAATTTGGATCTTTTAACTAAAACTGCCTGGAACCTCATTCAAAACTCTAGCGAGCTTTGGGCTGTCATTCTAAAATGTAAATATTTTAGACATGTACATCCTTTACATCATCCCAAAACCAAAGTGTCCTCTTGGGTTTGGAAGTGCATCTGTAAGGGGTTAGAAATTATTAGGACCAATTGTATATGGGAGGTTAAAACAGGTGAGAACATTTTGGGTTTTCAAGATAATTGGATAGACAAACCTAGTGAACCCTTGTGTCTAGCTTATCCAAATCCAAACCTAAAGGTGTCTGACTTTATTTTAGGAGATACCAAACAATGAAATGCTGATCTTATTCACTGTTTTTTCATCCTTGATAATTGTCGGAAAATTAGTAACACTAGATTGCCATTAACTTGTAATGATAGGTTAGTCTGGGTTCACACCAAGGCTGGTTTCTTCACTTTTAAATCAGCTTATAGAGCTATCTCTAGTGAGAATAGACCTCAGCTTATAAAGATCTATGGAATACACAGTGTTACCAAAAGTTCATCTTTTTCTTTGGAAGTGCTTAGGAAATATCCTTCCCACTAAATCTAAATTTTTAGATATTCTCCAGACCAGAATGCTCTTTCTACTCTTTGCGGCGATGACCAAATTGAAACTGCAGAGCACCTTATTCTTCACTGTACCTTCTCAAAGCAAGTTTTGTCCTTCAAGATTATGGTCCTGCTATTGACATACAATCCTGGCTACGCAAGTGGATTTCCGACTGTAAAGACATGTCTTCGTTATGTCACCTTCTTACTACTTCTTGGACCATATGGAGGGATCGATGCTTCAAGATATTCCAAGGAAAAACTTTAACAGCAGCTATCACAGCTTCTTATGCCATGAAACTCGCAGGGGAAACTATAGCAGTTGGTGCCAATAGCTCAGTGCCACCTGTTTCTAGAGAAATGACAATTCATTCGACAACTGAAGCTTTACCTGTTAACTGTGCCATATTTTATTGTGATGCTTCTTATAGAAATTATTCTAACGGAATCGGTATTGGTATTTACTATATTGATGGAACAGGGAACTATGGAGGCTGCAAAGTTTCTACAGGGATAGCTCGTGATCCAGAAGAAGCTGAATGCCTTGCAATCCTCGCTGCTGCAACGTGGGCCAAGACTCTGAATTTGGAAGTGGTGTGCATCAAAAGTGATGCCCGGGAACTCAGTTTCTTATTTCAAGAATAAGGGTAACCACATTAGCTGGTTCAGTAGTTCCATATTAAATGATACTACTTTTATTTTAGATTGGCTGATGCTGCTGCAAAATATTGCAGACAACATAACATTTCTGGAGAATGGAGGGTGTCAATGCCTCCTTTCCTCAACCAAGTGTAATTCCTTTAATTTTATGAAAATTATCTTTCCTAGCAAAAAAAAAAAAAAAAAAAAAAAAAAAAGACTAATTCAATCCATATATGGCCGTCATACAACAAAAAAACTTGACAACATTCTTACCCAGAATGATGAATCTACTACTATTGAGTTCTTTTTTGGTAAAATAACTTCCAATTGGAACATGATTTTGTTCGAAGCTTGGAAGTGCCATATTTTGCTTCATTAATTTTGTAAATACGAAGGCTAATCCTATATAATTTGATGCAATACAGATAATTTCAAGCATCTCCACTTTTCTATAACACTGGATCTCAGTTTGGTCATACTCATGTGTGAGTCTCCGGGATATATTAGCTAAGCCATTGTTAGTAACAAGTTGGGTTGGTGATGCACATCCAGTGGGTAGTGGCAGATTTCAGATGTAAAAAACAACATAACCCTGCATCTTTTCATTCATGAAATATTTAAACTGGTTCCGTAAATAAGTTATGATGAAAGCATATTAACAACTGGTATAAACCATTTATTAGTCTTACAATTTCTGTTTTCTCATCTATATAAACAACTAAATGACATTGTAAACATTTCTATTCCACTCTTAACAAAAAAACATAAACAGAATAAGATTAGTATTCATGATTACAAATTTCATTACCAAGATACAACTATCTGTTCCACTAAGAAGAAAGAGAACCAACAGAAACAGCTACACAAAATTGGGCATACATTAGCATTGGATTAAAGAAAAAGAAAGTTGGGATTCATTATGTAATCATAGAAAGACCCGATTTTTTCTTCCCGTCTTTTATGTATTTCGTCTGAATTAGGCAAATTAAGATATGAACCACACACCACATTTTCTTGCTTTGAGAGGAAAGATCATAATGATGATATATTTTCTGATTGATGATGCTACTGAAATTTGAACGACTATTTGCCATAATTTTCTTGCATCGATGTATGTGTATTATTATCAACAGATCTGTGGTTTTGAAGGAGGCCGGGGGTTTCTAACTTTCATTCTCTCTACATTGACGAGACGAGGGAGGCGCAAATAACAGGCGATAGAAGAAAATTGTCCTACTTATAGGGTAACAGATCCGCCTCTTTTTAGTTAGGTTTATGGTTAGCTTATTATTGTTCCCTTCGATTTAATCTAACGGATGATGATCGTATTTTGCTTACCGTGCTTATTGACCGACATATCTATTGTGGACGGCAGCCTTTGAGACATGTGATGATTTTTTTGAACGGTTGGATTCTTTTTACAGAATTTGAATTTGATTTACCGTTGTAGTCTGAGGTCCATGAGCACTAGTAATCTTGGTGGTACTAGTACAACTAATTAAGTTAAAGAGTGCTATAGGGATGAACAAATTTCACAAGGCTATCGAACTCCATAGGATTTAAGGGTAGCTTTTGATTGGTAAATATGGTAATCAACAGGCATAATATTAAATGATAAAATTTAAAGAAACAGTTATAAGTAAACAGTAACTTAAACCGGCGGATATCTCACCCCAAAAGTAGTCGTTACTCCTGGATCGAATTCCAAACCGTGCCTCTCTTGTCTATGTAACAAGGAAACCTTAAAAACAAAGAAAGTAAACTCTAATTCTCTCAACTAAAAAAACCTAGATTTTCTTTGCTCAGTGGATTCTATAAATTATTATGACCGTTTAAAATTTCTTAATTGTCCGATATGATATAACAGTAAGTTCAAATGACTTTAAGCTATTAAGTATCACCAAATGCCATTGTAACTCAAATGACTCTAAGCTATTGCAGCTTTATATATGGGATCCCTTATTATCTTATTATACATTAAAATCTATAATGACTTACCGCTGTAGAAAAATCAACTTCAAAGAGGATGGATCGCCGGTCAAAAGTATGGACAATGCTAGAGCAAATTACAGCCGTTAGATCAAATGGTACACGGTTAAAAGTAAACCCTAAATTAAAGAGGAAGACGCCTCACCATTATAAGTGGTAGCGTTGTTATCTTTTGGTGCATCAAATTCTAGTAAACCCTAAATTAAAGGGGAAGATCTCTCACCATTATAAGTGGCAGTATTGTTATCTATTGGTGCATCCAATTCTAAAGCGTGTCTCCTTTGTCACAATGTAGAGAGTGAAACCCTAAAAATATGTGCAGGTCAAAAAATAAGGTCAGTCCTAGAATAATTTACAGCTCAAATGATAAAATTTTAAATAAACGGTTTTAAGTAAACCCTATATTAAACGGGCAGATAAAATTTTAAATGAACGGTTGCAAGTAAGCAATATATTAAACGGGCAGATGTCTCTCTTAAACGGGCAGATATCTCACCCCATAAATAGTCGTTACTTCTGGATCGAATTCCAAACTGTGTCTCTCTTGTTTGTGTAACAAAGAAACCCTAAAAGAAAAAAATCGTAAATCTTAATTCTCTCAAATCCTCATTCTCAGAGATCCCATCATGTCTTCAAGACATATAGTTCTTAAAAACATTGGGCTGCACAAGTCAAGAAACCAAGGTGGTGGTGGATCGTCCTTAGTTCAAGGAGTTCACACCACTCCTAATTGTATGATTATAAGATGAATCTTTAATCCTTATATTTACATATATGTGATTTGAATTTCGTTTATACTTTATAGATCTGTTATTAATGTTGGTTATGTAATTTGTTTACTGAGATAGGAAGAGGAGACCAAGACCTACAAGGGTACCTAGGTTAAGGAATCTCTCTATCATACCTTTGAACGGTCTTATCGATGATAATAATGATGATGAAGAAGAAGAAGAAGAAAATCAAGAAGAACTAGATGGTGAGCAAGATCATAAGGAAGAAGATGATGAACAAGTTGATCATGTACAACAAGATACTGTTGATGTCCAAACTAAAGAAAAAAAACCTATTGTTGAAAAAGGTGTTGGTGAAACTTCAGAAGCTGTTGGTGTTGGTGAAAAGGTGTTGGTGAAACTTCAGGAGCTGATGATGAAACATAAGGTGCAGTTGTTGTTGTTGTTCTTTGGATTTGAGTAATATCTCTCAGTCTTTGTTACATCTGTGAGAATAAACTGATTTTGGGTAGCTCAATGTTTTACTTGTGTTGTTGGATTTGTCATAATTTTAGTTGTAAGTTTGTGTTGGTGGTATGTAATTTCATTATATTGAAATTGGGCAAGAATGAATGACGATCTTCAAGGGTTTTCAGTTTTCTAATTTAAATTTAGTTTGTGTTCTTACATTTTTTTTAAAGTGGGAATCAGGAGATGATCTTATTACGAGTTTCTTATTAGTATTTGTCAAATGTAAGTGATCTCAAGCCGATCTTTGAGGAGAAGCGGGAAAAGTATAACGAGCTAGCTTGTCTGCGAAATAACTCTCTCTCCCTTTCTCCTCTCTCTACCCATCTTCACACCCTACGAACAGTTCACCGCCGCCTCCTTATCTTGCTCGGATGTAGTCCTCTTGGACTAGATCCGAGCAAGGAAATCATCCTTTGTTCATCTGTTATCATGTGAATCACCTGGTCATCTCTCACTTCAATTCCTATCCTGGATTGAAGATGTAGATCCCCTTTTTTCCCACTTCTAACCTCACCTCATCTTAGTTTGTGGTGGTGTATTTAAATACCACATCTTTACCTTTCCTCTACAATCAGTGAAATCCTATGTAATATTCATCAATCAAAAACGATATATGCAAAATTGCAAACACTTATTCTCAAACTAAGCAAAACCTCCATCTAACTTTCATACCCATCTCATTCAATTTCATTTATAATCAACAAAGGTGTTGGTTACTGATACATCCATCTCATACCATTTCAGTTCTAATCAACAAAAGTGTTGACTTCTGATACACCCATCTCATTCAATTTCAGTTCTAATCAACAGAAAATTTGGTTTCTGAAACACCCACCTCATACCGTTCCAGTTCTAAATCAACAAAAATGTTGGTTTCTGATACATCCATCCCATGAATCTCAGTTCTTAACCAACAAAGTTTTGATTATTGGTGATGATTAGGCTTCCCATCATCAGTTATTAATCGTCAAAGGTGCCGATTTCTGATGGTACTTAGTCACAAAATCAATCGAGGGTTTGTTTGCACTGGTGGCGGCGCTACTGTGGTGAGCAGTACGGTTTGAAAAGAATGTTGTCTGATTAGGGTTTCATCTGGGATAACTAGGGCAACTCCCCTATGTCATTTAATGGGTTTTAAGGCTTTGAAAAGGTTGTGTCTCATGGGCTTTCTATTCTTACAGTTTGTAAGAGATTAGATTTTCTTGGGCTATCTCATTTTATATGTTACTCTTCTAATCGGAAGTTGTATCTCCATGTCATCTTTATAGTTTCTAGTTTGATTGTAATAATTCTTATTTCTTCAATATACTCCCTCTTTCACGATCAAAAAAAAAAAATTTAAGTGATCTCAGTTCTTAAACTACCAGTTCTTGTGTTTTACGCAGAGATAAATGTTTTACGCCAATTACACTCATCGATGGTGTTGAGTGTATTTGGAAATGTTGTGCTTTGTGTTCACTATATTTGGTGAATTTATGAGATTTTTATTTTTTAGGTTTTGGTGCACTTATAAGAGTTGTCTATTGTATTCACTTGATATGTTTCATCTGGATCCCAAAATGTACCTGAAGTGTATTGTCTATTTGTGGTTGTAATGTTCTTAAATAACAGACTAGAAGGTTGTCCATCGAAAGATTTTGTATTCCTTTTCCTGCAAGACCATGTTGTTAATTTCTTTTTTATTGCTGAATTTGTTTTGCTGAATTTGTTGAAACAATTTTAAGAAATTAGTTCACTGATTTCGTGTGGTGGAGCATGCAGTTATCATCCCAATTTTTCTAGGACCCACTTGATCCTATAAATAGCAGATGTTGCATCTGAATGCCATCGGGTGACTAGGTTGGGATATCAGAGGAATTGTATATTTAAACTATTTTCAGGAATGTTGTTGATAGAATTTCAACTAAAAACAGGTTGAGCGACTCTATGACATAGAAGTACTAAACCACATGAATCAATATTCCTCTCAAGCAATTCATGATCAATTGGAAGACGGTGGTTTTCGAACCACCGTGAGAGAATCAGCTGGCATATTGTATTTATGTGTTTACTGTGAAGTTTTTCTTTCCGGTGTGTATTTCCTTGGTTGTTTGCTTGGCCTTGGTCGGTAACTAGTTTCTTGTACTTGTATTCATTATTGGCTTCAGTCTCAAATAAAACTACTTTTTTACCGATCAAAAGAAGAAAAAAAAAACACATGAATCAATTACATAGAGAGTAATTTTCTTTGTTTGTGTGAAAAGGTAGGTTGGCTCAGATGGTTCCAGCTGCCTAAATCCAGGCTCCGCTGCTACTCAAGTATCTGGCCATCCTATCAGTGACTACATACTTTATTGGTGCAATACTAATGGTTATTGCTGGAATATCTTTCACCGAGGGAAACACGCTCTGGGATTTGGTGCGATCTAAGTTAGTTGCATCTCATATGCCGTAAGTACTTCAAATATTTCATTCTTTTTGCTGAGATTTGTTTCTTGCCTTGTATTGTGTAGGGAAACTTATCTTAGCGGAAGTAGATCAGCAAAACTACTATCCCATTTTTCATGGAAAAGTCTTTGGTCGTAAAGAGCAGATCCAACGGGATGAGAAGAACAAGTTGCATCTTCTGATGGCATTGCGATGTTCCCAACACAATCTCGAAGATTTCCTGATCTGAAATTTCTCACCTTGGATGCTTGGGTAACAATTTTGAGTAAGTTGGGTCTGGTGAAAAGCTATTACTTATCGGGGATATATGGTTTGGTGATAGGCGGCTAGTGGGTGGAGAATGTGAGTCGTATCTAAATTTTGGTTTGCATAGGTTATGTATGAATGCTCTATTTTTAGGTACAATGTAATATTTCAGTGACCTCCATACAGTAACTGCGTCCAACATTATATGTCACAGCTTAGAATCACAAGAACGGTGTGGAATGTGGGTCCAGTTAAAATCAGTTTCATCACTTGCAACTTGGACTAATTATTTTGTGTGACCTTTCTTCAGGAGATGTGCTCCTCCGATTAATTGTTTGAGACTGTTGATTAAGCTTTTCTATGGTGCGTCTCAGACCGGTATCAGAACATTATAGTCCAAAATTGACGGACTATCCTATATATTAATGTGCCTGACAAAACTAAAAGAAATCGCTAAAAACAACAGTCACATGCTGCAGATCGCATTAGTCATTACAAGGATCTCCCAGATAATTTAAAAAAAGAAAAAAAAAAGAACAACATTGCAGAACAACACAATCACATAGTTAGGAGGAATTTCAAAACTAGAGTAAAAAAAATGATCAGAAGGAAGAGACTTCGAGATTACAAGAAAAGAAATTCATCCCTTGATTTTGGGTGTGACATTGCTAGCCCCAAATGGACCACTATTTCAAGTACCCTCCTCAATGTCAGGATTGGCAGCAACCTGTTGGTAAAATTTAGTTACGATAGGATTGCATATGTTCCCCAACTCAGTCATCATCTGGTTGATGGAAGCTCTGTCTGCTGCCTTACTAGACTTGCTATTCAACCACTGAAATGCATTATGGAGTGCGCGCTCCATATTTTCCATATCACCTGCTGCTAGTTTTGGTCCTATTCTATGATTTGTGTTCCTCATTTCTTCTACATAATCCACAAAAGAAATGATTGATTCCACTTTCTTCAAGTATTCTTCATCTTCAAATTTATATTTCTCAGCCTCTGCGGCCAACCTCTGAATCTCATCCTTTGACAACCTCCCCTTGCTATTTGTAATTGTTATCCATTTCTTTTTCCCTGTTCTATTTTCTTTCGCAGACACATTTAATATACCGTTTGCATCCATATCAAAGTATACCGTGAACTTAGGAACAGCACGAGGTGCTAACTGTATGCCTTTAAGCTCAAAGGAACCCAACCGGTTATTGCGACAGGCTCTAATATTTTCACCCTCGTTCACGTGAAACTGAACACGAGTTTGTCCGCTCTGTGAAGTAGTGAATTCTCTTGTCCTCTTTGTAGGAATGCGGCTGTTCCTCGGTATTACGACACTCATAACATCTCCATATGTCTCGATACCAAGAGAAAGAGGAGTGACATCCAGCAGCAGCAAATCCTTCACTTTCTCGTTGCACTCACCACTCAAAATAGAAGCTTGGACTGCAGCACCATATGCCACAGCTTCATCAGGGTCGATGCTCTTGCAGAGTTCCTTTCCATTAAAGAAATCCTGCAATAAAGACTGAACTTTTGGAATTCTAGTGGAGCCACCAACGAGCACAATTTCGTGGACGCTGCTCTTGTCCATCTCACAATCCATCAAACACTTTTCAACTGTTTCCATGCATTTCCTAAACAAATCCATGTTCAAGTCTTCGAAATCTGTACGAGTAACGGATGTACAAAAGTCGATGCCTTCATACAAAGAATCAATCTCCATGGTTGTCTGGGTAGTAGATGAGAGGGTCCTCTTTGACCTCTCACATGAAGTCCTCAACCTCCTTAGAGCACTTGGGTTTCCACTAATATCCTTGTTGTGCTTTCTCTTGAACTCTTGAATAAAGTGATCGACCATCCTGTTATCAAAATCCTCTCCTCCAAGATGTATCTCCAGCAGTAGCCTTAACTTCAAAGATACCCTCCTCAATGGTGAGTACCGAAACATCAAAAGTACCACCGCCCAGATCAAATATAAGAACATTTTTGCGCCTACACTGGTTCCCTTTTTATCAAGACCATAAGCTATCGCTGCGGCTGTTGGTTCATTGATTATTCGTAGTACATTAAGGCCAGAAAGGGCCCCAGCATCCTTAGTAGCTTGACGTTGTGAACCATTAAAGTAAGCAGGGACTGTGATAACAACTTTCTTAACACTGGAACCAAGATAATTCTCGGCAGTTTTTCGCATCCTACTGAGAATCATGGATGAGATTTGCTCTGCTGAAAAGGTTGTCATCTTTTTCTTGTAATTGACTTGAATCATGGGTATCTCCCCTTTGGCTATAACTTTGAAGGGCCATATCTTCATATCACTCTGAACAGTGATATCACTGATATTCCTCCCAATCAAACGTTTCACATCTACAAGACAGAAAACTGAATCAGAAACGATTTCATGAAACAAATTTTTAGGATTAGTATATATTGCAAATGTCAATCCAGGCCAGCATAAGATACAAAACTAGTAGCGCATATTATCCCATCTTATGATATCAGAGATTGTTGTAAATTACAGATGGTGTTTTACCGTAAACAGTATTAATAGGATTCATAGAAACTTGATTTTTAGCAGCTTCACCAATCAAACATTCAGTATCATTAAAAGCACATAAGAAGGAGTTGTATGATTTCCTTGCTCATTAGCTATAATCTCAACACGATCATGCTGCCATACTGCTACGCAAGAATATGTTGTTCCTAAATCTATTCCTATTGCTGCTCCTTCTCCTATTCTTGCAGCCATTGTACTAGTCGTTATTTAATCAATACAACAACCTCAAAACAAAAAATTAGGAGAAGAAGCTAAAGTTTTGATTTATGGAGGAGAATGGTGATGAGTCTTAAAAATTATAGATGTGTGCTTTATATATATAACAAATATCGCAAAGAAGATGAATTTCGGTGATGTTTCCAGTATTTAGTTCGTTTCCTAAATTCGTCTTGTTTCCTACTTTGTATATGTTAGGATTCTGGGTTTCCATAGCTCGTGCAAAGGAGGTGGCATGTAGTCCGATTTTGTAATTATTGTAATTTTTTTTTTTATATATTTTTTAGTTAAATTTTGAATCAATCCTAATAAGGTAGGGAGGATATACCCAAATCTACAAATTACCTAAAATATAGCATTCCTAAAATAGGAAAAAGATATTAGTTATCAAACTAATCACAGTTTATACCTAAAATGTAGCATTCTTAAAATAGGAAAGAGATATATGCCTTCCTGAGTTGTGATGGTGGAGCGATGGCCGATGAAGGTTTAGTACACTTTACTTATTTCCAAAACTCTATTGCTTACGCTTCTTTACCATATTCTGTTCTCCAGTGCTCGTTGCTTGAGTAATTACTAGATAAGTTAAAATGAATCTCCAAGCATCGTTTTGTGAGATCTTTTTATAGTTGATGCTATCTCTGTGTTTTAGGTGCAGGAGCAATTCCAGATTAAATTCATTAGATTGGGTAAGCACGATTATTGTGGGTAAATTTACCACATACTTTTGGAAATGCGGAAAAGCTCAATACAATATTTTTCTCAAAAATTCACTCATCTCTATTTCTTATTGCTGTGTATTCTTTAAATCTTTATAACTTATAAGCATTAATGTATAGGTTAGAAAGAAAATTTTCCTCCTTGGAACAACAACTGTAACTAGCATTACTGACACTTCGAAAAAAGAAAAAAAAAAAAAGAATGTGCACTTCTTCATTTACTAATTCTCAATTCCAGTTTTACACAATATCGCGAACTGAACTGAAACAATGAAGATTCTTGACTAGGTTTCACAACATCTTCTTATTTGCAGATTTTTTCCTTTAATTGAAATGACCACATAACTCATTTTCGCAATGATATATGAGAAAATTTAACCTATTATTCTGACGAGCGAAGGTATTGTTCTGTTGACATCTCCTATGAAATGTAGCAAGCAGCTCCTCAATGAAATGTAGTCTTGCTTTTTATTGTTTTTGAACCAAGGACACATGGATTGAAGTGATAGAAGTCTTATAATCCCAACAAGAAGATGTTGTCACCTAATGGCTTATAGGTTTGATAATGCTCATGGACCTCGGATTGACCCTGTAGTTCAGATTACTCCCACTCTGGTTAGCTTTCTCCAAAGAAATCCAAGCCTTTAAAACTCTCCACATGTCTCAAGTACAGATGAGCTGTCCACAAATAGATACGCCGGTCAACAAGAAAGGTCATCCAAAAACATAGATCAGTCGTTAGATCGTTGAAATAAACGATAATAACTCAACCCTAAATTAAACAGGAGGATGTCTTACCCTTATAAATGGTGCTGTTTTCTTATTTGCGCCTCCCTCCTTCCCTCTCCTTCCCTCTTCTATGTACACAGAAGAAAACCTAAACCCTAGCCGCCTTCAAAAAACAATAGCTCTGTTGATTATATTACAGATATATATCAACAATAAAATTATTATGGAAGACATTTCTATAATAGAATCATCAACCACAAAATATATCAGCATAATGGTCTTTCCTCTCAAATTTATAAAATTTCGTGTAATAGTCTGCCAGAGGTTTGTATTTTTTAAGTGAAGATGAGAATGAATCACTATTTTTTCTGCTCCTTTAATCCTTTCTTAAGTGCAGCCAAAGGTTTTTATTCTTCTTGTGCAAGACCCTAATACACCTGTTGTTTGTGCCTCCCCTCCCTCATCTCTGTAGAGAGAATGAAAGATACAAACCAACACCCTAGCCGCTTTAAAAACAACAGATCCCGAAATTTATGGAAGATGGTGTTCATTATCATCATCCAAAAAATATATGCATTATGATCTTTCCTCTCAATGTTATCGAATCTCTAGTGAATATCCACACTTGGGGCTCCAATCGGTCTGGATAAAGTTCTCTACGTCCTGCCCAAATTAGATCAGAAGTACACCAGATCCGATTCTTTATATTTATCAATTAATTCGTAAATCTGTTTAATGTAAATCTTCAAGATCCATGTATGATGTTTGTTATCTAGATAACCTTGTAACCAAATGTGTCTGAATTTTAAGAAATTTGTTATCAATTCTATCTAAAATCTTTTATTAATGAAATATAATGAATTACGAAAAAGATCAATGTATGATTGTATTTATATTGAAATTTGATCTCCACTGCTTAAGATCTGCATCTCATCTGGATTTATCAGTCCATGAGCGGATATATGGTGCACTTAATTCCTCCCCTCACCGTAGGATGGCCACCGGTGTAAGTACAACTGGGAAGCACAAAAACTGAATCAGCTAGTTTAATTATTAGTACTTATACACGAAAATAAAATCTGAATCAGATGTGAAATTTCACTTTCCTCAAATGCAACAAATTTCGGATTGGACTTTTTTATTATTTCTTCTTTTTCCTTGAGTTCAAAAGAGGTGAAAGAGAATGAAAAGAGATGAAATTACAGCATAAAAATGAAATGAAATGAAAATATGAATTCTAAGAGATCTGTTACGACTTTGTGGTGAAGTAACCACATAACCTTTAAGAGGTTTCATAAAATAGCTTAAGTACCACATCCACATACGACTTATTTAGGAGTCAACTCGGAGGACTAAGAAATGCGATCAGAACTTTTTTTTTTGACAGCAAAACGGCGAAATTAATTAAAAAGTTCTTGAGTCACCAAAATAGTGACATCAAAAACACAAAGAGTTACATGGATGAGTGTACAACTACATCCCAATTACAAAGTAAATTGGACAAAGTAAATCCCGAAAACAAATCAGAGGGTCAACCCCAATTAAACAACAAGCATTTTACATCAGCAATCACTTGAGTTGAATCTTTAACAAAATTATTATAAAACCTAGCATTACGTTCCATCCAAATGCACCACCAAATAGCAAAGGGAAGTAAGCTCCAAATCTTCTTAATCATGTTTTTGGATTTCTTCGATTGTTTGCTTCCCCATTCCCAAATGTTTGTTCTAACATTATCCGAGAAAACCCAATTTATACCAAAGCTGTTTAGGAAATAAGTCTATACCTCGAAAACGAAGTTGTAATGGATGAATAAATGTTCATTTGTCTCTACCATCTGGTTTCATAAGAGACAGTTTCGATCCTGAATCAATCTGCCGCATAAAGCTTATCAAGAGTAGGGGCTCCCTTTGTAGCATAATGTCCAAACTAAAAGGATACCTTAAGAGGTACTTTTGAATTCAGAGCTGCTTGTGGAAAAATTAACAAACCATTGTCTCAAGAGCGGAGTATGCACTCGCCACGGAAAAATTATCACCGTATCTCCATTTCCTTGAATCTTCATTTCTGAAACATTAGGTTCACCAATAATCCGTAGAAGATTCGCCACCTCGAGCAACTCCCCGATCATTCAAATTCCTAGAGAAATGCAAATTCCATGCCCCTTTCGGGTGAAATCATTTCACTAACCATTGCATTTTTCTTCTAGACAATTGATATAAAACGAGGGAATGAAGTTTTCAGAGACTGCTCTCCAGCCCACTCATCTTCCCAAAATTGAATACTTGACCCATTGCCTACAGTTAAAATGGAACCAGACTTTAGAAAATCTCTAGTTTTCAAAATACCTTTCCACAAACTACGACCGATAGAAGTATTGGTCAAATGTGGAAAGAAAGCTTCTTATGCACCACCAAATTTCTGGTTCATTAATCTCCTCCACAATGCATGTCTTTCGGATCCATACCGCCACACCCATTTAGCATGTAATGCTTTATTCATGAACTTCAGCTTTTTGATACCTATACCCCCTCTGCATTTTGGAAGAGAAACTCTCGACCATGAAATCCAGCTTCTTTTCCTAGTAGAATTACTAGAGCCCCCACAAAAAATTACGAATGATTCTTTCAATCTCCTTGGAAAGAGTAGCTGGTATTTGGAACATTGATAAAAAATATACCGGTAGACTAGACAGTACACTCTGAATCAATATCAATCTCGGACCCTTAGATAAATACGTCTTCTTCCAGCCCGCTAATGCTATCAGAACTATATAAATATATATTCAGATTACGTGGATTGGTAGTTTGGTACACTTCTGATCTTGTATCCTGCCTATGAAACATTTGATGCAGGAATCAAATAATCTCCTTGTAAGTATATGCAAACGGACACCACGCCAGCATATAGAGAAATGCATGCAGCAAACCTAAACACTATCCATTGGGCAACAAAGCCAACACCAACAAACCTAATGGGCCTAGCTTAGGCCCAGCGGAAGGAACCATGTTACATTGTCACTTGAGAATTCCTCCCATCTCAGGTAAGGATGTGCTCAAGTAACCATGTTACATTGAAGCTTGGAAGCATGACCTAGTAAATTTTTCAGTCTTAAACATTAATGATGTTTTAGACTTATTTCCTCGATTTCCCCTAGGAATTTTTCATGTACTACTCAAGGATTTTATATGTTGGATTAATTGGCTAGCAGAAAGATATACTTGTAAAAAATACTTTAACATATTCCCGAAAGAAAGTTATGGACCATGAGGAGAATGCAATTAGAGACTTCCGAATTACAAGTTGGATATAGATCAAATGATAAAACTGGAAAAACGATGATAACTTATCCCTAAACTAGACGGGTGTTGATGGTGGTTTTTAAACAAGGGGTAAAATCGTAAAACCCCATGCCTAACCCGCAACACATTAACTAAGAGCATTTAACTCGGGTGTAAATAATTAATAGGGGTATTTTTTCAAAATACCAGATTAGGTTTTCGATTAACCCTAATTCCAAAACCAAGCCGCACACGCGCACCATGGCAACAATGCCAAACCAAGCCGCACATGCTGCGCATCATGGCAATGATGCCAAACCAAGCCGCACATGCTGCGCACCATGGCAACAATGCCAAACCAAGCCGCACACTGCTACGCGCACCATGGCAACAACGCCAAACCAAGCGCACTGCTGCGCACCATGGCAACAATTCCAAACCAAGCCGCACACTGCGCACCATGGCAATAATGCCAAACCAAGCCGCACACTGCGCACCATGGAAACAATGCCAAACCAAGCTGCACACTACGCACCATGGCAACAATGCCAAACCAAGCCGCACACTGCGCACCATGGCAACAACGCCAAAACCAAGCCGCACACTGCGCACCATGGCAGCGATGCCAAAACCAAACTACATATCGCACTCATTGGCAACCATGCCAAACTAAGCCGCTATGCCATTGGCACATGCCAAAGATAGCGCCCTAGGCTTGCAAAACGTGCAACTAGGTCAACATGGCCGCACGTGCCATTGGCACATGCCAACGCGTACCACAAGCCATATTTCCAAGCCGCTATGCCATTGGCGCATGCCAAATATAGCGCCCTAGGCTTACAAACCATGCAACCTAGGCCAAGTCGGCCACGCATGCCATTGGCACATGCCAACATGCTCGCCGGTAGCTTTTCCTACCAAGGCCACGGCCCTAACGGCCACGCATGCCATTGGCACATGCCAACATGCTCGCCGGGTAGCTTTTCTTACCAAGGCCACGGCACTAACGGCCACCCATGCCATTGGCACATGCCAACATGCTTGTTGGTAGCTTTTCCTACCAAGGCCACGGCCCTAACGGCCACGCATGCCATTGACACATGCCAACATGCTTTCGTAGGTAGCTTTTTCTTACCAAAGCCACGCCCTAATCGGCCACGCATGCCATTGGCACAGAGCCAACATGCTCATTTGGTAGCTTTTCTTACCAAGGCCACGACCCTAACGGACCACGCATGCCATTGGTACATGCCAACATGCTCGCCGGTAGCTTTTCCTACCAAGGCCACGGCCCTAACTGGACACGCATGCACATGCCAACATGCTCATTGGTAGCTTTTCTTACTAAGGCCACGGCCCTAACGGCCACGCATGCCATTGGCACATGCCAACATGCTCGCCGGTAGCTTTTCCTACCAAGGCCACGGCCCTAACGACCACGCATGCCATTGGCACATGCCAATGAGGCTCATTTGGTAGATTTTCCTACCAAGGCCACGACCCTAACGGCCACGCATGCCATTGGCACATGCCAACATGCTCGTTGGTAGCTTTTCCTACCAAGGTCACGCCCTAACGGCCGCTCATGCCATTGGCACATGCCAAACACACATTTGGTAGCCTAACTTGCAAACCGTGCAACCTACCACCAAGGCATTCCGCACATGCCATTGGCACATGCCAAACACACACGCCGGTAGCCTAACTTGCAAACCGTGCAACCTACCACCAAGGCATTCCGCACATGCCATTGGCACATGCCAAAACACACACGCCGGGTAGCCTAACTTGCAAACCGTGCAACCTACCACCAAGGCATTCCGCACATGCCATTGGCACATGCCAAACACACACGCCTGGTAGCCTAACTTGCAAACCGTGCAACCTACCACCAAGGCATTCCGCACATGCCATTGGCACATGCCAAACACACACGCTGGTTGCCTAACTTGCAAACCGTGCAACCTACCACCAAGGCATTCCGCACATGCCATTGGCACATGCCACACACGCCACTAGCAGCTCTGGCATTGCCACTTACACTCAACGTGCAACCTACCACCAAGGCATTCCGCACATGCCATTGGCACATGCCACACACGCCACTTGCGGCTCACGGCATTGCCACTTACACTCAACGTACAACCTACCACCAAGGCATTCCGCACATGCCATTGGCACATGCCACGCACGCCACTAGCAGACCCTGGCATTACCACTTGCGCTCAGTACAACCCGCAACAAGGGCATTCCGCACATGCCAATGGCACATGCCACACGCGCCACTAGCGGCGCCACTTGCACTCAAGGTGCAACCAACACTCGAGATATCAACACAAAGCGGGGATGCTTTCTAGGGTTTTGGTTTGGCGGTCACTGACTTGCAGCGTACACTACGCTCACATTAAGAAAGCGTGAAAAGGAATAAAGCGGTCAAATAAAAGAGGAAATAATGGTGAAAACGTTTTCACCCATTAACACCATGCGGTTACCACCTCCTCTCATTATTTCACCCTTTACTCTCTTCCTTCATGAGACCAGGATACGTTTCAATCTCGACTTGTATAAATAGGTCTTATGTATTTCCACCGGACACAAGTCTCGGTCGGGAGAAAAATACTACACTCTCGAAAGGCAACTTTGCAAGCTCTCCCAAAAGCTTTCATCTCTTGCAAGCTTCCCAAGCTTTTACTTTCTAATACAAGTCGAGATACTACTCTCCCCAAGTATTGCGGGTCTCAACACCTTTCTTGGCTTCCCTCCCCAAATCAACTCTTCTCTTCCACTTTGTGACCGAAGCAAGTCCGGAACGGCCATTTCTTGGTTTAGGCGGGACTTGTGCAGTTGATCTCTCGAATCTATAAAGTGCTCACGTGCGGCATATTTGTTTAGGGTTTGAACGAGTTTCTCACTCACCTACGAATTTCTTGAAATCGGCGAACGATTTTTACCCATAAACAATTGGCGACCACGGCGGGAGGATTGATCTATCGGTTACAATACCAACCGACTCTTGATTTCGTTTCGAACGTCAAATCCCAACATGGTGGAACTGGTCGGAGCGGCTACCGAGAACACAAAGCCACGAAACGCACCCCGATGTTAGCGTCTCTCCCAATAACGTTGTTACGTCACCGGCTGACAACAATAACATCGAATACACTCCCTCAAGTGTAACACCGCCAATCACCAGGGCCAGAGCCGCTGCCTCCTCTAGCATCTCTGCACAACCCTCTAATCACGGAAACGAAAATATCTTTTCGGGTGTCACGCCACCAGTCACTAGGGCTAGAGCCGCCGCCACGACCCCAAATGCTTCGTTTAGCATGGCGCCTCCGACCACGAACAAGATCCCAACTACCCGCCGACGGGACGAGAAACCAGGAGGGACAAGAGGAAGTCGCCCTTACGTCACCATCGCTGATCGATGGAACGACAAGAGATGCTCGCGAGCCAGGTGGATATGGTTTCAATGCGAAGGAGGTACTCATCTTTCTCAAGACCCTGACAGTAACGACTACCACGTGAGTCGCGCCATCTAGAGCCATTTAGGAACGTCTCCAACAACCCCGACGCCTTGACACCTCGGAGCACGCCTCCATGGATGAGGAAACTCGCACTAGAATCCGTTGGAAAGAAATCAGCCACCCAACTTTGTCACGAGAGAAGATTTGGAACAACTCCTCCGCAACCAAATCAAGAATGATGAGTTGGACGTGCATCATCACCAACCCCTTACCCATCCGAAATACTGAGAGAATCCCTCTCCCCAGGGGGTACTCTTCTCCTCAATTTACCCTGTACGCTGGTACCGGGAATGCACGTGAGCATGTTTCTCGCTTCTGGAATCCCTAGGTGAACATGAATATAATCACGTTCTTCGTTTAAGGGAATTCTCAAAATCACTTACTTTGGAAGGGCGTATACATGGTACAATGACATCCCACCGAGCATCATTCCCAACCTGGAGTAGCATGGTCACTGCGTTTTACAAGAAATACTTCTTCGTGTCTCGAACAAGTTACTTTTTCCAGACCTCGAAAGAATGTACCAGTGGGATAACGAACATCCGAATGATTTCGTCAAAAGGTTCGTGGTTCAAGCACTCGACATCACGACCCAAACGTGACCGAGCAAAAATTGGTGAACGCATGCATCAATGGTATGGTTCCAATCTGGCGCCCTGCTAGAAAACTTGCGTTTCCAAACATTCTCCGAACTCCATGAAGGCGCCGGACGATGCGCAACAGCACACCAGCATTCTTTGGAAAGAACTAGGCCAACTCGAGGCAGAAGACGCGCGAAACCCGCGGGAGTAGACGCCTCATCAGCAAACAATTTAATGCCGGCTCATCCTACGTGAACATAGTAAATGAAAGAGGAAAAGGAAAGCCGCAAATCGAGCCACCGGTAGAAACGTGAAGCGCGGCGCAAGGGAACCCTCGCAACGGAAGATCGTCACTAAAACTCCTGTGCAGCATCGTGAGGCCGAAGGAAATACCCTTGATTTCCAATTCCCCATCGAGGAGGTGATTGACCTCTGAAGCTCCGGGTTCAAGATGATGTCATCGGATTGCCACCGCTCAGACGTCCACCAACCGAGGCCGAGATGGCAAACCCCAAATACGCCATTACCACGAGGTTCGTTCACCACCCGACTAGCGATTGCAAATGGACTAAAGCATATTTTCAAAGAAAGGATAGAAACGGGAGAACTCCAACTAGGAGACGAAAGAGTGCATCGAGACCCACTCCCAATAAGAAAGCTGTGGTTCCTCCGGGGGACTCCGTGCACGAGACTGTACAATCCATGATGCGACATGTATGCGAAATTCTCTATCTTTCCAAGGTTCAGCGCCAAGATATTTTCGCAGTTCTCAATCGTGTTGTATCCGGCAAACGGCTTTTTCTCCACTCGGAATCCACGCCCGAGGGCCCAAGCTTCCCAAACAAGCGAAGCGAGAGGCGGGACTGCTGACCACGTCCGTTTAAGAGGTAATGAATTTGACGACACGCTCATCGACACGACCTCGACCATAACATCATTACTTTCAAGACACTAAAGGCAGCTAGGATTTACAAAACAAGACGCTACCTATTTCCGTCCGTGATTAAGAGCTTGAGAGGAGAGGCTTTGAACGCGCATGGCTACATCAACCTAGAGATCGAGATGGGAGACGCTATAAAGCACAAACAAGTTCCACATTGTCAAAGAACTAGATCATGACATGATTTTGGGACGCTTATGGGTGCTCGACAAAAAAGCGAAATTGGATGTACACCCTCTGCCGACGTCCACGCCCGAAGGAATTCCCAACAAATCATCCCACGGTTTATCGCATCAACGAGCTATTGAAGGATCCAGGCATCCGGAGAGGACCCGTTGACGCTATCCCATGATTTTCAAATGCAAGTAAGTCTGACCGAGCAACCTTGTCTGCAACCAGTCTTTCCTTCCCCCATTCTGTCATGGGGACTTGGCGCGATTACTGGCACAAGCGCTGTCAAGAAATGTGAATGGGGAGATGGACCATTCGAACACTTTGCAAGAAGCTTGGAAACTTCTACCGAAACCAACGAAGCCAAGGCTCAAACGGTTACACGACGTCCGAACCCGTTTTCAATCGGAGATGTGGTGGTTAAGGAAAGATCGTTTCAAGTTGGGAAAATGACTGATAAAAATGGATTTGCCCAATGAAGGTGTGGCGAGTAGTATGCAGTTGCGGATACCCTTTTGGGAGGATATTGCAAGCTCGTCAATACTGAGACACACACAGAAGGCGTGATAGTTCACTCGCGATGGCTCAAGGAATCCAATCCCTAAAATGTTGTACTTCCCAATCACTCCCTCACTAGTACAACTATGGTCTTTAGTCACGGCTGACCTTGTCACGGTTGTATCTATAAACGGGACTAAAGTGTTAATTTGTCCCGGCCAAATATGTTTCCGTAACCATTTCATATCTCTTTAGATACGGGTACACTCGGCGCGTGTCTAATTTACATCAATTCACTTTTTCCAAACACGATTAGGAGTTGGAACTGCTTAACCCACTTTCTACACTCCCAGTATCACACGATCCACTCCAACTCCGTGCACCGTCGTATGTTTTAGAGAGGAATCATTCCTCATTTTCTCTACTTCTTCTCCTTGTCGTTCAACCCCCAAAAAAAAACCTTATTTTATCTGTCAATCAATGTTTTTAGGGAGATCTTGCTCGATCTGATTTCCTGTTCCAATGGAGTTGGAATCGAAGGTCCAATCAATCAGTCAATGTTTCTGTGGGATCAGAATTACATAGTTCAGACAAATTTTATGGTTCAAAATTAGAGGAGTACTCGGTGAAAAACGCGTTTTTCTATTTCATGGTGAAACTGATGTTGGATTAAGTTCAAACAGCTTGGGTTTTTAATGGTAAGACTTTGAATTCTTTAATTTTTGGACTCGTTTTTGGTTAATAGATGTGATAATGTGTTGAATGAGATTCTTTATATTTTAGGGTTTTCTTAATTGAAACAATGGCACATTATTTTTCCAATTTTGATTAAGTTTGAATTTAGAGATAGGCACCCTAAGACGAGCATTGCTAGAGTGTGGGATTTTGATTCTTTTTTTGGTTAAATTTAATTCTGGGTTTTTTGTTGTTAATTAGGGGATTTTATCATTAATTCTAGAAACCCATATTCAGAAACAACATAATTTCTCCTTCAATTTTAGTTGTGAGCTCTGGGGCTTTGCTTTTGATCGCATGCCTTTTTCCCTTTATGTGAACGGTAAATTAGTTTCTTCCTTGGCATCTTATATTGGGCTGATACCTATTTTAAAGATGAATTGGTTTTCTATGTTTTCTTTGACAGTGAACCCAAACATCATATTGGCAACTAATCCAGTTGGCACTAGATTCTTGCACTTATAAGGTTGTACGAAAATTCTAACTCCCCTTCCTGAGATTAGTCTCCTAACTCCTTCTTCCTTGGTGCTTGATTCAATGTATTCGATATCCTTAACCTACTGTGTCTTTGATTTGATTTTGCAGCAGTACCTATATCTACCGATGTCTTTCAATATGATATTTTAGAGCTCTGGTTTTTTTGTCGTTCAGTTATATGTGGTTCAATTGCAGGTAACTTTTTGTCTCCTCAACTGAGATATTCAATATAATTGTAGGTTCTGGGGGAAGTATTGTACTGATTTTTAAGTCGTGTGATTACTTTTCTCCTGCAAGTCTTTCATCCACTTATCATACACAATCTGTTTATCTGAATTATCTGAAAACTTGGATGCATAATACCAAATCTAGGGCAATTGATGCAAGTGTTATGGACTGTAAATCCCTTTGGTACATGTAGAGTATGTTTTGGGTTGAACTGCATAGGTTTGTGAACTAATTCTGTAACTTATTAATGAAACAGAAAGTTAATTATTATGCGGTATATTATCTCTTTTCACAAGCTCACTCAGTTCTGTATTTATTGTGCCCAGTTTTGTTTTAAATAGTTATTGTATTGTATTATATATGGTTTGTGAAGATTTTTTATTCCATGGATACGGGCCACAACCAAATCGAAAGATTTCAAAGAACTATGGCATTGTTGATGAAGATAACCTTAAAACTTAGTTCATTCATTCTGACAGGTTTGTTTATGAGCCTACTTTTTTCTCCATTTAGTCTTCTGGGTGTGGGATTTAATACCCTTTTCTGTTTCTTTGTCATGTAAATCGTTATGCACGACAGGTGTCTCTTGGCAAAAAAGAAGAAGCCGTTTGCGAGAGATCCATCTCAGATGTAATCTGTAATTTGTTCTCAGGGCCCCATATGCCTGTAAGTTGATTTACTATGATTCTATATCAAGCAATAGTTTGATATACTTTCTTTTTTGGTTTAGTTCAACTTCTATGAATAACAATTTCCAATAGCCTTCTGTAAGACTGTAACAATTTGCACTCTAGAAGCAACACTTATACACTCATCCACCATGTATTGAACGTGCAGTTCTGGATCAACTTTCAAACTGTTTTAATGAACGACTAGCAGGGTTATGTCAGTAAATCAAGCGAACATGAAGCGTTAATAATATAAGCCTGTTGAGTTTTCTGATGTTAGACTAGTATCCCATTGTTGAGCCTTACTAATGTGTATTCTATGACATAGTATATCAGTTGACAGATTCCCATTTGGAGCCAAAAAAAGGAGTTATTACCCTGCTTTTGAAGCTAGAAATAAAGATATTAGCCTGCTTGTTAAACTGATAAATCAGTTGCTTGGTGATACTATATATTCCTGTCCTG
This sequence comes from Papaver armeniacum, assembly GCA_023531295.1. NCBI lineage: Eukaryota > Viridiplantae > Streptophyta > Magnoliopsida > Ranunculales > Papaveraceae > Papaver > Papaver armeniacum. Next base: position 490,048 of record JAJJWW010002574.1, read on the forward strand.
CTTCTAACAACTTCCAGTGAAAAAAAAACTATACTCCCTCTCTCTCTCTTAGGGTAACTTTTATATGTCTGTCTGGCTTTCTCTATCTCATCCTTTATTACTTCATTTTGGATTTCAGGAGTTTCAGGAAATAATCAAGCTACTAATTGTCATTAATCCTGTAACAAAGATGTAGCAAGCACTTGGAACTGGCGAATTGGAAGTGGAGCATGAACTAGGTATATCCCTACTAGAACCTTAGAAGTACAGTGAACCAGAAACACAAAACTCTACTGCCTAATGACGAGAAAGATAGGAAAAATGAAAAATTAAGAGTTTTCTTTTTAAAGCAAGTTCTCTTCTTGTTTTTGTCGACATGAAGAGATTCTGCTCATCAGTTTCATTTTGTGTTGTAGACCTTTACATTGGACAGGTAATCTAGTTTCTATTTTCTTGCTAGATATTTCCTTTTTTTTCTAGGTTGATCTTCAAATGCTTTTCCTCCATCTCACAGGTTAATCACATGACTTCATTTTGTAGATGGGAAGTCGTGGCACTTGGAATAATGGAGGAACATCAAGCTCCAGAAATACTTCTGGAGTCTTACTTTGTGACTTGACACTAAAAACTTGCACATTCTGTATAAATTGTTTGATTTGCAATATAAATTATGGAAGATAAGATCTTGTGTTGTAGCTTTACTGTTATTTCATTTTCATCCTATTTCCCTATTTTATATTTTTGGTTTTCGGATGTCTCTGGGACTAACACAATGTGAATTATGGAAGATAAGATCTTGTGTTGTAGCTTTACTAATAAATTTGTTTTACTGTTATCTTTTGCAGCCAAGCAACATCCTAGATGCAGAGTTTGGAGGAGCTCTTGCAATGTGAATGTTCACATGCATCTTCAGTAAACAAGACTTGGATTAGGCACGCAAAGGAAGTACAGTTGTGCTTCAGAAACTTTGTTGGAGCTTAGTACTCTGCTATGCGAATGCGTTTATATGTTTTGATACTTGCTGATTATATTGATATGTCATTGTTATCAACTCTAGTAGAATCCATATGTCAAGATAAATGCAAACTATGTTGATTTTGTAAGATATTGTCGGATTCAATGCCATGTTAATAATTTTAATTAAGATCATTTCACTGTTTCTCCACTTTCTTTTTTGCAAGGCATAAACATGTGCCTATACATCCAAGTAATTTAGATAGTTTGAATATTGCATATTGGTCATGGTTTAATAAGGAATTCGTGTCCACTGATCAACTTTGGTCACGGTGTATTTCAGCATCCCGTGACCAAAGAGCAAACTCGTCACGGTGTACAATAAAACCCCGTGACTATTGAAGTTTTGGTCACGGTGAATTTGACGTGTAGCCACGGAGAGAACCGTAACCAAATGTTGGACTTTTGGCCTCGCAGGCTTTAGTCACGGTTTACCAAAAATGTGTTACCGTGACCATAGACATATGGACACGGTGAAATACCGTGACCAAAAGCCATTTTTGTACTAGTGCCTTTTCAGTACTTCCTTTAACAATTCCTTTTAATAGCTGTAATTCCCTAGGATGAATACACCGTTTGTATTTTTTCCCTAGGGATTTCCCTTTTGCCAAAAAAAAGAGGATAAAATAAAAATAAATATATCTCTCTCCGAGCGAATCCTTCAGATATCAGAGAAATACACTAGAAAAAACCAGAAAACCATTGCAGAGCCATCATGCCACAACCTCTTTCAAAAGAAAAAAAAAATATATATATATAGGAAGCAAAATGTCAACTGATGAAGAAGAAGGAAAAGACGAGTTTACAAAAAAAAGGGGGACACCGGGGGAACTAAGCGACTATGAGAAATAACAAAAGGGAGGAACTAGCCCTCAAAGGATGGAGCACAAGTCCCCTCGGGCAAAGCTATCTTCAAGCACTTCCCCGGCCAATCCTTCGGGCAACAAAGGTTCCACTCAACGGTTTTAGCAAACAAAGCAACCTTAACATCCCATCCCGAAGCGACCCACCCGGCGGCGGTGTCCTCCCCAACGACCATTCCAGCATACACCACCATAACCCCTCCGGTATCACCAACAACACCTTTGGCATCAAATTCAAAGGCTATTTCGCTTCCATCATATGATCCTTCAAAGGTTTTCTTAGCGACACTTCGTAGAAAGTTTTTGATTCATCCACATCGTGTCGAGAATCATGGCGCTCTCCCAAGACCACCACACGTTCACTTTTCCGGCGCTTCAACCTAGAAACAGTCCGATCCGCCCCATTCCGGATCGAGGAAAGGCTGCCACGCTGAAACCTTTCAACATGCCAAGACTCTTCCTTGTTCTCTCACCCCTCCTCCATGCTCTTGAACCCAAGAAAGTCTCGAATATGCACCTGTTCTTCGTGGGGATAGATGGAAGGGAGGTCCATAATGATTTCGCTAAGCTTCGTGGAACGGAGATTCGATCCCAACCAATGCCGCCTCAAGAGAAGAAGACCGATCTTCACCAAGTCCGAAATCCTTCTCCCAGAAGAGTTAAAGGCGCGCACCATCCTCGGGAGGATCCCATCATATCTTGCGAAAGATAAAAAAATGACCAGTTCTACCATACACATATAAAAGAAGATAACACGAGCAAAGAAGAATAAGAAAACATACGGGTATGATCTTCTTAGCAGGAATAACCCTGGTTGGGGTGCTTTTGCAAGAATTAGACCTCACGCTTTCACTTGGAGAACTTGGTTGGTTAGGAGATGATTCATCTACGTGCGACATGACAAAGAGAGAAACTTCGACAAGAAGAACCTTTTCTCAAACGAGGAGACGATGCAATTATTTTGGATATAAATACGAGAATCTTGAAAAGGGAAAGAAAGCAATGAGGACGTAACGCTTCAGATTTTAGCATGAATAATGCCCTAATTGAAGCGCACGTGAAGGAAAGCAAGATAAGGAAAACTTTGCTATCGAAGAAACACCTACTCCCTCCTTGTTTACATCGGTCACGCCAGCAAGCACGCACAATTTCCACACCTTACGCCGGTCCCACCAGCTAGCACGCTCAGTTTCCCAACTCACGCAACTTCCCAACGTCGCCCAAGCTGCACTAGGCCCCACCAATTGCACCGACTTCCCTATGACCGCCCAAGTCACGCCTGCAAGCACGCACAGCTTCCACATTGCGCCAGGTCCCACCGGCCTGCACGCTCGGTTTCCCAACTCACGCAACTTCCCAACGTCGCCCAAGCTGTCAGGCCCACCAATTACACCGACTTCCCTATGACCGCCCAAGTCACGCCTGCAAGCACGCACAGCTTCCACATTGCACCGGTCCCACCAGCTAGCACGCTCAGTTTCCCAACTCACGCCAACTTCCCAACGTCGCCCAAGTTGCACCGGCCCCACCAATTGTGCCAGCCTCCCGATTTGTGCAAAACTACCAGAGGAAAGGATTCCAAATCCTATTTATAAAAGGTCAGACAAGCCTACTCAATTCTCTTTACGGTTTGTTGTTGATAGTTTGTCACCATCTTATGCTTACCTCGCAACAAAGCCCCTGTTAGAGCTAAGCGGGGACTTAATGTTGATGGTGGTTTTTAAACAAGGGGTAAAATCGTAAAACCCCATGACCTAGTGTTACGCAACACATTAACTAAGAGCATTTAACTCAGGTGTAAATAATTAATAGGGTACCCTAATTCCAAAACCAAGCCGCACACTGCGCACCATGGCAATGAGTGCCAAACCAAGCCGCACACTGCGCACCATGGCCTTGATGCCAAACCAAGCCGCACACTCGCGCACCATGGCAACAATGCCAAACCAAGCCGCACATTGCGCACCATGGCAACAACGCCAAGCCAAGCCGCACACTGCGCACCATGGCAACAATGCCAACCCTGCCGCACTGCGCGCACCATGGCAATAATGCCAAACCAAGCCGCTGCTGCGCACCATAGCAACAATGCCAAACCAAGCCGCATCTGCGCACCATGGCAACAATGCCAAACCAAAGCCGCACTGCTTTGTGCACCATGGCAACAACGCCAAAACCAAGCCGCACACTGCGCACCATAGCAGCGACGCCAAAACCAAACTACATATCGCACTCATTGGCAACCATGCCATACTAAGCCGCTATGCCATTGGCACATGCCAAAATAGCGCCCTAGGCTTGCAAAACGTGCAACTAGGCCAACATGGCTGTACGTGCCATTGGCACATGCCAACGCGTACCACAAGCCATATTTCCAAGCCGATATGCCATTGGCGCATGCCAAATATAGCGCCCTAGGCTTACAAACCATGCAACCTAGGCCAAGTCGGCCACGCATGCCATTGGAACATGCCAACATGCTCATTGGTAGCTTTTCCTACCAAGGCCACCGCCCTAACGACCACGCATGTCATTGGCACATGCCAACATGCTCATTGGTAGCTTTTCTTACCAAGGCCACGCGCCCTACCCGCCACGCATGCCATTGGCACATGCCAACATGCTCATTTGGTAGCTTTTCCTACCAAGGCCATTACCATGCATGACCACGCATGCCATTGGCACATGCCAACATGCTCATTTGGTAGCTTTTCTTACCAAAGCCACGACCCTAATGGCCACGCATGCCATTGGCACATGCCAACATGCTCATTTGGTAGCTTTTCTTACCAAGGCCACGGCCCTAACGACCACGCATGCCATTGGCACATGCCAACATGCTCGCATTTGGTAGCTTTTCCTACCAAGGCCACGACCTTAACGGCCGCATGCCATTGGCACATGCCAACATGCTCGGTAGCTTTTCCTACCAAGGCCACGGCCTAACGGCCACGCATGCCATTGGCACATGCCAACATGCTCATTGGTAGCTTTTCCTACCAAGGCCACGGCCCTAACCCGCCGCACATGCCAAACACACACGCTGGTAGCCTAACTTGCAAACCGTGCAACCTACCACCAAGGCATTCGCACATGCCATTGGCACATTCCAAACACACATTTGGTAGCCTAACATGCAAACCGAGTGCAACCTACCACCAAGGCATTCCGCACATGCCATTTGCCACATGCCAAACACACATTTGGTAGCCTAACTTGCAAACCGGGTGCAACCTACCACCAAGGCATTCGCACATGCCATTGGCACATGCCAAACACACATTTGGTAGCCTAACTTGCAAACCGTGCAACCTACCACCAAGGAATTCAACAAATGCCATTGGCACATGCCAAAAACACACGATTTGGTAGCCTAACTTGCAAACCGTGCAACCTACCACCAAGGCATTCCGCACATGCCATTGGCACATGCCACACACGCCACTAGCTGACTCCGGCATTGCCACTTACACTCAACGTACAACCTACCACCAAGGCATTCGCACATGCCATTGGCACATGCCACACACGCCACTAGCAGCTCTGGCATTGCCACTTACACTCAACGTACAACCTACCACCAAGGCATTCCGCACATGCCATTGGCACATGCCACGCATGCCACTAGCACTCCTGGCATTACCACTTGCTCGAAGTACAACCCGCAACAAGGGCATTCCGCACATGCCAATGGCACATGCCACACGCGCCACTAGCAGCGCCACTTGCACTCAAGGTGCAACCAACACTCGAGATATCAACACAAACGGGGATGCTTTCCGGGGTTTTGGTTTGGCAGTCACAGTTGCAGGCGTACACTACGCTCACATTAAGAAAGCGTGAAAAGGAATAAAGCGGTCAAATAAATGAGGAAATAATGGTGAAAACGTTTTCACCCATTAACACCATGCGGTTACCACCTCCTCTCATTATTTCACCCTTTACTCTCTTCCTTCATGAGACCGGGAGTACGTTTCAATCTCGACTTGTATAAATAGGTCTTACCTATTTCCACCCGGACACAAGTCTCGGTCAGGGAAAATACTACACTCTCGGAGAAAGGCAACTTTGCAAGCTCTCCCAAAAGCTTTCATCTCTTGCAAGCTTCCCAAGCTTTTACTTTTACGATACAAGTCGAGATACTACTCTCCCGCACTATTCGGGTCTCAACACCTTTCTTGGCTTCCTCCCCAAATCAACCCTTCTCTTCCACTTTGTGACCGAAGCAAGTCCGGGAACGGCCATTTCTTGGTTTAGGTAGGACTTGTATGATTGATCTCTCGAATCTATAAAGTGCTCACGTGCAGCACATTTGTTTAGGGTTTGAACCGAGTTTCTCACTCACCTGAATTTTCGAAATCGCGAGGTTGATTTTTACCCATAAACAACCGGCATCTCTCTTACCCTTATATAAGTAATAGTATTGTTTCTTACAAGGGCATCCAAACTCTGGCTCCCTTGTCTGCCTAGAGAAAGAAAAATATAAACCCAAAAAGAAAAATATAAACCCAAGAACAAACTGTTCGTTCATATATTTGCAACAACAAAACGATGGGAGAAGCAAGTGGGGTGATTCAATAACAGCCACGTCAACAACAAGCATTAAGATTTCTCCTCTCAAAATATTAATTTCTTAAGCTCTCTAGAGTGGAAAAAGTGTCTTCAGTTTTTCTGTTGTTTAAATAGGGAGATTTAAGTCTTCTATATTACATTTTTTTTTTCTTTCCCTAGATCTTATTTAATAAAAAGAAAATCTAAAAATACTAAGAGGAAAACATGAACCAAAATGGAAATGAAGATTTATTATCCGAACGTATGTGAAACAATCACTCGAAGATATAAAACTACGGAGGAAATTTGTTATGACTATGTCATACTTTTTGAATTATTGAAATTATAATTTTTCTAGAGAATTATGTTTATACTGAAATTTTAAATATTCGACTTACACTATAAATTTAAAAGAATAGCTTAGTCCAGTGAGTGGATGTGGTGTACTTAATTCATTATAATACCCCCATGGTTGATGTAATCTAGATTCAGGATGTACCATATTCAAATTAGAAAAAAAAGTCATGTCCCATATTCACACAAAGTCACCATATATAAAGTCTTTCTTCACTTCTCTCGGTCATCCTAATAATATATTCATACGAGCACCATTGGGTTAAAAATATCTATCACCACGCTGGCAAACAACTTATAACGAATTTTGGGGTATTTATTTTATGAGAAATTGGGTCAATTGTTCAAATATTTTTAAAACATGGTTCTAATGGACGAGTAAAAAATAGTATGGTGAAATGGACACAAAAAAAAATAGTAAGAATGAATCTGGATTCATCCTGGCTTAAGAAGGGTGAAACTGGATGCATCCTGATGTAAATTAACAATAAGAAAAACTATTTGAAAATGGGTATGATGAAACAGTTTACATCCCGGCATTTTTCACCCATCAAGCGCAACGACCATTATGATTTCTCCTCTCAAAATCTTAATCTTTTGGTTTTAATTCAAGTCTTACCTTCAGCAAATGAGGTGATTAAAGTCTGATGCGGACTATGGATGATCAATTAATAATTTGGATTGTTCAACCATGAGTTATTTGGAGGCTTCAAATTTCATAGTTGCGAGGTATGTGATACAATACCAAATTCAAATGACTACAAGCATCACTAAATGGCATTGTAACTCAAATTCAATCAACATGGCCTCAATTTCAAATTGTTTAGAAATGGTCCGACTTAACTAGGAACCAGACCTTTAATTAACGTGGTCAGATATTTCGAGAAGGGAGTTGAAAGCCGACTTTACTACAAAAAAAAAAAAAAAAAAAAAAAAACATTTGGTTCGAGGGCTCACAAGATGACAAAATCGGGTTATGAAATAGTAATCAACAAAACCCATATCTAATTATTTTTTGTAATGGCTAAAATACCCTCAATGAATTATAAAATTAAATTTATTATTTTTTCTTTCTCTTTTCATTTATAAATCATGATGAAGATGATGATCATATACAAAAAACTAAATCTATTGTCTTCTTATTCTCTTTTCATTCATAAATCATGATGAAGATGATGATCATAAAAAAAAACCTACTCCCTCTGTCCGTTTTTATCTGTCCTAATTTCTACTTTGGTATGTCCATTTTTATCTGTCCGCTCTGTTTATAGACATACTTTTCCCTTAAACTATCAAATATACCCTTTATTTTTATAATCATAAAACCATTTTTAATATCCAAATCTTAAATAATATCACCATATTTATGGAAAAAAAACTTACTCAATATCTTTGTATTAATTGTCATTCCTTTTTTTAAATAAAAACATTTATGAATAGTTATAAAATTCCTAATAAACTTCTACTTATTTTAACACTAATAATTTAGTTTTGGTAATAATATAACATTATATAGGCTAGTCAAGGGCTAGTCATGACAATTTATAGGATTTCCTTAATATCTTGACTTTGTCAAAGCGGACTCTTAATTTAGGACGGAGGGAGTATTATTTTCTCTCTCTTCTTCTTGTCCGTCGTGATAAAGATGACGATCATAAAAATAAAAAACTAAGAAAACTCATCACTTATTTATGCAAAAAACAGTTTCAGTACTGTCTACGGTTGGGACAATTCATACTTCCCAACCGTAGACAATTCTGTCTACGGTTGGGAAATTCATATTTCCCCATCGTAGGCTGTCTACGGTTGGGAAAATTCATATTTCCCCACCGTAGGCTCTCTACGGTTGGGAAGATTCATATTTCCCAACCGTAGACAGTTCTGAAACTGTTTTTCAAAAACCCAATTCGATCGATTCTGCTTATCCATGCATTGAAACCAATTAAATAAGATGGGTTTTTGATTTTTACCTTATTGAAGTCATTGCGGGTGGATTAAATGGTGTTAATCGATAATGAATTATTTTAAGAATTGACGATTAATCGAAGAAATAAGCGATGGAGGTGATGGGGGAGAAGGAAATGGAAGAATTAAAGGAGAGGAATGAAAACAAATTAGTTTTAGGTTTTCAATATTTAATAGGTTAAGGGTATTTTAGTATTTTTCTTAAAATTTTAATTGATTGCACCAGTATATATAATTATATAAACATTTGCCTTTATCTTAAAATTGCGGATATTACAACTGTCTAGGGCTGCACAACGGGTAGGGTGGGTAGGATATGGCCTATTTCGCCACCCTACCCACTGAATGGCGGATAAGAAAAACTTTACCCGCTACCCTACCCGCCATTAAACGGGTAAGACCCTACCCTACCCATCAAATGGCGGGTCGGGTAGGGTTGGGTGGCGGGTATAATCGTTTGTTTTTTGTTTTTTTTTTTTTTGCTATTTTTCTTCCTTTTTTCTAGGTCAGATACTCGGATTACCATGTCAAATTTGGATTTATAAAACAAAATCTGCAATTTCACACACACCAACCAAATTTGGCTTATTACAAGCATATTACTGTAAACATTCACATAGATAGTAGACTTTATAGTGCTGTACATTACTTTGATCATTTCCAGTATCAAGCCAAACTTCCAAGTTCCAACAATTATTCGCTACTCTAGGACAATTACATGGGAGAAACTCGTCTCTCTGCACCTTCAAGGTCATAAAATAACCTCCCTCTTAAGTCCACTATAGGGAATTTTACTACCAGTAATGTACTCAGGTTGCGTTGCCATGACCAACAAAAAAAGCAATACTCGGGATTTAGCCGGTATTCTATAAGAAGATTCGGACACCCAATAATCCCAAACCAAAAAGAAAAATAACAATGGAACCTTAAATGGGTCAGTGCAAGTGCAAACCTATGAACAAACATAGGGTAATCTCAATTCAAGTACCGGACTCTTTCATTGAATAATGGTTGCGATCTTCATAATTCATCAAAATTTATAGAACATCACCGAAATTTTCTTAAATTTGAGTCTAGAATTTTATGTACAACAGATTGTATGTCTGTGTCTGAAATTAAAAAGCTGACTTTCGATTAGAAAACACTCTAAGAAAATTTAAAGCCTAAAAACCGAAAGAACCAGGAAAGTCTAAATTCAAACAAGTGAAACTTGAGTGAGAGAGGAAAAGAAGACTTTACAAATTGTTAAGGATAGCAGGAGAATCCTGAGGGACACGATTCAATAACGCTTTCACAACATCATCTGCTAACAAACTTCCATACACAAATACGTTACGAAGATTTTGACGATGATGAGAAGAAATCACAGATGGTGATGATGCCGATGTTGTCATCTCTCTGTATCTCTCCTTTAAGATGGGAGCAACCTCAGCAAAGTGTAGTGGTGGCACTGGAGGAAGTTCGCACTCTTGACCCTACACTCCTTGGGCTTAGGAAATCTGCAATTTCACACACACCAACCACTAAGAATACAAACCAAAATCAAAATCTAGTGAACAGAATTCTTCAACCATAAAACTAACACAAAGTGGAGTGACCTCGTTAACCTAACACCCATTCCATATACACAGTAGACCCACTAGTCCTCCCATTTTTCAAAAAACCCAAGCGTTATATTATGAAATTCAATGATCAGAGGTTACACAAGAACCAATTAAAACTGAAATGCTCTGTTTATGTATCAGAAAATGAGAGAAAAATGGGTATTCAGATTCACGAAGAACTAGTTTAGGATGGACTAGAATCTGATATTTTTGTTGGGACTGGTCTTGTTGAATTTTATCTGATATTGTCATCCTACACAATCAATTCCCCAAGTGCCCAGGAAAGAACTCAGTGTTCTTGCATCACTAAAGCCAATACTAGCCTTAACCTTACTAGACAAATTCACCCACTGGTAGTGCTACACTGCTACTCTCAGTCTGTTCATACTCATAGCATGACACACTGCATATAAAAGCAACCGATGAAAATGCAAATGACAATTTAAAATATGATTAACCTGCTTTTCACATATAAACTGCAGTAAAATCAGTGCTTCTACTGTTCGGGTCAATTGGTGACACAATGCATAACAGTACTAGCCCTTCGTTGCACAAATTGAGATGCAGCTTGAGAGGGAATAGGAAACTCCATGGGCACTAAGCCTGCACAAACTAAATTAACTACACGTCAAAGCCAATCATTCACAAGTTCTGATAAATCAAACACTAGTTGCTTAGGCCTTAGGGAAACTCCTATGGAAGGGTAAATTATCCACAATCTTCCATATTAAGTGTAAAATTTTTCATGGTTAATCATTTACTTAAAGATAGGACAATTAGATTAGGAGAAATGGTGGGTAAATTGATTGCTTACAGGGAAATTAAGGATGGTTTCTCTTCCCCAATACTTCAATGCAGCTAAGTCATATGCATGTACAGCTGCTTCTTCCCCGTCATAAGCACCTATATGAAAAGTTAAACCAAATCAACAACAAAATTTAAATTGAATTTCCACTAGGGTCTTGTTTAGAATTAATGAGTTGAACCAATATGAGTGGAAACAAAGAAAGTCACCATTAATACATGGGTCTATCATCACTATAGTAGTAGTAATTGGACTGACTGATAGCAATAGTAAGCACTCACCGAGATGGACTATTTGTGTGATTCAATTAGTTGGATTCAACCACCACCACCAGCATCAAATTAATAAGACCCCCACAACAAACAGAAACAGAAAAAGGGGTTATTACGAATCAAAAATCAAAAATCAACAAATGAAAAAAAACAAAAATTTGTTTGAGTGAGAAAATTTGATGATTCAATGCAATATCTATGTACAATGTCTACTCCATCAGGTCTTGGAACTGTCCTGATCAATTAAGATTATCTAACATTGTATTCTGCAACATGCATGAAATCATAAAACCCTAAGACTTTTTCAGAAAACAAAAAATAAATAAATACATCACAAATTTAATTGAATATATGTATTTCTAAAGAAATCAAAAATAGAAAAGTTGTAGAAGAAGATCTGAGATTTACTTACCTTATGGAGAAACCTTCAAATATAACTGCCATGGTCTTCTTCTCCGATTAAACAGCCAGACTAAAGAAGAAGAAGAAATCAAGTTAGCTAGGGCTTAAATCAGGTCAGACTCAGAACTGAGATGTTGAAACTGATGAAAGCTACAGCAAGAAGAGTCTGTCTAGTGATGAGATCTAGAAGAAGTTTTATTTGTGAATAATTTCTTTCTTCATCCTATTTCCCGCTTGGTGATGGGGAAAGAAGCATACTGTGATGTGTGGTGTTGGGGATGGATGGTAATGTTTATCGATTCGAGAAAAGAGATATAAGAGGAGAAAACAAGTTTATATTTTACCCTGGTTTGTTTTAAAATAACGAAAATATGGGCACGACACAAAAATAAAACAAAGATTATTTGGTCTTTTCCATATATTAGGCGGGTAAGCGGGTAGGATAGGATAATTTCGAGTCTTATCCGTCACCCTACCCATTTAACGGCGGATAAAAAATTGTTTAACCGTCACCCTACCCGTCAATTGGCGGGTGGGATAGGATATGAGTAAAACAATGAGCGGGTAAGGTAGAAATGACGGTTAAGGGTAGGATATGTGCACCCCTACAACTGTCTAATTATGACCGGCACCTCAAGACCAAACAACGTAACCACATAGGTGTTGATAAAAAATTATAGTCAGTCACATGATACGTTCCAGACACCGTTAAATGTGCGGTTGGAGCCTGTAGATATCACTACAATTATAAACAATTAATAATTCGATCAGACGTTCATGTTGTTCTACGTAACTAATAATCCTACAAAACACTGCTGCTCATCATTGTAAAGCGTCATTTTTTTTTTATGTCAGACCAAGGAAACATGGGTTGAACTAAACTTACTCTGTCTATGATTAACTGGAAAAATGATTGGTGGAGTAACTTCCGAAAGATTAGCTCAACTGCGCAAGTACTACATATCTATTATCTCTGTTGGGGACTTGAAAAAAAGAGATAAAAGCCTATAAATATATGCAGAGGTAGTGGATTGTAATTGTATCCCGCATGGTAATTGAAGAGTTTTTGGAGTTCCATGTAGAAATGTTGTGTAACTATAGTCTAAAACCCCACAAGCCTCTTACGCGTCTGGGCCTAGCCTAACGCTGCTTAGTAGCTCCTTTTCAAAAAAAAAAAAACGCTGCTTAGTAGCTCAAACATCCGGGGTATCAAAGTATCCAAAATTACACTTAGATGCCTTATGTTGTGTAACTTACAGTGTTAGAATGCTACTTCTTTTTTAATGAAGCTTATGTATAAGCTTCTCCCTCAAACGTAATTTTTTTTTTTTTTTTTTTTTTAATACAGCTCTTCTCAATTAACAAATTCTTACACTCATTCAAAAATCATACCTTTTAAAATCCTCGACGTGTATCAATCATCAATCACAAATGTTCATAAACTCATTTGCAGAGCAGAATTGCGGTCAGCCAAATACAAAAATTCAGTAGTATATCATTCATCCATTTCCCACTTCCAAACTCTCCTTTTCATCTTTTCTTTTGTCTTGGAATGAAACTAAAGAAAAATAGAAAAGAATGAAGTTGCCCCTCATATTGAGCTTAATTAACTCTAAGCAAATAATTTTACTGCTCTTGCACTCATTTTACTTAAAGCTTCATTGGGTTGATTTCTTAACCATGAAAGGGAAAAAAATTGATGATTTCATAAATTAATTGGTGCATAATCTCTATTTTATGTATGAATTTCTAGGATGAGAGTTAACTTATCCCTCAATCCTCATATCAATTCTGTGTGCCTCAAGCTTCCCATCCTAGACTGGCTCAAATTACGGTGCAACCCCTACACTTCAGGTGTACCAAACACATTATCACAACCGTCCACAACTTTTACAACCGAAGATATTCCGGTCAAAAACAAGGTCAGTCATAAAATAAGTATCAGCCGTTAGATGGCAGAAGATTGTTCCATAGACCATCATCATCAACAACTAATTATCTTAGCATTATGATATTTCCTCTCAAAAATCTAAAATTGCCAATTTTACAAATCCGATGAATTCAGAGTTGTGATCTTTGTTTTTCTTTAAATAAGTTCTGTGTTTGAGAAGAAAGGGACGGTTAAAAGAGATGAGAAACGGAAGAAGGCTGGTACTGCATCGAACTCACCATTCATAGTCATAAAAAGGACTTGATGAGGCTGATTGTGTTCTAAATTGGTAATTTTGGAGGATGCAGTTTCTATCTCTAGATGTATGTGAACCAAAATGAAATTACAAAGCATAGGAGATCGTTTGTGATTTAGTATACTTTTAATTATTGAAATTATAAATCATAGGAGATTTGTGTGTGATCTATTTTATTTTTTATCATTGAAATTATAAGCAAAAATAAATAAATATCCATGTATGATTTCTGATTTACTGTGATGAGTATTTTAATGAAGAGTTAGCATTTATCCTGCCAAGGGTTCTCTTAATTTCTTTCTTGCTGTGTTGAATATTCAATTTCTTGAATTGCTTATACCAAAGACTGTTAGGAATGAGATTGAGATCTGTTGCCTTGTAATTTTACTCAGCCTAATCTTCTGAAAGAGTTCAATTTTGCTTTCCAGTAGCCCAACCAGCTAAAACCTTAAGGTTTGTTCTTGTCATTTTGGTTCATTCTACCTTCCCACTTCATCCAAGCAATTCTTTAGTTTGATGCAAAAAAAGGGTATGATATCCTTCTAAATGTGCAGCCCCTATGACTAACCATAAAAATTAATCTCGGAGTAAATTTCCTTCTTAAGCTTGGGTGCGTGTATTTTTTTCCTTCAGTCATTTAACAATAGAAAATGAAGTCCGATTGAGTTTATTGTGGAAAATAGACGCACATATAGTTGATTCAATAAAGCACCACCAAATGGGTGGGAAATTAAAATGTTGACAATTACCCGTAGGACTTTCTCCAATTTTTCCATTGCCTAGAAATGGTTAACTTGAATTTGATAAACATGGAATACAATACCAACAGTGGTGATACCTCTTTCCTCTCCCTCTCTAGCGATTTCCGACATCTTCCTAGGCCAGATTCCGTCAAGCCCCGGTGATCTCATATTTGCTCTTCGGAGCGGATTTGAGCTTCTTTCTTTATTGCTTTCTTAGATTTAGGTTTTACTTCACCGTTTCTTTCGATTTCTAGGGTTAAAATTGCTTTTCCTTTTCAATCAAACACACCTTCATGGTGTTTCTTCATGTCCTTTGTGACTGCACCTACAGGGTGTTTCTTAACTACACCTTCATGGTGTTCATACCTGTCCTTTGTGACGTTTGGTTAGATTTCAATGATGGTTACAAGAAGATCGTTCTCCATATCCGGGAAGCTTTAGAACCTCAAGAAGATGAAGTTTTAGGGTTTCAAGATATGGGTTCGTTTAATTACTGGGCAAATCACTCCCCCATGGGAGCACATCTTCTCTTGGAAGAAATCTTATCTAAATGGTTGGAATTCTCTCCAAAAACCATTACCTTTCTGATCTCAGTTGAATACACAACATCGGTGCTTCAACGGTTTTCCGATCTTTCTCTTCTCGGTCTATTAGTTGGTTCCATTTGTTGTATTTTGATTTCTTTGTTATTGTTCTTGTCCTCATGTAATCTTCCATTTGGTATGAATGAATGAGATTTGTGTTTGTTAGCAAAAAAAAAAAAAAAAAAAAAAATTGATAAACATGCTAGCTTGATAGTGCCTCCCATAAAATCATAGAAATGTATATGTTCG
The DNA here is from genome assembly GCA_023531295.1 of Papaver armeniacum. Classification (NCBI taxonomy): domain Eukaryota; kingdom Viridiplantae; phylum Streptophyta; class Magnoliopsida; order Ranunculales; family Papaveraceae; genus Papaver; species Papaver armeniacum. The sequence goes on from JAJJWW010002574.1 coordinate 505,619, forward strand.
ACAATTTGGCATATACCCAAATTAACTGCAACAAAGGTTATTCCGATAAAGAGAAAAAATGAGAGGCCAACAGAGTTTGGGTGCATGTAAAACTTACTAAACGCAAACGACTTACCGTGCGCTTTGTACAACTCTACCTAAGATTATTAGGGTAGATATTTGTTCTCATCCGGCTCCTCCTAAAAGTATGTTGGAGTCATGACTCATGAATGAGAATGTTGTCGCCGAATTCGCCTTTAGATTTATGCCATTACCCCAACACGGTCTTAAAACGAATACAGCCGTCGGATCTAGATCTCCAACCCTTATAAGTAGTACTTGTATTCTCTTTTATTAGGGCATCCAAATTGTGCCTCACTTGTCTGAATTGTGAAAGAAAAGAAAAAAAAAACCTAAAAGCTCACAACAACAGTTCCCTCAGCGACGGCAACAATGTCATGGCAGAAGCAAATGGTGGCGGCTCAGTAGCTGCTGCATCACCACACACCAACAACAAAGCATTATGATATTTCCTCTCAGACTCTTAATTTTTCTCCAAATTATCTTTGTCTTTATGGTTACTTCCGTATGTGAACTTTGATAGTTATTTTCATTAGCAGCTACATATAAGAAACTAAAAAACGAGTGTTAGGGAGAAGCAGATTTTATAATGGAAGAGGAAGATTTACTATTTAATGGATCTAATTTCAGGAATATTTTCTATCTAAATGGATCTAAATTTTACGAATTGTAAGAGATCTGTTATGACTTTGAAGTGGTAAACAATTCTATTTTTTTTTTATTTTTTTTTTTTTTTTTTTGAAGATATAAGGAAAAGATCCATGTACGATTGTGTTTATATTGAAATATTTTGTATTTGAGTTCCAAAATTGGGATGCAGCTGTGGGATGTAATATGGATGCAGTCAAGGATACCTAAAAAAATGAATTGGGATTTAGTTTGATGAGGAAAATAGATGCACATATAATTGATTTGATTAATTAAGCGTCACCAAATGGGTGAGAAATTAAAATGTTGTCCTGCATTAGAATTTTCACCATCTAGCAAACTGTGAGCCACCGCATTGTTAATTGTTAACTTAGTTCTGTTTTTTTATATTAACCTCACAATAACCCCGAAGCTTGATAATCATCCTTATGTATCTGGTTACAGTTTACAATTATCAATTGAACTTTTGTGTGTTCTTTTTCATTCATGAAATGCAATTTGGATCGGTGCACCAGAGATGCACATATAATAGTGAGAAAACGCGTCATACCTAGAGGCCACTAAAATATTTCAATCTGTAGCCTACAGAAAATGAACTGTAATGCAGTTTGATTGATGCACAAATACACCAAATTTCTTAACCATGAGAAGAAAAAAGAAAATGATTATTTACTAACCAATTTATCTCTATGTATGATTCTTAAAAATAAAATAAAAATGAAAGAGCTAAATTATCATATTAAAATGGTACTTGTTGGCGAGATAGCAGGAAGGGTATGCCTCATATCAGTTGTCCAATCATGCACCTCTAGACCGACTCAAAGTACACTGCTGCCCTTTAACATCCACCATGGGTACTAAAACATAATCACAACCGTCTACACTAAATATTCCGGTCAACAAAAACGGTCAGTAACAATTTCTGCCTCCCTCGTCTGTGTAGGGATCAGTAACAAACCTAACCCTAGAAACCACAGCCGCATTTTCATCAAATCAGCAACAAACACATCTAAGCAGAAGCATAATAATGGAAGAAGATGATTCGGTACATCTACAAAGATATCTTCGCACAATCATCATCGTCAACAACAACAACAAAGATATCATCAACAAAAAGATACCTTTGCACTATGATTTTTCCTCTCAAAAATTTGCACTATTATAATACGTCAAATTTGTGCCTCTCTCATCCGTGTAGAGATCCAAAACAAACCTAACCCTAGAAACCACAACCGCTTCTTCATCAAATCAGCAACAAATACAAATCGGCAGCTGAAAAATCATGGCAGATGATGGTTCAGTACAACATCATCGTGTACAAAAACAAACAAAGATATCTTCGCACTATGATTTCTCCTCTCAAAAGTCTAAAATTTCACTTTCTTCAACTCAAGTGAATTCGGACTGGTGCTCTTTTTTTGTTTCTCAATTGTAGTTCGGGTAAACTAGAAGGGAAAGAAGAATTAAGAGAGATGAGTAATGGAAGAGGGAACTTTCAGATGAGTAATGGAAGAGGGAACTTTTAGAAGGGGACTGTGCAAGGAACACATAGGCATATTCTCACAATTATAATTTTAGTTCTCTCACAGATTGATTTGCCACCTAGATATTCTTTTTCAGTTTTCTTTCATTTTTCTGTTCGGACGCATAAGAACTGATCTACTAGTTTAGAGGATTTCCATAATTTTATGAAATCTAATTTTATGTATGTCAAACAATTACCAATATTAAATTATGAAATCAAGAATTCTACAGTTTGTTTTTTTTTTCCCTAATTGTTTAATTTTTTAATCTAGATGAACCCAGTTATGTATGAAGAAAATTGATGCCACCACTTAAGTTTAGTAAGAAATGTGACCTTCAAAGAATAGGTTAGCTACTGTTTGTGGCAAGGACTAAGAATTGTCAGGAAACAATAGAAGGATGTATGTTTTAGTGCATCTACCATTTGTATTTTCATTTGTCTGTATAACTCAAAATTTCGAAATTATCTAAACTAATCTTGGTTAGTCTCAATTTGTTGATATAGAAAATGGTCCTTAGATCAAATAAAAAGTTGCACCACTAGTATAAACACAGCCTAATGCAACCTAAATGGTGCACATCACGGTCTCAACTTCTTGGTGCAAGTGATTCTGATCGACAACTTTTGCCAAGGATGTGCCTTATTTTTTCCTTGATTAAGGAGCTGAAATTCCTATATTTATGCATAAACAAGAAACTTTATGCATGAACATGATTATAAAGTACCCATTAGCTGAAATAAATAAAACTCTAGTCTTAACATGTTTTGCAACAAAACATGCATGTATATAAGCATATTTCAGTTCATAAGCTGCTTATACACCACTACAAGAACAAACATTTCATGCTAATAAGATTATGAGAAGAAACAGAAAAACAGTCACATCATAAAGGAAATGCATGACATGTTATCAAATTATATTTCCTCACCTCCCTAATGATGGATGAAAACAGATTTTTCTTTTTAAAACAACTGAGGCTAGAAGTGAGTCCTTGTCATGCTAGCCACACGTCCTCCAACCTTTCCATCATGAGTTGGGGGACACCTCATGGCTTCAATGGATAGCACATAGGAACTATCAAACGGTATACCTTATGTTCAAGTTTGTATCTTAAACCAAAACTAAAGCTTACACTTGACTATCAAATCTTAGGTCTAATGGAAAAGTTTAATAGCAAAGTACCTCAAGGACCAGCCAACTTGTCATATATACGAGTTGTAAATGTATGGTTTCGTATGCATTTACCAATACCCAGCCCTTTAGTTAGAGAAGAATACCCTTATGCAGTCTGTCATTGATATCTTCTACATCTCCCCTGCCATCTGTACCTTCTAGGCAGGTCATAAATAACTTCCAATCACCATGTTCATATTAGATTAGAAACTCTTATACTCCTCCGGCAGATCTAATCTCTATCTTTATATGTTTTTTTTCAGCTTCAAAAAATCAGAACTAATGGTTCTTTAATGGAAACTGTATAACCTGAATCGTAATGTTCTATTCTGCGAGGATACGTGTGCTTGTTGTATTGTATCGACTTCTCCTCTCAAATTCTAAATTTTTTAGTTTCAGATCTCCCTGTCCAAGCCTTACCATGTATCCCTTTTTAGTTTTCCTCCTCAATTTTCTTCATACTCATTTACATATTTGGGAGTTTCACCTCGGCACCAGAACTGAATCGGCTATCCATAACATATATCACATCTAATTTTCACGTATGTGACAAATTATCAAGTGCAGAAGTTCTGTCGATTTTAGTTTTTTTTTTCTCTTTCTTTTCATTCATGGAATGTAATCTGGATGTAGTAAAAAAAACTTACCTAAATCCGATTTTATTGTGTTACCTATAGAAAATTAATTTTCATTCAGTTTGATGCGGAAATTGGAGGCACTTATGGGTGAGAAAAATGTTTTCACCAAATTTCAAAAAATAGCTTCATGTAACACATACACTATATCCACCTACCGTTAGTGCTCGCTTAGTTACTCAGCTCAGCATAGTCATTTACCGATACTCAATGGGCCAGCTAGCAGCACACAAAAATTTACAGCCAAAATAGCAAATCTCCGTCTACATTAACTACAACAAGAAAATACACTCATCTTAAACCAAAGAAACAAATATGATACAAAATCTCAGGTCGGATCAGGAGAATCGCACACTACTATGGATAGTTCCTTGTACGTTGGACCTCGGATTCAAGTCATGATATTACATCTAGATTCAGACAAGCTCTTAAAAAATAATCAAGCCCTTTAAAACTCTCCACGCGTCTCAAACACATAATCACCTCCGTCCATAAATAGATATATGCCGGTTAACATGAACGGTCAACCAAATGCACAAATCAGCCGTTGGATCAATAACGATACTGAGTTAACCCTATATTAAGCAGGCAGATATGTAGCCCCTTATAAAGGTGTATAGTTCTTTTCTTGACTTTTCTTTTATTTGTCCGCCTCCATCTCCCTCATCCTATTTCTAGCAAATGAAAAGCAAAAAACCAAACCCTACATCGCCGCAACAACCAAATCATGGAAGATGGTGTTTGAATAGTATCATGACCAACAACAATTTGTATCAGCATGATGATATTTCCTCTCAAAACTTTAAAATAGGCTGTCAAGGTTTTCGATTATATCATAAAGATTCTGGATCTAGATCTGTATTAATAAATGTATTTATATTTCAAGTGTATCTGTCCAATAATCAGAAATTTTACCAGTAACTTAACTTGTTTAGTATTTTGGATTGTACATATTTCTTTTTTAAACCAATTCCATGATATAACTACTAATCTTATTCTGATAATCTTGTTCATACATGAGTAATGGAGGAGTTATTGTTAAGTGATTTTCCTTTTACTTAATATGCTTTCATACCTTAGCTATTGTAAAGGTATGATTTTGTGATGTAATTTTGTCATGTATGATGTTAAGGTTTTTCTTCGATTAGAAGTACCCACTAAAACTGGATGTGCACAGTACTAATTAACGTTTATTTGAGAATCTGGAGATTTTTGGAGATTTTCCTATATTCTCTTAAAGTTTTTGATTTTGATTGGCAGTTTTCTCACTCATCTCTACATTTACGGCCTGTTGAAGATTCAATTTCAACTCACAATTACAAGAACTGAATCTGTTACTTTGAATCTTATATTTATTCACACTATTTCTCCATCTCCATAGTTTAATTTCATGTATGTCAACCAATTACCTCAGTAAATGAATAAAGTTGTCAAGTAGAGAATTTCATGGCTAGTTTTATTTTATTTTTTAATTGAAAGAGAAATTGATATTAGATTAGAAGGATGTACAGTGTTCTACCAAAGGTAGAGAAAGAAAAACGGAAATTACAGGAAAAGATTTTCCCAATCTTTGATCACAGTACTAGCGAAGTTTACATGCACCCTATGTCCAGCTGCTATACCCAATTTAGTTTTCTTCTTTTTTTTTTTTTTTTCATGAGGTGTAATATGATTCCGAATCTAGTTTGATGAGGAAAATAGATGCACATATAATTGATTTTGATTAAGCATCACCAAATGGGTGAGAAATTAAAATGTTGTCCTGCTTTAGAATTTTAACCATCTAGCAATGTTTGCATAGAAATGTTTAACTTGACTCTTAAAATATACATGATTTAGCATGAATCAAACTGTGAGCCACCGCATTGTTAATTGCTCACTTAGTTCTGTTTTTTTATATTAACCTCACAATAATCCCGAAGCTTGATAATCATCCTTATGTATCTGTTGACAGTTTACAATTATCAATTCAACTTTTGTGTTTTCTTTTTCATTCATGAAATGCAATTTGGATCGGTGCACCAGAGATGCACATATAATAGTGAGTAAACGGTCATACCTAGAGGCCACTAAAATATTTCAATCTGTAGCCTACAGAAAATGAACTGTCATGCAGTTTGATTGATGCACAAATACACCTAATTTCTTAACCATGAGAAGAAAAAAGAAAATGATGATTTACTAACCAATCTATCTCTATGTATGATTCTTAAAAATAAAATAAAAATGAAAGAGCTAAATTATCATATTAAAATGGTACTTGTTGGCGAGATAGCAGGAAGGGTATGCCTCATATCAGTTTTCCAATCATGCACCTCTAGACCGACTCAAAGTACACTGCTGCCCTTTAACATCCACCATGCGTACTAAAACATAATCATAACCGTCTACACTAAATATTCCGGTGCGGTCACTCGTAAAAATACATTTGAACCTTTGGATTGAATGATAAAGCAGAAATGAACGAAACCCTAAACGTAGCGGACAGATACCTAAATCTTTATAATACAACCAATTTCTGCCTCCCTCGTCTGTGTAGGGATCAATAACAAACCTAACCCTAGAAACCACAGCCGCTTTTTCATCAAATCAGCAACAAACACATCTAAGCAGAAGCATAATAATGGAAGAACATGATTCGGTACATCTACAAAGATATCTTCGCACCATCATCATCGTCAACAACACCAACAAACATATCATCAACAACAAACACATCTAAGCAGAAGCATAATAATGGAAGAACATGATTCGGTACATCTACAAAGATATCTTCGCACCATCATCATCGTCAACAACACCAACAAAGATATCATCAACAACAAGAAAGATACCTTTGCACTATGATTTTTCCTCTCAAAAGTCTAAAATTCCATGGTTCTCAACTCCAACAAATTCCGACTAGTGTGCTCTTTGCTGTTTCCAAGTTGTGGTTCGAGTAAACAAGAAGGAGAAGATGAATTAAAAGAGATGAGCAATGGAAAAAGGAACATCGAGAAGGGGAATCCGCAAGGAAGACTGAGGCATATTCTCAAAATATTAATTTTAATTCTCTCACAGATTTATTTGCCACCTAGATTTTCATTTTTTCAGTTTTCTTTCATTTTTCTTCTCAGACAGGTGTTGATTCATCGTCACTGCTGTATTTGGGCTTACGGGATTTGAATTAGTTAAGCACAACAACAGATCTGCTAGTTTAGAGGATCTCAATAATTTTATTAAAGCTAATTTTATGTATATCTACCAATAATTAAATTATGAACTCAAGAATTCTACAGTTTGGAATTTTTTTCCATTTTTTTTTTTTTTTAAAATACCCCATTTATGGTCTGATCTAATCTGGATGTACCCAGTTATGTATGAGCAACAGCATGAAGAAAATTGACGCCACAACTTGAATTCGAAATGTATGAGCAAGAGCATGAAGAATAGGTTATCTACTTTTTGTGGCAAGGACTAGAATTGTCAGGGAACAATTGAAGGATGTATGTTTTACTGTATTCACATTTGTTCCGTAAATCTCAAATTTTTTAAATTATCTAACCCATCTTGATTAGTCTCAATTTGTTGATTTAGAAAACGGTCCTTAAACCAAATGAAAATTTGCACCACTAGTATAAACAAAGCCTAATGCATCCTAAAATGGTGCACATCCGGTCTCAACTTCTAGGTGAAACTGATTCAGCAATATGGACAACTTTTGCCGAGGATGTGCCTTTTTTTTTTTTTCTTCATCTCCTTGCCTGTCTCTTAATGGATGATTAATCCAACTCAATTGCAAGTCAGAGTTGTAGTCAAATATGATAATTCAGCCTTCAGATGAAATTACGATTCATCCATTTCCTCTTATCAAACTCTCCGTTTTAGCTTTTCTTTTGTCCTAGTATTGTTATCTTTTATCCTTTTTTCAATCCTTTGAGTTTTTTGTCGGAAGATTTAGTTACCAGTCACGACTCGCAATAACCAAATCCGCAAGGTTAATCGTGTGTAAAAAGTTAATTTATCCCTAAATCATGGCAGAAAATAAAGTGTCATTGACTTTTAGTTACCTAAGCTTCCTTGGGGTTGATTTCTTAACAATGAAATGGAACAAAAAATGATGATTTCATAAAATAATTGGTGCATAATCGTAGGTTGGCTCAAATTACACTGCAACCCTTAAGCACTTCACGTATCACAACCGTCTACAGCTTTTACAATCTTAGATATGCCGGTTAAAAGCAAGGTCAGTCATAAAATACGTATCAGTCGTTAGATTGAGTAATAAATCAGAAATTAACGGTCATAACTTATTTCTAAACTATACGGGTAGATCTCTAGCCGTTATAAATACAAAAAAGTTTCTTATGGAGACATCCAAAACCCTACCAACATATGAAACAAAAAAAGCTTCCCCATCTATCTACCTGTGTTTATCTTCATCAACAGCGGCAATAAACACATCTCAGCAGCAGAAAAATCATGGCAGAAGATTGTTCCATAGACCATCATCAACAACAACTAATTATCTTAGCATTATGGTATTTCCTCTCAAATATCTAAAATTGCCAATTTTCAGATCCGATGACTTCAGAGTTGTAACCTTTGTTTTCCTTTAAATGAATTCTGCGTTAGAGAAGATAAGGAAGATTAGAAGAGATGAAATACGGCGGCATATGGCTGATATTATATCGAACTCACCATACAAAGTACTACTTGATGAGACTGATTGTGTTCTAAATTAGTATTTTTGAGGATGCAGTTTCTACTCTAGATGTATTTGAACCAAAATGAATCATAGGAGATCTGTTTGTGATCTATTTTACTTTATATTATTGAAATTATAAATCATAGGAGATCTGTGTGTGAATCATAGGAGTACTTTTTTATCATTGAAATTATTAGCAAAAAATAAATATCCAAGAATTGATATGAAATAATGAAAGTATTGTTTTGTCGGGAATAGTTTGATGCAGAAAAAGGATGATTTCCTACAAAGATTACACATTAACCTGTTCAAGGGCTAGGCATCAGTACGTGAAACAATTTAGCATCAAAAAGATAGAAAATATCCTACTAAAAGCACTACAGAAATACACTTGCACCAAAACAAAATGAAACTAAATTATCAATTGAGCTTATGTCCAGTTTTTCCTTCTTTGTTTTTCCTTTTTCACTCATGAAGTGTAATTTGGATCGATGCACTAGAGATGCATATATAATTGTGAGTAAACGCATCATACCTAGAGGCCACAGCATATTTCAACCTGTAGCCTACAGAAAATGAAGTGTCCTTCACTTTGATTGATGCCCATATACACCTGATTTCTGCACCATTAGAGGGAAAAAAAATGTTGATTTACTATCCACTCTACTTCTATGTAGAGGTGTAAAATGGGACGGGCCAGCACGTTTATGGCACAGCACAGCACGTTAAAATTCGAGCACAGCACGGCACAGCACGTGACCGGCCCAAAGACGAACAAAGACGTTTGTTTAATGTGTTGTGTCGTGCCAGACAAAATAGGCACACGGCCCAGCACAGCACGCGACACGTGTTAGCACACGGCCCAGCACAGCACAACACGCGAAGAAAGCACGCCACGTCATGCGTAAAATACTACACAATACATCACATTTGATGCATATTTCACAAAAAAATCATTGTTTTAGCCAATTTCTGACATTTTATCTTCGTTATGCTAATTTATTTCTATAATAATACATGTACTAACTAAAATATCTCAAAAATATTTATTTTGGAGAACATAAAATAAGTGTGCTAGCACAAGACAAAGACACGGCACAACACGTTTATTTTTACGGCACTGCACGGCCATTGACACGACATTTAGCACAAAGACGTACGAATCTGCAGCCTGACTTGACCGAAGCCGTTGAAGCACGCTAAGCACGTGACTTCGTGGGCTGGGCTGTGCCCTGCAAGCACGTTTACACCTCTACTTCTATGTATGATTTTTAAAGAATGAGAGAGCTAAATTATGATATCAAGATGGATTGACGGCCGGTACTTGTTGGCGATATAGCAGGAAGGGTATGTCTCATATCAGTGTACCGAAAACATAATCACAACCATCTACACTAAATTAAATTTTCTGGTCAACAAAATCGTTTAGTTGCAAATATATTTGAACCTTTAGATCGAATAATAAACACTAGTAGAAAAATCAACATAGGTGACAATTCAAAACTGTCACGGTATCAATTTCATGACAGTTCAGGTGAAATTTGGAAGTGTCACCAAAGGTAGTGTCACCGTAAGGGTCATTTTATACTAACGGTTTTGAACTGTCACATAACCGTTACCAAATAACCTCCAAAACTGTCATTTGATCTCGGGCGTCGGCATAAGATATACGCTAACGGTTTGTTCACGCAACAATGGGTTACCGTTATTCCTTGTGAAACGTCGATATGACCAAAAATTAAATATGTGTCATCGATATTACAGTTTAACCATTTTGTTTTCCAAACTCAAATTGAATATGTAATCAAATTAAAACCACAATAAACTTGTATATTATTATTGAATTCAATTTACATATCTCATTTCCAAAAATAAATAAATTATACATCTGAGCAACTCAGGTTCAAAATGTCGACAACAACAGTTCACATCCATAATTAAAATATCAACAACAGTTCACATCGATACTATCCATAATTTAAATGTCACTATGCATTGGGTGGTCGATGCCTTACGAGACTATAGGAAGAGCTTGAAGCTGACTCAATAAAGCTTGGGTACTAAATATGGTATCGGTTACAATAATGTCCTAAAAATGCTACCTTGACCGAGAAAACATCGCATATAATCCCATGAACACACGAGATGCTTGGACCTACTTTTCCCTTTTCTAATCCAAATGTTGAGAAACTTTTTCTTAACAATCGGATCCCCTATCGGGATAAAGCTCGGGACCTAAAATGGTGAGTGTATCTTTGCTCAATCGTCGACCTTCTACAAAAATATCAAAGAAAATCATTATTAGCAAACATAAAAATCTCTTCGGAAAATCACCATGGAAAACGAAATATTTTTAGACGACCTAAAACTTTCTTTGTGAAGAATCAATCAAACTTACGGCAGACTAGGAACAAATCTCTGTCAATACCTCTAACTCACTCCCTTATTTCGCGGTCAATATCTCTGCCATAGACGACCCAATGGTCCAAATCGCTTCCTTGTCATCATCTTCGTCAAAAACTAAAATTCTTCGTTTCACATTGATTCCAAAGCTAATGTAGCTTAAAATACTTGCTTCATGTCTGACATCTATGAACACAAAAAAAAACAAAAAATCAAATCATGAATACTTAGATCATAATGAAATCAACGGTTAAATCAACAAGGGCTTTTTGATTTTGAGTTTGGATTTGTGATTAGTAGTGAATGAACATCATAACAAAGGAAGGGAGAGAGAAGGAGATAAAAGAGAAGAGAGCCAGAACGGCGCGGCCGGGAGTTTGAAGATATAGCTAGGGTTTTCAATGTTATGGTATATAACCTCATTCTTTATAGCTAATCGTAGGGAGGATCCCAAAGAGATCTAGGGCCGAGAGTTTATTCTTAGGCGCAACAATATCTTGTGGGTAATTAATCTCAAGGAATATCTCAACGAGATGTGGGTACTTGGTTCATGATACGTGTGTTTGATACACGGGCTCCTTTTTGGCCATTTATTTTACAAATTTCTAATAAAATTTCTGTTCTTTCCATCGTATATTTGTCCATGTCTTGTAATTCAATTGCGTTGATAATTTTAATGAACTTTTTTTGATTTTTTATGTACTTTTTTTGAAAATATTATTATTTTATATATGTGAAGACTAGTAAACGTGAAACCCTTCGTATTAATGTACTTATATATCAACCATGCAATGTTTCAAATTTAATAGTTTGGGCTTTGTTACAATTCACGTTACGCAAATATAAAATAAGAATCCATTCACCACCATATGCTATACTATATTGACATTTGGTGACCTAATCTATCAGTGTATAGTACGAAAGCTCTTTGTGACGTGTTGATCACCTTAACCGTCATTCTACGTTATGAGATACTATGCGTGTTTTAGCTAAACCGTCATTATGTATCATGTGTTATCCCAACCGTTACTATATATCATGTATAGTAACGTTTCTCTAGTGTCACCATAAATTTTGTTTATTGTAACAGTTCATAGGATTACCCATCACAATAAAACTTTTTTGTGACGTCTTGTCGCAATTGTCACGATTTATAACATCATTCAATGACGGTTGCCTATCTTGTGCGAATTAACTAAGAGCATTTAACTCAGGTGTAAATAATTAATAGGGGTATTTTTTTCAAAATACCGGTTAGGTTTTCAAATACGAACCCTAATTCCAAAACCAAGCCGCATCTACGCACCATGGCAGCAATGCCAAACCAAGTCGCATAATCGCACACCATGGAAACAATGCCAAACCAAGCCGCACCTTTGCGCACCATGGCAACAACGCCAAAACCAAAGCGCTGACACTGCGCACCATGGCGGCAATGCCAAACCAAGCCGCATCTTTGCGCACCATGGCAGCAATGCCAAACCAAAGCCGCACATCAGCTGCACCATGGCAACAATGCCAAACCAAGCGACACTGCTGGCACCATGGCAACAACGCCAAAACCAAGCCGCGCTGCGCACCATGGCAACAATGCCAAACCAAGCGCACACTGGCACCATGGCAACAACGCGGCAAAGCCAAACATCTGCTGCGCACAATGGCGGCAATGCCAAACCAAGGCGCATCTTATCGCACCATGGCAGCAATGCCAAACCAAGCCGCATCTGCGCATCATGGCAACAATGCCAAACCAAGCCGCACACTGCGCACCATGGCAACAACGCCAAAACCAAGCCGCACACTGCGCACCACGGCAGTGACACCAAAACCAAACTACATATCGCACTCATTGGCAACCATGCCAAACTAAGCCGCTATGCCATTGGCCCATGCCAAATATAGCCTCAGGCTTGCAAGACTTGCAACCAGGTCAACATGGCCGTACGTGCCATTGGCACATGCCAACACGCATCGAAGCCATATTTCCAAGTCGTATGCCATTGACCCACGCCAAATATAGCCCTAGGCTTGCAAGACTTGCAACTAGGTCAACATGGCCGTGCGTGTCATTGGCACATGCCAACAAATGCCGCAAGCCATATTTCCAAGTCGCTATGCCATTGGCACATGCCAAATATAGCGCCATAGGCTTGCAAGACTTGCAACTAGGTCAACATGGCCGTGCGTGCCATTGGCACATGCCAACACGTACCGCAAGCCATACTTCCAAGTCGCTATGCCATTGGCCACGCCAAATATAGCGCCCTAGGCTTGCAAGACTTGCAACTAGGTCAACATGGCCGTACGTGCCATTGGCACATGCCAACGCCACGTCTGTAAGCCATATCGAGGGAGGCGATAAAAAATAAGGAAGTAAATGGGGTGAATTGGAGATGGAAAAATTCATATATGGTTGGTGCCGACGACGAAAAAAGATAAGGGAGCTAGTGTGTGGGTGCAAATATCCGATGCAATTCATCAACAAATGAAGGCTAGAAGAGTAATTTCGTATATATTTTAATTGGTAAGTTGATTAAAATTTGACTTAATAGAGTCAATTACAGTCAACGTGAAGTCCATGTACCAAACCCTAACTTGGACAAAAGTTAGACCAAACACTAATGTTGGTCAAAATATAAGTATCAAACACCAACTAACCCAATTTGTTATGACTATGTCATACTTTTTGAATTAATGAAATTATAATTTTTCTAGAGAATTATGTTTATATTGAAATCTTAAATATTCGAGTTTCACTATAAATTTAAAAGAATATCTTAGTCCAGTGAGCCGATGTGGTGTACTTGATTCATTATAATACCCCAATGGTTGATGTAATCTGGATTTTGGATGTACCATATTCAAATTGGAAAGAAAAGTCATGTCCATATTCACACAAAGTCACCATATTTAGTCTTCACTTAGCTTCAAATCAGCCTAATAATATATTTATACAAGCACCAATGGATTAAAAATATCGATCACCACTCTGGCAAACTACTTATAACGAATTTTGGAGTATTTATTTTATGAGAAATTGGGTCAATTGCCCAAATATGTTTAAAACATGGTTCTAATGGACGAGTAAAAATTAGTATGGGTGAAATGGACGCAGAAAAAAAAAAGTAAGAATGAATCTAGATTCATCATGGCTTGAACTTAAAATATAGCAAGGGTGAAACTGGACGCATCCTGATTTAAATTAAATATAAGAAATAGTATTTGAAAAAAGGCGGGATGAAAGCTGTTTACATCCCAGCTATTTTTACATTCTCGTCTATTTAAATAGTATCAAATTTTACATGTCTTTTTCACCCAGGAATTGTCATTATTGGGTTAATTAACCAATTTTTTGTTATTTTATCTTAATTCCAAAATTTTGATAGTGTCCATAATATTTATTGCACTTATTTCCACAGTTTGTAACATGCATCATCTGACATGGAGTCAGTCATGCTACCATTGCACCACAAGTTCAACATTGGAAGAAATTTACATGATTTAAACTACAAAGCATGATTTAAACTACAAGCATGATTATACTTATCCAAGGAAATATCGTCAACAATAGGAGTTCAAAGGATCAACAACAGTAGTTGATCCATATAGATGGATCAACACCCATAGTTGATCCAATAAAAAATTGGGTCAACAACATGAGTTGATCCCATAGATGGATCAACAACCATAATTGATCCAAAAATTTTCTCATTCGTACCTCTACACCATTACCGCCACCAACAAATCACACATCTCCGACACCACCACCACCACCAAAACAACCAGAACCAAAATCCATCATCAATTTCATCATTCCAACCAGAACCACCTCCATCTACATCATGTAAATTTCTTCCTCAAGTTCTAAACTATTCTCATCTACGTCACAATCACTTACAATACCACCAGTACCGAGAGAAACTTAGATTCAAATACATACCTCATCCGCCATATTTGTTACACCACCACCATAAATCGTAACCTAAACCAGATCTCGATCTATAATTGCAACATAAAATCAGATCTCGATTTCAAATTCAGTTTTTAGAAGAAGAAGAAGGTGTCATATGTTGATGATAGTTCGATTAAAGAATTCGAAAAGTGGTGTTTGAACCTCCGGAGAAATGTGTTAAAGACACCCATAGGAGATTCTGCTATTTACAACCCAAAATTTCTTCTTGTAGCCCACAAATTGCTATTCGCACCCCAATAATTGCTACTTGTACCCCAAATTGCTAAAGGGACACCGTTGTTGGATAAAAGGAGGTCATCTTCAACCTGGGTTCAAAAGAATCATGATGCTAACAATATTATTGGAGGAAGAGATTCTCTGACTAAGACAATTACAACTTCAAAATATTTGCAATTTTGGTTGTTATCTATCACAAGTAGAACATGCGAAATATTGATGAAGCTCTTAATGATCCCTTTTGGGTGAATGGCATGGAGAGTTAAGTCAATTTCAAAGACAAGATGCATGGGATCTCGTGCCTTGTCCCTCGATATCAATATTGTTGGTACCAAATGGATATTCAAGAACAAGTCGATGAATTTGGCACAATTGTCGAAATAAAGCTAGACTTGTCGCATAGGGATATTCACAGTTGAAGGTAACGACTTTGACAAAAACTTTTCTCATGTGGCACGCCTTGAGTCTATTCGGTTGTTATTTAGTTCATGATTGTTTTCTTAAGGTTAAGTTGTTTCAAATGGACATAAAATCCGCGTTCCTAAACGCCAATTTAAAGGAAGAAGTCTATGTCGCTCAACCTAAGGGTTTTGAAAATCCCGATTTCCCGGATCATGTCCTTAAGCTCAAAAAGACATTATATGGGTTAAAGCGAACACCTCGTGCCTGGTTCGAAAAACTAACTACTTCTCTTCTTAGGAAAGGTTTTTCGAGAGGTGAGAGTGATAAAACTTTGTTTACCAAATGGGTGGGAAAGATGTAGTCATTGGTCAAGTCTATGTAGTTGATATCATTTATGGTTCAACTTCAAGAAAATTTGCAAAAGATTTTCAAGTCTCTCTTGAAATGAATATGAAATGAGCAATGTTGGTGAATTAAAGTTATTTTTAGAATTACAAATTAAACAACATAAGGATGAATTTACTTATCTCAAGAAAAACATTCTAAGGATCTTGTATCAAGGTTCGGTCTTGATAAGTCAACTCCAAAACTAACGCCTATGCCCACTACTGGTAAACTACATCGAGATGAGAAAGGAGTAAATGTGGATCAAAAGCATTATCGATCTATCATTGGAAGCCTCTTATATCTTACAGCTACTAGACCTGATATTGCTTTTAGTGTCTGTTGTTGTGCTAGATTTGAGAGCTAATCAAAGGAATCACATCTTGCAGTTGCAAAGAGGATCATGCAATATATCCAACACACTATCGATAGGGTATGGTCTATCTTATACTTTTGATACAAACACCGATCTTCTTGCTTATTCGGATGTATATTGGGCGGGATGTGTGGAAGACATGAAGAGTACTTCAGGGGATTTTACTATGTTGTATTGAATCTATTGTCATGGCATAGCAAAAAACAAAATTCACAATCCCTGTCTACATGAGAAGCGAGAATATATTGCTACGAGGATCATGTTGTACTCAACTTCTATGGATGAAACAAATTCTTGCCGATTATGGAATTGTATTTGGTGTAATGAAGATCTTTTTTGATAACTCAAGTGCGATTCGCATCTCCGAGAATCATGTTGAGCACTCAAGAACTAAGCATATTGACATAAGGTATCATTTATTAGAGATTTCTATTAAAATTGTATCATCAATAATGAATTTGTGCCTTAGAACAACAATTGATGAGACACACAAGTATTAATCGAAGACTTGAAGAATGTGAAGAGGTAACAATCTACAACGACGGCATAATCCTTCCTATTAAGGTTAGTAATATTATCTTGAATTGTTTCATTCCTAACGTATATTTCAAGTCCTTGCTATATATTTAAAACATAACTGCAAAGCTTTGAATGATTATACTCTAGTATTAAGACATGATCACATGATCATAGTGTTGAGGAATTATGATACGGAGTATAACGCTTATATTTTGAACTTCGTATATATGACATCGACATAATCATAAGAATGTTATTGTAATCATGTGTATAGGTGAAGGTGAAGATTTCATCCTAGGAAATATTGTTTACATTTTTTAAAGGAAGTGCATTCATGAACTTGTTTTTATGGATCGAAAGGAAATCGCATACGGCTTATTGGTATTTTTATACATTGCATATCTTTGGATTACCAATATGTGTGAGTTAGTAGAACCGATCATAACTTGTTATGTATCTTGGTATAACTAGTCACAGATGCACGACTTATGATTTGGTATGACTTTTATTAGTGTAACCGATCCTAAGTAATCACTTAAGATGGTATGATCGATATTTGTAATCGATCCTAATAATTGATGTGAGCGATCACCAAAGAGTTGTGTAATCGATCCTTGTAATTAGCATAACTGGTCCTAGTAATTGGTATAACCGATCCTGGTAATTGGTGTAATCGATCCTAGTTACTTGTGTAACCGATCACAAGTAATACCATGAGTATATGGTAAAAGGTCCTGGCAATTGATGTAACCGATCCTGGTTAATGATGTAATCGGTCCCAGTAACCATATTAAGGTAAAACCGATCCTTGTGTTTGGTAGAACCGTAAACCCATGATCAATCACATAGTTGTCTTGGAATATAGATGAACAAATTTTAAACTTGTTTGGAAGTGTGGTATAATCGATTCCAAGATTATAAATTTGAAAGAGGATTTACAAAGAAAAGATGTCAACATACTTTGAACATGATCAGTAACTGTTATGTTTTATTGTTCAAAGATATTCCTTAATAACTCAAGGAGATCGCGGTCCGAAATAAATTAAGAATCTTTTAATTAAGGTTGTTAGTTTTATATGCTTTAATTACCAACAATTAAATGCATATCTCTAAAAAATAAAAATCGGTAATGTGCATTTACTAATTGAAGATTTTCTATCGAGAGATATCAAAAATATTGGACAAAGCATTTCCAGGAATTATGAAAATCGATTTTGGGCATTTATTACATATCTTAAGGATATTCGGTTTTGGAAATTCCTTGGTGTCCAAACAACCTTGGTCTATAAATAACCAAGTTTGCATTTCTAGCAAACTATCGTAAGATCTAGGAAAACTTCATATTTTTGTTGTTTCTGGTGGAGCCGTCTATCCGGAGAGGAAAGTACCTAATTAGGCGAAATCTCTTACGACTGCTCATATAAAGACTTGTTGGATCAAGAATCTCCGAGTACCGTTGGTGGGAAACTAGATAATTGCAGTTTATTTTAGTTTTCGATTGATTTTATTGACTAACGGTTTTTGAACTTTGATTGCACCAAGTTTGTTTATTCTTGAGAATCTTCTCTCCTGATATAAGATTCACTCAAACTAGATCGAAGTGTCGACGAGATCTTTAGAACTGTTTGTAGATCTAAAGACATCATGTGATAATCCGTTATTAACATACTCCGTTCTATGTGTGATTGATCACAAGAGATTCAAGTGGTGTTGTGCAGGTGTTTATTGAAGATTAAAGAATATTTTAAGACAAAGAAGATTTATGATTTTGTTTCTATATCTTTGGGTGTGCACAAACATTGATCGGATGGGATCCAACTATAATCGGATTTATTCTATTGGTTAGTTGTGTAAGATCGGAATCACCTTATAGTTTCTTGTTTGATTCCATATTGATTGATTGCAAATCTAAACTATGCTACTTCGGTAGTTGTTCGATAGATTGATCTGACCAGACAAAGGAGTTTATTAAATTAAACGAAAAGAGCCTTTGCATATGACTTGAGATATCTTTATCTTAAATAATCAAGAGAGTTGTTACCAAACAGATTTGTTATTCCTTTACTGTTTGGAATAAAATCCAAAGGAATTGTTCAAGTGAATGCACTTATTGAATGTCGGAAGCGCAGGTATACTGAAAAAACTAAGTGAACTATAGGTTTAGTTACTTGGTCTCAACTACATGAAGTTTTTTTTTAGATTTTTTATAGCGGCTTAATTTTGAGAGTATTCAATTTTGGACTAGGTCCCGAGGTGTTTCTGCATTTGCAGTTTTCTCGTTAACAAAATCTTGTTGTGTCTTTCACTTTTCTATTTCCAAAATTATAATTGTTTATTATAATTAAAAGTAAAATACAGAAACGTTAACTCCGTATTACTTGATAGTGATCCTATAGAGTTTGGTTAAGTACGAACCTATTCAAGTAATCACACTTTGACTTTTGTATTGTCTCGATCTCGTATCCATAGACGATCACACAAAGTGTGAATACCGATTTGTAGTATTGTCTCGACTTTTTCCATAGACAATCACTTTCAAGTAAAAGGACTTATAGGTCGATTGTGGTGCTTAGAACGTCGGTGATGTGTTGCTTCGATTTCGCATTTGTTTCTACGTAGATAACAATTCTGTTAGGTACCAAAGTAGTCATTTAAATCCTTCTTTTCTTGTAAAAGTAAGGTCGCTCTTGTTGTTCTTTCGGGTATGACATTTTATGGGGGGTGATTTCGAATTGAATTGTTCTTAGTTGCCAAATCTTTGTGGAGAGTAAGACTGTGGAATATCAAGATGATATGGTAGTCTTGAAGTGTACACTTAGGCACATAATGGCTTAAAGGAAAATTTGTGCTGATGCAAGAGGCATAGCAACAGATTGCAAGTTGCATTTGGGTGTTGAGATGTGAATGAAGTAGAGATTGAAGCATTTCGACGATGCGACAATGAAGTTGGAATCCACGAGCTATTAACTCCTTGATGAATGAATTTAGTTTCGGCTATATGATTGCATCTAAACAAAGTTGATATGTTTTCTTTTGGTCATGAAGTGTCTCCATGAGAATTTCATTAGGATCCCACTAGTTTTTGTACCATTTCCAATTTATATTGACAAAAATGGGGAGAATTAATGTGTAGTTCATAATACAAATAGATATGAGACAACTATTCCCGTCGTCCGAGAAAGTTTCAATGGTTTAGATGAGAGTTTAGAACAATTGGATATAAGCATAGTATGCGTACTTGCACATGTGTAATCCAAGTCTGGGAACCATGGTATGCATACACGTATCTGTATTGATTGGTTTAGTCAAGGTCTGGGAACCAAGTGCGCATACCAGTATGCGTACTTGGATGAGGTTGAAGTTCCAGGACTTTACTGAGTTTGGTGGTATGCATAACAGTTCGCGTACTGGCGAATCCAAATTTAGTCCGGCCACTTAGGTTTGCGTACCCTTTTGCATACTCAAGTTGGTTATGTTCTAAAATCGGTTTGTTCATGAACTAATACATTTATATAATAAAGAATACAATCTTTTGCGAAAGGTGGCTATAATGTTCATGACTTGTAGTATGATACCCCTAGGCCTTATTACACCTCTACTAATAGTATGATACCCATAAGCCTTAGAAATATAATGTGAAATACTCCATATCTATTTTACTTAAGTTGCTTCCTCGAAATTTACGGACGTTAAATAAAATTCCGAACTATAATATAAAACCCACTGGAATCGATTTTTTTTCCCGAACACTTTGCTTTTTCTTAATTAGTATCTCTCCCTAGGGCTGCACTAAACCGACTCAACCCACCAACCCAACCCACACCCTCCTGAAATTACCCGCACCCGACCCAACCCACCTAGGAGCGGGTCGACTATGGGTCACATCATCAAAACCCATCGTATGGTGGGTCGACTATGGGTGACAGCTTCCCTCACCCGACCCAACCCACCCACCCGCCAAAATATTTCTAAATTAATTCTAACCCTTAGATTACCTATCCTAGATGAACCATAGCCGTTGAAGTAATGATATATAATGCCCTAACCCTAATCATTGCTAACTTCTCTTCAGTTCCCTTCAGCTGCAACCTCTTTTATCCCTCTCAGACTCAGTTTCTTTTTTTCACTTTCTCTTCACTTTTGTAAATCAAATCATAGCATCACCAACAACAATCAATCAACATCATCACCAGCACAGTAACAAACCAACAACCGAAGGTGAGACTAGGAATCATTGTAATTACTAATTAGGGTTTTTTTTTTCCTAAGATTGATTTTGGGTTGGCTTATTTCGATTGGGTTCTTAATTCTTATTTCAATTTTGTTTCTTCTTCACAGCAAGCTGCAATACTATATTACCATCAACTGAAGCCGCAGTATATGAAGTAGAAACTGCAAAGAGAATAAGTCTGTAACTGTAATGTAATGTTCATTGTATTTTATGGTGGGTAACCCACCACCCACCCGATCCAACCCACCGTAATGTGGGTCGGGTAAAAACCGACCCATTGTAATGTTGGGTTGGTTGCGGGTGACAACTTCTGTTACCCACCATCAGTGGGTTGGGTGGTGGGTGAGGCCAAACCTGACCTAATTCAACCCATGTGCAGCCCTATCTCTCCTTCTTTTAAAAAGAGAAAGAGAAACCCGAAACACTTTGCTTTTTCTTACTATCTCTCCCTCTTCTAAATATAGTACCGCACCACCATCTTTTCGCTGTAAAACCCTCTTCTGAGAGTATTCCTCTCGATATCTATTCCCTTATGTTTTGTTCAAAATCACAAGTTTAACTTTATTCTTTATGTAATTTACTAGATCTAACACCACTACCAGTCCACGGATACCCCGGTATGATTTTTTATTTTCTCATTTCATCCTTGTTTAATGTTGTTAGAATTTTTAAAAAATTGAAATCTTGGAATTCAGAAAATTGAAATTATTTTGCGGGTTTTTCAATATAGATTGTGTATAATAAGGATTGGGGTTTAGGTTAATTTTGATATAATTTTGCAAATCTGAACTCTTGTTGATACTGATTTGTGGATTTGGACTTTGAGATTTGGATATTGATGGTGGTCTTTGACTGCTGATAACGGTTCTTTGTTTTGAATGTTGATTCACCTGATCTAATTAACTTCAAGTCGCCATGTTTGTTGGAGTCTAAGTTGAAGGAATCTAACTTCAGATCTGATTATTATACGCAATTACTTATTATCACTCTACCTCTCTGTAATGTTTTTTCTTTTGCAGGTTGAGAAAAGAGTGTTCGTCTAATTCTTGTTCAGATCTAACCACTGAATTACAGTCTCGCTTGTACCAAGTACCAACTGAATCATTTCTGGTTCTGGCAAGCATACACAAAATGGTATATTCACTTGCTGGTTTTGCTGTTTCGTCAAAATCAAATCTCCACTATCTTTCCCTAGCTAAACCCTAAAATTAGTTATTAATAAAAAAAACCTTTCTCTTGAGCTAGGCGCCCTAGGCGGAAAGTGGGCGCCTCACCAATAAAGCGCAAAAAGGCGAGGAGCTAATACCTTAAACATTTTTTTGTCTGGTCGCCTTGGTGCGCGTTGCGCCTCACACAACATAATAATAATAAAATCCTGAAACCTTTCTAGTATTAATCTTGACTCTTCCACACCAAATTTATTTTTTAATCTTCAATTGATTTAGAGTTGAATTTGTATCATTGGCTCAACACATGACTCTAGTCAGTTATCTAGATGTGCTGCTAAAATCTTGTTAGCAGAGTCATAAGTTTTAGATTTTTTTTCTCTATTGGGTTCAATATATGTATCTATAGTATTAATATGAATCAAATTAATTGGTTCTATATAGTTTCCGCTTGATCTTTCTGTGATTATACTTCAGTTTTTTGTTTGCAGGGTCTCAAGAGTACAGCTAAAACGTGCATGATCGCAGCCATGATCTTTACCGCCACACTGTTTTGGGCAGCCATCTCATTAATGGCCGTCCCCTACAATGACAGACCCATGAACTCATTCATAATATTTTCCCTATTCTTAGGTCTCTTTTCATCCATCACGTCTGTTATTGTGTGTGGATCGATCTTAATATCGGATTATGCAGAACAAGAGAAGTTGGAAATAGGTCTTGGAACTCTTTATTTCTCTCTTACTATGATCTTGGTATCCTTCACTGCACAATTTTATAGCACAATGGGAAGCGTAATAGGATATAAAGTCTATGGAATAATGTTGATTGCTGCCATTCCCGCCTTCGCTCTTGCGCTTGTGCTCACCTTTTCACAGATTAAATTGCTCATCCAAATGTTCCGTTCTACATATCGGCGAACTGGATGATCAGGATAAGCAATGTGGTGGTCTTTGGAATTATTACAAAGCCAGGTGAATTTAAGGAAGTAGTTGATTTCCTATTAAAGTTGTTAATGAGAAACAAGAACTATATGTCTGTGTGATTTTTATTAAGAGACTTCTGATCTATGTCTAGTTGTTAATTAACTTGGAACAGAAAGAAGTAGAGGTAGTGGAAGACTATTCAATGTTTAAGCGTTTTCTGAAATATGATCTCTTTTCAGATCTTTCTATCTATCTCAGTCACTCTTGTCATAGTTGTCCAAATGGACTTCATTAAACCACAAATGTATGGTTAGTTACTCCAGTATCTTGCAAAAATAATTGTTGCCCGGGTGATCACTGCCAATTTGAAGATTCTGTCCAGATTCACGTTTCATTTGGACTATAAAGGTAGAAGCAAAACTAGAATAAAAAATTCCGACTTCGCTTACTTAAATTGCCTTTACTAGTACTTATAAGGCTGGAGAACTGTCACTTTAATTTAAGGCTAAGTTTCATTCGATCTAACCGCTGTATCGTATTGTTTGACTGACCGCATATGTTTTGAACTATACGATCTATGTTGAGCTGCGGAACTCGGCATGTGCCCTATTCATTCGTGACCCTAAAATCATCTTAAACCCTAAACCAAAAGTCAATGGTGAAGAAGAAACAATCACACCAAAAACAACACGAAAACCATCAAGACACAAAAACACAAACACAAGAAATTGAAGAACCTAAAAAAATCCCAATCATGGAAGAAATTGAAAATCCGGCAAACACCTCGAGTCATGAGTAAAATTAAACTGTGGAGATGCAAATAATGATTTCAACACATTCTCTGGCATGTTGTGAATTCTCATGCTCCATCAAGATCATGCAAATATTAAGCAAGCAGTGGAACTCGAATATTCTTAGATTTCAATACAAACATAATCATATATTGATGCAGAATAGATAACATATCCCAGCCGTCAGTAACCAATAAGTAGGTCAGCAACTACGGTCAGTAATAGATAACATCTCAGCCGTTATATCAAATGGTAAACCTGAAATAAACGGTGAAGGATATCCCCAAATTGAACGAGCAGATGTGAAGCCCTTATAAGTAGTATAGCTTTCTTGTAGCTAGGGCTTCCAAGCTGCTCCTCCATCGTCAGTGTTGAGAAAAGAGAGATTAGAAACCCTAAAAACAACAACAGTTCAGTTTCCTCATCTATACGTAATTCTCATCAAACAAAATCATGGCAAAAGTAAGTGATGGTTTAATTGCAGCATCACCAACAACAAACAGCACAATGATTTCTCCTCTCAATATGTTAATTTGGATGGCTTCAAATATCTTGTACTAAGTTTCCATCTAGCCATTCGTTCCCAATTTGGCAGCATGTACTGGGTAAAGAAACCCAAGATGAAGATTGTATCTAGATTTTAGGAGAACTGTGGTGCTGACCAATTCTATTTTCCTTTTTTTTTTTTTTTTTTTTTATTTATAGAGCAATCAGCAATGAAAAGATCCATGTATAATTGTTTAAATTGAAATTTGGGTTCCACTGCTTGCTTAATATATGCATCTTATGTGGATTGCACTACTATATACCAGTCCAGTGAACGGAAATTGGATTCTTTTAGAAGAAAAAGAGGAATTAAAGAAAGGTAGAAAGAGTGATGAAGATTTTGTGTCTAAATTTTTAGATTATTTGTTGTGGTGACCAATTTTAGATATTGAAAATATATTGTTTATATTGAAATTCTTCAATATTTGAGCTCCAGTGATTAATATTTGCATCTCAATTGGAACATAGATTGTTATTATGGTGCACACCATAGAGTGCCAGCCAGTTTATCGGAGAAATTCCCTCTTATTTCCATTCTTTTTCTTTTTTATTTCATTTCATTCGTGAAAATAATCCATATAACTGAATTGTAGATTTACCATAGAAGTAGAAGCATACCTAGAGACCACAAATTAACAGTATGCTCAAATTGAGTTCTCAGTCCTGATGTGGGAATTTTAAGTGAAAGTTGCAGGTCAGAACTTTTGGATACTAGCCATTCTAGAGTATCGACTCTCATGCATGGGTGTCAAAAATGTTGTTACCAAATATTCGCCACAGAAATCACCCGACATAGGAATAGTTTAGATCTCCGAAATTTTGTTTACAAATGTTGTGTTCAGGCATGTCCTGTGAATTGAGCAATTGGAAGCAAAATAAAGCACTTTTACAGAGCACTGAACAAAACCATCCACCCTACAATATTCTATGATGTCTTAGATGTATGTTTGGCAACCTTCTCCGAGCAAATAAGGTCATGTTTTTTTTTTTTTTTTTTTGACGGACCACCACGAACACATCATTCGCTAAGAGATCCATCACTATGCGTTACATTCGCTCATGTACACTCACTCATTCTCGCACACTTTACACTTCGCATAGATCATCACTCTATACTCGTGACTTTGCTGACATCATCCAATACGTCATCTCGATTTTACTATGTGCGATAGTCCTCACTTACGTTAGATAAACTTCACTTCGCATATTTATTGATATCTGCGATATTCCACTCCTACAACTCTAAAATCCCACAGCCCTCTTACGCGTCTGGGACTAGCCTAACGCTGCTTAGTAGCTCGAACATCCGGGGTATCAAAGTATCCAAAATTTACATTTAGATGCCCCTATTATTCAGAGCAATGAGTCATGTCTTATTTTGTGTAACTTTCAGTGTTGGAATGTTACTTCTTTTTTAATGAAGCATATATATAAGCTTCTCCCTCAGACGTAATTTTTTTTTTTTTTAATACAACTCTCTACAATTAACAATTTCTTACAGTCATACAAAGATCATACCTTTTAAAATCCTCGACGTGTATCAATCATCAGTCCCTGATGTCCATAAACTCATTTGCAGAGCAGAATTGCGGTCAGTCAAATACAAAAATTCAGGAGTATATCATTCATCCATTTCCCACTCCCAAACTCTCCTTTTCATCTTTTCTTTTGTCCTGGAATGAAACTAATGAAAAATAGAAAATGAATGAAGTTGCCCTTCGTATTGAGCTTAATTAACTCGACGCAAATAATTTTACTGCTCTTGCACTCATTTTACTTAAAGCTTCATTGGGTTGATTTCTTAACCATGAAAGGGTAAAAAATTGATGATTTCATAAAATAATTGGTGCATAATCTCTATTTTATGTATGAATTTCTAGGATGAGAGTTAACTTTTCCCTCAATCCTCATATCAATTCTATGTGCCTCAAGCTTCCCATCCTAGACTGGCTCAAATTACGGCGCAACTCCTAAACACTACCAAACACATTATCACAGCCGTCCACAGCCTTTACAATTTTAGATATGCCCGTCAAAAACAAGGTCATTAATGAAATACTCCCTCTGTTTTTGGGAAAGTGATACTTTCACTTTTTCATTTTAGCTTAAAATAGGCCAAATTGAAAAAGTAAAATTATCTCTTTCCCAGAAAAAAACGGAGGGGTATGTATTAGCCTTTAGATCGAGTAATAAATCAAAAATAAACGGCCATAACTTATCTCTAGACCAACCGGGCGGATCTCTAACCCTTATAAAGAGTAAACAGTTTCCAAAACCCTAGCAACAAGTTAAACAAAAAAAAATCATTCCCATCCATCTACCTATGTTTATCTTCATCAACTGCGGCAACAAACACATCTTAGCAATCATGGCAGAAGATTGTTCCATAGACCATCATCATCAACAACTAATTATCTTAGCATTATGATATTTCCTCTCAAAAATCAAAAATTTCCGATTTTACGAATCCAATAAATCCATAGTAGTAACCTATGTTTTTCTTTAAATAAGTTATGCGTTTGAGAAGAAAGGGACGGTTAAAAGAGATGAGAAACGGAAGAAGGCTGGTACTGTATCGAACTCACCATTCATAGTCATAAAAAGCACTTGATGAGGCTGATTGTGTTCTACATTGGTAATTTTGGAGGATGCAGTTTCTATCTCTAGATGTATGTGAACCAAAATGAAATTATAAATCATAAGAGATCGTTTGTGATTTAGTATACTTTTATTATTGAAATTATAAATCATAGGAGATCTGTGTGTGATCTATTTTACTTTTTATCATTGAAATTATAAGCAAAAAAAAAAAAAAAAATATCCATGTATTATTTCTTATTTACTGTGATGAATATTTTAATGAAGAGTTAGTATTTATCCTGCCATATAATTTGTATAAACAAAAATTGATCAAATAAAATTTGGGTTCTCTTAATTTTTTCTTGCTGTGTTGAATATCATTCATAATGAACGATGAATACATATGATATTCAATTTCTTGAATTGCTTATACCAAAGACTGTTAGGAATGAGATTGAGATCTGTTGCCTTGTAATTTTACTCAGCCTAATCTTCTCAAAGAGTTCAATTTTGCTTTCCAGTAGCCCAACCAGCTAAAACCTTAAGGTTTGTTCTTGTCATTTTGGTTCATTCTACTTCCCACTTCATCCAAGCAATTCTTTAGTTTGATGCAAAAAAAGAGTATGATATCCTTCTAAATGTGCATCCGAGTAAATTTCCTTCTTCAGCTTGGGTGCGTGTATTTTTTTTCCCTTCAGTCATTTAACAATAGAAAATGAAGTCTGATTGAGTTTATTGTGGAAAATAGACGCACATATAATTGATTCAATAAAGCACCACCAAATGGGTGGGAAATTAAAATGTTGACAGTTACACGTAGGACTTTCTCCAATTTTTCCATTGCCTAGAAATGGTTAACTTGAATTTGATAAACATGCTAGCTTGATAGTGCCTCCCATAAACTCATAGAAATGTATATGTTCGACAATTTGGCATATACCCAAATTAACTGCAACAAAGGTCATTCCGATAAAAGAAAAAAATGAGAGGCCAACAGAGTTTGGGTGCATGTAAAATTTACTAAACGCAAAACGACTTACCGTGCGCGCTTTGTACAACTCTACCTAAGATTATTAGGGTAGATATTTGTTCTCATCCGGCTCCTCCTAAAAGTATGTTTGAGTCATGACTCATGACAGAGAATGTTGTTGCTGAATTCGCCTTTAGATTTATGCCATTACCCCAACACGGTCTTAAAACGAATACAGCCGTCGGATCTAGATCTCCAACCCTTATAAGTACTACTTGTATTCTCTTTTATTAGGGCATCCAAATTGTGCCTCACTTGTCTGAATTGTGAAAGAAAAGAAAAAAAAACCTAAAAACTCACAACAACTGTTCCTCAGCGACGGCAACAATATCATAGCAGAAGCAAATGTTGGCCGCTCAATAGCTGCTGCATCACCACACACCAACAACAAAGCATTATGATATTTCCTCTCAAACTCTTAATTTTTCTCTAATTTTTGTCTTTATGGTTACTTCCGTATCTGTACTTTGATAGTTATTTTCATTAGCAGCTACAAATAAGAAACTAAAAAACGAGTGTTAGGGAGAAGCAGATTTTATAATGGAAGAGGAAGATTTACTATTTAATAATTTCAGGAATATTTTCTATCTAAATGGATCTAAATTTTTACGAATTGTAAGAGATCTGTTATGACTTTGAAGTGGTAAAAAATTTTTTTTTTTTTTTTTTTTTTTTTTTGAAGATATAAGGAAAAGATCCATGGACGATTGTGTTTATATTGAAATATTTTGTATTTGAGGTCCAAAATTGGGATGCAGCTGTGGGATGTAATATGGATGCAGTCAAGGATACTTAAAAAAAAAAAAAATGATTCCGAATCTAGTTTGATGAGGAAAATAGATGCACATATAATTGATTTTGATTAAGCATCACCAAATGGGTGAGAAATTAAAATGTTGTCCTGCATTAGAATTTTCACCATCTAGCAAAGTTTGCATAGAAATGTTTAACTTGACTTAGATGTACATGATTTAGCATGAATCAAACTGTGAGCCACCGCATTGTTAATTGTTAACTTATTTCTGTTTTTTTATATTAACCTCACAATAATCCCGAAGCTTGATACTCATCCTCTGTTGACAGTTTACAATTATCAATTGAACTTTTGTGTTTTCTTTTTCATTCATGAAATGCAATTTGGTTCGGTGCACCAGAGATGCACATATAATAGTGAGTAAACGCGTCATACCTAGAGGCCACTAAAATATTTCAATTTGTAGCCTACAGAAAATGAACTGTCATGCAGTTTGATTGATGCACAAATACACCTAATTTCTTAACCATGAGAAGAAAAAAAAAATGATGCCAATCTATTTCTATGTATGATTTTAAAAATAAAATAAAAATGAAAGAGCTAAATTATCATATTAAGATGGTACTTGTTGGCGAGATAGCAGGAAGGGTATGCATCATATCAGTTGTCCAATCATGCACCTCTAGACCGACTCAAAGTACACTGCTTCCCTTTAACATCCACAATGCGTACTAAAACATAATCACAACCGTCTATACTAAATATTCCGGTCAACAAAAGCGGTCAGTCGTAAAAATACATTTGAACCTTTAGATCGAATGATAAAGCAGAAATGAACGAAACCCTAAACGTAGCCGGCAGATACCTAAATCTTATAATACAACCAATTTCTGCCTCCCTCGTCTGTGTAGGGATCAATAACAAACCTAACCCTAGAAACCACAGCCGCTTTTTCATCAAATCAGCAACAAACACATCTAAGCAGAAACATAATAATGGAAGAAGATGATTCGGTACATCTACTACAACAACAACAAACATATCATCAACAACAAGAAAAATACCTTTGCACTATGATTTTTCCTCTCAAAAGTCTAAAATTCCATGGTTCTCAACTCCAACAAATCCCGACTAGTGTGCTCTGTGATGTTTCAGAGTTGTGGTTCGAGTAAACAAGAAGGAGAAGATGAATTAAAAGAGATGAGGAATGGAAAAAGGAACATCGAGAAGGGGAATCGGCAAGGAAGACTGAGGCATATTCTCACAATATTAATTTTAGTTCTCTCACAGATTTATTTGCCACCTAGATTTTCCTTTTTCAGTTTTCTCTCATTTTTTCTTCTCAGACAGGTGTTGTTGATCTTTGGATTGATTCATCGTCACTGCTATATTTGGGCTTAGAGGATTTCAATTAGCTGAGCACAACAACAGATCTGCTAGTTTAGAGGATCTCCATAATTTTATTAAAGCTAATTTTATGTATATCTACCAATATTAAATTATGAACTCAAGAATTCTGCAGTTTGGAATTTTTTTCCAATTTTTGTTTTTAAAATACCCCATTTATGGTCTGATCTAATCTGGATGTACCCAGTTATGTATGAGCAAGAGCATGAAGAAAATTTATGCCACAACTTGAATTCGAAATGTGAACTTCAAAGAATAGGTTATCTACTTTTTGTGGCAAGGACTAAGAATTGTCAGGGAACAATTGAAGGATGTATGTTTTAGTGTATTCACATTTGTTCCGTAAATCTCAAAATTTTGAAATTATCAAACCCATCTTGATTAGTCTCAATTTGTTGATATAGAAAATGGTCCTTAGATCAAATGAAAAGTTGCACCACTAGTATAAACACAGCCTAATGCATCCTAAATGGTGCACATCCAGTCTCAACTTCTAGCTGAAACTGATTCAGCAATATGGACAACTTTTGCCAAGGATGTGCCTTTTTTTTCTTCTTCATCTCCTTGCCTGTCTCTTACCTTGAGAAAATAAGGTGATTTAAGTTTCATCCATTAGATGGATGATTAATCCAACTCATTTGCAAGTCAGAGTTGTAGTCAAATATGATAATTCAGCCTTCAGATGAAATTACGATTCATCCATTTCCTCTTATCAAACTCTCCGTTTTAGCTTTTCTTTTGTCCTAGTATTGTTATCTTTTATCTTTTTTTCAATCCTTTGAGTTTTTTTGTCGGAAGATTTAGTTACTAGTCACGACTCTTAATAACCAAATCCGCAAGGTTAATCGTGTGTAAAAAATTAATTTATCCCTAAATCATGGCAGAAAATAAAGTGTCATTGACTTTTAGTTACCTAAGCTTCCTTCGGGTTGATTTCTTAACAATGAAATGGAACAAAAATGATGATTTCATCAAATAATTGGTGCATAATCCTAGGTTGGCTCAAATTAAACTGCAACCCTTAAACACTTCACGTATCACAACCGTCTACAGCTTTTACAATCTTAGATATGCCGGTTAAAAGCAAGGTCAGTCGTTAGATTGAGTAATAAATAAGAAATTAACGGTCATAACTTATTTCTAAACTATACGGGCATATCTCTAGCGGTGTTATAAATACAAACAGTTTCTTATGGAGAAATCCAAAATCCTACCAACATATGAAACAAAAAAAAGCTTTCCCATCTATCTACCTGTGTTTATCTTCATCAACAGCGGCAATAAATACATCTCAGCAGCAGCAAAATCATGGCAGATCCGATTGTTCCATAGACCAACATCATCAACAACTAATTATCTTAGCATTATGGTATTTCCTCTCAAATATCTAAAATTGCCAATTTCTAGGTAACCTTTGTTTTCTTTAAATGAATTCTGCGTTAGAGAAGATAAGGAAGATTAGAAGAGATGAAATACGGCGGCATATGGCTGATATTATATCGAACTCACCATACAAAGTACTACTTGATGAGACTAATTGTGTTCTAAATTAGTATTTTTGAGGATGCAGTTTCTATCTCTAAATGTATTTGAACCAAAATGAATCATAGGAGATCTGTTTTATTATTGAAATTGTAAATCATAGGAGATCTGTGTGTGATCTATTTTACTTTATATTATTGAAATTATAAATCATAGGAGATCTATGTGTGATTTAATTTACTTTTTTAACATTAAATTATTAGCAAAAAACAAATATCCAAGAATTGATATGAAACAATGAAAGTATTGTTTTGTCGGGAATGATTGGATGTGAGCACAAGATAGTGTCCTTGGTATGATGCAGAAAAAGGATGATTTCCTACAAAGATTACACATTAACCTTTTCAAGGGCTAGGCAGCAGTACGTGAAACAATTTAGCATCAAAAGGATAGCAAATGTCCAACTAAAAGCACAACAGAAATACACTTGCACCAAAACAAAATGAAACTAAATTAACAATTGAGCTTTTGTCCAGTTTTTTCCTTCTTTGTTTTTCCTTTTTCATTCATGAAGTGTAATTTGGATCGATGCACAAGGGATGCACATATAATTGTGATGCACAAGGGATGCACATATAATTGTGAGTAAACGCATCATACCTAGAGGCCACAACATATTTCAACCTGTAGCCTACAGAAAATGAAGTGTCCTTCACTTTGATTGATGCCCATATACACCTGATTTCTGCACCATTAGAGGAAAAAAATGTTGATTTACTATCCACTCTACTTCTATGTATGATATCAAGATGGATTGACGGCCGGTACTTGTTGGGATATAGCAGGAAGGGTATGCCTCATATCAGTGTACCGAAAACATAATCGCAAACGTCTACAATAAATTAAATTTCTGGTCAACAAAATCGAAACCCTAAGCGTACGGGCACATACCTAAAAACTTATATACTCCCTCCGTCCTAATTAGATGAGCTAGTCGTAGTTTGCACAAATTTTAAGGCAAGGAGGAAAGTGGAGTAGATTTAAGTATTTTTACAATTATACCCTTATTGGTAATAATTAGTAAAATTTACAAACGATTTATCTCTTAAACTATACCACGGTTTTTATAAACTTTATACCGTTGAAAAGCATTTTAAAACACATACGCAACGATTATAAACATGACTATCAAATTATACATATTTCTTATAGAAAAAATAATCAATTAAAAGGTAGTTTTAGAAATATCCCCTTAGTTAGTGAAATAGCTCATCTATTGGTGGACAAAACTAAAAACCAGATAGCTCATCTAATTAGGGACAAAGGAGTATACAATACATCCCATTTGTGCCTCCCTCGTCTGTGTAGAGATCTAAAACAAACCTACCCCTAGAAACCACAGCCGCTTCTTCATCAAATCAGCAACAAATACAACCCAGCAGCTGAAAAATCATTGAAGAAGATGATTCAATACAGCATCATCATGTACAAAAATAACAAAGATATCTTCGCTCTATGATTTCTCCTCTCAAAAGTCTAAAATTCCAATTTCTCTATCTCCAACAAATTCCGACTAGTGTTCATATGCTGTGAAATTATGGTGCCCCTATTAGCAATGTTAAAAAAAAATCTCTGCACAGAGTTCTAAGTACAGTGAGTTGACAAAAACAGCACAGTCAAGTTGCTTGCTGTGCTGTAGAGTGTAGTCTACTTGGTGTCTAAGTATTTTTGTCCTATATGCACATGGATTGAATTAAGCTCGAGTCCTAATACTTTGCCTCCGGATGACTAACCAGAAAAATGAGTGATACTACAAATTTAAGAGACTTTAAAACTTAGCTCATGGGATACAATGAAAATTAAACAAAAATGGAAGGCTAATGAAGTGCTTGTGATATGGAGCTTGTGATATGACTTTCTCTCTCAAAACCAAGATACACTGTCAATTTCACTTGGGTTAACCATGATACATAATGTGCGCCTAATCTATCTCTATGCATGATATATATAACTTTGTTTTTACGGAAAATGGGTCATTTGTCCAAAAAAATTTAAAACATGGTTCAAATGGACGAGTAAAAAATTTTATGGGTGAAATGGACAAAAAAAATAGCAAGGATGAAACTGGATGCATCCTACCTATTTTTAATTTTTGTCCATTTGAATGATATCTAAATCATTGTCCTTTTCACCTGTGAAATTTTGATTTTGGTCTTTTTAACCAATTTTGTGTTATTTTTAAGAACGAGAGATAACTTATTGCATCCGCAACCCGTACTTACTGACAATTAGTCGGGTTTGCTTGATTTCAAATGTATGTACCAGAGTCGGTCTTATTGACAGATGACAAGGGATTCATAGCGGTCTTATCGACAGTCTAAATGTCACCCCGAGAAATTACATTCAGATAATCTATTTGAAAATAAGTGTCTACAGATCAGCCGTTGGATGAAATGTAATAAAAAGCTAACCCTAAAATAGGCACATCTCTATAACATTTATAAGTAGTAGTACTCTACCATAATTTTCTTCAGCTTCCTTTTTATTTGAGCCTCCCTTTATCCTACTTCGTCTGTATAGAGAATAACCAAACCCTAACCTCAAAGAAACATCACCGCATTAAAAAGATCATGGAAGATGGAGATGGTTCAACAACATCATCATCACCACTAACAAACTATATCAGCACTATGATATTTCCTCTCAAAATTTTAAATTTTATTGGCATTCTGGAGTTTTATTTTCCGAATAACATCCTTGATCTCAATGAAGAAATTTGTAATTGTCTCACTGCATGATTTACTCTTTTATGTAGTTTCAAATATTAGTTTAACTCGATGTTTATAACCTTTAGAGTAATTTAAGAGGAGAAAAGAAATTGTTGGTGTTGTTTTTTATATTAATTGATAGTGAATGTACCAGACACACACTTATTTGAGAACTGTATGACTTAACTGAGGGAGAGGTTTTTTCTGTTATTTTCCCATCTCATCATTAGTCTTCTTTCGGAAGTGTGAAATTATTGATTTAGTTAATTTAGTTTGATGAGGAAAATAGATGAACATATAATTGATTTTGATTAAGCACCACCAATCCAAATGGGTGAGAAATTAAAATGTTGTCCTGCTTTAGAATTTTCACCATCTACCAAAGTTTGCATAGGAATGTTTAACTTGACTTAGATATACACGATTTAGCAGGAATCAAACTGTGAGCCACAGCATTGTTAATTGTTAACTTAATTCTTTTTTTTGGTATGAACTTCACAATAATCCTGAAACTTGATAATCATCCTTATGTATATGTTGACAGTTTAACCAGATGTGCACTGTTCCTTTTTTGAATTTTTCTTCTTAGAATTCAGAACCCGTCACTGCTGTATTTGAGCTTAATGAGATTTAATTTCAATTCACAAGAACTGAATCTGGTAGTCTAATCATTTGTATTCCCC
The DNA here is from genome assembly GCA_023531295.1 of Papaver armeniacum. Taxonomy (NCBI): domain Eukaryota; kingdom Viridiplantae; phylum Streptophyta; class Magnoliopsida; order Ranunculales; family Papaveraceae; genus Papaver; species Papaver armeniacum. The sequence continues at coordinate 540,985 of JAJJWW010002574.1, forward strand.
TTATTTCTTCATCTCCTTAATTTTATGTACCAATAAATATAGTAAATTATCAGTTGAACTTCTGTCCAGTTTTTCCTTCTTTATGTTTTCTTTTCCCGGCTAAATTGGGCCTATGGTGATTAATTTCGGCCTATCACTACGTGACAAAAAAAAAAAAGATATTTTGAAATAAAATGGAAAACCCTTAACCAATTATTTTTTTAATGGCCAATTTACCCCTAATTAATTAGTGTTAATTCGGGTGATTAGTGGTTAAATATCGTGTTAGATGTGAAATTAACTTGTGTTAATGAATCATTTGAACATGAAAAAATTTGAAAATTTGAAATTTTATTGAAGACACTAACTCAAAATCGGTTTATGTTGTCATTGGTATCAACCGATTGTAACCTCAAAAACATACAGAGATTTTTTTTAAACTTGCTTCTACCCAGAGTCGGTTTATATGCACATGAAAATAGACCGATTATCCAGAATTAATTTATATGGGAATGAACATAAACCGATTGTGGGTAAATTTTTCTTTTTCGTTTAAGATGTTATACTCGTTTTCAATTCGAGTATAATGTTATACTCATTTTCAAATTGGGTAAAATCATACAGAATTATTTTCATATTCTTTTGTAATCAAAATCAAATCGAGTATGGTTTCATACTCATATTATGATCGAGTATTAACTGGAAAAAAATGGTTTAGCCAGAATCGGTTTACACGATACATATATAAAAACCGATTCCTGACATTGCACAACAGGAATCGGTTTATAAAAATGCTCATGTAATCCGATTCTAACAAAAAAAAAAAAACACAGAAAAATAATTATCTCTTCCATACTAGAATCGAGCTATGTGGGCATTTATTTAAACCGATTCTTGTTCAATTTCCTCCAATCAGAATGTCCATCCAGGACAATCGGTCTTTGTGGGAATAAACAACAACCGTTTCTAAATGAAATCGGTTTACAAGTGCGTTGACGTAGACCGATTCTTATAAACCCAAAAAACTTTGATTTAAAAAAATTGGATTGTTTGAGCGATTACATGTTATTGAAACCTATTCTAGGCCGGGGATTGGGTTAATAGAAAACTACCTGATTCGAGCTAAAACGAAAAAGTACATATTTTAGTGAATTTGGTGATTATCGACAATGTTTTCGTTTGATTTGAATTCTTAATTTTGATGAAAATGGAAATGGAAATAGAAATGATTTTTTTTTTTTTTTTTTTTTTTTTTTTTTTGTTTGTTATTAGGATATAATGAGGATAAATTGGTAGTATTAAAATTTTATAGAGGGTAAAACGGTAATTTCATCAAACTTAAACACCCCTTATCATTTTTTATGGGGTGGATGAAGAAATCCATAGGCCCCAATTTAGCCAGGTTTCTTTTTCATTCATGAAATGTAATTTGGATCGATGTACCACAGATGCACACATAATTGTGAGTAAACACATCATACCTAGAGGCCACTACATATTTCAATGTGTAGCCTACAAAAAATGAATTGTCCTAAAACCCATCAAGATTTGGGGTTTTTAGGACAATTCTCCTCTTTCAAGATTTGGGGTGAAATTCTCCTCTTTCAATGGAGATCATATCTTCTTAGAAGACCAATTACCTAAATGGTTGGACTGTGATCCTAAAAACCATTCCTCTCCGATTTATCGGTTCTTTGCTCAATTGTATTTAGTCTTGTTTTCGGTGTACCAACTCTTCTCTTGTTGGAATACTAGGTCTTGTACTAGTCTAGTGTGTTCTTTCTATTCCCTTGATGATGTACTAATTCTCCATGTAATTTTATTGCTTATTTGCTTATAATGAAATGGAGTTTATCAAAAGAAAAATAAAATAAAATGAATTATCCTGCAGTTTGATTGATGCACATATACACCTGATTTCTTAACCATGAGAGGAAAAAAAATGATACTATCCAATCTATCTCTTGTTGGAAGTGTATGCCTCATATCAGTTGTCCAATCATGCACCTCTAGACCACTCAAAGTACACTGCTGCCCTTTAAAATCCACCATACCGCATCATCATGCACAAAAACAACAAAGATATCTTGGCACTATGATTTCTCCTCTCAATAGTCAAAAATTGCATCTCTTTCAACACCAATAATTTCCAACTGGTCATCTTTGTTGTTTCTGAATTGTAGTTCGAGTAAAAGAGATGAGTAATGGAAGAAGGAACATTGAGAAGGGAATCAGCAAGGACGACGGAGGCATATTCTCAAAATATTGATTTTAGTTCTCTCACAGATTTATTTGCCACCTAGATATTCCTTTTTCAGTTTTCTTTAATTTTTCTGCTCAGATGCACGTGAACTGATCTGCTAGTTTAGAGGTTCTCCAATTCATAATTTTATTAAATCTAATTTTATCTATGTCAAACAATTACCAACATTAAATTATGAAATCAAGAATTCTACAGTTTCGTGTTTTTTTGATCTAATTCACATCTATTCTAGATGTGAATTTCAAAGAATAGGTAATCTCTACTGTTTGCGGCAAGGACTAAGAATTGTCAGGAAACAAACAGTGGAAGGATGCGTGTTTGAGTGAATCTACCATTTGTATTCCCATTTGTTCTCGAAAACTCAAAATTTCGAAATTATCTAACCCATCTTGATTAGTCTGAATTTGTTGATATAGAAAATAGTTCTTCGATCAAATGAAAAGTTGCACCACTAGTATAAACACAGCCTAATGCAACCTAAATGGTGCACATCACGGTCTCAACTTCTTGGTGAAAGTGATTCAGCTATATTGACAACTTTTACCAAGGATGTGCCTTTTTTTTTCTTCATATCCTTGCCCGTCTCTTACCTTGAGCAACTAAGGTGATTCGAGTCTCATCCGGTAGATGGATGATTAATTGAGCAACAAGTGCAAAACCCTCAAAGCTAGTTCAACAATGAATTATTTGGATTGTTTCAAATTTCATAATTAACAACAAATTCAAAAGACTAATAGCGTCACCAAATGACATCGTACATCTAATTAAACCGATTTTGCCTCTATTGTTGCCAAGACATGGTTTGCTCCTTGAATTTAGAATTTTCCTCCCATATTGCTTGTCGATAAACTAATCGGAAGCATCCACTATCACCGGGTATGTGGGGAAACTTTAGCCAGATGTGCCCTGTTTTCATCTCATCGTGTTTTGTTTTAATTGATTTAATTGCCTTTCTATATTGTCACACCACTTGGCCTAGCGAGATGTATGTGCTAGTTTCTAGGTACTTAATCTCCTCTTCTTTTTTCTTTTAGGTGGAAGAAGACAACATGGTATTTTTGTAAGAATTGTTGGATGTCAATTTTAATCTTCGTAGATTTTTTATCACCCGACATGGAGCTTTCTTGTTTACAATTAAGTATTCCATCTAGGCCAAGGTAAGTAGGTAGCTAGCTAATTCCATCAACTTTGCTAAATGCAAAAATGTTACCAGAATAAGCTAATGCAACTCGATAATTCAAAAAGTTAGAAGAAATTATTTGTAGCCATATGTGGTACTAGTCAATTCTTAAACCCACACGGCAAACGCAATCACTGTTTGGGTTGCATATGATAGCGGGCGGTAGCTAGCCGTATGATGCAAACAAACAGTCAAGTTTTAGCCATATGTGGTACTACCCCCCACACCACTGCAATAATTTGTTTGCATTTAGCTGTCAAGTCTATGGAACTAGCTACCCCCCACCATCATCAATATTTCCTTTAGCTTCAAAATCAAAAACCACAAATCAATTATCTTATCTACTGAAATAATCTCAGTGTTACCATATAATGCAGCGAAGGACAACTTGTCTAAAGAAAAAAAAATGCTTGCACCAATACCCTAAGATTATGAAATTTTTGTACAACCGTCTAGTTATGAATGGCACCTCTAGAGTAAACACAGAACCGCAATTTTGTACTACACTTATATGAGTGAACATTTCAAATTCACTGACTTTTTCTTTTTGATCGGCTTAGAGTTTTGTCAGTAATAAGTTCCCTAGAAATGGTTGCCTTTAGTTGAAATCTGGCTTTGATGAAGAACACGAAGACTAAAATTTAAAGTCTAGCTTATCCACCATATATATGGCTATATATTGCATCTACTGTTTGTGTTCTCTTCGGTTCTCACCTAACCCATCTTAACTAGTCCCATTTTTTTGTTACAGAAAAGTGTGTTTAGATCAACTGATGGTAAGAGTCAGTTGATAACCCTGCTTTGTGATGATTGTAGCAAAGCTGCAGCACCTAGTAGTGCAAAACCCAGCATAGGCTTAAGCCTTGCCCTTCAGCAAATGAAGTCTGAGCAACAAGTGCAAGACCCACAAAGCAGCTAGTTTCTTCTTCTTCTTTTGAAAGATAATAAACAGTTAGCATCATAAGGATTTCAGTCAAAACCCGCAAAGCAAACATCATGCATAACGATAACATTGTTAATAAAGACACCGTAACAATAAACATTATAAGGATTTCAGTAGAAAGACAGACACCAACCTGAACTAAAAACATAAGCATGACATACAACATGTGTCACAACTGTTTCTAAAAACTTAGTAAACATTATGAGAAATTCACCTTCCTCTTGCAATGTAAGTCGCACCTGCTGCAGCAAGGATAGTGGTGGCAGAAGATACCAATGCCCAAATGTTGGATTTCTTCTTAGCAGACTTGTTCAGCTTCTCAATCTGTTGAGTCATTTCTTCTATTTTCTTATCCTTATTCTTCAAAGTCTTTAAAATGCTTTCTAACTCGGATGCAAATGGTTGGATATCTTCCTCGATTTTCATCATATCAATACCTGATTCAACACTTGCTTCCTTCTCTTCATCATCAGCCCTGCACATCATTTCTGCAACATCCTTCAGCATCAACAAAGCCTTCTCAGCATTCATTTGAGGAGCATTCATCATTTCAAACTCAACCAATTTCTGCTCTAGTAATGACTTCTCTTGAATCAACATTTCCGACCGAGTTTCCAACTTCTTCATTTCTTTCTTTTGCCTCTCAATCTCCTTCACTGCGTCAATTATGATGTTTTGCAATTTCACGACTTTCAAACTAAAACTCGACTCTTCCTTTTTCTTCAACTCAAGTTCTTTCTGTATTTCACTCTTCTCAGCAGCAACCCTTTTGAGATTATCATTCAAAGACCATACCTTTGATTTCAGACGCTTATTAGCGTCCATTTCATCTCTGTAAGCCTTCTCGAGCTGAGATTCCAGCATTCCAAGCTCAACCAATTCATCTTCCATCTTCTTCATCTTGGTTCTCTCAATAACATCTTTCTCTTCAACAATTTCCTTCATTTTCTTTCTTTCGGAATCCAATTCCACTTCCAACATTTGTTGTTTCTCCAAAGCTTCGGTATAGCCTTTTCTCCATTTCACATTATCTAAAGCTACTTTCACAGACTGATCGGCTCTGTTCTTTTCAATTTTGTTCTTCTCCGCAACAATTTCATCCTTCTCTTGTTTCAATTCCTCGACCATCTTCTCCAAATCAATCAATTTCTGCTCAATCAAACATTTCTCAGACAATAAACCTTGAAATGCTTCGTCTCCTTCTGCGACTTTGTTTCTCAGCATCTCATCATTCTTCTCTAATGAAGCAATCGTTGCAACAAGCTCCTGAACATGTTTCTGCAAATACAATCCCTCACCATTCTTGTCCAATGAAGCAATGGTTGAAACAAGCTCCTGAACATGTTTCTCCAAATCATCAATTTTGCCCAACTGATAAACTCTATTCTTCTCAATATTCTCCTTCTGCAACACAATCCTTTCCTTGTCTTGCTTCAAATCATCAAACGCTTTCAAAGACTCGGCCAATCTCTTCTCAACCGCTTTCTTCTCAGTTTTCACAGATTCCAGGGTTTTCTTAACTTTGACAAGCTTTTCATTCTCCATTTCTACCTCACTGAGTCTGTTCTGAATCAACATTTCATTCTTCTCCAACTTTTTGATTTTCGATTTCAGATCCCTGGATTCCTCGACCTGAAGATCCAATTTCTCCTGAATCGTTTCAATTTTAGAAACAGCCTCTCTTTCTCGGACAAGATCTCCATTAAGAAGATCAACAGATTTCTTCAACTTGTTGATTTCATATTGCAATTCTGATTTCTCTTGCAAAACACCATTATACTTCAATTTCAACCTTTCGATTTCATCCAATTCTTTCACTTTCTCTTCCGCTTCAATTTCTTTCTTCATTTCACCTTTCACTTCTTCAAATTCATTGTTCTCTTCTATTTCGAATTTCTGATTATTCTCAGATTCAATTTCTTCTTTGGATTCCTGCAACGTAATGATTTGATCTCCGTTTTCAATTGTTTCATCCACTAAGATTTCATCTAGCGATTTCAGATTTGTTAGTTTCTCATCTGCCGAATTTTCAATTTCTTCCATGATTGGGATTTGTTTAGGTTTCTCAATTTCTAGTGTTTCTTCTGCCGTCTCTTGATGGTTTTATTGTTGTTTCTTTTATTTTAGGGTTTAAGATGAAAAAGAGATTGGAGATAAAAGGTTAGGGTTTTTTCTTTTTTAACAATGCGATACAGCCGTTAGATCAAATCAATGTTAGCCTTAGATAAACCTGGCAGATCTCCAATTTGTAGTAGTATTCGCTTCTACTAGGGCATCCCGAGTTGTGAGAGGCAAAACACATCCAATTGTATTTCGAATTATCACGATCATACAATTACCAGCTCTCAATCGAAGAAAAAATTACATTTAATCCAAACTTATAAGGACTAAATCTTACCTCCAAAACAGCAGAGAGACGAAGAAAGAGTGATAGATCTCAACCATAATATTCTGACGGCTGTAATGTTTCTATAGCCGGCCCTATTTGCTTATCTATTAGACGGCTGTGATATGTTATGCTTATAAGGGTTAGAGGACTTCCCATTTCATTCAGGGATACGTTTTCATCGTTTGTTTCATTTTTACCAATTAATCTAACGGCTATGGCACATTTATGTTATGCTAAAAGTATGAATAGATAATAAGATGGACGATTTGAACATCATCGAAGCATTTTCTCGGGCATTTTCTAGCGTTGGGGTATTATTTGGGTGAGTGGCAAATATGTAATTTGAAGAATATAAGCCCTAATCGTTAAAATCAATATAAGTGCCTCTCTATGTTCTTCTTTCTTTAGCGCCGCCTCATATCTTTTTGACAATCTCCTACAACTCCACCTCCACCTCCTGTTGTATTATTATTTGGTAACTAAGGTTTCTAGATCGATCTGTGTGTGTTTGATTATAGATTAATTTTAGACCTTAATTGCTACTACATATTTGCCGCCGATGCGATGATGATGTTTAATATACAATCCAACTACGAGACCTTACTTTGTGGAAGGTCAGGGAAAACAAGTTATAATATATCTGAGCATCCTCCAATTCAATTAGACCTTGCTAGAGATCAGAATGGTCTGTTTATGGGTTGTGGTACAATCACTTTTAATGTTACCTCTCCTTTGTTGGCTGAATCCATAGCGTTCAGATTGGGTCTGGAGTTGGGGAAAAGATTTGGCTTCAACAAAATCATAATTGAAGGTGATGCAACTAATGTCAAAGATGCTGTCTAAGGTGACACAAGAAACATCCCATGGAGCATCAATTCTGTTGTTAGGCAGATTAAAGATGTTGTTAATTCCTTTGTTGATGTTAAGTTTACTTCTGTTCCTGAAAATGCTAATAGTTTGGCTCGTTCTTTGTGCCAATATGCAATGCAAAATCATGTAAATAGTTGGTGGAATGCAATGCACAATCAATCTTTGAGGTAGTTTTATAAATGGGCTCTTTGGAGTCCCTTTCTCCTTCAAAAAAAAAAAATCAATTAGATCTTTGGGAACTAGTTTTGTTTGAATTCACTGGTCTAGTCTTTTAAATTTTGCTGATTGTTTATTTTAATTCACTTTCTATTGAGTTTTGGAATTCATTATTCACGTACATTACCGCTGCTGCATGCGCATACAGTTTGTTCAGCTTGTGCATAATTGAATCAACTGGGCATTTGACTGAAAATTAGTATTGGTTTTCCCCTTAATATTCCAGATTCAACATACCACTATCAAGGACAAGGCTGTTGTGATTCGGTAAGCAAAAGCAGCATAATTTTATCAGTATGTTTTCAACTATCCCTAGTCATAATCAGTAACATCTCCTGTAATTGTGCAAATCTTCTCCTGTAATTGTGCAAATCTTTACACTTTGATGTCATTCTAAGTAACTATGCCTCTTCTTACCGTATAAAATTGCTACTACATATTTGCAGGCTCACAATATGTCTAACGAAGACAAGGCTGATAATGGCACAGGACATCTTGACAAACGTATCAAAAAAATGTCCTAGGCCTTGCTTGACTCGTTGAAATTTTATATGATTTAGATCGTTGGAAACATTGGGCTCTGCTACCATTTAATCTTCCAGACCTAATAAAAAGGCGTAATAAGGATGGAGATATGAACTTTATTCATGTTGCTAGTATCTATAAGGAAAATGGAGTCTCAGGATTCGGGTATATTATCCGTGACTGTCATGGTACGCCCATTTCTGCATATCCTGAATGTTTTGTTACTAATGAGATTGAGCCGGTTTCAGACTTTTATCTTGAGATGAAGGCTGTGGACAAAAGTTCAGAACATGGAAAAGCTCGACATCAAGTATGTTTCGAGGTTAGTACCTCATGTGAAGTAGCCTTTGGGGTTCATGATTGTTACAGGGGAGGATAATAAGGTCACTGCTGTTTATGTAGACATCATAGACAAGCTCTTGAAACGAAGACATTATAATCATAGGAGAATCATTTTTATTTTCATATTCATCCAGAACCAATACCAGATGAAAATCCTGCAGTATGTCTGGTAGGACTTGCAGCAAGTGAGAGGGAGTCAAAACTTCAAATTTCATTTAATGAGGGTCTGCACAAGATGCCACTGGGCAAAGACAAACTTGCTGAGCTGCTGAAACATCTCCACGATGAAGCAAGTACCCCAAGCTTATTTCATCCTTGAGTGTGTTTTAACTCTCCAGAATCCTTTTCTATGCATCCCCTTCAACGCAAATTATTTGGAGATCATGACTTACAGCATTGGGCTACATCTATAACTGGGATACAGAATCTTACTGTCACATATGTCATTTATTTGTGGCAATTTGTTTCTCTTCTTAAATTTCTTGTTTCTATATACAATTTTATCAGCTCTGAATGTACAAGAAGACTATGTTGAACGAAGTCAGAAACAAAGTGGTGTATGTGGTAGATAAGCTATTTCATGAATTTAAGTCGATCGTGTCACCATAAGCGCCTCTCTTATAATCAAAAGTGCGGGTCTCAGGTTCTCAGCATAAAACTTCCTCAACAAAACCACAAGAGCATTTTATTTACTATAGTTATCAAAAAATTCTTAGTATGTGGTGGAATGGATCAGCTAATTATCAATCCTAAATCTTAGTATGTGGTTCAATATGGATATTTCAAGTTAACAGCGTTCAATCCATATTCCAAGCAACCTTCATATTCATGAGTAGGGAAAATTGTGGCCATGTTGATTGAATTGGAGATGCATTTGAAAGAGTCCGTCCAAGTTCGCACTTGTGGGTCTTGCACTTGTTGCACAATTGATCACCCGTTTGCTGTGATGGTATGACTTAAGAGGTCAGGAAAAAAGAATATAATTTTTTTCAGATGGGCAAATGTACTCACTGGCCGATCAACATTAGTCATTTTTTACAAAGACGTGAGAGACTAAGTAGTCAGAAACTAACGGGCCTTCAATGTAAGATTTGAGAGACTAAGTAGTCAGTAAAGATCCGATCCGATCCGACTTTATGGCCCATAAAGATGTCTGTTTGGGTATCCATTGCCCTAAAAACACTATCACACTCTAATACCTAAATGTATCATTGGCCGTTGAAACATCTATAAAACCCGTATTCATTTCTCTCATTGTTCAGATTCAGATCTCAATTTTCTTTCTCATACGATATGCATTTTTCAACAATTTCTTTCTGCCTCACCGATCGAATAATCATTTCTACTTCCCTCATCATACATTATCTGAAGGGAAAAATATCGTTTGGTCCTTTTTTAGGTGGGCCCATGTCTGTTTTTAGTCCTTTGGTCAAATGCATATATGTTCGTTTGGTCCATAATTATTTAAAAATGTTAAACTGACAAAAATACCCTTCCGTGTTAATTTTTTTATATATTCTTGTAGCAGTTCATTCCAGAAATGAAGTCCATACAAAAATTAAAAAAACAAATGAAGTCATATAAAAACCTAAAAACAGACTTCATTCCGGGAATGAAGTCCATACTAAAACCTAAAAACAGACTTCATTCCGTGGAATGAAGTCCATAAAAAAAAAAACCTAAAAAGCAGACTTCATTCCGGAATGAAGTCCATACAAAAACCTAAAAACGGACTTCATTCCGGGAATGAAGTCCATACAAAAAAAACCTAAAAACAGATTTCATTCGTGAATGAAGTCCATAAAAAAACCTAAAAAAAAGGACTTCATTCCAGGAATGAAGTCCATACAAAAACCTAAAACAGACTTCATTCCAGGAATGAAGTCCATACAAAACAACAAAAAAAAAAAAATGACTTCAAAGGGAATGAAGTCCATACTAAAAAAATCGACTTCATTCCGGGGAATGAAGTCCATACAAAACAGCAAAGAGGTAAAAAACAAACTTCATTCCAGGAATGAAGTCCATACAAAAAAACTGACTTCATTCCAGGAATGAAGTCCATACAAAACAGCAGTAGGTAAAAAAACAAACTTCATTCCAGGAATGAAGTCCATATAAAAACCGACTTCATTCCAGGAATGAAGTCCATACAAAAATCAGCAGACATCGTCTTCATCTTCTTCGACATCTTCAACAAGAAACAAGAACATCGTCGCCTTCAAAAACACCAAGCCGACAACATCATCTTCATTCGTCTTCATCGCCTCCAAAAACAACAACAAAAATCATTATCTTCATCGCCTCAAAAACAAAGAAAAGAGCTAATTTCTTTGTTGTTCATCGCCTCCAAAAAAAAGAAGCAAAGAATTTTCTTGTTGTTCGTCATCGTCTTCATCGCCTCCAAAAAACAAGAAGAAGAAATTCTTGTTGTTCGTCGTCGTCTTCATCGGCCTCCAAAAACAAGAAAGAACATATATTGAAACAAATCAAAAACAAAAACAGATCTAAGAAATCAGCAAACATCATCGTCATCTTCATCGCCGTCTTCAACAAACAACAACATCATCGTCTTCACCTTCTTCTTTATCAAAGACAGCAATTGAAAAAACCCTAAAAACAAAGTTCATCTTCATCTTCAATACAAGCAGCAGCAACAACATGAGATCGTCGTTCATCATCTTCAACAACAGTAGTCGATCAAATCTTGAAATCAAGATTCGTTGTCTTAACATAACAACATGTGAAAAAAAGGAGAAAAAAAACTAGATCTGAAATTGAATTATAGATGAGAGAGAAAGTAAACTGATAATGATTTATTCTCTCCTACTTTTGACTATATATATGGTCCTTATCCAAAAGGGTATTTCGCACTACTGGGTGACATTTACATCATCCATGACATCGGCGTAGGACCAAATGATAATTTTAGGACCAAATGATAATTTATATTACCAAATAGGACTAAATGAGACAATTGACTAGGTCAAATGGACTAGACTGATACATATATTTTATTTTTAGGACTATATGATATTTCCTAGTTATCTCAAAACAGCCAGAAGAAGAAGATGAAGATAAACCTCAATCGCTTGTTAATGATTCACTCACACAATAATTTCTCCTCTCAAAACTCTAGTTTTCATCATTATCATCATGTAACAGGTAAACTGGTCTTTTTGTAGGGTTTTTTTGGTATTCATTAATTATTCAATTGTTTGATTTTAAGTCCATGAATTATTTTTTTGTGTGTGCAGGGAATTTTGTACAAGCAAGACATCTGGCTCTCCGCCAAACCCAACCCTCGATGGTTGCTAAGGTCGTTTACTGGAATCCTGTGAGGCGTCAGCAGTTCCCCATATCTTTTGTCGGTGATCTTGGGTTGATTTTGGGTTCAATGCGACAGATTCACAACATATGCCTTTGGTTGATGTTATTGGTGCTGTAACAAAATTAATAATGATGGAGCATGTTTAGAGATTGATGTGGAACAGCTTATTTTCAAATCTTTGCTCTTTGCGAGTTATGATGGTGGTTGGGGGATCTGATTGCAAGAATTTAGCTGAGAGTAGGAATTGGACTCAATGCAGTTACATGTAGGATACTTAGATGTTGGCCTGCTGCGGGGTTTGCAAAGGAAGATGGTGAAATTGTAATATAGAATTTCGGTTCCTTGTCTTCTTTTTTGGTTTCCATCAGCTTCAAGAGTTCTTTAAGATACGTTGTAACAATCATATCATGTTTAATTGAAATTTATGTTGCATTTTATTATAAGTTGTGTACTCAGATTTCATGGATATAATTCTTCAATTTTTTGGCATGAGGTTCATGGTCAAGGATCTGGATTTCTCCCGGAATGTGACAACAGCATACGCATAAGATATTCTGATTCAGAATATCTGAATCTGATTCAGATATTCAGATATTCAGATTCAGATTCATCGTTTTGCATCCTGGCTTTACAGTTACGTTGTTTTGTCTTAGATTACTTCATAAGTACTGTCTGTCCTGCAAGAATAGATATTTGTTGTGCTAGACCTGCTGGTATAGTTTTGAGCTGTGTTAGTTTAGTGATGCAAGGTAAATATGGTTTTGGTTCAATGATTCTGGTGATGGCAGTTTCTTCTATATCCTGCCCTGTCAATCTCAACCTTCAGCTTTGCCCATATTCAGGATATCAACAGTGCTGGTCTTCTATTATTATACTTCTGCAAGTGTTACTGCTGCATCTGAAGGAATTTTCTGGTGTGACTTTCTTACGATAGTTGTGCAAACTGAGTGTCTTATGTACACTTACATCTATGGTTTAGCATCTAAACAACATGCTCCAATGTGTCACTCCGTGAACCCCAAAGATTCATATTTTTCAGTCTTGGGACAATAGAATCTAAACTCATAGATCTATGGTTTAGCATGACTTTGTAGCTTCGTGAAAAACTTCTTAGGAATTGTGAATCATTTCATGAGAAACTACCGGTCCCCCACAGATCCCGTAAATAAAGAATGACATGTAGGATTAGACATTCACTTCGGTTTATATTTATAGCGCGTTTGGATACAAATTTACTTCCGACTTTTGTTTCACGAAAAACTGACTTTTCTGCTTTTAAAAATCGTTCTAAAATATTATTGTCAAATTAACTTCTGACTTTTTGACTTCTAGCAGTCGAAAATAACTTTTGAGCGTGCATCCAAACACGATATTACTCTCCGACACATGTTGACTTGACTTTGTTTAACAAATGTTGACTCGAGTATACTTGATCTTGAAGTGCTGGCGTGCCTCGTAGGCTTTTAACTGAGGATAGTGATAAAATTGGGGATCTATAGAAATTTTGATATGGAAAATTAGAGTTTACGAAGATTGATCAAGTAATGGGGTATATAATCATCTTCCTCATGAACCAAAAAATCAGAAGTTAAATGCTTCTACAGATGGTAGTGATAAAATTGGGGATCTATAAAAAATTGATATTGAAAAAACTAGGTTTATGAAGAATGATGAAGTAACGGTTTCGATTCTTCTTCCTCATGAACCAGATCAGAAGTTAAAAGGTGATATCATAAGCTTTACCGTCAGGTAATCGTTACTGAAACTGAAATTATTGCAATGGGTTTATGTATTTCAAAGATAATTTCTATTTCTGATCGCAAGAAATCAGCAGCACCAACATCCGTCATATTTAGTAATGTTGATATGTTAACTCAGATTTTATTGCGTTTACCAGTAAAATCTCTGTTGATATGTAAATCGGTGTCGAAACAATGGTTTTCCATCATTTCCGATCCATATTTCTGCAACGAATACAATAATCTTCAAAACTCACTTCCAATTCAAGGACTATACACACAAATCTTTGAAATGCAATTAGGTACTTCCGCAAAACTCGAATATGTTCCCTTAGATGGATCCTCATCCCCTGCCCCCTTCAAAACCCTAAGTTATATTGATGATCCATTAGGTATAATCATTTTGCAATCCTGCAATGGTCTCATATGTTGCAGGAGCAATATTATGATACTCTACAATGGCTTCTACAACATCTTAGATCGTAAATATTACATCTGCAATCCTTCTACGAGACAATATTGCCAAATTGTTTGTGAATCTCAAAAACACGAGAAAGGTTTTGAAGAGCTTCTTAATGTCAATTTGGCTTACGACCCACTCAAATCATCTCATTATAAAGTTGTTTGCATTTGGTTGGTTTCAAAACTTTCAACTGGGAATTTCAATTGTCAAATTGAGGTATACTCATCTGAAACAGCTTCTTGGAAGCTATCTGGGGAGGTGTTTTCCCTACCTAATCGTAACTCCTTTGATAGTTGTGTGTTTTGGAGTGGTTCATTGCATTGGATTGACACATTCAACACAGGGAGTACTTTTTGTTTCAATGTTAATCAAGAATTAAGAATGGAAATGCCAATATATGACAAAAATCAAGGAACGAAACCAAAATATTTTGTGGAGTGCAAGGGTCACCTATATCTTATAGTTAATCGTTTATCTTCACCTACCAGTTTTGAAATCTTGGAAATGGAGACAGACTACACAGGGTGGAACATGAGATATCTTGTTAGTCTCGATGAATTGATAATAGCATATCCAAGGTTTCAATCATATACATCATTGATTATGATGTATTACTTGTCAAGGAAGGAGAAGAAGAGTCCCTAAACTTGGTATTCCGAGTAGGAAATATAGTTTTTTCTTATGATCTACGGGACATGAGCTTTAAGGAAATTCAACAACTTGGACCAGCTGAAAAACGCTATAATAAGGTTGCTTATCAGTATGTTCAGACGCTCACTTGTGTTTGATTGTATACTTGATGTGAAAGATGTGTTCCGAACATCATGTCTCTGGTCTTTAAATTCGGTATGTACTAAATATGTAAGCACATTAGAGTTTACATCTGACGATATTGCTTTATTAATGCTGAACTTCTTGAGTATGTTCTTAAGCTTTTTCGGGTTGCAGTAATACGTTCCAGAACACGTTGTCCTGATACCTAACAGTGCTTGTAAGTTCTTAGGAACGTTGATATGAATCTATAATGTTAACCAGCATGACTAAATCTTTTCATCTTTGGTTAACACTATTTCTGTAGGTTTAGTACTTTAGGCTTGATGTTTTTCATTTTGCAGGTGAAGAAAGAGTACTACTACCACAATCTCAAGAGTTAAACACCATTTTCTGGTGCAGAGTAGTTGCATTCAAAGATTAAAATCGGAAATTTTGAGTCTATTGTTAATCAGGGGAAACACAATGTATTTAAAAACTGAATAGATTGGTAAATACAGTACACGGCCTTAAAATCAGTTGTAGTAACAGGCTAGTACCCGAGAGTTGAATAGTTCTTAACGACTAGCATTACTACAGACAGTTACCAGCAGCAGGGCCTCCTACAAACACCATACTTATCCCAAGAACTCGTAATGAAGATTATAGCATTCTGCACCTTTTAGAAGTACTTTCAGATGGGTCCAAGTCTACAGAGTGGAAGTCATATCCAAAGCAAGAAGAAGGTACAAACATCTACAAGAAGTAGATACAAGAGAAATTTCAGACGGGATTACATAGGATTACCAAAATTTCAGTCTATCATAAATGAAAAATTGATGTGAATTTTTATGCCCGCTGCACTCGCCAAAGTTAAAGACTAGTTTTCTCACCTCCAATGCACATCCCAAATCCAAAGGTTGGAAAGAAAAAATTTCTTCAAACCTCCTATTATTCCCAACTCCCTCCAAATAACCCATGCTACCCGTGCGGTAATGGATTGCCACACTGACTTCCTTTGGCCAATAACCAATTGCTGTATTATTATCTTCCCAATAAACCAGTTACAAAGGACAGGATTCTGCCATCAAATACACATGGACGCACATCAGGTTTTTGGACTTTGAACTTGGTGGGCGCAAGCATCTACATCTCTATCCCGAGAGACCACATTCAGGCATTATGGTTACAAGCAAATGCTGTTTACTTCATCTAACTGCAACTGTGCCAATCCAGTGACTCTCATCTTGTTAAGTTGTAGGACTTTGAGCTTAATTCAATAAATGTGTCAAAACAAGATAATATATACTTTCACTGAATAATTTGCTAAATGATATTTTTTGGGATAATTTCCAGAAGATGTTTTTGTTCAATGCTTTATAAAAGTGTGCTAGATTTTGCTTCATAAGAGAACATTGGTACGAAATACAAAGGCTAATCTAAGAGATTTTGGTGCAATTAAAATTAAGGCTACTCATGTGTCAACAAATTAAACGTTCACTCCCAACCAAAAGATTATCAGAATAATAAGATTAGTAACATCATACAAGATTTGAACAAGAAAAATTTCATCATCATAGAGACCACAATCTGAAATTAGATTATATCACAAATTTCCGATTCTTCTTGATTAATTCTCTCATGGTTCTGCAGTTTCTTACTCTTTCTTCATGGTGTCTAGATCCTGATCCTAATCTCGATCCAGATATCAATATGAGACAAGGAAAAAACTCAGATTGGACAGTGATGAGAGATTAGAAGAGACGTCTCATTTTAGAGCTTTGAGAGGAAATACCATAATGCTGATACAAATTGTAGTTGGCCATGATTCTATTGAAACACCATCTTCCATGATTTCGTTGTTGCGACGACGATCTACTTTTTATTCTCTACACAAGACAAATGAGGCAAAGGGAGGCACAAATAGAGGATGGCGGAGGCGATAGAACAATACTTCTTATAAGGGATTTACTTATCGTGTAATTTAGGGTTTATTTAATATCTCACTAGTAAATACGCACGCGCGATGCGAGTGCCACTCTGTTTCAAAACAAATTGAGCTTTTTATTCCATAATCTTTCAATCAAGAATAATCATTTACACACAAATTTTATTATTATTAGTTTTTTTTTCCGCTTGGCATCGAGTATAGAGAATAAGTAAGCTCTGAAAACTGGGCAGGTGAGATTACGTTTATACATTGGGTATCATGTCCATCTGCTCTCGCCAAGACAAAACTGAGACCCTTGTATTCTTGAGTCCATTGTATTCTTGAGTCAATCCCAGATGTTCCTGAGTAAATTTAATTCTTACCAATATTATTGGCTTAAGCATGAGAATTCCAAAGCATGGCGATATCCCAAAGCCAAACTAATACTCCCTCCGTTCCATTTTAGATGATGTTTTTGGAATATTCACGCATATTAAGAAATGAAGAGAGATATGAAAATTTTCCATCTATACCCTTAAGAAAAGTCCTTAAACATTAATTACTATTAGGGCACTTAAAAATAAACTTATAGTTCCAAGACAAATATTAGGGTGTTATTGGAAGTTTTGTGGAAAAATATGAAAACCTTCGAGTATTGTGGAACAAAAAAATAACCCTAAAACATCATCTAAAATGGAACGGAGGGAGTAAGAGACTTATGGGTTAACCCTTCGGCATCTTCTTTAATGCAGTGACCTGTCAACAATGTAATCTCATTCTTCACCTATGAAGCTCCAATGTTGTGTCTTCAACATCTTGTTGCTTGGAAGATTGAAATAGATTTCATTCCTTTATTCGACATGTGATCTCTCCTTGATGGGTGACTTCTGAAGCTCTCCTGTAGGATCTTTAATGCCTATAACATCGAAAAAAAAATTGAAAAAGAATTATACTTAGTTGTGAACTCCAGAAAAAAGATGTGACAAATTAATTATTAAGGGCCAAGAATATCGAAGAAGAGATCAACATGATAAGGGCCAAGTATGATGCAAACTTTTCTCATGCCTTTACCACCGCCAATCAAGATGCCTTAATTATTGCTGGATAACCAACCACCAGATGACTCGCCACAATACTACTGTTCAAGCAAGAACTTACCACATACCATAATAGAAACCTTTTCTATCGCAATATATAATATACTGAAATAATACATGATAAACACTACGAAATGGAAAATTCTAATTTAAAAAATCCAAGTAAAGAAAGCCAAAAATGCAAAACCACACCTTCAAACATGAATGTTACTTGCAAATTCAGTAATTCTGCAATATAAAGATGGGTTTTTCTTTGTAGATATTTTTATCTGACTTTGAAGCAACAAACTCATACAGTTTGGTAAAACCTCATGTTAAGTGCATATTGCATATGTAGTTACACCGAGTGCAACTCACTATCATCGCTCAAATTCGTTTCAACAGTTTATCTCGATTGACTGAGTGGGATTGACCCAGCCTACAGAGTCTATATGTCTGCATTTTGATTATGAGTTTGCAATTGTACTGATATGAGGTGAGATGTACTTGTGTTAAATGATTATCACTTAATCTAAAGGGGAGACGATGACAAATTGAAGTAACTATACTGATGTGGTGTCATACTAATGATCAATCAACTAACATAAGAAATCAATTATTGGATGCAGAATCAGATATGACAGTTTCACACATTTCAAAAGTGTTATTTAGATGGTTCAAGCAAGCACGAAAACATAAACAAAATTAAACTCGGAAATGCATTCATGGAAACACAAAGACAATGCAAACGCTACATACGATTTTGGCTTGGAGCATAAACAACTCGCACTTAGAAATAATATATGATATGGGCTAAAATTCTCCTCAAGCGAACCAGCCTATCTTCTGTATGGGGTGTACCCAGTGGTTGAAACAGAGACACATTTGGTTGTCAAATCCAATGTTTTGGGCATTGAGTATAACAATGGAAAACAATACTTCCAGGTTGGGATTTCTGTAAGATAAATAATCCGTATATCTCACTTATATTTACCTGACTGCTGATTATATTGTTCCCCCATAGACAAAGTTCAGTTCACTTTGCTAATATGATCCCCAACGAATAGGACCTTGACACGAGATCCCCGCCACAAAGCATAAAGATATACGAAGACAACTCAATCAAAGATGACCAACATAATTCTTACCCTCAAACAGCTTAATCAAGGTTATGTGTCTTTAAAACTATATACAACTAAGCTGCTTCCCTGCCAAATTAGTCTGGAATGTCGAAGGAAATAAAACCCATTAAATTGAATAATAATTTGTTTGACATTTGAATAACAATCTATTAGACATTATCACAAACAACTAAAGCTCATAAACTGTGATGAGAAGATCAAAATAATGAAGCATTTTCTTACCAAGTCTTTAGAGGAATGAATATCCAGTTAGCTTGCAAATTTCTTCCAGAATGTGTTTGAAGCTGAAGTTGATAAGTTAGGTTAGAGAATCTGATTAGGAAGAGTGAAGGGAACCAAATTCGTAAGGCTGAACAAACTGAAACCAATTTTTTTTTTTTTTTTTTTTATAGAAATTGTGTGAACTCAGTTGAGGACGATGGAAAAATGAGAGAAAATATGGAAAAATTGAAATCTCGTTCTAGGAAACTTGAAACAGAGTTCAACTTTTTCTGGTAGAAAATTGTGTGCAGTAGATTTCAGGGTTGGGTTGTTAGAAACTTAGAATTCGTGAAGCTGAAAAATGGACACTATCAAACATTCATATCGAAATTGATCAACTAAATATTCAGTTCGTGCAAATCTAATCAAAAAATCTAAAGGTCGAATTTTAATGAAAACCCATCGAAAATTCATTCCATGACAACCAATTCAAACTAAACTTACTAACATGTAGTTCCGCTTCCTTTGGGTTTAGATTGTGTCGATTTGGGGGGACGATGAAAGAATGGGAATCTGAAATCAATGAAAATCAAAAAAACTTATCGACAATTTTTCGAACTGGATTGGGGTTAGACGAAGATGAAGATGATTTGGGAGCAATAATACGTGTTTACACTTTACCCCTTTCAAATCAACGAAAAAACTGGTAACAGCTTAAAAACACAGAGGGGTGTTATTGGTATTCTCTGTGCCGCGGTTGAAAAGACCCCTTTTCTTTATAATAGGAAGATTTTTGGTTACAGATCATTACTGACCCATCGGCTGGTCTATGTTTTTATCATAACTTTTAGGCCGGCATGAAAGGTATCTTGCTGTCCTTGAGGAACTTTATGAAAGTATATCCAAGGTATATTTTCGTTGAGATAAAAATAGACCATCAGTACCTCGAGATATTTCAATATCAAGAAAATACTTAAGAGGACCTAAATCTTTCATATGAAAGCACCGACTTAAGTATGCCTTAAAAGTAGCAATAACAGCGGAATCATTCCCACCAATAATAAAATCATCAACATAAACAAGTACATTAATAGAATTCTCACCTCGTTGTAGAGTAAATAGAGAGTAATCAGCATATATAAGACTGTATAAATCCAAAAGCTTTAAGAGCACTTGCAAGTTTAGCGAACCAATTATGTGGAGCTTGACGAAGACCATACAAAGATTTATGAAGACGACATACTTTACCTGAAGAAGTAGTCGAATAACCTGGAGGAAGTTGCATATATACTTCCTCATCAAGATCCCCATGTAGAAAGGCATTGTGAACATCCATTTGATGTAACTCCCAATCTCCTACGATCAAGACCGCCAAAAATGTTTTAACCGAAACCATTTTGGCTACAGGAGCAAAGGTTTCATGGTAATCAACCCCTTCAACCTGTTTAGAATCTGATGATGAAAGGAAAGAAATAAAATAAAAATGATGATCTCATAAGATAATTGGTGCATAATCTCTCTATATCATATCAATTTTATGTGCCTTAATCTTCTCGTCCTAGACGGGCTCAAATTACGCTGCAACCCTTAGACACTTCAGTGTACAAAACACATTATCACAACCGCCTACAGCATTTTCAATCTTAGACAAGACTGTCGGTCATAAAGATCCAATAATCAGAAATGAACGGGGATAATGGACTAAACGGGCAGATGTACAACCCTTATAAAAAAGAAAACAGTTTTCTAGTGGGAGATCCAAAACCCTAGAAACAAATGAAACAAAAACAGCTTCCCCATCTATCTACCGATGTTTGTTTTTTCATCAACAGCGGCAACAAATACATCTCAGCAGCAGATAAATCATGGAAGAAGATGGTTCAATAGACCATCATCAACAAGAACTAATTATCTTAGCATTATGATATTTCCTCTCAAAAATCTAAAATTCCTGATTCTCCAATTCCAACCAAATTCTCAATGGTACCCTTCCCTTGTCTTGAAATTCTTTAGAATTCAGGGAAGCATGAAAGAGATTAGAAATGGGAGAATGGTGTATCATACTCACCATTCATGGCCATAAACAGTACTTGATGAGATTGTGTTCTAAATCGGTAATTTTTGGTCTTCAGTGTGTGTGGATGAACAACACTGAAATCTATAAAAGATGCAGTTTCTATCTCTAAATTTATGTCAACCAAAATGAAATTAGAAGTGTTTGTGATCTATTTTACTTTTTATTGATGAAATTATGCAGACAAAAAAAATCATCTATTTTACTTTTTCTAGATGTATGTAATTACCAAAATTATGATTGTTTTTTAAATATATGGAAAAACAGACCTAGAATCCACCACATAAACGACTGTGTGTTAGTCTACCAACTGTTTCCGGCGAGGATTAAGGATTGACCGGAAACAATAGAAGTATGCGAATACAATAAACTTCAAAACTCAATTTCAGTTCAAGGACTATACACACAAACCCTTGAATTGGAATTAGGTGCTTCCGCAGAACTCGAATATGTTCCTCTAGATGGATCATCATCACCTGCCCCCTTCAAAACCCTAAGTTATATTGATGATCCATTAGGTATAATGATTTTGCAATCCTGCAATGGTCTCATATGTTGCAGGAGCAATGTTGCGATATTCTCCAATGACTTCTACGACTTCATAGATCGTAAATATTACACCTGCAATCCATCTATGAGACCAGGGGCGGAGCTACATGGAGAGGAGGGTGTGCAATTGCACCCCCTCAAATGTGAGCTCACAAGCCTAATTTCAACTAATTGATCCCAATTTTAGTCATTTTAGCCCTTTTGCACCACCCCTAAAATATGTGTTGATTGGCAATTTGTACGCCCATTTCTCGAATGCTAGACAATATTGCAAAATTGTTTGTGAATCTCAAAAACACGAGAAAGGTTTTGAAAAACTTCTTAGTGTTAGTTTGGCTTACGACCCACTCAAATCACCTCATTATAAAGTTGTCTGCGTTTGGTTGGTTTCAAAAGTTACCATTTGGAATCTCAATTTCAATTATCAAGAATTACTTTGGGAGAAAATAAGTAAGAAAATGATAGAAAATAAGTATTTAACCAGATGACAATTGAAAAAGAATACTCAATTTTTCCTTCGTTCTGACCCCCACAAAAAGCTGATATGAACATTTTTGGTGAGAGCATCTGGAACCGAAATGCATGATACACTGAGGCATTTGTCCCGATTTCAGGGTGCTCTCTCACAAAATTAATTTGCGACCCGCCTCAAATAAGTGGCCCCTATTATTTTTTACTTCCCTATGTGGAAATGGAGTTGTATACTTATTTTTTTCAAACCTCCTATTACTTACCGCTCCCTCCAAATAACCCATGATACCCCTGCGGGAATGATATGCCACACTGACTCCCCCGCTTGTGATAATCTTTTAACTTACCAGTCAAAGGCTATAATAAAATCAGATTTGCTATCACCTTGTCAGGAGAAGATTTGCCATAACCTTCGCCCGGAAAATTGCTGGATTGGCCTGTTAAGGATTTGCACCTGCTTCTACACCATACAACTGAAACATGGTACATATTTCCTTCGGCCAATAGCCAATTGTTGTATTACTATCTTCCGAATAACCACCGGTTGCCAATCACCAAGTGGTTTGGTGGTTGGCATGCTCCCTCCCACTGTGGAGGTAGGGGTTCAAACCCTGTAATTGCTGAAATCCACTCCAATTTAAGGAGTTTGGATGTAGTCTAGGGACCACTAGTCTAAGGCATCAAAAAAAAAAAAAAGAATAACCACCTGTTACCACGTACGGGATTTTGCCATCAAATACATATCGACGAACATCAGGTTTATGGACTTTGAACTTGGTGCCTCATGACTTATGTTGGGCGCAAGCATAGAAGATGCTATGCACTATTATTGTTGGAAAAACAAAGGGTTTTTTTTTTTTTTTTTTTTTTTTTTGTGAATAAAAATTAATAACAAAACGTTTTTAAAAATAATAAAAACACTTTCCAAATTTATCTCAGCCTTTATGGGATAAACTTACCGTGTATATATATATATATATATATAGTGAATGAAAACTTAAATGTCATTGAAGAATTTTCTAGATTTATATTCTTCACCTTCTCTTGCAAGATGTAGAAGATATCTTTCTTCTTTTGTTTTTATGTGCTTTAAAAATAGAATATTGAGAGATTTAAAAAAAAAAAAAAAAAGATTGATGAGTTTTTCGCTGCCAAGCTCTAGTAGAATAAGGTTTGGATGTGCTATTCAAACTTTATTGAGATTGTTGAATCCTTGAAGGCATATGTCCAGTAGGGCTATAACATCATCTTTTCAGAGTGTAGTCGGGCATTCTTGTCTTAAGGACAACATGTTGAACATGTGCCTCAATCTACCATTACCGGTTTCTTCCTTCGTGGTTTTTAACAGGGATCGATTTTTTCAATACATCAACATTCCTTTGGGAGATGATACACAAATCAGATAAGTGCCTCTTATTTAATGTTGTTGTTTTGATATATATTATATCAATTTTAGTTGTAGGAATATGCATATGTTTCTACATGTTATTATTACATGTTTTACATCCACTAATAAATCTGTGTTGTTTAAGATTTGACAGGAAACTTTTATGCGTTTGACATGGTATAAAGGATCAGTAACAATCCAAAAGAAATTTTGAGGATATAGTTTTTGTCGATCGTGTAGAATGTGTGTCTGTTGTAAAACAGATGTACATGTCCCCGCTTATCCATGGAAATCACAGGGAGGCTCTAATCAAAGGACTAGAGATTGGAGTGTATGAGGTACATATTTAATTTCAAATATGTGATATATTGCACTAACCTTAATATAAAGGATATGGCTGTTCATGGTCGGTTTTGGCTCGGTTTCCAGCCAAACCAAAATCTAAACCAATAATATTGGTTTCTAAAAATCTAAACCAAACCAATCCATTAACCATTGGTTCGGTTTCTAAATGGTTTTAGACGGTTTCGGTTTGTTCCATTAGGTTAATTGAAAACCGATGTATGTCAGATTCTCTGGGCGACAGTTCAAATCTTTTGAAAAAAATAGCAGTTGAATTTTTTTAACCTACCTGCACAATTTAATTAACACACAAGCGTTGTTCATAACTCAAGTTTATAAGCATAGTTCAAAACATAAACATTACAAATTAAAAATACATAAACTCCAAGCTCTGCATGCTCTAAATTCATAACTCGGTTGAAGATTAAAGCAATACGCATTTGAGACGAAGAAAATAAGAAGAAAAAAAATGAACTCAAATCAGGTAAGGGTAGAACTTAGGTTTACAAAGAGTGAGATGGACGAGTAGATTAAATCTATCTGATTTTAATCAACGGCCCATACTTATCGGTTTTTCATTGGTTTTGGTTCGGTTTTCAGGTCGAACCAAAACCGAACTAGTAATGTCTATTTCCAATTTTTTTTACCATACCCAATCCGTTAGTAAATCATTTGGTTCGTTTTCCTAATCGGTTTGGTTCGGTCCGGTTCCGGTGGAAAACCGAAACCATGTTCATCCCTAATAAAGGAAATTTTAATGAATGTGCAAGTGAATAGTATACGTATCTTGTATATGCCTTTATATGTTCACAACACCTATGAAATATGTGACGTTTACGATTTGACTAAAATTGATACGATCTTAAGGATCGAAAGGGAACCAGAGGAAATTCTGAAGGAAATGGTCTTTGTCAAACTCGATTCTTTTAATGTGTGTTGTAAATGTGCAGTGAATCAGGTGTACAAATACACTAGTGCCTCAAAAGAATTACTGGGATGGTTTGACCAGGGAATTACGATACTTGAGGTATATCTTAAATTATGTATGTGATGCATATTGTACTGACCTTAAGAGATGTTGTTGTTTCAGATTATGGAAATTATTATCATATGTGTGTACCCTCTTAAAGAGTGCTGGTCTAAGGAAGTCCTTAAAAAAACATGTTGAACTTGAATTTTGAAGAAATCAAAGTTCGTGTGCTTTAATTCAAGCACGAGAGGAAGCTGGCTATAAAGATGCTTCTTATAGGCATTCCTCTGTGACCGAAGCCTGTGGACATCATTGCTAACACTCAATTGACTATGTGAGTCTAAAGTAAATGAGCAATGACAAAGTCTAGACAAACTTGGAGAAGGCTAATTCGGTAAGACAACTATACTCTCTAATGAAGTAATTTTTATAGACTTGATGAAGTCAATAGGAAAATTAGTGATCCTTTGACGAAAGGATTATCTAGAGAGATGGTTTGTAATTATCCATCGAGGGGGATGGGACTTAAGCTTATAAAATAAACTTTCCATGAAGGATACTCAACCTTGCTGACTGGAGATCCCAAGACCAAGGTTTTAAATAAGACAACTAATTTGTGGTGGGTGTAGACGTGATAGTATGAGTGCATGTGAAGGATGACTTTTAATAAGTCTTAATGAGTTCTATAGTTTCAATTTAAGATTGAAGTGGGTGTAGCAGTAAACACTCTTGATGGAACTCACCTATATGAATGAGGAAGTGGGTCGCTTCTATGAGAATTTGAGTTGATTCTCTTGAGCATTCTGAGAAACAGGATACGTCCAGTGGTCAAAATGGACACCAGGGGCATAAGCTTGGCAGCAACCTTGGAGATATCATGTGTGGTTATTATCGCGGATTACACCAAACGCTAGCAGTTCAATACATTGCGTTCACTGCCTAGCAAGTAGTTAGTAATCTCTTACTAAGCAAAGGTTCAAAACCTATAATGGTATTTCCTGTTTTTCGTTTTTATCTATTTTTATTTCATTTTGAGAAAATGAGTTTTATGTTGTTTTTATGGTCTTGGTATTACTAGTTCTTAGGGCCTAAAGGTCACTAAGGGTTCACTGGCTCATTTTCACTTTGGTGAACAAAACCTTTAGTTCCACGTATGGGTAACTAAAGATGAAAGCTCTCCATGCTGTTATGATGTTTACAAACCATAGTATGACCCTGGGGTCAACACACTTTTGTGTATGAGAGAGGCCTGGAATGGCTAGTATGATTTTGACACATATCCGCCAGTCCATTAAGTCCGGTCGGATCGTGGGGTTGGAAAAACAAAGTTTTTCATTCAGTAATTTACCAAGATCTTTTATGTCATGTTTTCATTCATATGGGGATTGTTGGAAAAACAAAACACTTACCGAATGAGTTTATCTCAGCCTTTATGGGATAAACTTACCGTATATATATTTTTATTGAATGAAAAACTTAATTTCCATTGAAGAATTTTCTAGATTTATATTCTTCACCTTCTCTTGCAACAGATGTAGAAGATATCTTTCTGTTTTCGTTTTTCTGTGCTTTAAAAATAAAAAATTGAGAGATTTAAAAAAAAAAAAAAGATTGATGAGTTTTTCGCTGCCAAGCTTTAGTAGAATAAGGTTTGGATGTTCTATTCAAACTTTATTGAGATTGTTGAATCCTGGAGGCATATGTCCAGTAGGACTATAGCATCACTTTTTCATAGTGTAGCCGGGCATTCTTGTCTTAAGGACAACATGTTGAACATGTGCCTCAATCTACCATTACCGGTTTCTTCCTTCGTGGTGTTTAATGAGGGGATCTATTTTTTCAATACATCAACATACACAAATCAGTGAAGTGCCTCTTATTTAGTGTTGTTGTTTTGATATAGAGGGAGGATCCATGGACACTCTTAGATGGAC
The DNA here is from genome assembly GCA_023531295.1 of Papaver armeniacum. Classification (NCBI taxonomy): domain Eukaryota; kingdom Viridiplantae; phylum Streptophyta; class Magnoliopsida; order Ranunculales; family Papaveraceae; genus Papaver; species Papaver armeniacum. Next base: position 568,051 of record JAJJWW010002574.1, read on the forward strand.
AAGGTCGGACAAGATTTGCGCCATTTTCTCCGGCAAACTCAACGACAATGAATTTAAGTCTAATATTTTAATGATATGCTCCTATTATAAGACTTTATATTCCTACCAAAATTTGAATGCAATTCGAGATAGCAAACCTGACCATCTACGGATCTTAATTTCAACCGTTAATTTTGAACGGCTGATATTCAAAGGGGTAGATGGTGGTTTTATACATCTCGAATTGTTCTCATTTTCTGTAGGAATGTAGAGTCTTATAAGAAGAATATACCATCAAAATATTAGACTTAAATTCATTATCATTTGGCTTTTAAGAAAACGGGCGCAAATCTTGTCCGACTTTGTCCATCTAAGAGTGTCCATGGATCCTCCCTCTTTGATTTAGTATCAATTTTAATTGTTATTCCCTTACAATTATTACAAGGCAAGCAGATGTTATTTTCCGCATCTAACTGTACCAATCCAGTGATTGTGCACACTTTTCTTGCAATTATCTCATATCTTGGGAAATGAGCTAATTTTTGAAGTCTCTTAAAAAAAATCATTTTTCTTTTTTGCTGGTTCAAAAACTTTATTACTCAAGGAATACCAAACTTACAAGAATTCATAGACATAACAGAAGCAAATGATAAAACAAAAAGAGAGACATGCCCAAACATTTGAAAGCCCAGACTCCAAAAAAATTTGTAATATCTTTGTGTTGGAGATTCCAATGCGCTTAGGCTAGCTCTAACGGGGATCCAAGATTCAAGGTTTTCCTTGGATCCGCGTCACCAAAACACATCGCCTTGGCGCAATGGGAATCCAAGATCCCCAGAAGAAACCCATTTGGAACCTACGTGCAACGCAGTTTGAAACTGCGTCTCTTAGGGAAACTCAGAAAACGCAGCTTCAACATGCGTATTGACCATGTTGACCCGTCAACACGCAGTTTGAACTTGCGTTTCATAGAGAACCCTAAAAGTTACAGAAGCCGGACATCTTCTTCTCTTTTCTTTCTTCCTCTCTTTTTTCATTAACTTCACCTCTGTTCATGGTTTGATTTCAAAAAAATTGTGTTTAAGGAGCGGAAAATTTTCAGGGGTTTGTTCTAGAAGCCGAGGGTAATCGATTGGTGGTATTTTTGTGAGATTTCATCATCAAAATCCACCCTAGGTAAGTAATTTTTTTTTTTTTTGATTTAGTTGTTTTATGATTCTTGATTTTAGTTATAAATGGATTGATTTAGGTGTTATTGGATGCATACTTTTGATTATGTTGATATTGTAGTTGTATAATTTTTGTATTGATTTCAAAAAATTAAAATGTTAGTTAGGGTTTTTGCACTTTGTGGTTAATTTTGGTGAAACATAAAACCTTGATTGATTCTTAATTTGATGGATTGAATTAGTTGTGTTTATGCTTGGTATAATGTATTTGAAATTTTTAATTTGATAAGGGTGAAATGGATGTTGTTAATATGGTGTAGTTGAGGTTGAGATGAATATATGGGTGAAATTGATGTTGTTAATATGATTTTGTTGGAAATTGATGTTGTTAATATGATGTAGTTGAGGTTGAGATGAATATATGGGTGAAATTGAGGTTGTTAATATGATGTAGTTGAGGTTGTGATGAATATATGGGTGAAATTGATGTTGTTAAGATGATTTTGATGGAAATTGATGTTGTTAATATGATGTAGTTAATATGAATTTGTTGTTAATATGATTTTGTTGTAAATATTATTTTGTTGGAAATTGATTTTGTGGTTTATATCATTTTGCAATGTGTTTTAGGATTAAGTCATGTATTCTTTTGAGTTGATGTTTAGAAGATTCAAGGGGTGGAATTGATGTTGTTATTATCACTTTGACTAAGATTTTCATTTGAGCAATGTGCATCCCTCCATGTGATGTGAATGTGAACGTGTGAATTCATATGTTGATTGTGCATAGATTAACATAGGCGTTTGATTTATGTTATTCACATGTTGATTGTGCTTCCCTTGGTGTTTTCACTTTTAGATAATGGATGATATCGACTGGTCTAGGTATGAGAAGTTATCCCAACTATCTCACGGTGTCATGAGTTACAACATAAGGCCGACAACTTAGTAGATAGCGAGACGGAACATTTAGGAGCAGTTGGAAGAACTTAAATAAATTTTACCAGATAGTGGTTAGAAACAACCCCCGTGCATTATTAATTCTTCAATCTTTGTGGTTTAGAGTCTATATTCCAATTTAATTTTAGGTATGGGGATAAGGGATTAACCGAAGCTATATGTGAGAGGTGGTGGAAGAAGACTAGAACTTTTCACTTCAAAGAGTTTGAAATAGGTTTGACTCCTCTAGATTTCTATCGGTTGACTGGTATTCCAATTGGAGGAGGTAAGCCAATCCCCCGGAAATACCAAAGGAAACAATGACGGCACAAGAAGTAGAAGCTATGGATGCTAGGTATTTAGGGGTGTGTTAGATGTTATGGCACAGAGAAGACTACAAGATGTGAGAACTGGAGATTATGATTCCAAGGAATGCACGATGCGAGTTTCTCACTTGGATAATTACATTTTAAGTAGGAATGATGTTGACTAATGCGGAATTACAATGAGGTGACTAGAATGTTCTTGCTCACGGTGTATTGGTTCTTTTTTGTTTGCTTGTTGTAGTGTTAGAGTAGATAAATGATGGTGTATAGTGTTGGATAATTTGGATCTGTTGGGTGTTATGATTGGGGTACTCAACTTTGGGCATTATGTACAAACACCTGGATGACTGAGTTCGTGCAAACAGAAGAATATGGGTGGCATGTCGATGATCTTAGAGTTCCGGTATTATTTTTATTTCCGTAATTGTCAACTTTGTTATGAAGGAAAACCTGAGAGATGATCAACTGGATCCACACCGGCTATTAGTCTATTTAATGTGTTGAACCTTAGGAGTAAGGGACAAAAAGATCTTCACAAACACTCTGTCGGATGCACACGCTCGAGATAGATATTAGGATGGGTGATGCGGTTATCAGGACCCTGGTTTGGGGATAGTGAACACCAACACACTGATGCATTCCAAGCCGTACTTGAGATTTCTAAGAGGAGATGTGTCTTTAAGGACAAGGATGGTGCAAGAGCTTCAGTTTATCTGGCCGAGAGGTGTATGAGGCAGGTGTTTGGTGCGATAGTTATCCGTGGAACCCACCTAGATTGGAGGAAGTAGTAGATGGTATGGAGGTTGAGGTTAGTGATCACTTCCTTCCGTGCCGATGAAGTGTTTTCGAAATTTTGGAAAACTCATAGCGTGGGGGCCCTTAGGACAAAAACAACTCACATAGACACACATGATGATATCGGGGTTGGACACGGCGGTATACCCCGTAGTTTGATGCCCCAAGGCCCACCCCCTAGCATGTCATCCCAGACATACACATACGACCAAGCAGGACAGTCCATGAGGCAACTCCCAAACTTACAATGGGACTTGCCCTTTTACAAAGATTCGTTTGAGGAGCTAGTTCCAGTCCCATGGAAGGAGAGAACCCATACAATTTTTCTGACGTCAATGTCTAGGAGGTATACTGGTCATTTTATATCTCATTTTCATTTTCATTTGGAGTTTCTTCATTGTTAAACATAATTGTTTAAAAAACTTTATTTTTTTAGGAAGAGTTACGCGATTTTGCGGAGAGGCATCTTGCCGATTCGAGTAGCAGACAGTGGCAAATGATGAGAGTCGTCGTCGAGCGGTGTATAACACCCCACAACCCATCGTAGTTCCGGAACATCCGAAGGCCAATTCTATTCAAGTCGGGAAGAACAGATATTTCCCACCACATATTTGTTGGAGTATCCTTTGAGGAAACCCAACAAATCACAAGCGTCCGTGGAGACCCTTCCGCATCGAATGCTTATTATTTCCCTCACCCTCATGATAGTAGCCCCCCTCAGAGCATAACCGTTATTGGAGCATGCCTCCCCGGTGATTAGTGACTTACCCACCTCAAGTGATTTTTTAGGGCTTAACTTGGGTGGTAGTTGGCCAGGTAGTGTGCAGGGTAGTGGTCCTAGAGGTGATGATGGAGTTGATATGGATGTTGTGCCGGATAGTCGAGTTTTTGGGTGAATCCAAGTAAAGCCGGTTAAATCTGTTGATTAGCTAGGGAGTAGTACATGTTTTCTATTTAGTTCTTGTATGATATATTAAGTTTTCCTCATGTATGTTGGTCCTCGTCTTATCCCTTTTTATGTTGTTCATGTCCAATGTTTAAGTGCGTTATTTGTTATTTTCTTAATTAGATTACAAAACAATACCGTTTTAAATCCGTTGCGATGATGATTTAAATTGATATTTAGTTGAAAAATGGAGTCGGCTATCGTTAGATATATGCGCCCGACGGAGAAGGCGACATACCGAAACGGTACCACGATGATAGACATGGAGATTTCGTCATCATGTATCAGCAAATTTTGCGGGAGGCGCATGACTTGCACCAACCCGAAACCAGTCAGTGCTTGACTAGAAGAACCGTTAACCGATGTCGTGTGGAGGCGGATGCGGAGATGATGCGGGACTACTTTAACCCGGTTGCGGGTTTGGACCTCGGCGTTTTAAGGGACGTCATGGTTTGCCCCGAGAAATTTTTCTTAGAATATTGCCTCAAATTCGCGCTAGAGATCCCGATTTTTTGCAGCAAAGAGATGCGTGTAACATCCCGGGTCACACTCCTCATATGAAAATGCTTGCCGTCATAAAACACCTGGCAAAGGGGGTGGCGGCGGATAGCTTAGACAATTACACGCGATGGCTGCTTCAACAATATACATGTATGCTAAGAAGTTTATGGATGAACTACTTTGGGAATTTAACGACCGTTACATGAGGCTGCCAACAACCGAAGATACTAAGAGGTTATTGGCTCAAAACGAGCTCGTGGTTTTCTGGAATGCTAGGAAGCCTCGATTGCACCCATTGGGAGTGGAGGTTATGTCCTATGAAGAAGAAAGGGGAGTGGGACACTATAAGAAACCAAACCTTGTTCTACGGGCGGTGGCATCGTGCGATAGATGGTTCAGCAACTATTTTTTAGCGATCCGGGTCTAACAACAACTTGAATGTGTTGGCAAATCGGGATTATTTGATAGAGACAATGACGCGTTAGCCCCAGCTTGCAATTTTCGTATCATGGGAAACAGTACAAACATGGATACTATCACGGTGGACGGCATCTACAGCGAAATGCCTGGGGTGGTCCATAGTTATAAGAAACGTGATGTTATGCCGCCCATCCAGAAGAAATTTAATGAATACCACCACGCAAAGAGGAAGGATGTGGAGCGTGCTTTTGGTGGTCTAAAGTCGAAATGGGGTATAATAAGGAATCCTTGTCTTTCTTTGGTCTCATCGTGACATACACACTATTATGAGAGCGTGTTTAATTATGCATAACATGTGTGGAACATGAGCACCGTGATACGGAATGGGCAACTTTGGATGAACGAGAAGATACACCTCTGGTACAAGGTAACGTAGCGAGGAAGCCGCGCGTATTATACGAGCCATGCCCGCTGGAGATTCTTGCAAACCGATATCACGGAGCACATTTGGCGGCGTCACCTCCTAGGATTGCGAGACGGTGAATTGGGCCCGGTGAGGAGGATGATGGCATCCTCATTTCGATGCGGGTACTACCGATGTGGATGAAAACACCGATGTTTACCCATTGGGTGATGATAAATTTTATGAGAACGGAGAGTAGGAGGAACAGGCACTTACTTTCGTAAGTGAGGATGCCACCATTGTTGCCTTTTATAAGACTACTACTGCCCTTGTTTCTTAAGACTTGTTATGTTTTTATAATTTTAATTAATAATTATGATATTTTAAGATATAATTTTTCGTAACAAAATTCGCTTGCTTATTTGTCTTACTAATATTCATTTTAGATTACTTGATATTTTCCGATAAATGCGGGCCCTCATTCGCCAAATCTTTGTGATGATTGAGCCTATGTACCGCTAGTCACCGACATACACTTAAATAGCAAACGACCTAAACTTTTGGAAAGAGCATGTTTACTATTTACAAATGACCCATTTCTGTTGCACTTATAAACGTCCTTTGCTGTTCAAAAGATTACCTTTTCCATCAGACTACCACTATAAAACTGTCGATAAGGTTGCCTTTCAATATCATTCCACCACTATGCGCTTCACCGGTGATGAAGATTTAGGAGTAGTGGGAGCATGGATTGCGGGAACAAATCATGGAACACCACAGGGGGTTTTAGAAGATCCAAAAGTTTTCTGGAACCGTGTTTTTCAAAACTTTGAAGATCTTACCGGAAACGACAACAACCGCACTAAAGCCTCGGTAAAAAAAGATTTGGTCCGATAATAGCGGATGTTGATGCTTTTGTTGCATGTCCGCTGCATGTAAACATAAGCCATCCTACGCTATCGTACGAAGCTAGGGTTAGTAAGCATATCCTTCAATATATACCGAGTGTTACCTCTATTATTATAAATACTGAACGCATAATTAATTTTTTTTACTACCTTTTTACAGAAAACAAGAGCTCGGGTCGATTTCCGTGCGGAATTAGCTAAGCCATTCATGTATGATCATCTATACAATCTACTAAAGGACGTTATGCCCGCATACAATGTGGAATGATTACATACTTTACATGTATTCCTAATAATAATATGTAGTAATGTTTCAACTAAGTTTAAGGTGGTCTCATTCGAATCGAAAAGTCTAAATAACATTAAGAGGTACAACATATAAAGAAAGCTGCGACATTGCAAATTAAATACCACAACGACAACCTAGGGGGAATAAAAACAAAAGGATGTAAGGAAAAACCAAACTACATAATGCGACATGATTAAGTAAATACTAAAGTTCCGGATAATAGTTAAATGCAACCAACCTGCTCCACATTAGGTGTAACGGCGATTTGGACCCCTGGCGAATCATAATCTCATTTTTGAGATTCACGAAATACTCCCTTTCACTCTCGTCGGTTATTTGACGCAGATCAATTCTCATTATCTCCATGTCGGTCTCACGCTCGTTTTGTTCCTAACTAACAACTCCTGCTCGCCGCCAAATTTCTAATAGACGGACCGCCATCAGGGGGTCTGTTCATAGAAAATTCATCCTATCCTCAGCCTCTTTTTGGTCCCATTCAAACATTTGACCATCCCTATTTTGGAAATATGCTAATGTCTGGTTCACTCCTTGTAAAGGTGACTCTTTCTCTTCTTCCGCTCTAGCTCGTTTAGACTGTTCCCTACTATTGGGTGCACGCCTTATGGGGGACCTTGATCCCGATAAAATGCATTTCTTCGTCCTTGGTCTGAGGATTCACCGTTTGTGGTTTGAGAATCGTTAAACGTTTCATCATTGGTCTCTGACCCGCTCATAGGTTGGCTCTGTTGGGAGGCTTGGTTGCAAGTTTGAGGAACTAAGATGGACGGATCATATTCCCTGGGAAAGTGCATCTTCAAAATTTCGAAAACCTTTTGATGTCTCCAGCGTTTTGGATCTTTCGGATCTTCCTCGTAGAGTACCTCTCCATCCCGGTACTGCAATTAAATTTGACCAACTATGGATTAGGGATATAAGTCCTTTTATATATAATAAACACTTCATAAATTAATTTTACGAAGCTCACCATAGATTGCGGGTCGTTTCCGCTTGGGTTAGCCCTGAAAACCTCTCTAACATGACCAACATATCTTTTGACTTCCTTTTTCAATGTGGCTACTCTCGTTTTGAGCGACTTGAGAGATCTGGTTGTCTCTCCCCACCATCGTGCGTTGTATTCCTCAACAATACGAGACCAGAACTCTCTAGACTCTTGTTCCCTACCTATAATCGGGTCACTAGTTATCGCACACCAAGCACCTATTACCGCTACATCTTCCATTCTAGTGAATTTTGACATGAGTGAAAATGTTGAAGGATGCGTGAAGCGAGAGATGGAGATATGGTTGTTACGATGGAAAATGTATTTGGTTTGTTTGGTTTGGGTGCAACAAACATGAATTTGTAGTCCCAAGCATAATCCGAATGTTGGGCCTAATTAACGGGACGCTGCTAGAAGCCATCGGATCAATCGATCCGTTGGTGATCCAACGTCTAAGAAATGGAACGCAATTTCAAGTCTGCGTGTGATTTTGAAACTACGCCGTACGTAGTTTATAAGCTGCGTGCCATGCTATTTAAATTTGCGTGCCTTAAGCGACACGAATTAGATCGGCAACGGTTGAAAGAATCCGATGGTTTCTGTGGGTGGGTGGTATTTTAATTCTGGTGGGTGGCTTCAACGGTTTTATGAAGAGATGAACCAATTTAGACTCTATAATTTGAGTATGACACCGTAGTACCGAAGACACATAATTTTATATTTCCAAGTTCTGGTTTCGTTATGGACCGGCTGACAATTTAAAGTGATTGTATGTTTAATTTGGGTAATATGGCATTAATACAAATTTCTAGTACAACCAATTAAAATAATGCTTAAATAAGTCCATTTTATTAGGATACTTAAACAACGTAGTACAAACCGTAACACCAAACATGAAATTAAAACGGAGGTTGGTTTCTATCAACGATATCTCATACTTGTCGAGGACGCATCTCACCGTGTGGATTCCAAAGGTATGACCTGTAGTACATTAACGAAGTTAATAATTTTATTTCATAAAGGTCCATGAAATAACACCGACATCGTATTTTTTGGAACATACCTCTTCTATATTGGGTAGGGTTATGTTAATCCAATGGTTTTTCTTCGTTGGAGAAAAGATTACCACTTTCTTCAAAACTAATACCGCTCCTACCCTAATATGCTTCCCATAGTCTGGATGTTCCACAACCCTGCGATGGACGTTTTCTGGCATTTTACCACTTGGATCCTGTAATATTATTAGAAACCCCACAATGAGTAATCAAATCCAACATTTATCACGAAATTAAATAAGATTACCTAAATGGACAACTCACCTTCACTTTCAAAGTTAAGTCACCAAAATATTGTCGTACCTCCTCGACCAGTACAACCAACCTTTCGATTCTTTGGTTTATTGGTTTAATAGATCCCAGCGCGGTTTTCCCCTCTGAGTAATATTGTTGTGCAAAGAACAGGTTTAGTCTAAATCAAGATCGTTAACACCTTGATTTCATCCCTAACTATTTTTGGAGGACTTGTGTAGATACATCAGCCTGCCCGTTACTATCCTTCGATGTCCGTGATCTTGTAACTTTTGAAGCTCTCTCGCTGGTCCCGCAATGATTTTTCTACTCTTTGGATGCACCACGAGAGTTCGGATTAAACTAGTGCGATTTTTCACTCTTTGGACATGGGGTGAGATCAACGACAACCGATTTATTGCGGTTATGATATGGGTTTGATATGGCAGCCACATCTGGTGTGTTTGTCGAGTACTCCATGGAACTGTGTTGTGGGGCATCCGAGTAACTATCTAACACCGCTGCAAGCTCGTCTTCATCAAAACCTTCCCATGGGTCGGCGTCGGCCATTTGTGGATGATTAGTATGTTTGGAAAAATGGATACTAATTTAGTTTCCTATTGGTTGTACGAAGCAAGTTTGAAGGATATTAGGTAAACTAGTGTTGGTTTATATAAACCAACAAAAAGTGAGGTAACAACAACCCACTTGCGTATGGTGATATTTTAACATCCCCTGGTGTTGGACAACATCCCACTTGCATATGGTGATAATTACAAGCTTCCAAAGTACCTCACTAGGCGTCCCTTAGGCTTCTGACATGTTCCCCGATATTTTTATTAATTGTGGGAATCCTCTTTATCCTTTTTTCAACGAATCGAGTTTATTAACTTCGGGGGAATTTGTATCTGGGGTCAAATAAATTCTCTTGCTAGTTATAAAGTGTGGTCCACATCGTATAAATAAAAATTTAATTTCATATGGACATTCGGTTCTTAACATTTAAGGCAAAAAAATGGTCTACCACACTAATTTTGTAGGCAGACATGTACCACCTTTTGTTCAACACCATCATTGAAAGACATTGCAAGCCCGGGCAAAAATTGTATCGCAGGACTCCTACAGTGTGACATTTCCCTATAAATGGATGTTGTTGAACCAAGATGGAATACACAATCTTTAACACATCATTAGAATTTTCCCTCTACTATTTTATTCTATTCTTTCTATATGGTTGCCGAATTCACCGTTGAGGAGGACGTTGGAGTTGTTTCGAGCATGGATTCTTTGTATTGGAAGCTTAGGTGGTCAAGGTGTTGATAGACCCACCGGAGCATTTGGCATCAGTACATACCAAGTTTGTCGAAAGATTTGGAGATCCAATACGTAGATCGATCCAATCATTAAGATCTAGGATTGGGAGTATAAAAAGAGACGTAAAATTGTATGTTGCCCTGCAAGGTAGACTAATGATATGCATTCCACCGGCGGTCCTTACGGAGGATATGGATATTGTGCTTGATTTTTCGTCATAAAATAACTAATTTTAACAAACATAATATAGCATATGATAATTTGAATGCTTCATGCAGGAAACGATGACCAAAGCATATTTCCTTGAAAGAAACGGACGTCCTTTCAGATATTACGAATGCTACTTACTTATGAAGGACGCCATGAACGAGTACAATCCGACGAGGTTATATAGGCTTGTACCATAATAGATCTCGTAATCGCAATAGTTAAACGAAGCTGAAGTTGAAGATGTCCCGTTGGGTAAACGCGTTTGATCGTTTGTTTTAGTTTGGTTAACAGATGTTTATGATGTTAACCATGGTATTACTTATTGTGTGTTGCATCTTTCTTGCAATTAGGTCATGAACCTATATAAACTTCCTTATTGCCCGATCTTTGGTGAAATCAAATTCAGTCATTGCAGATTAGGATCCAGCAGGGTAAAGGAAACCAATCCATTTTTAGGGTTTTCCATATTCATAGGCGACACAAAAATTTATAAACTCGTAAATTAATGTTCATAAACACCCTATCTTTGTTTGAAACACGCCTTGGATGATGGGAAATTACATGCCACCGACAAAACCTAGTAGAGAGACTAATCAAGTAAAAGACGAAAATTTTGAAAGCTGTGTGTATGACACAGAAGTACCCTTATATTTAATATTCTTATTATTTTACCATGAATTAAGGGCAAATAACCAAAGTGTCTGACAGTTGGGTGTCTATTTCATCGCTACATGAAAGGACATTACAAGGTCCTCTATAAAAAAACTTTTTCGGCCATCGTGATGAAGGTGCAAAACATAAGGTATTCAAATCCATCTAGTTCTGACTTCTCCGTAACATTGTTTCATCTAAGTCTCTTTTATCCAAAACATACAACAATAGTATTATGGCTAGGTATACCGTCGAAGAGGATGTTGCTATCACTAATGCGTGGGCAAGTGTTGTTACCCTTCCCGAGGTGGACCATCACCGGGTTAGAGCTAATACGGTTTGGAACAACGTATTTGAAAATTACACACAACTATTCCCAAATATTCATCAAAGAAGAAATTAGTTGTTGTAAAGGCTAGTCTTGGAGTAATTAAAAAGGGGGTGAGGGTTTACGTCCGATACCAGAAAGAAATTTATATGACACATAACCAATCTCCTCTATGGACAGTTCAGAGGCTGGTAAGTAGTTTATCTTTTACTAATACCACTTTTTTTAATCTTTAACATGAACACTAAATGCGTTATGAACCATTTGTCTAAAGGAGCGATATGCAAATTGAAATACGCTCGTGATACATGCAAAGATTTCATGTTTTACCAATGCTACTTAATCATGAAGGCTAACATCCCCCAACTAAACACGATACAACCGCCACCGAATCCCCGCAACAAGGGGACGAAGATTAACAAAACCGCATCAACACCATGATATTAATTTAATGGTTTGTGGGCAAACCTCTTTGTAAACCCTCACGAGACAAAACTCGTCCGTTAGGCCACATAACGGTTCAAATGCTAGATGTCTTTGGTAAAAGTTAGCTAAGTTTACTTTTGAAAAAACTTTTAGCGATCTTTAACCATTCCATCAATGTATCAACATCAATTTATTACTAATGGTATTTGTTTATCAATTTATTCATAATGATATTTTTCGTAATAAATATCATCATGGGTCCCCCTTGGTTTGGTTTCACCACACAAACTGCTTTTCAGTCAGATAGTTGATACTTTGGGAAGACACGAATTTGGGTCGATGCAATGTAGGGGTTATCGATAAATAGTAAGGGTCGCTATATAAACAGTAAGTGTCCCTTGGTAACAGTAAACGACTTTTGGATAAAGATTCGTGGGTGGTTAATAATTTGAGTATTGTCTTTATTAATATCGCTGGATTCATTTCCACCATGAATTGTCATATGTGTTGATGCATTATTTTGAGTGATCAAATCATGATTCGCAGTCTTCTTCTGTTTCCAACCCTATACTATGACAACATATGTACAAGTTGATTTAACCCCAACAATGGTCATTGTACCATCTCTTCTTGCCCGAGATAGGTCTTTCCTTGTCCTCCAAAAGGTGTTTTAAACAGTAAAGGGCGTATGTGAACATCAAAAGTGTGTTTTAAATTGAGAAGGCTTGTCGGTGAAAAGCGACTAGTGCGTGTAAACAATTTTTCATTTATTACGAGTGAATTGGATGTGTTTTAACAATTTCCACGAAGATTATTAATTTGGATCCTATAAATATCTAGGTTTACCCAAAGGTACTTCTCACCCACCGAGTAATTGGAAATCAGATTATCTTCCTCCAAACAACAAAGACATGGGAAATCTTCTCACGACTTTCTACCCCTAAACTAACTCATTGTACGTACACAACAATGGGATCGTTTGATTCGTTTGAAGATTTGCAAATCACAAAAACATGGTACAAAGAATCTCGAGTAGCAGACCGCTCGCCGGTAAAGCCAGACCCCGAAACCTTTTGGGCAAAAATAGACAACCAATATATACGAGAATATGGGAATCCAAACAGAAGAAGTCTTCAACAGATTCATGATAGGTACCCAGATTATACAAAAATCCATTTGCGATTTTATAGCTATTCAACAACGACTCACCAAACACGCCGTATTAGAATGTCATCCCGACAATTTGTAAGTGTTGTTTAATTTATTCAATCCATTGGTTAATTGATTGGTTCTAAATTTCTTGAGTATATTTTCTTTGTGTTTTTGTAGCACTAATTGGTTAAAGCGGGGTATTTAGAGGAAAAAGGTGAGGCATTCACATTCGATGAATGCTATAATTTCATGGTATCCAAAATCCCAGAGTATGGATCACGGGGCAATTCGTCGACTTCATCGAGTGAAGTCTAAAACTGGAATCTATGTTTGTAACTACTTTGTGGGTTAGTCTCAGTATGAACCCTCACGAGACTAAACTCGTCCGTTAGGGTCACCTAAGGGTTTAAAGGCTTGTTACACGTGCTAAGTGTAACAAGTGATTCCTCGAAAGTGAGTTAGGTTATTAATTAAGTTGTTCTAATGTAATACGATGTTAAACATGAAAGTCGTTATTTAAAAAGTCTGTTACGTCATTGCAATAAGTAAGAAAACACATTACATCATAAAAACCCAACGATTTCAAATGAACAATATTAACCACTCATAAACATCTCACGAGAACAACATTCAATTTTATATGCGACGACCAAAAAAATAATTGGCCACGAAATGCCCGAAAGGCTTCCTTCTGCCGCTTCATACATTGCCATCGCACGAGCACGATTACCATTTGCAAGAACGCGATCATTGCCTAAAACGACCACAAATCCTTTTCAGCATGCTAACACGGTGTTGGATACGTATGGCGGAATACCTAACGCTTCCATTCCCAATTTGAATCAAAAAGTATTCCCTCACTCGAATCCAAAACGCAATACCCACGGAGGTTTTTACGTATCATGATCCATATCCGTAACCTTACAATAACTAATCACTAGAGCGGTATCTTCATGCATCGAAAAACGAGGCATCGTGATTGATTAATGTTGTGGAAATAAGATATGAAACTTTTATAATTTGGGATTGAAAAAATTTATCTTTTGGTTGAGTTTACAGAGCATTACACCTTCGCGAGATAATTGATTTGTGGGGCGTTTATCACAAATTTATACTAAAACTCTCGAGATGGGTTTAAATGTATTTTTAAAATTCTTCAAAGGAATAAATTATAAATATTGGCAACTTTGCTTTGCATGAGTACGTATCATTGGCCGGGCATTATTTTGCATGTCATCTTCTGTAGCGTGATATACTTTTGTAATCTGGGTAATGGTTAAATAGAAAATGACCTTTGAAAGAGGAGGCAGCATAAAAACTGTTGTACAGTATTACTGATTAGACGTGTAATAGTAGTCTCTGACATCTACAATTATCACTCGTCACATTGTGTTTTCGTAACACGCCCCATTGAGTTGTCCACCACTTGTATGTCAGACTAAAGTGTAAAGATGGGCATTGAATTATGCAGCTTTCCCTTTTGATTTATTATCATCCACGTGGACTGGAACAAGGGGGTTTGGGATGCGAGTGGTTGGGGAGATTCCGAGCTTAAGTTGAAATATTCACGAATGGGAGTTTGCCGGGAAGTTTGTCCCTAACTTGAGGTCCAAAATAGTCATACATAAACAAACCCAAATAAACGTTAACATACATAAACAACATAAAAAATACACAATACATAAAACAAAAACATTACATCGGACCGCGCCTCATTGACTTGAGAATTAAACACGGGATTAAACATGACATCATAAACACATAACATAACACAACATATTAAAGAGCAACGAGAAAATTTAATTATTCGGCCCATTCCACCAAATTACACCAGGACATTGCGAAATTGTTTACCATAGGTGTTGTTATCTTTAGAACGATGTAGTTTCATAAAAAACCTACATCTGGGCACCGGCATGACGCCCCCTTTTCATGTTCAACCTTAATCATACCTTTCTCTTTGAAGTTTTTATGAGTACGTTAATATTTTTATCATCTTTGGACTTGATTGCATCTTCTAACCATTGAGCTTCTTCACGGCAATTATCAGGCGGCATCGAAGGTACCTACTTTTTCTGGTTCCGCTTCTAATAACAATTTTATTCCTAGGACAACCTCTCTGCGGGCACTTGGAATACATCCAAGGGCATTGCATGGCTGAATGGTCTTTAAGGAAACATAGCGGACAAATTTGGTTTGCTTCTACACACACAATTTGTTTTCCCTTGCGATTAGAATTCATTTTTATCCGGCTAAATTTGAAGAAGCGTTTTATGTTTGATGGTGTGTTTCTTTGAGTGTATTTATAGGAAAAAATTATTATTATTTATAAATGAAATCCCCCTTAAAAAATCTTGTCGTTATAGTGTGTTGATAAGGATAACAAGATTTCTATCAGAAGTATCGTTATCCAAAACAGTGTCACGGATGACTTAATGGCAATCTGCATGTTTGAGTAGTACGAGTATTTTTATCTACTGGGCTATGTTCAACAGAGTTCTATTTGAGATGGTATACGAAAATTACTCGAATTTAACATTACAAATGTAAAACCGGTGTAGGAAAAAAGGTCAAACAAATATAAAAAACAGCCACGCGATTTGTAATCAGCGTTTAAAGAATACGCATATTCAATATGCGTGAGGTTCAAAGCTGCGTCTAGAAGAATATTAGTGGATTTTTTTTTCATCGCAGTTTGTAAGCTGTGTTTTATGCTTTTTCCATCGCAGATTTGAAAGCTGCGTACCTTGGACTTCCAACTTGGATCCAAGCCGAACGGCACTAGTTACGGATGTGGGCGATTTGTTCACAAAAAAAAAACGACACTTCTACGGTGCGTTAAGTGGGATCTTGGATCCCATTGGGGCTAGCCTAAGAAGAAATAATAACAATATCATGGTGAGACAAATGATTGAGCTTTAAAATGAAAAACAAAAGCAGAAAGGGAGGAGGAAGCCGTGGTTACTAGTTTTATGTTTAGAACATATTCGATGCAAACAATGAAAGTAGCTAAGGTGTCTGATATGGGACAGAAATAGGAGACACCGAACACGTCTGGTGAACTGTTTTCACCGTCCGCCAACACATGTTCAATTTTTTTTTTTTTTTTTTTTTTTTGATGGGAACACATGTTCAATCAATAAGCTCTTAGTCAATGACCCAGTGAACCCGGGTTGAAACACTGGTTGGACCATATGACCCTGACCTATTGATTTTTCCGAGTCGACGTCCGGGCCTGTTTTCAAAACATTGGTTCAATAGGATTGACGTAATAAATTGGATTGACAAAGTAAAAGTGAAAATCATGAGAATTATGTGTACTCCCCTTTGTCATGAGAATTATGTGACTATCCGCGAAGTAATTTTGAGCTGTACTCCACTTTCTCATTTGCCTATAAATACGAACCTTGAGCTAGTGAAAAGGGGTCGAGTAATTTGTAAGGCATACCGAGAGAGATTTTAAGTTGGTGTTTTATCATTTGGCTCTTGTATTATCATCATCATATTTCTAATAATAATAAGAACTTTGGCTTGAAATCTCATAACTATGTCTTAGAATTCTCACTTAAACTAATTCGAGTGTAACTGTGGGATTTCCTGCTGTTACAATAATATATCCATAAAAAGGAAAAAGATCCTAGGATGAAATAAAGTTTAAACAGGCTACAACCACTCGAGCATACACACACAATACACTGCTAAACACAACTACCGCTATACATGTTTTACATATTATCATTTTACTTCTTGATCAGCATCCGCGCTTTTCACCTAGTCATTCATCATGGGAATGGCACAGTGCATTTCATTTCGGTCTTTTCAATATCAACAGCAAATCCTTTCCCAGTCTTTTTCCATATATCCGCATTGGGGTTGATCCATTCTGGTTCTGCAATCTCCAATCTCAATTTCTTCAGATCTTCACTTGAAATGTTGTACTTCTCATCTCTTTTCTGCACCAAGTCTGGCTTCACCATTCCCGTGGGTACTCCTTGTGGAGACATCATCAAGGATGGTGCACCCAACGGAAGCACATCACCTTAAAATTACTCATAATTAATATCTTCACCAAAAAAAAATTGGATCTCTTGCATGGCAAAAAACAAGATTAACCAAAAAAAGTTCAATTAGAGTGGTTTTTTACCTCTATCTACTTGCCAAGTGCACCAAAATTTACCATATGTTTTTGTTAGATTTTCATGTTCTCTCGATTGTACCATCTCTGGAACCCTTGGATTCATCCACAAGCCAGATTTAATCTAAACCGATTAAAATTTATTTACCGAAGTCAGAACCCTATAAAACACGTAATGAAGTAATGAACAGCTACAAATGGATAACAAATGCATACGAATCGGACTGACTGAGTCACCAGATAGTAAACCGATTCTGCCAACATGAAAAAGTATTTATGAATGGTGTATCGGTAACTCCTAAGGACCAACCTCATACGCATGAGAGTGCCACAGTTTCTGTTCCTCAGCTGGTAAAGTTTCAAAGATCCGATCTGATACTATGTATTCGACTCCTGTACGTATAGCAGACTCGTTAACTCAACTAAACTGCTAAAGAGACGGAAGTTTTTTTAATCATTGGTAAATTAGAAAATAGAAAATTTCACCCCGGTCCGGTGGTGTCAGTACCTAGCCAAATATTTACCGCTGCACTGGAAAAAAGACTACAAGGATGAAGAAAATTACCGACAAGGCGAGCGGAGGGAGAATCAGAGTCATAAACAGCACACTGAAGGAAGTCTTGGTTGATACGAGTGACGAAGTGATGAGTTTCGATCTGACGACTCATGTCGTGACTATAAAGAGCAAAGGTACATACATGTTGCTGCATCATCTTAATAGGCTTCAACGATTGAAGCATAGCTGCTCCTTTGTCTAACATATGTTGACCTACTGACATTGGCTTCCCTGGTACTGTTGGTGGTGTTTCATAGGATTGCATACTCTCTGGTACATCTTTATCACTTGATGCCATTGCAATTAGCTCAAATTACTTCACTTCTGATTAAACAACTCAAAACTTAAAGATAAGCTGGAACTTGGACTATATTTGGAGAGGAGAAGAGACTAAACTTATATATGAGTTTCAAAATGCGCAGACAGCTTAGCATGTGCCACGGTGAATTCAATTTGTTACGTGGCTGATCAAACTGTATGGCACGATGACATGTTGTACATGCACGGAGAATATTTTTCAGAGGGGATAAGATGTAGAAAGCCTGGAGAATGTGTGCCACGTTTTGGCAGCACAATTTGTTGCTATCTGCTAAGTACAAGTGTCGAAAAGATCAGAAGTATAATTGATTATTATGAACGGGCGCAGAACAGCTGCTCAATAAAGGCAAAGTATCTTTTGGAACATTTGTTCGATCACATCATTAGGGCTCATTTTAATCCACCGCTGGCATGGGCACTTGGCTGCCAATGGAGGAAAGGACAACTACCCTGGTGGCAAGCCTTTCCGGTCGAAGGCTATATTTGACACTTCAAACTGGGCCACATAAGATCATTGTTTGTGCTTCAGGCATGACCTGACAAAATTTATCTATCTTGCGAGCTAATTTAGAGAGTGTCCGGCACCCTGAAGTAAAAATAACTCTCAGAAGTTTGAATGAAAAGAAAATTTACTTTGCAAATTCTTTCCTTCTAAAAATTATTTACTTGTTGTATGATAGCAACACCCCCTCTTAAAAAATTTTCCACCCCGCCTTGGAACAAACTAACGTTAAATATTGGCCAGAAAAAAATTGGATTATTGTGGGGACAAAAGAAAGCAGTAAGAGTCGCCAATAGACATGAGGAAAACTAACCTTATCCACGCTCCAACCACAAACTTAATATTTTCTGCACCCACACATCATCCAAAACCAAAAACAGATTCATCAACACCCCTGCCAACCCCAGACTTCCTCTGTGCAATTATATTTTCAGTCTGTTTTCCAACTAGCCAAATTTTCTTACTAGAATATTGTAAAGTTAGAGTTTTCTTTGCTTTGAATCTATGGCAACTTCCATGAACTCAAGTGTGTTAGCTTGCAACTATGCAATCTCAAGCGCTGCAGTTGCATCCTCAGAAGCGAATTTGAAGCTTTCTTCAGTCGCTCCAATCAGTTCAGGCTCTAAAAAGTCCATGAAAATTTGCGCCAAAGCTAATGTCACTGAGGGACAAAGAGATCAAGGAAAAAAAGCTGTACTTCTTGGTTTGGCTGCTGTCCTTTTATCTACAACCATCTCCACCACATCTGCCAACGCCGGTATCATCGATGAATACCTCGAGAGGAGTAAAGTTAACAAGGTTAGTGACTTCTATTTTTTTGAAGATGAAAACATAATGTCTAAATTGTCTGCTGATTTTAGCTTCATCTCAGGTTGCCAAATTTTGTTATTAGATATCAGTTGCTTTGCTAAAACTTAATATGCATCTTTCGAAATAGAAACAAACTACCCAGGTTTAGTACCTTACTGAACTTAGCAAAACACGAACTGTCCTTATGCAGGAATTGAATGACAAGAAGAGATTGGCCACCAGTGGAGCTAACTTTGCACGTGCATACACTGTTGAGTTCGGTACCTGCAAATTCCCAGAGAACTTCACTGGGTGCCAAGATCTAGCCAAGCGAAAGGTATTTATATTATCGAAAATCTTATACTGTCTGAGCTCCGCTTCATAACTGTTCTATGTCTAATTTTTCTGTGTTTCGCTCATGGTGATGCAGAACGTGCCATTCCTCTCTGAGGACTTGAAGGTGGAATGTGAAGGCAAGGACAAATTCAAATGTGGTTCTAATGTGTTCTGGAAATGGTGATGACATAAAATCGCCATTTCTCTTCTCTCTTCAACGTGTATCTAATTATCTATACTTGATTTTCCCATTGATGCTGAAGTTTAATATCAGATGTTTTTCTCAGTATGCCATTCTGTTTCCATCAAATGTGACTTTAAAAGTCTGCAAAAATGTTTAGTTTCGAAAAACAGTAAAATACAAAGAAACATATCTCAGTAACGCAAAATTTCAAAAGAAAAAACACCTATATCTCTTCATTAAAATTTGTTGTGACGTCTAGTGGACTTTTTACAGTGTAAAAAAAAATGGTATGTACTTTTCTGAAACCCTATGAATCATAAATCAGTAACAAAGCAAATGAAACTGAGCACCTTTGAAGATCTCTTTGTAGTATACAAATACTAAATCCCGCAAATATACAAGCATGAATGTCTTCCTCCCTCTTCAAACAACATAGTAGATCAAATGAATCCAGCCTTGTTCATAAGTGCGCGAATCTGTGCGACAATCCTGCTGGCCTGCCAATACTAGACCCAACTGGATCAGATGAATAAGTTACCAAACACGCTTTTAATGTAATCTTGTCTCCAAGAGTTTAAGTTGGTTATCGAAATCCTATTGAGTCCAGACACCAGGATGAAGAGCTGTTGTTGTCACTCAGAAGCTGTTGGCATGGTTCTGGGGATACTTGAACAGCTAAACCTTTAACGAATTCGCACTGCCATTTTAATGATGGACGTAACCCTAAAAGACTAATATTCCTCATACAAATTCCTTCAAAGGGAGAATCTTCTATTCCCTCTAATAATGGTGCCCGTAAAGTGTCAATGCTGACCAAATTACTAATGTAGATGCCTTTCACAGTGGGAAGTGCTTTGGGATCCCACCCATCATCAGGGTGGTCATTAGCACCCCCTACTAAACCTAAAAGGTATTTTTACTCTGTCCAAGGTGATATTAGTTATGGTGATGTTGGTTATATATCCCCTCTGCCTATGTCAGTTTTCAGGCGAACACCAGCGGCTGAGTTGCGAACATGTAAGTTTTCTATATGTACATTTGAAATCCCACCAGACATCTCACTACCAATTCCCACACCAGAGCAAGTGGGAGTTGTACCTGATACATTCCGAACAACAATGTTCGAGCTCGGACGAGCCATTTTGATCCCATATTGATCCCACCCGCTCTTCACTGCGACTAAATCATCACCACTCTCGATGTAACAGTCTTCGATGCAGACGTTTGTGCTAGAATCTGTGGTTTTGAATGAATCGAAAACTATTCTTGTAAATGTAAACAGATAAGGTAAAAGAAAATGTAATTTATTCAACCCTTTCATTTCTCTAACCTGGGTCTATACCATCTGTGTTGGGAGAGTTCAAAGGAGCCAGTATAGTCATCCCCTTGATTACAACGTCGCTGAAACGAAAATTGAATATCAGCAATGACAAATAAAAACAAGGTACAGAAACAATTGATTTTTATTGTAAGTGTTTTATTTGCTGAAGAGGAATGGTACTAATATCTTGAACATATCCGCTGCCCATTATTTTTAAACCATGGGATAAACAAAATCTTGTACAAAAATGTAATTGGCAGAGGTCGTAATCAAAATTAATTCATTCGATACAAAACCGTAAAAAATAGTGCAAACTCTATGAAGTATGAATGTAAAAGATTAACTTTGGTGAAATCACTGAAATGTATCGACTCTCACAATTACTTAAAATCAACAAAAAAAATCTCTTAATAAAAGCCTGCTTTTGGATATGCATAACAGTATTTTAATTACCGAAAACTCGTTTTCACTTTTAAGACTACTAACCAAGCAGTCTTATTAATCTATACGGTACTGTAACATATAAGTTGGAAACCTGACACTAGAATGCCAAATGTAACAGAGCCCGTAAGTACGATTATCCCGAAAGAAGACATTTTAAGTAAAAAAATAACACAATCAATCCAACAGCTATTTTTCAAATAAAGCAAAAGAAGAAATAGTTATTAAGAAGGAATACCTGCAGTAAACAGGATGGATGGTCCAAAAAGGAGAGTTGCGGAAAGTGAGATTGGAGATGAGGATGTTGCGTGAGTTCATTAATTCAACTAAGTGGCCTCTCGTATGCTCCAGTGTTCTGTTCCACCATAGATCCCACCACATCCTACCCTGACCATCAATGGTTCCATTCTCTCCTGTGAACCCATAAAACATCAATATCCGAGTACATATATTTGCTTTTTCAATATGATGCTGGTTGGGACCATATAAAATATGCTGGTCAGTCTTGGGACCACATCACTCACTATGAAAACCAGTTATAGTTGAATGAACGTTGTGAAAAAAAAAAGGCAAAGTCGTTCATTACTCGTATTGATCTTACCAGCTAAACAAATTTATGCAATCACCACTTCATAGCTAAAACTAGGAACCTAAAATTCAATGCTTAGTTGAACTAAAATTTTGAGCTATGTTTTACTATGTCATTGTTTTGAGCCTAGCTAAGGAACGATAATTAACATGTGATGCTGGTATAAGCAATTAACGTTTTAGAGCTTCTCATGTGATTTTACTAGTAAAAGAAAATGTGAAAGTGGCATTATAAACTAAGATACCCCTCATAGTTTTTCTTTAGTTTTTTACTTCCACTCAGCAATCAAAGGTGTTCACTAGCGTGCAAAGATCAGGAATTAGACTAGGAAGATGTTTTACATTTTTAAAAAACACAGGCGTAGGTCATTCCTGTTCATATAAACTCTTTCTCTTCCATCCAATAATATAAATAAATTCCCTTCATATATGGGTCGATCGTATAGAACTAGACATGAACGATAGTTCCAAGTTCCACAATGAGCACTCTGTTCAAAGAATTTCTCTTTTTAATTTTTTTGAAACATTCAGTTTCTTAATTGGTGGTTGCTATTTCTTTCATTATCACGAGCTTGACAATTAAACTGTAATACAGAACTTGTGGATCACATGTGAAAGGTTTTAGAGCTTACTGGCTAACGAAAGCCATCCAAGTCTTCTCATGACATACATACAAAATAAGCTCAAGTCCATAATCTAATAAAGTTGGATCTAATCAATAAATGGCAATACCAATCAACATAATTGTGAATTGCCACCCACAAAAATTGCTTATCCTCCATGCCAAAAACATTATAATTTACTCTTCACAAGGGAAAAATGAGTAGATCATAGATTTACCACTGTAAATCATAGGGTATAGTTTTTATTTTTATTTTAAAAGGGATAAGCTAACTAAAGCAAATCAATAAATGAAATCTCAAACAGAGGAATTAACATTACCTGTAATGACAACATTAGAGGGAATCACCATGAATGAGGCTTATGTGTCTTCCTCCTAATCTCTCTCTACCTCTTCCATAAGATGGTAATGCCTCTATCACTGGCCACTCCTCTGGATTCTGTTCTCCTCATCAATCAAATATAGATTCTCAAAAACAAGATAAAATTAAAGAAACTGAACAGAGGATTAAGATTCAAAGAACCCAGATTGAAAAAACATAAAAAATATGAATACCTGAGAACCCAAAATAACAGCACCAAATTCCAAGAAGAGAGTGAAATTACTAGTAAGATTAAAGCTACCAGTAACCCATCTTCCTTCTGGGACATTAAGTTGTGAACCACCTTTCTTATCAAATCTTTTGAGATATTCCAAAGCTTTTCTAAAAGCTATTGTATTTGATGTATTGCCATCACCAATCCCACCAAAATCTCTAATAGACATAACCATTTTTCTGGGTGATTTTTCATTTTTGTAAAACCAGGAACAACTTCCTGGGTCTGTTAAAAAACTTGTTTTCTCTTCTGATTCTGATTTGGAAGAACCGATAACCCATGTTGATGGAAAAACAGATGATTTTGAACTAATCTGAAGTATGGAAATGGATATGACTGTGAGGATTAAGAAGTAAACTGTGTATGATGGTCTGGTGAAATTACTCCAGCAGATAGTAACAAAAAAGGGTTTTTCTACGTCCATGAAAGACGACGAACAAGAACAACAGAAAATGGGAATATAGAGTTCTGTTTTTTCGATTTGTTTAAGTTTCCATTTTAGGGTCTGGTTTAGTGGTGCTCTGCGTAATTTACGATGTCAGTTTTTTGTCGAGTCCTTTGTTAATATCTGTTTTTATTTTACATCCTTTATGGGCTGTCAATATACTTCCCAAGTCGGAGATCTGTTTCCGAATGTCCTACGTCCTATAGGATTTCGGAACCGGATATCTTATCGGATTTTACCACTTAACCCTATCGGAATCGGAGTGGGCTGATTCAGTTAGGCTAATATCCGACATCCGATAAGCCTAGGGGTGTACTAGTACTTTCCGACCCTAGATATTATCTGTCGAGATTCAACTTGATTCTATCAATCTCAGTAACTTATGTTCATTAGTCTTAGCAGGAGAGGGAGAAAGAGAAAGATATCGAGAGAGTCGATTCGGTTAGATCGGTGTTGTTGGCTAGGGCTAGAAGAAGAATGGGTTTTCTTCGGTGTTGGTGGGTGGTTTGAATTAATGGTTATATACAGGGAAATGAAGCAACAACAGTGGTAGCTGTAGAGATTGGAAGTGAATGAAGATGGGTGGATTCTAAACACAGATTCGAATTGGGTTCTAGTCGAATTTGTGTATGAGTTTGTCAATTCATGTTGGGTGCTGGCTTGATTGGTCTTATATGGGGCTGTCTAATTCAAGATGATGCCAAGATAATGGATTTGTGGTGTTGGTTGATCTTGATGTTTGAATTGGGTAACCCATTTGCAGAACGGAGATGATTGAATTAAGGGTCTAATGCCTAAGCGAATTCACCAGTATAAATGTTTTTTTTTCAATTATAAAGTTTGATAATTACATGCACTTGTTGATCACGGCAAACACTGTTATTACCTCTATTATCTTCTGCGGAACTTTGAAACATATATCCGAGAAAGCTTATTTCGAACCCAACTTGAGACCATTAGACTTGATCACTCACATTTCTTCTGCGTTTTTCATAGCTTGGATTCCGCCATACAACTTGCCTCAACATAGTGAATTTAAAGGATTATTTTTATACTTCGTTATCAAATGATATTTTTATTTTCAATATATTCCATCTCTTTCTCGAATCGTTAATCATATGAAGAGAGCTAGCGTGTGCTAAACGTAAAATATTCTTTTTAGAAACGCCTAAAATACCTGTTAACGTAAAAGTGTCCGATGTTCTTTGTAGAAAACTATCAGACGGTAAATAGTCTTCGATGTGAAACTTTTAAAGAAATTTCTAAAATTATTTGTATTCAACTCATTTCCAAGTAGAGAATTTTATTTATATTCGTGCGATGTTCGAGCATATCCGTTCTAGCAACAACAAAACTAGCCATTGGACATATGAATGGTTATGGTAATACTTACTTAATCATATAATACACAAAAAAATATGTGTAAATCAAGTACATCGATTAAGTGCCATTACTTCGGTCTAATGATCGGCTATGATGTTGCTAGCCGAAAAATGCTCGAGCAGTTAGCCTTACTTTTTTTCCAATATTTTGGGTAGTACGTGACAAAAGATTTTTGAATTTGTACACATACATGAGATTAACACAGTCTAATAAAGAGATGGAAACAGACTAGCTAATTAGCTAGATTAGTCTCTACTACTATTAGGAGTTATCTCTCTTCTCTCTTCTCTCTCTTTCTCTTCCCCTTCTGAGGAGAAGGAGGAGGACCTAGAGCCGTCTTGCTCAGATTTGGTCCTTTTGGACCATATCTGAGCAAGGATTCTTTTAATTTTAAAGTTTTTGGTAGTACGTAATTGAATAAGATGTTTTTACATCGTTTCTGGTGTCTTTGACATATTTCTTCGTCGTTTGGGACGATTTTTCTTCGTCGTTGTGGGGCGAGTTCTTCAAATTTAATGGCACGGTTCGTGGCTTGCTATTCTCAATTCAAAAACATCGACGATTCATCACGACATCACTTTGAATCGGCATCCGTATTCGTGTGGATTGACAAATTTATGCACAAAATACTCCTTTGTATTAGGAACATCTCTCTCTTATCGAAGAAGAAGAAGAAGAAGAATACAATCAGAAAATGGTCGGATTTTATTTCCGGATATACCATCATCTCTCCCTTATACATAAAATTGTTTTGGATATCTTTGTTGTTTATCGCTCTTTCTCTTCGCGATTTACTTGTAATTGATGCCCTTATTTGTATTAGGGTTTTGATTATTTTGTATTTAATGTTTTTGTTATTCTTGTAAGCAAACATGTAATCACAATTTTGGTTTGAATGAATTGAAATATGTTGATTGTCCAAAAAAAAAAAAAAAAAGAGATGAAAAAAATCAGTTGCACCAGATTTTATACGATGAAACTTGAAGGCACCAGATTTTATAAGTTGAAACTTTAAGGGAAGTAATGCAATTAAACATCGTCGTTTGACGAGGAAACACGACTTAAAGCTCATTTGAATCACTTGATCAAGGGACATTGTGGTGAATAAATATTTATATCTCCTTATTAGCAGCGATGTTCGACTAATTTCACTTTGTTTTTTGGATTCAGCTGGGCTTCAAAGATAGAATAGAAATAAATTAGGAAAGAAAACGAAAAATACTTATGTGGTGTTTTATTTTCGGCCCTTCAAATATCGGAAGCACATTTTCTGATTCGAGGTCGACAAATAAAAACAAGTACTCCATACTATTTGAAAATTTAGCATGTTGGTATGAAAACGGTGTCCTTGGGTCGATCAAAAAAAAAAAAAAAACATTAGTAATACTGAGCTCGTGCCTACCAACATTAGTAATATGGAGCCCGACAGACAAACGACTTCCTAGTGTTAAAAAACAGTGTTTCAAAATCCACCACAAACCCTGACTTTTGTCAAGCATTATAGACCAATATTAGATTTTGAAATTGTAAAGACCGTCATATATCCTATTGATGTTGAATTCATGGACTCATGGTTGAGATCTGGATTAATGGGTAGTCAATTTAGACAAAAGGTGTCAGAAATCTTGATCCTAAGTTGAAATCGATATGATGGTACACCCTTTACATAGTTCACGACCCTTTCATTTATAGTGTCGGCAACTTCATTTATGATTCACGAAGGACCGGATGATGTCAGTGGGAAACCCACTACCACCAAGGGGCCTGCCGATTTGAGTTTTAGGTGATCAAACTCTAAATACTCTTTACGAGTGTAACTTTGTGCACCCGTAGGTGCACATTCCTCCCCTGCTCATTGGCTTAGATTTAACGGGAATGTTACCATTATAAAATTTTATTTTCAATTTACTTTTATTTAGAAAAAAATCACACAAGTTTCGAAGCAGTATTTTTTTCTCTTTCTTCTCTCTTCTTCCATGCTTTTGTCTCTCTTATGAACTTGCTTCCTTGATATTGAAGAACTGAAGATCATGATCATCACTGGTCAAAGCTGAAATTTTATTAAATACTCCGTATGGAATGAACCTAAAACAAATATGACAAACATCATCACTGGGTCGATTTGTCCGTGTATTTTATCAGTTCTAATTTGATGGTTTACAAATGACTTTAGCTTATCTTAATCAAACCAATCATGACCACATTTTTTTTTTTTTTTGTTAATCATTGTATTGATTTCAAACTTACTGAAGATTTGTACACTGTAGTTATACAAGAGATTTCACGGGTAGATTATGTACTAAACTTACTAAGCTTCCATGGACGAAAATGGGTGAAAGTTTTTCGTGATTTCTGGTTTTACTTCATTCGTTAGTACTGATCATTTAATAGAAGGTGTATCAAGGTTAATGCGGTTCAATGGGATAACACGTCACTCCGGGGATGATGGAGATATTAGGATTATGGCTAGGAGTGGTAAATATTATTTCAAAATATTTAGTCAAAGAAATGATGATAAGACTAATCATGGTGACATAACCTCTTATGATCTGCATCAACAATTTGTCCACAAATTCGTTACTCAGTTATTAGCTTGATAGACCAATTGAAAATTGAAAAGAAGTTTGTTTAGCATATTGTCTTATGAAAGTGAAAATATGATTAATTTGATTATGTCTGTATTTGTTGTTTGATCATAATATAGTGATGTGTAATCCATTATTCAAAAAATCAAAAACTGTAGGATGCATTCAACTTAAATAAAAAATAAAAGCATTTTCCGTCAATCAAGGCACCCAATACAGAAGGGAGGAATGTGCACCCCGGTTAACAAGGGGTGCACAAAGTCGGACTCTACTCTTTACTAAGCAAATTACTACTGTATATACTATTTGTTAATTGATTTGTGTAGTTGTGTAAAAGACAATTAAACGTCTAATAAAAAAATGAAAAATATTAAATTTGAGAAGAAAATGGGGTCAGATCTGGGGAAAAGGTGTTGGGGGACCTGGAGTCATTGGACTATTGCACATTTGTCGGGGAACTATTTTATTGCTAAACAGCACAAGCGGAGAGTGCCAAAATTATTCTTTTCTTCCTAATTTGCTTTGTGTAACCATGTGTTTTGTTTATTTATGTTGACACACTCAGCAGGGTGTAACCATGTTATACAGGAGCAATACTGAAAATAAAATAAAATAGACTTTTCATTTTCCCTCTCTCATGTTCTCTTCTCTTTTAGAAAAAGAAAAAGAAAACGCTAAAAACTCGTCAAGTGGCTTTCATCCCTTTGCTCAGCCTGTTTGGGCTAGAAATAATTTGTTTTATTTTCATTAGTACTAGTTGTTAGTGTAGGATTTTAAAATTTGGTTTGATTTTGATGTCATTTGACATTTTCTTCGCCTTTAGAGCGATTATATTTTCGCTTTTGTGCGATTTTGTCTTTATCTTTATGGTTATTCTATCTCTGTTTCCAAGGTGACTATTTCTAGGAATTTTGGTTGGTACGTGGTTTGTTATTTTGGATTATTCAAGAACATTAATGATTCAGCTAAAGCGATTTTGCGATTTCACCTTCAATCGAAGAAATTTAGGGGCATTCATGTTCGTCTCAAACTATGGTTAGAGCAATTTACTTCTCTATTTGAAGCATCTCTTTTGAAGAAGACAATCTTAAATGGTCGGATTTTATTAGGTTTATACCATCCTTCCTCCTCCTTACAAAAATTGGATACTATTAGGTTCATCGCTCTTTCTCTTGCGATTTATTTGTAATTTGTATCTTTATTTGTATTTCTTTAAGGGAAAAACAGAGAGAAGACCAAGAGTAAGGGAAGCGGCAAGAGGGATTGTATTGATAGCAACAACCATATTACATAGCAAAGTATGTTTTATATATAACCATGGAAAACCCTAACTACCTAGTTGTCTTGCTTTATCTATGGGCCATAGGCCCTATAACACTACCCCTTGTGCGGTCCAATAGAACTTCACATCTGTGATGCTTCACATATAGTGCTTGAATGTAATTCTTCAAATGTCAGCCCCTCTCCTTGATGACTTGTCAGAAATCAATTGCCGCATTAAAACTTTGACAAGGAAAAACCCAGTGGACAAAACCTTGGTACAACTCTTCACATGTTGCTTCGTATTTTACATGTATTTCATCACATGTATAATACGATCTTAAAAGATTGTCGAGTCTAAGTTAGTTGTCTCGTTAAAACTTTGTCAGGCTAACCGAGTGGGGACAAAACACGAACTAAAAAAAAGAGTACAACATTAAGTGAACTTAGAACATATAGTTGGATGCGTATCGTCGCCTCATTAAAACCTTGACAAGGAAAACCCGGTGGGATAAAACCTTGTGAAGGAAAAGAGTACAACGAGATGCAAGTAAGGGTGATCCGTTGCAGATGATCACTTTGCTCCGTTGAAGTTGACTAGTCGTTTCACAACTCCTGAGGAAGAAAATCCTTGTAGGAAAGACAATAGTATTAGCTAGGAAATTACATTCCCGGTGTTTGTTGTTGTCTCATTAAAAACCTTGCCGAGTAACATAACCCTGTGGGAAAAAGTAACCTCGGTGAAGGAAAATAGTTCAACACACCATTAGATGCTCCCCACGATGTCGAAAATTTTCATTAGTCTAATGCGGGTCGGAAAGAAGTTTATCACACTTTACTTTGGTGACTTGAATGTTTATAAGACCTTGTTGTTGATTCGGAAGTTACGTTGCTTAATGGACTATCGCCTTTCATTTCTTTGATTCAGATATCTTCATGTCTTCAACGTTCAACATACTTGATGCTTTTAGTATTGTCTCGCTAAAAACCTTGTCGAGTAACAAAACCCCGTGGGAAAAACTATTATCGATCGAAGGGAAAAAGAGTACAACACAACTTCAATTTCGAAGTAAAATATGTCGACATCATATCCTTGGATCCTCCCCCTGATTACTTTCAGAGTTGTTCCAGATTGTTCCTTTAGTCATGTACTTTTCGAAACTGAATATCGGTATGACCTATAAAATAATCTACCGCATCTCCCCCGATTACTTTCGTTGTAGAAGAGATTATTGTTCCTTTATAAAGCATTCCTTTTTTATGTCTTTGCATGGATAAAACAAATTTATGTCAATGGTTACTTTTAAGTACATGATTACATTCACTATACCATTCCAATGACGTTGCGTTGGCGCTGAGCTATATCTAGTTAACAAGTTCATTGAGGATGTAAAATTAAATCGAGTATATTACTATACTAAGCACAACAATGCGTATATTGTACTTAGATATGGGAATTTCATCTCCCAATACATCTTCGTCATCTTCCTTTAGACGAAATGGTCAGTTACTTACATTTGAACCTCGACTAATCGTGGGAGTGCTATCGGGATGCATGTCTTTGTTAAATTACCGACAACTTTAGACATGAAAACTGGTGGAATAATATACCACAAGCTCAGTATTCGGTCGAGCTTTCCCCAGATTTTTCATCTAATTCGGATTTCAAATAGTTTTTAAGGTCTCTTATTACATCAAGAGTACCCATAATACATCTTTACCATCGACATAGATAGCTACAATCCAAATAAGGAACTTTCTTGTGAATACGCAAGGAAAAATAACTTACTTGTCTATCCCCTCCAAATCAAATAGCCACTTAGACGGGTATACCACATCGCCTGATTGCTTCAATCTAAAAGTGAGCGTTCTATCTAACTGTAAACGCACTATGTGGTTTAGATTCACTTGATTTGGGAAACAAAAGGCTATCAAGTACTTTTGTAAATATCTTTTATCTCTTGATTCTTTCAGAGATACGTAATAACCACATACATATGCTGCATTTCAAGTCCTTTTGAAATTACCAAGCTAACTAAGTAGCGGAACACTATAAAGTTCATTACAAGAAAACAATTCCAGGGCTTTGTGAGAAACCTCGCGCCACAAGGCGAGTCTTTATACTTTAAGACTGCTTTCTTCTCATTATGCTTTGTGACAAATTAATCATGTATGTCCAATAGACTTTACACTTGGTTGGTTAGCACTACCACACCAAATACCTGTATATTTGTCAAAGAACCAAGTTCTACATGGATTGTATAGGCCAAATATGCTATTTATTTGAAATTAATCAAAATAAAGCATGGTTCGATCTCATTGTGCTCTAATTTTGGAGCAACTATTTATGGATTATATCATCACTGTGCACGCATGATCCTTCCATTGACTCATGTGCATTCTCATAATCCGCCAGGATTTCATTGTTCTCTAGAATCATTTAAAACTTTGGAGCATCCTCCAGTTTGATTCATGGACATATTCAGATACAATCTTATGAGATGATTTCTGATGATATAAATAAGTTGTGCCTTACTCACCTACTTCCTTTCTAGGTGAGGATTGATCGAACCAAGTGGTCTCTCCAACTTCCTTTATGGAGCCACGGCCTCAACCACACTTCCACTGAGTGTAGTTGCAACACCTTAGTCTATGGTGTATATCCCGTATTGAGGATTTGTAACTTTGCAGGTAAGTTTGCAGCTGGTATGTGTGATCTCATCACTTTAGCAACATCAGTGTACATTCTGAAAATCGAATATTCTTTATCAGTCACATTTACATTTGTGGAGTACAAGAATCAATATGAGACACAGTGGGAACACACCACGACAATTCTGCAGTTCCTTTGAAAATACTTTTTCTTATCTCCCTAACGACGGAAAGACAGTCTCATTAAAGTGATAACCCGCAAATCTAGCGGTAAGATATCTCCTGCCAAAAGTTTTAAAATATGGATAATTGTTGGGAACTCATTTCCAACATAACTACTTAACAGTTTTGAAGACCCATCATAGTACGATGTGGAGTAGTAATGGCACATATATAGTTCAACCAAAAATGCGTAAGGACACGAATGTCAGTCTTAAATCCAGTTACCAACCGGGTGCGTAAAAGGTTGACTAATATTGGGTTCTAAAAACGAATTAAGTAGGATGCGTGTAATATTGCATATCCCCAAAGCAATAAAAGATAGGTTTGTACGCATAACCTATCCCTTAGACACCATCTGTAACCTTTGATGGTAGCCTCTGCGAGACCATGGGGTATAAGATACTCTATATTGATCCTATTAAACATGCAATATTCATCAAATCCTTTTGATGTCAATTCTCTAGCATTTACAAGGGTGGTGAGCCTTTGCACTTTGCATTGTGTAACATGTGCTATGAGTTTTACAAAAATTAAACGCATCGTTTGTTGTGAGTGATAACTAATTCAATGCGTCGAATCATCCACTAGAGCCATAAATCACTTGAATGGTCCGCATTCTGCATGGATATAGTTCACTAACAACATTTTATTTCTTTGAAGAATAAGTTATTTACCATTTACATCTAAGTAAAACAGGATGGTCTCAATCATGTTTTACTAAAGAAAGACTTTGTAAGATGAGTAACGTGCTTTCTTACTCTAAAGCATAATGGGGAGAGGCACCGCAAATCTAGTAACTTTAGAAATCAGTTGATTGTGATAGATGCAGTAACTTCGCACTCTATTAGTTCATTATCTTGTACACTCAAATGAAGTGACGCCCGTATTAGTACTTTCAAAACGGAACATCGTGTCACAACTAATGTGCCTTATGGTTATGTCAAAGTCTTTATGAATCAATCCCAATCAGTTCAATTGTTGCGGTTAATATGGATTCAGTAATTCAAGTTCCAGTGATTTACAATTCACTAGATTGACACATTTTTCTAAGAATATGTTTCCTTCCTCATTCATTAGAAATAATTTATAGATGCAATCAACTCCATTCTCACTGTAAGTTTCCAAAAAAAAAAAAAAGTAAATAGTTCACGCATGAACAGCCTTTGCACTTAAGAAGATGTGGTTAGCCCTTAGTACATACAAAGCTTAGACATTGAGTCTTGAGAGATTTAATAAGTGGTGTGGCCTTATTACATAACAAAAGTCGGGTTCAACTCAATTACTTTAGAGTGATATGTGTTACGTTTCATCCAGATATATGTCAATTAAATAGTCTATTGGCCAGGCAAATTCTTCTTGCCATTAACGTTGATATTAAAATTGGTTGCTACTATGTTACACACATTACATAGTATATACCAACACCTATAACAGTGCATTTTCAACTCTTTTCAACTCTTTCATTTATGATGGAAGCTAGAATTACATTTTAGCTTCATCCCGTGATATATATGTCCCCTTTCTCATGCTTAACATGAGTCATTACGTCTAACCCTTATTACTTTTGGGTTCTTTCCATTTTCAATTTTGCTTCATTTAGCTTAATTTGAGAAATTTCTTTATCTCAAAGGCCAAGAGAATCTCACTACACATGTCAACCACTTACTTTAGGTTGAATAGATTATTAAAGATGGTTCTCTTGTTGTTATACTTCAACATATACTGGTTCATTAGTATCATGGATGAAGTAGAGAAATGTAAATTTTCGGACGCATATCAAATTTTGTGAGTTCTTCCACAAAAGTTGGGATATATGTGATTTTATTTGAACGTATCTTTTTGAAAATACCGACTCTTTAATAGTCGAGCAAGTGGATTACATCCCACGGAACATTCAAATTTGGGGAGAAAATATCATGTACGTAATCATGGTGTTCAAGTACTTTTAAACCTCGAATGAGTACATTGGAATCGAGTTGGTACAACCAATTGAACAAAAGACACCATTCAACTAAAGTCAATATCATATTCAAGAGAATAAAATAATACTAAAACCAAAACTCTTAATGGCCGAGATCAACAATCATAGTTTAAGTTGACCGTTTATATAATGTGGACTTATCTTGAGACAAAATAAACAAAACTAGGCATGTTCTAAAAAACAAATAAATAGGCCTAGAAAGTACTCAACGTAAAAAACCCACATCATAATTACATACCTCGGACTCTGGTTCCACTTTAGTTGTATATAGACAAAACCTAAATGACTTTGGTCGTACCACATCTTAAAACCAA